>CAMZMU010000111.1:17874736-18474736 GCA_947311845.1 Poa pratensis
TTTACTTTAAAAACAACTTGACATAGTTGAGGAAGCATGCAGATACACGCACCAGTAGATGATCTTCTAAAAAAAAGCTTAAAGTTAACCTGCTAGCGGCTAGTGTACTTCTCCTGGCCTGGCAGAAAAATGGGTCTAGGGAATGACCTTGGGCACAACTTTCAAAATTATTCGATGAATTGAACCTCGTTTGTTCTTGTGTGTGCACTAAACTTTTGCTTTTTCTAGTGGAGTGCTAATCTGATAAAACAATATTCCAGGCGCTGGTTTGGTCGCAGGGCAGTTGATGTATTATTCAACAACGCATACAGCTACTTTACACATATTGGGCAATGGAGAGGAACGCTTGAAAACAGAGCTAGCTAATATGTGCGGTTCATAGAATACAATCCTTTATTTGTTTGCTTTGTCTGGTGTACTAGCTAGCTAACTGCTTGTTTCACTTGCAGAATACTTACTAAGCACAGTGATGACAAATCATCGGTTGAAGCTGTACGGAAGCATGGCTATGCCGAGCAACTCTACAGTGATCAACATCAAGATAAACTACATTTCAGGTGGATCCCACGTAACTTGAATGTTGACGGCGCCTCTTTGGAAAGGGTGAAGGAGATTGAAGCAAAAAAATCAACAGATAAGGCCAAAACAATTTCTGCCGATACAACGGTAAAAAACGTGGGTTACAGATCTCGCAGTTTCCTTTTCCAAGCAAAATTTTGATGCCTTTTTAGCATTCATACCAGCAAAGTAAAATCACACAACTTCATTCTTCACTTTATGTTTATGTTTGTAGAGATCATTTGGGGACCTCATGGAGAACCCACTGGATTGTATACTGGGTTCAACAGACAGCGACATGGAGAACCAGGATGATGACCCCTCTAATCGCACAGGTACCATCCTCAAGAGAAGGGACTCACGAGCTCGAAGGAGAAGACATCGGCATCATCATCGGCACGTGACACTGTGAAGGCCTGGTATTGGGACCAGAGATACTTGATGATGGCCCAGTATTACCACTTCGGTTCAACTATTTCGTGAAACACAAATTTGAATATACTTTTGTAAAGCGATCATGTGAGCTTGAGTTCCGTTACGCCGTAATTTGTTTCATGTGGCTAACAAACTGACAATGTAGGTAGACTTCTTTTCTCATGTATTTTTCATCGCACCAACTCTGAGGCTACTGTCTCATGAATTGTAGAATGTACTGTACGGCGCACTCCAGCACCCTATCTGGATAGCCCATTGTAGATCCAATGGCTAGAAATCATCCTGAGTTAGGCAACTGTAATCCGAAGAGAGGAAAGGAGAAAAAACAGAACATTCAAACAGAGAACTACACTGGATGAACAAAAACAACCGGATTCTGGATGTATTCGTTTCTTTCTACAACTGCAGCAAATTCGGTGAAAAAGGTTTACAAACTATACAAATCTCTTCCGGTCTGTGACTCGGATCTGAATCATATCCCTACAGATGTGAACACTGAATGTCTGATGCAAATGATTTCTACTGCACACAAGTACATAGCAGTAGATAACTCATTGACAATATAAGATAGCTTATCTCTGATGATGAAGTTAACATTCCAGACGAGCAAACTTCAACCAGGGTACATCAGACGGAACATACAGTACATCACATTCCATGGAACAAGCTAAACGGAATCAGTGAAGCGGGAGATAGCTCACGAATATATCTGTCTGCCAGCATCAGGCAACACATTCAGCAGAAACTCTAAGCCCTAACATGATCAGCAACAAGCCAAAGCTAAATAAACAAACCATATAGGAGTGCATTTGAGCAACAGTTTGTCTTTTACATCAACTTTCACTGCACCAGAAACTCTGACCAAAAAACACAAGCCAATGATCCAAAACAGGGCCTTTAACTGCATGTAGAGACTGCAAGTCTGCAACAGAGGACTAACCATGTGTTTCTCTACTAGAGTAAGCTGATCACCCCATGAACTCGAAAGGGCCCCTTGTAGAAAACTCAAAACCTACTTCCAATATTCAGTAAACACCAGCTCTTCTCCTTAAAGGTAGCACCCACCGAGAGCAGCAGTGCGCGCGAAGGGGTCCCTCGTAGAGAAATCAGATCCTGTCTTGAAGTTCAGCAGCCAATGGTCTTCACCTGCTCGAAGTGCAGTCTCCATGAACAACAATGAGCAGTCTCGGCTGGCCCATTTTGCAGCAAACAAGGGTTTCACTTTGGAGTTTGCCTCCGTCACTGAAGTGAAGCTTCCCTTGTTATACACAATCACCAGCTTCGTCAGCACCCGTGCACTCTCCAGGAAGAACTTGAGGAAGGAAAGCTCGCCCCGCTCCCCTCGGAAGCCATAGAAGACCATCAGCTTGATGTGTGACTTCACACATTCGATGGCACCGGCCTCCTGCCAGAACTTGCTGCTCAGCTTGCCAGTGGGCAGATAAGTGTCCTTGGACTGTACATTGGTTAAAACAGTTAGAAATTTCAGCTCATCTCAAACATAAAAATAAAAACTTTGGCTCCACATGGAAGCATCTACCTATTACATACTAAAAGCAATTTATGGTTGTCTAACAGTAACTGCGTAGGACCGGTTGACACGGAAAAAGGAAACGTAAGAAAAAAAACGGGAATTAATGCACGAGATAAGACACGTCTCCATAGGACTAACCATCGATAAGACTAGTCATAGTGGGGAGTATCATACACTAGTATCATGCATATGATAATAGACTATGTTACTACTTCCATAATGGGGAGTAACATATATGTGGTATCATATAGTAGTGTATTTATTAGCTTATACACTCATCTTGTTTTGGAATCCGTTATGTGACGGTATCTACCTATGATACCACTATCACCTCTCTCATCATTAATTGCAGTGACACGTCATCTTTTTGCCAAGGTGACATACATGACACTACCTATGTTACTCCCACTATGACTAGTTTAAAAAATGTGTGTTGGACCTGAACTTCCGGTGACAAACAATTAAGTTCACGTCCGTATGCTACATCCTAATTTTTTTTGTATATGCTACGCTAGCACCAGCTGGATGCATTTTGTTGGTAAAAAACTATGAACGCTAGCTGGCTAGCTACTACCGAGTGGTGGTAAGGCAAAGAGATGCTAGGATATAAAGAATGAAGTTTTTGTGCTCCAGGGCACCAGTGCTCTGCTGCAAAGAAATAGCTTTTGAAATTTTTGTCGTAACACAAACATTCTTAAAAAATCATGCGTGTATTTGAATGTTCATTAACATAGAATAGATTCAGGAAATAATCTTGATATTTGCAGTCTGTAGAAAAATAACAAGCATCAGGGGTTAACGAAATTAAAAAACATAGACACTCCTTCAGACTTCTTATTTTTTCACAGGTCAAATTCATTCAAATTATTTTGTGCAAATTTATCAGTTAAACACACATGTGTACTACGTGTGTGGTTTTTTAATGATTTTTTGGAAAAATAATAAATTTTAAAAATATTTTTGCACCAGGAGCACTGTTGCCCAAGATTCAAAATGAATTTTCAGGATATAAAGTTGTTTTGCAAAAAAAAATGAATACAAGTGTAAATTAATATGCATGTGTGTACAATGGTCAACTGAGTATACAAAAACAGCACCCTTATTCTACTACCACCGGACACGCACATTCACAAGGCATAAATATAGAAGAATAAAGTCATAGAGTTCAATACTGATGAAATCACCAAATACGCCGCACTACCGATATGAACTTTGCCTCACATTGGAATACTATTTTGGCTAAGTGAGACTAACTGGTTAAGATAACAGTGATTTCTGGTGATGACGGCAATGTCCCTCGACTGAAATAATATTCTTCATTCATGCGACACACGTGGAGTTAAACCTAGGGTTTAAGTGTGTGTAGATGGGGCCGGGGTACAAGCACCGTTTTAACCATCAAATAAAATGTTGGTTCTCAAGACAATTACATTTTTAACTTCAGTAGAAATATTTCTAAACTTATTTTTTCTAAAAGATCCTGCTGAAGAAATATTGTTACGAGCTCATTGATTTGTTTCATCTTTGGTAGCCACGCTGCAAACCGTTATGACGGATATTTTTTTTATTTGTATGAAAGACATTAATATTTTCTGTGTCTTTCGTATGATTTATGATGTAGCGAAATCAACTGAAAAGTGCATGTCATTTCAATCACACATATATAACTAATGTCTGAGTAAAAGACTCGAACTATGATATGCAAGATGCAAGACGCATAGTGTGTAGAATCAGTGAATTGAAAATTGGGATAACAAAATTGATAGAAATACTATATAAAAGTAAATCATGTTCCATAAAACGTGGAGTTATACTCTTCTAACTTATCAAACATTAAAATATGCCATTAATCAAACACGAATGGACAATAGATACACTATAAATTGCGCTTGCAGAGCATAACAATATGTTTGTCATGTGGCTAGATGTATGGTTTGAGCTGGTAAGTGATCCAAAACCACTGTTGTCATGCTACCCATGCAGAAAAAATTATAATGCAATGGAGATTAAGTTTCCAATATATATGACACAACTATAATATTGAATAATTAAATAGTATTTACCAATCCACAATTTCACAGTCCCTCTATTTTTGTATACAAGGCCACTATGCACTTAGAGGAAAAACTTTGACTATTAAGTTTACCATTAAAATTACTTATACGCCACCAAAAGAGTATTGTTAGAAACATATGTCAAATATGAATTTAATGGTATGAGTATATTCTAAAAGATGGCATAATAATCATTCTCCTACAAATTTAAGGTCAAAGATGTCACCCACAAATGTCATAGTTTATTTAGCATAGCATTTTATAATAGTTGTATAATTGCACACATAATGTGACAGCTATTGAACCACATTTGTATTCCTCTTACAGTTTCAACCCATTTAAGATGATGCACTCGCGTTTGTGAGGGCCAGCTGCCAGCGACACGTTGGAAGGGCGGCGAAAGTTTAACCCTGCGTAGTGTGGCAGCCAATGGTACACATGTGACATTATCTCTGTTTTCACTCACTTCAGATTCATATTCCAGTTTTGATTAGTCACTCTTCTACAGTACTGTTTGGAAATGCTTCAGCAGAAGCTTTCAGTCCATAGCGTTTGGTCTTCTTATCATCATCTAGCAGGTTTTCTATATTTGACATTTGGTGAATTCAGTTTATATTGTTTCCCCATTAGCCAAACTTGATTTTAGGTGAATAATTAGTTGCTTGATGGAATTAGTAGGATATTACATGAAGAATGAAGTAATAAATATCTAACAACTAAATAGTATCCTTTGCTGAAAATTTACGCCATCTAATCGTATAATTGTAACATACTGGACAATGCAAAGTCTTGGAGTGGAGAAAAATAAATTATCTTCATATAATCTTTAAAATAAAGAAGCTGAGCAAAAATCTAAATCATTTCCACTTGGGATTTAGGTCACTCATTTCGAAGGTTGAATTATGTTGCCCTATCCACCCTTTTATAACGCAATGGACATTAAACTTCTGAAAAATTAAGTTAACAGAATTGTCATTGTAGCTAACATAACCAAATTAATCATTATATATTTGCGCTTGCAAAGCATAACAATATGTTTGTCATGTGGCTAGATGTATGGTTTGAGCTGGTAAGTGATCCAAAACCTTTGTTGTCATGCTACCCATGCAGAAAAAATTATAATGCAATGGAGATTAAGTTTCCAATATATATGACACAACTATAATATTATATAATTAAATAGTATTTACCAATCCAAAATTTCACAGTCCCTCTGTTTTTGTATACAAGGCCACTGTGCACTTTTTGTATTTACCTCAAGATGAAGCGTCTCGACATTGGGAAAGCATCTGAGGAAGCTGGGCAGCATTTTTGCATTGTTGCGGATTGCAAAGTGGACTTTTAAGCCAAGGATCTTGACGCTTGGGACAATGGTGCTTCGACTTGCCCTTGTCCCAGCCTGCAAAATGCACACAATTTTGGTAGACAAGTATTCACACATACACATAACCATATAGTGCGGACTACGAAATTGAACAAATAGACAGTGTTGTATGTGCACCTTGATGACAGTGTTGCCGACCTGTAGCAAGTGTACTTGAGGGTCCAAGTAGCCAAATAGGTTTAGCGCGGGGGCAGGGCCAATCTTGACTAACCTGGGCAACTCATCGCTAACCGATGCTGACCAAATGATGAGCCTCTCGAGCTGTGGAGCATCCTTAACGGCGATGTTCAAATCAACCGCTTCAAGGATCTGCACGCACCGGAGGGTGCGGCTGACGATGTCCAGGTGCTTGAGCAACGAGTTCAGATAGATGCATAGGATCTCCAGCACAGGGCTCCGGGCAAGGATGAAGTCCATGTCTTCTCGCCTCACCATGAACACGCAGCAGAGGCCGAGCTCGCGGAGGTACGGGAATGCTACGACGGCCGGGAAGTCCGTCTCCGTCGTGTCAGGGAAACGGAAGGCTCCAAGGTAGAGGCGGGTGAGGGTTACCATGCCGAAGAAGATGAGCGGGAGGGGCGTGTCGAGCGGCCACGGGCGGTTGACGAGGACGAGTTCCTGGACGTGCTTGACGGCGAGGAGCTCGATCCAGCGCTTAAGCAGGTCGGGGCAGTCCTGCAGGAAGGTGCAGATGAGGTGGACGCAGCGGAAGGGCCCCGGGTGAGCGGCGAGGACGCAGGAGACGTCGTAGGCGACCTGCAGGGCGTCAGCGCGGGCGTCCGAGCCGCTTCCTTGGACGGGGAGGAGGTCGGAGTCGATGAGGACGAGCGGGGCGGAGCGCCAGACGCCGCGCCAGCGGCAGGAGAGCGCGGCGGTGCGCGCGCCGTCCTTGACGGGGAGGCGGGAGACGATGTCGCGGAGGATCTCGTCGGGGAGGGCGCTGATGCGGTCGCCGCCGCCGTCGCCTCGGGTGGGGGGAGAAGCTTAAGGGCGGCGCGGTTGGGGCTGGAGGCGAAGGGCGGAGAGGGGAGGACGGAGTGGAGGCGGGAGAGCAGGGTGGCGATGTGGGCGCTTAGGCCGTTCGTCCACCTGCCGTGCTGCCGCAGCAGGGCCTCCCACGCGGCGTCCACGGGGAAGGCCCGCACGCGGCTGTCCAAGGCCGCCGCCGCAAGGCTTCCTTCGGGCGGCGCTCCGGCACACCGGGGACCATGGGTGCACCTGCACTCAGGTGGATGCGCGTGGTACATTGCGGACTGGTGGTCGTCGCCGCCGCCGCCGGAGTCGCTGCCGGAGTGGTAGGGTTTGGGATTTGGGGGTTTTTCACTTGAAATGCCGCGGCGGAACTGGGGAACTGGGATCAGTGACTTCACTAAGTCACGCTGCGAGACTTTAGACGCTTCATATCCATCCAATTTCAATCCAACGGCCCATATTTGAGCTACTTGCCACTCCAAAGTTCCGTCACCTTTGGATTACTGGTTTATAACATGAAAATCTATTTAATGATAAAATGTATCCAAATGACTCCAAACTTTTTTACAATATACAATTAGACATATACTACGTACTGGATTGTTTTCGACTTTTTCTAGAAAGTTTGAATTTTGAGTTCAAACCTGAGCCATTGGACTGAAATCTGATGGAGGTGAAGGGGATAAGGTCGCAACGTGACTTCATGTAGTGAAATCACTGGATATCATACAGCGTAAGTACCTGCTTTGGGCAGAGAATTCGATAATATTTTTTTAGGGGGAGAAGATAGTCCTACTAATAGTTGATACCAACTTCACGTCAAAAAAAAAGTTGATACTAACTTTGTTAATTTAATATTTGTCATCTATGGCTCGAGTCGAGCAAAGCTCTGATGACGAGTCCTCTGATGGCTGGCAACAACCCCGATGGCTCTTTGCAACATTGCCCCCTTAGATCGGAAATCTTCAAGGCGGGTCGGCACCATTCTGGTTCCGGCTAGCAACATCTCTCTTGGCCGCATGAAGCTTCATCACCCTCCATAGGCAGCATCTTCCCTAGCCACTCGAAGCTCCGTCAGCCTCCCTTGGCAGCACCTCCACTTGCTATCCATAGCTCCACAGCCCGCCCTTGGTAGCACCTCTACTGGCGCTCGCAGTTTGTCCTCCTCCCTTGGCAACATCTCCCCAAGACGCTCGCAGCTCTATCGCCATCCCTTGGCAGCACCCCCCTCCTTCCTTCGCAACACCGCTTTTCTCCATTTTGCAGCACCGGTGTCCACCGCATAAAACTTTGCCTCTGTTCCTTTGCAGCACCAGCGTGCTCTCCTCGTCGGTCCGCCACCTACTTAACGCATCACCGCCAGCCGACGAATCCCAGTTTTGCAACCGACCGAACCGGGGAACCATCTCTCCTCGTTGGTCCGCCACCTACTCAATGTATCACCGCCAGCCGATGAATCCCAGTTTCACAACTGACCACGGGGAACCATCTCTAGTGTTGGAGATAGAGTGAGGGCTTGAATCACGGCGACAGAGAGGGGAAGACGGCGGTAACATGTGACTGGGATTGTGGCCCCGAGGGATCCAATGTCATGGCTAATGCAAAGTTCACACGAGTGGGCTTGAGACCTAGAAGAAAAGAAAGGGTGCGAACTAGTGGAGGAGATTGACCGGGAGGAAATAAGGCTACTATGCCACCTGAATACTTGATTCATTAAGGTCGTCACCCTCCGGAAGTCGTCCCATCACACCAATCTACGCCAAGATAAAGCGGATGGGCCCTCAACAAAACATTCGAATGAGATAAAAGAATTCAATCCTACTTAGAATTCCTATTCGAGGATTTTTTGACTCCACGTGATGGTACGTGTGGCATGTTTAGGACGTGGACGCGTGTAGGCTTTTCCTTTAAATTACCCAGTTCTATCTTAAATTTTTTTTTTTGAGGGAAAGCCATCATGGCGACTTTATTGATATGCAAACATAGATACATATGATTGGACGAAGTTTAGCACAACCGTTAGAATAAACCAAAATGGTATAATGTTATTAGACGAGCACTGTCATGCAGGCTAGCTTATATTCACTGAGGGGAAAACAACACACCTCACTCGCAGTCTTATACACTTTTATTCCCACAACAAATAGGAAGGGCCATGCAAGGCAGATCACACGACACACGCCTTCAGTACTCTGCTCCCAGGAGTGCAAGCATCATGTCCTCGTAGTCCCTGGTCGTGTCCTTGGAGACGGCTTTCTCCAGCGGGACGCTGTTCCTCTTCTGGTAGGCCTCCTTGATCAGCTTTAGGTCCACCTCGGCACGGGTGGTTATGACCCTTGTAAGGTCTTTCTCGTCTGTGCCGACGCTTCCAATGGCCAGCCGGATGATCTTCTCGAAGTATCTGTCAGGGCAGGTGAAGCACCTTATGATCGCCCTCAGGGTCGCCAGGAACTCATCCTTGGGGTCCTCCTTCAGGTCCTGTTAGTGATCAGTGTGAAAAAACATTAGTATGAACAACGAAACAATGCTTCCTCAAGCCGCTAAGTGTGAACTAGTACTCTTCAACCGACATCTAATTATTACAATTTTGAAACAAAGATGTGTGATTACTTGAACTCCATTAAATATGTGCAGGGCAAGTGTTTAACAGAGACAATGTTAATGAACAAATAAATCAGCTGTAGAGGATTTTTTGCTATCATTCAGCTTATTGGGTGCCTCACGAAATTCATTCGTTCACATAGTTTAACTAGAAGGCGCAACATAGATCATAGTTAGCTGCCTTCGAAGATTGAATGGAAAGAGGAACTATAACCCAAAGGAAGTAAATAGTACTCCCTCCGTTCAGTTTTACTTGTCGTGGAGACTGAACTGATCTAGTATAAAGCTGTAGTACAAATGACGACGAGTAATACCGAACAGAGGGAGTAGTAGTCATAATTCACCTTATTGATGGGATGACTGAACTGATCATTGTAACTGTTGAATGTCGCAAGTAGCTGAGTTTTGCTCCTTGTAGTGAGAATCCTGATGATTTCCTCATCACCATAAGCCTTGTCATGGATCTTATCTTGGAGTATTTTGGCTTCAGAGTGTGCCAACGAGGTGTTCACTTCTGGGCCATCATAGCGGTATGCGCTCACAAGAGGCACCAAAAGCTGAGATGAAGAAATAACACGTCTGAGTTTGGGAACTACAGGTGTTCTTTAGCAGCAGTACTATATATGCAGTTATATATTTAAGAACTTCAATCATTATTTTTATCTGGATCAGCAGCATATCCAAAACTAAACGCATATCGTGATATCAAGCGTAACTGAAGAGTAACATGTTTAATTATAAACAGAGAATGGTCCAACAAGCCTAACAAAATGCACTTACAAGAGGCACCGGAAGCTGAGATGAATACATAACACTTTTGAAATTGGGCACTGTAGATGTTCTTTAGCAGCACTAGTATGAACAGTTAAGTAATTCATGGTAGAAAAACAGTGAAGTAATTTCAGATATTAGCCACCTTTTATATTTGGATCAGTAGCATATCTTACAATAAAACGAATATAATGATAGTAACTGTGTTTATAACCATAAGATTGTCCAATAAACCTAACATAGGGGGAGAAGCCGCCAGCAAATTAAGATAACCGAGAACTTGTTTGACGAGTTGCAACAGTATAAACATCTGAGATTGGATCATCGAACATATACCATCCGTGCATCTAGAACTGTCTTTATCAGTGTTCAGAGAAAGTAAAAGGGGATAAAACTGCAATAGATCAGTTACATGAATAGAATGATTAGCTGCTTAACCGGCACACTTATACTAATCATGACAACAAGAGGGTGAAATGTTGCAAAGAAACTGATCACGGTACATCATGATCAAGTTGCACGACATTATGATTTAAAGATTCAGATATTATCCACTGAGAAGTAGTGCTAAGAAGGACGGCATGGGTCGTCATGTCGTTTTCTGTATTGTTTTGCCAGAGATGGTATGTAATGTTAAGCCTATATTTTGACAGATCAAGATCAATCGCACAGACGTCTGTGTGAGATCTCGGAGCGGCACGAAAAGTCACACACGACAAGAGGCTGTGACGTGGTAATCCGTACCTTGCGGAATTCTCCGGTGACGTGCGCGGCGACGTCCTCCTCGAGCGACCTCTTGAAGCGGTCGTGGTAGGCCTGCTTGGCGGCGAAGAGCTGCGCGGGCGATCGCGCGCATGCGATCTCGACGAGCGCGCGTCCCCCCGCGTGCCACTTCTTGGCCTCCTCGTTGGCCAGCACCGCGTCCCGCTCCGCCGGGTCCAGCGTCCACTGGATCACCGCCCTCTGTTCGATCGCCACGCGCGCGAAACCGAATCAGAATTCAGATCGATAGCGCGGATCGGGATGCACACTGCAGGATGGAGGTCATCGCGCTGGTTACCTCGAACTTGCCGTGGATCTCGTCGTTGAGGGCGCTGAGCAGCTCCTCGCCGTAGGCCTCGGCGTAGGCGGCGCGGATGGCGCGGCGCTGCGCGGCGTCGCGGTGGGCGAGGATGGAGATGATGAGCTTCTCGTTGGTGCCCCACCCCGTGAAGGCCTTGCGGAGCTGCTCGCAGTCCTCCGCGACGGGCGGGACGCCGGCAGGGACGGAGAGCGTCGCCATTGTTTCTTGCGGTCTCTGTCTGTCTCTGTCTCTGTCTCTGTCTCTGTCTCTGTCGCGATTTGTGGAGCGGAGATGTGCTGGTGCGCGCGGGGAGCTGGCGCCGTGAGTCGCGGAAGGCGCGGGCTTTTATGCTGGTTCGAGCGGGGAAGGTGCCGGTGCGGCCGGGCAGCGCCACATGGACAGGCCGGCCGGCTGACCGACCGGCAGTCTCGCTCCGGCCATGGACGCGGAAGGGACGTCCACGCGGGAGGGCCAAATGCAGCGCAGTGGAGAGGTTGTTGGTAGTGGGGCCCTGCTGCGCGGGTCACCACCTGCTCCTATCGTTTCTTCAGATCGATCCACTGACTCCGGTACGTGTCCGTGCCGCGACGGTACCTACTACTCCACGTCGTTCTCTCGACAAAAATAGCAGCGACGTCGTGATAACTAAGTTTTTTTCTTCTTTTTTGCTGGGTCGTGATGACTATTGATTTTTGAATGTCAACAACAGCTTTGCTCGATTATTGATCGTGCGAAAGGACGCGGGACGTGCTGGCCACTATGGCATCATCTTTTGCCTACAAATACAATGACACCATGAGATGAGATGCCGTCTAGTCTAGTGGTTTTTCTTTGTTTTTGACCTGTAGAGGGTCTCTTCTTTGTTTTTAGGCAGAGTGGCTTTTCTTTAGAGCTAAGCTATACCGGACGGCACGTTCATTTCGTTTTATTTTCTAAAAAAATAGTGTCCCAACGGCTGACACCCGACGCATCCGCATGTTTTTTTTTGGAACGGCATTCCACAGTTGACTTGTGTATAATTTGCGAAAATCCAATTTGGCACCCATGAGATGTCGTTTAGTCTAGTGGGTTTTCTTTGTTTCTGACCTGTAGAGGTTTTTCTCTTTCTTGTTTTTAGGCAGAGTGGCTTTTCTTTAGAGCTAAGCTATCTCGGGCGGCACGATTCATTTCATTTTATTTTCTCAAAAATTATAGGGTCCCAGTGGCTGACGTCGACAACATTCCAAGGTTCACTTGTGTATAATTTGGCCCCTGAACCCAGCACGAGCCGGTATAAAAGGCCGTTCCAGCTCACCCAGAAATTGGACATAATTGGGCTGGGCTGCCCAACAATGATCTACTCTTAGACATTGCGCTCCTATCCGGGCCGGGCGGGCAAAATTCGGAGCCCTGTGCGAAGGTCTAAAATAGGTTCTACTTTTCTTTGTCAAAATCGGGAGAACGGTGAAAGTGCATGTGTTGCCCCATGCGTGGTTTTGATAATTAATGACAATCCTTATGGACTAATGTTTGCATTGAGATATTCTTATAGATCTTGTCCATAGGAAAAGATTGGAGTTCATGTGTTGGACTCTAGAAGATTACATGATGATCAATGCTCTATTCAAGGGTTTATATGAAGAATGGTCATGTGTAGAGTTGGGCATAATTGCAAGTTTAAGAGAAGCATCTCGAAGAAATCCTATGCTTGAACCTTGCCACACCCATTTGGAGATATTGGTCAAGAGAAGATGCGCCTATGAGAGGCTCTCCCACTTTGGAGTATGGGGGAGCAACATGTGAATCTTCATCAAGCGAAGCGCAAACAAGAAAGGTGGTCCACTTGAAGAGACCAAGATCGTCATCATCAAGCTCAAGTGGAATGCGCAAGGCAAAGGTATGATCTTGATAGGGTTTCTATTTTACCGGTCTCATGGTGTTAGTGGGAGACCGGATTATAGGATAGACGGCGTACTATCAAGAGGGGCTCTCAAGTGAGTAACTTGATCGCATCTTTGTGGAGAGATCAAACATTTGCATACTTGGCATATCATCTTTCGTGGTTCTTATTTGGTTCTTCTCCATGTTGGGTTTTGGTGCTTGTCGTGATCTTCATGACAAGCCCAAGTTCTTCGAAAACGGTTTTTGGATGGAAAACTTGTTGCGTTTTTGTGTTGGAAATATTATCGGTTTATCCTTGAGGAAAGTCCCACACCTTCCCATGTGTGGTAACTTAACTCTATTTATGGTTCTTAATATTTCCAACAAAATTGTTGCTATCTTTCCAACAAAATTGGTTTAATCTCATTTGGAGTTTTCTTGCAAAAGTTAGAGGTCAATGAAGATATTTTTCTGTTTCTGGTTGGCCGGCCTGGCCGGGCCCTAGGCCGGGCCCCTCGGGTGGTTGGCTGGCCTCTTGCCTTTCTTTGGCCGGCCTGGCCGGGCTTGGCATCCTCCTCGAGGCCGGGCGGCTCGGGTACCCAGCCGGCCTCCACTCCACCGTGTCGGCCTAGGCCGGGTCCAAGGCTGGGTGCCTCGGGTGGGTGGCCGGCCTCCAGCCACTCTATGCCGGCCTAGGCCGGGCCCAAGGCCGGCCTCTCTGCAAGTCAACGCGCATCTGGGAAGAGGCCGGGCCCAAGGCCGGCCTCCCGTACCTCTTCAAACGGGCAGATTTTCAAGGGACCTATTTAAGGGGCTTTCTTCCACAATGGTTCCCTAACAAGCTGAGCACGTTTTTCCCCTCTCTCTCCTCCATTTTTGACCTTGGAAAAGCTTGCTTTTCTCTTAATCCCTCCCATGCTTCTTGCATATCTTTGAGGGACAGAGAGAGAAGATCTAGATCTACATTTTCACCAATCCATCTCTCCTCTAAGTGAGGGGAAGTCTCTTGATCTAGATCTTGGAGTTCCATTTGTTGAGTTCTTCTTTGTTCTTCCTCTCTTCTCCCCCCATAAGCATTAGCTGCTTTGGTGGGATTTGAGAGTGAAGGATTTGAACACTTATACTCTTGCCATTGTTTTGTGCATCGATTTGTGCTCTCCACGAGGATTCGTATAATTTGAAAGTTTGTGAGCTTGTTACTCTTGGGTCTTTGGACCCTAGACGCCATTGTGGTGGTTGCGACCTTTTGTGGTCACTTGTAGCCATTCGGGAGCCCCCAATCCAGTTGTGGGTTGTGCCCCGGATTGTTGTTGTAAAGGCTCCAGATTTTGCTTCGAAGGATTCCGATAGTGGAAGGTGAACCAAACCTTTTATGGTGCGGTTCATTGGAGAAGAAGGTGAACCCTTTGTGGCGTTGAGACCGACCTGTTGTGGTGGCTCACACCTCTCCAACGAGACGTACTCCCCTAAAAAGGAGGAACTCGGGAATACATCCTCGTCTCCGCGTGCCTCGGTTATTTCTATACCCGAGCTCTTTACTTATGCACTTTACATTGTGATAGCCTTCGTGCTTGAAGTATTCTATATTGCTATCACCTTGTTGCTTGTCTTGCTTAGCATAAGTTGTTGGTGCACATATGTGAGCCTAGTATATTTAGGTTGTTGGCTTGTTAATTTAAACACCTAAATTTTATTCCGCATTTATCAAGCCTAAACCGGAAAAGTTTTATTCGCCTATCCCCCCCTCTAGGCGACATCCTTGTCCTTTCAAACGGTCCTTGTCGAAGTGTCGGTCCGCTGATCATAAACGTGAAGGAAGTCGAAAGGAACAGAAGACGAACTGGCGCCTAGCGTCCTGATACTCGATGCTTCTTGTTAGTTTTCTTGGCTAGCTTGATGAGTCGATAGCTTGGTCTCTCTGGTCTGGCGTCGCTAGCCGGATCAATCGACAGCTGGGTCTCACTTCGTTCTGGAAAGGTATGAGTCCATGACCTCGGGTCAGACCCCATGTGAGGGCCTTAGATAAAAGTGATGGATTTTAATTTAAAGGCTTTTTTGGGGGGGGGGGGGGGGGGGGGGGGGGGCATTTAAAGGCTTAATATAGTAGCTGTGTGGTATTGTGGCAAGGGATTACCTTTTTTTTACAAGCAAATTATCAACGGCAAAGCAGCTCTTTATCCTGCGAATTCATTTAAAAAAAGGAAAAAGAAAACTAACGTTCAGGAGGATTGAACGAACCTGGTGGATAAAACAAATCAACCTGACCAATACGGCGCTGCTCCTTGCGTGTCTATTAATGGATATGTACTTTTGTTTCAAATATAAGAACTTAAAAAAATAGAAAATATTGGGCCCTGTGCGGGCCGCACGCTCCGAACACCCATGGGCCCAGGCCTGCTCCTATATGCCGCCCGTGCCGCGCCGCTCACAGGAGCTATCTTGGGCAACCCATCAGTATTTTTCCTTTTCTTCCCTTACAGAAAAGGTATTTTTCTTTCTTTTCGTTTTTTAAGAAGTTTTCAGTTTTTCGTTTTTGCCTTTTGCGTTATTAATTTTTTTAAATTCTATATTAATTTTTGAATTTTATTTTTCCAAAACTGAACATTTTTCAAAATCATAAAAAGGTAAAAAAACGGAAAAAAAACACACGTAACAGAAAAATAATACTCACTCCGTCCCAAAATAAGTGTCTCAAGTTTGCCAAAAAATGGATGTATCTATACATGAAACATGTCTAGATACATTCACTTTTGAGCAAACTTGAGACATTTGTTACAGGACGGAGGGAGTAGAAAAAACAGAAGAGAGGCCGGAGCATGAGAGGAGAGGCAGAGAGGGGCAGCCACCGTGCGCTCGGGCGGGACAGCTCACACATACGAAGAATCGAAGATGCATGTGTCGCCCGGCCTCTCTAGCACGCGCGTACACCATACGTGCACGCTAACACACTACTAAACCAGCAGCGCGCGTGACCATGTATGTATTTCCAGTGGAAGATATAGCTGGACCCGATCATTTCCGACACGTTTCAGTTAGGCATGGATACTTTCAGCGTATGTCACCGGTTTTACAACAGAACCGGAACAAGTACGTCATCGCTCTTACGTCACTGAAAGTAGTAGCGTTCGACTTAATGAATCGTTGTCTTTTGAATCAATGCTAAGCCATACAGTTCGTATATACGAGTGTGTTTTGTATAATTGGTTCCACATGGTGACATGCCATTGTATCGTTTGAAACGGAGTGAACAAGTTCTTATAACGTACTCTATTTTTCTTTGCCAAATAAGCCAGCAAACTTTCAGGCCGGTGGACAACGATTTCAGACAAGTTAGTCCGCGCGGCACCGCCGTCGCCAAGCGGGCCCTCGAGACGGCACCGTCATTGGCGGAAGTGAGCTCGGAGTACGTGGCCGCAAGGGGGCTGACTCCTTGGACGAGGTGATTGCCATGCCATTTCCTTTTCGCCGCGGCGGTGGAAGGATTGGGCGGGCCAACAGGTACGCCCGCGGGCGTGGAAGCTCAGGGAGACAGGGTGGCTCCGATTGGGGCGGTGCAATTTGGAATCTGACGGGCGGCTGAAGTAGGTCATGCCGGCAATGGGCTGCGGGGCGGGGCTAGAAGGTGTGGGACCCAGAAAACGATGGCGGCGTCCCTTGAGCGGGAAGGAAGGAGCTGAAATATTCCACCGCCAACGAGCTCGTGAATGGATCCGGGTATTGAATATCTGGACGGTAATCTCGGGTATATCAGGGATTCACGGCACATTTTCGCACCCTTAATTGTTTTCGGGTAAGGCCGTTTTGCGGTCGGGGGGGGGGGGGGGGGGGGGGGGGGGTCGTTTTGTCGGCCCAAAACCTAAAAAAAACAGTTATTTTACGTCAGCCATTTCAAGGTATATGCTTATGCATCCATCGCATATTGGCCTTGTGTGTCCTACGCGTGTCCATGACCTCCACCGGTACTGTAATTTCACCAGTAATAAAAGTACACTTAACCTGCAGGAGGTCATGCTCGCCGGAGCCGGGAGACATGAAACAACGTGCACTTGCGAGTTTGCGACGAAGGCGACAGCTGAAGCTATAAGCAACTGTCGCAATCTCTTCCAGCACTTGACAATGAAGGTCCAGAGTAACGAAATTATAGCTTGTGGTAAGCTCCACGCCCAACTGAATTCTGCACATGCAGCTGTAATGTCAGAACACTGAATCGCCCACATCAAACGAACGTTCTGTTTTCTGTGTCATGTCCATATCTGCTGTTTCTTCGTCCTTTCACACGCCCTGTTCAAATGATTACGCAGCAGCTCACTGATTCTACCACGCTCTTCTATCCAATCTTGCAAGTATGGAGTTGAACAGGCGTCAGCACTAGGGATTCCCCAAAGTCGCGGCTCATGAACCTTGATGAAAGGTGACTGCCCCGGTGTTGAATTGATTCCCCAAAGCAACGCACAAGGGCGTGTCTAGTCCTTGTGACAAGACTTCATAGGCAGGCTCATATATATTCACACATGAGATGTCACCTCCACGCTATTGTCATGCAGATTACACCAGCAAGCACGTCGCGCTGCCGCTGGCTAGCTCGCCCGATCGAGTTGTCCGCCTCCATCCACGCTACTTTCACCGGAGCGCCAGAAGGCACGGCCGAACTTAACCTTTCAGAGCAGCAAGCAAGACGACGCTCCCTTGAGCTGACGCATCGATCACCAATTCATCGATCCCTTCCCCACGAGAGCGATCGCCGAAGCAACGGTTGCCGTTCCCGTGCAAGACGCGGGCCACCTTGCCGGGGCTGCGCGGTCGACGATTGCTTCCCTGCTTGGTTAGGCCGGGCAGCTGTAGGTGCTATGCTGCTGCAGTGCAAGGGTGAAGAAGCATCGATCGAGCCGGTGCCGCGCACGTTGATTAGAGCTAGCTCCGCTCGAGCGCGCGCGTCGTCGCTGTCGGCATTGCCATGCCGGAAAAGGGGCGCTTGCCCCTTCCGTTTACGGCAGACCGATCGAGCGGCTCTTTTTGCTTTGCTTGTCATTTGTCAGTGGCGTACAGTTAAGTCCTCTCCTCTCCGGCCGGAGCACAAAAGCCTACTGTACATACGTTCTGGCACTTCAATTAAGACAAGTCTGACAAAATTTCCCCTTTTCATTTCAATCGCAGGGACACGGATAAGGGGCATGCATTGCACATAGACATAGACCACGTTCGCGCGCTTACGTACGAGCTCCCACGAGCGCCTCGCCTCACCGGCCGGGGAAGCCCGCGGTTCTCTGACTGACACCACGGACGCCTAACTCTTTTTAAACATCAAAGGGCGCAAGTACGGCTAGCTCACACGAGCCTTCTGCCAAAAGTCGAGCCAAGGAAGCTACGCTCTTGCTAGGCTAGCTCGACAGGGCGTTCGGCGCGGCAAGGCCAGCTGCGGCACGATATAAGCCACGGCTCCAGCACGCCTGCCTAATAGCCGTGAACAGTATTCCACTCGCTTTGCTTTCTGTTGCTTCAGCTAGACGCCCTTGATCTCCTACCTTCATCCCTCCGGGCTACTCCGTTGCGGCGTGCCGACGACGATCCACCACCATCCCCTCCGTCGTTCGTTCGAAGTTCGAACCGATGCCTGCGCCGGTGGTGGGAAGCAGGAGGGAAGGCCGCCTCCAGCCTCGCGACGACGTACGTATTTTCTTCTTCGTTTGATCCGCTTGCTGAGCAATTTGCGTGGTGCTTAATTTGTGATCTACGTACTACGTACATCATAGTGTGAAGACTGAACCTGCCATCGATCACCTCGACCGATCGTTTCTTTTTCAGGTCACCCACTTCCGCTTTGTTATGAGCGACTTTGCTCCAAGCAACGAGCACACCATGCTGCTTCAGGGCCGCGGCAAATCGAGGATCTACCCGGCCGAGTTTCCAGCGAATTCAGGACCCATGCCGCAAGGCGGTGGCATCAGAAACAACACCGCACTCTACAGCGACAGTAGAACCGCCGACGTTGTATCATATGGTAAAGGGAATTTTTTGTGTTTCAGATTCGGAGTAACGATTATGTCGTTGATCCAGTTTGTAAAAAAATCGTGACGCTCTTTTAGTATTCTTTTGGTAAAGTTTTCATGATAACTATTTTTTTTGCAATTTTCACCAGGTATATTCAACTGACAACCACGTACAAAGTACACAGAGGAAATACATAACCGGAATACGTAGAGGAAAAGGAACCACAGGCAACGAGAACGCCAACTTCACCGTCGCCGGAGACGAGGGAGACCAACCACCACCTTGCCGCTGTCAGGGAAAGCTTTGCCCTATGAAGGACGCCGCCGTGACCGCCCGCCGCGCCGCGGCGGAGCTTCTGACGATGAACGATTCGGCGAGCGCCCCCCGATCCCATCTGCACCACCTTGCCATGGTCGCCAACGGAGCCGACGCCGGGAGAAGTCGTGGATCTCGCCGAGCCCGGGGTTCCGACCACCGGATCCGCCGCCAGCGCGGAGACCGCTGCACTGGACCTGGCGGGGGATCAACGCACGGCCCGGATCCACCGATCCGCGGCCGCCACAGAAGCAAGCTCGCCGCCGCGACGCTCCACCGAGCACCGCCGCGGAGACGCGAACCTGCAGCAAAACCAACACCGGCGACCCCACCGCCTCCACGGCGCCGCCGGCTGAGGCCCCAAAAGAACCTACCATATCTACACCGAGAGGCGGGGATCCCCCACCCTCCGTCGCCGGAGCGACGGCGGAGGGCGAGGGATCCGGCGGATCTGCGGAGAGGAGGTGGATCGGCTGGGAGAAGAAAAATATCGCCTCTCTCCGCTACAGTGAACGGGAGGGGAGACGACCAGCGCGTCGTCTGCAACACAGTTTTCATGATAACTAGTACGTACGTGCAGGTGCAGAAGCAGGCTTGTTCTCTGCTGACGCGTACGCCGGAATCGGCAACGTTTCAGACATTATTTCTTCACAAGATCGCCACACACAAGATGAACAGAGGAACAGAGGAAACGATATGTTCTCTTGGACTGGCCTGAGCTCGTCGGCTTCGAGGATTTCCAGACAGACCTGAGGTAAATTCCTTGCTGCCTTGAGCATGTATGTGGTTATTGCTACTGTCAGCACTCAGCACCAGTAAAGCTTTCTAGCTCTCTGAAGCTCTTTTTTCCATCTTCTGAAGAAGATTCGGTTCTGCGTTTGAGAATTGCTTCGATGACCAATGTGGCCCTCGATTTGCTCACCCGATGTTCAGCTCGTACCGAGCAGCCACTTTGATAATAATGACACAAATTCGTCGTCTCCTGCGAGCAAGAGCCCTGCTGCTAATCCTATATTAGAACCAACACTTTCAGTTCCTGACAGTACAGATCAGGTACTTTTCAAACTCTTACCCCCCTAATTTACTTTCGCCCAATTTTTGAAGGTCCGTTGATGCAAAGGAGTTCCACCCGACGGTAGATATTTGCCATCTCAGGAGTCGAGATCCTTGCATCCTTCAATATGCAACGTATCTCCGGGCCGTATATTTCTTACAAGAACCTTTGGATCCATCTATGATATATTGATATCCATGCTAACTTTTCTGCTCACCTTCTGCAGACCAAGATGGCAAATCTGATCAGCATGCAGCAGCCATCCAGGAATGAAGGAAGGGCTACCCCATCATCTAACTGTTCTTCATCCGAGGAGATCGGGCATTTTCCACGGCACCTCCTCTGTCCCTTCGATGACATGCTAGTCCCAGTATCACCACCCAGCATCCTGTGCAACGACGAGATCATTCCGTCTTCATCTGCTACTAGCTCTGTGCCAGATGATCTCGTCTCGGCTTACGTTCCTCGTTGCTCCGCAAAGAAGAAGGCGCAAGCAGCGCCGACTCCGGATATGATCCTCGACGAAATGGCCGGAAACCCACTGGAGATGTACTTTCCTCCGTTGGCAATGTACGAGCAGCCTGAAGAACCGATGAGTGGCGCCTCCTCGACGCAGATGCGTCATCAGCTTCTTCCTGGAGGTTTTGCAGGGGATGGTGCTCTGAACAGTTCAGGCTTGGAGTTTGGTCCAAATGGGAGGGCTTCAGGAGGAAGTTTACGTGAGAACCCTCGCTCGTCGTTGATTCCGGAAGCCGCGGCGGTGAAGCGAATTGGGTTCCAAAAGCTTCAGGAAGGCATGAACCAGGTCAGTGAGGCTCACACTAACTTGCATACCGTCTGGCATATCCTTGTTTATGTGATAAGTAAATAATATTTAGTCCCTACACTGCTTAGCATTGTCCATCATATACATGTACTGATTGTCTGGTGTTCTTTTTGCAGTTGGATGTGGGAACGAAGACGTGCATAAGAGATGCCCTGTATCGCCTGGCCAACAATGTTGAACAGAGGCATTGTGTCGACCAGACTGCGGGTTCATCAGGTGCTGCAAACAGGCAAGTGAATATGTCAACTTCTGAAACTTCTTATCCTCTGTTATTATTAAAAACATGGCTCTCTGGTTCGTTACTTGATCCAAGTGCTGACATTTCTACTGGTTCTTTTGTCAGGCTGAAGAAATCCAGCATCGTATGGACGAAGACACAGAGCAGCCCTTTGGATCGCTCGGTGGTGCAGCTTCTCCTGCAGAAACCGCTGCACCCGAAGACCACTGATCGCCAGGCAAACCGCGTCGCGTGATAATCTCTAGTCCGGATCTACTGGAAAGTATATGTAAACGTGACTTGATATACTATACTCTTTGGAAGCCTGATCGGCCTAATTCCAAGTGTTTATCTTTCGTACTACTTACTCTTTCTAAAGCAGTACTGCTAGCTTAGCTACCGGTTAACACGGTGCTAGCAGTGTGTAATGTTCAGAGATGATAACAGTTATGCTCAGGGAAAATTGTCGTACGTCTTGCTTGAAAATTGTATGGATGATCTGAGATAAGTTTATCCGATTATTTTTCAACTTGCTTGAAAATTATCCGACAACGCGCGTCCTCGTGGATGGGTGTTGGCGTTACCTATTCAGGAACAACACTACCAAAAGTTAGTGGTGGTCTGGAAGTTGGAACACGAAAGTTCCATGGGATTTTGCCAAGTAATCCCAAGACAGCTCATCAAAGTGTAAAGATCGAGCAATGCATTGTTTGGCCAGACTAGACTCCCATAGCGAGTCCACGAGTCACTCATGGTTTCAGTGCGGTAATTCACTATCATCATCTTCATATATTTTTCACATGGGGAAAACAAAACGGAATGTATATCCTTACCGGTGTAATTATGTGTCATCTTCAATTGATGTGCTGTGCATATCCGGAAACAGTAACGCGGGAGACGAGTCAAATCGTTGGACTTGGAACGGTCAGTCTCTGATCTAGAGGGGACATATGTCATTTGGGCAAATAGGGTGTAAAATGTTATACTTTCTGCCCCCAATCCGCATCTGCATCTCTTTTAAATATATGGTAAGTGATTATAAGAGTTATTTACCTACGTTGTCCGAGGGGAGCAAATAAAACTGCTCATGAGCTAGCTAGAGTGTGTTCTCTTAATAAAGATTCGTGTAATTGGGACGACTGTGGTTGATAATTAGTAATAAAGCTCGCAGGACAGAGTCATGTTGTTTTCCCAAAAAAAGATATGGTAAGCGATTATAAGAGTAGTTTCACTGAATAAACATTAGGATACGAATATTAATTAGACATTGGCCGGATAGGGTGATATGAATATTATAGTATTGCTATTATCCGACATATGTGGATTTTTATGAATTATCCAATCTTCTTAATTAGGATTATTCGATCTAATTAATCCACATTCGATCCGCTCCCCTTCGGTCAAATCTGTCCAAACACCGACCGTCGTCAGCTACCTGACACCTCTCCCGGCCTGCATCGCCGGCGCACGGTATTTCGGTGTGCCCGCTAACCGCCGCGGACAACACGAAGAAGCTGCTATCGTGTTCCTGTATACTGAATACTTTTCTCCTCCACTACAGAAAACTCCAACCCAGACTCACACCACCTAACAGAAAAAAAAGAGGTGCGACCCCCTCCCCATTCGCCGCCTGATCGGAGCACAAACAAATCCCGGCCGGACCAGCCGCGGGAGCACCGGAGGCGAACGAGCCGCAAGCGGTGCGCCGCCCCTCCTGAATTCAGCGGCGGCGTGCGCGCGCGCCCGCTCCAGGAAGGGATAGCGCGAGGATGGGGTACCTGCCGTCCCTGGGCAGCAAGGCGGCGCACTTCGTGTCCGACCTCACCACCGTCATCCTCAACCCCGTCTCCGAGCGCGAGCCCTCCTCCCACCTCCCCGTGAGACCCCAGATCCCTCCTCCCCTACTACTACTCTACCGGTCCTATTGTAGCACAGTCAATTCGGTCCAGTTTCGTTTCGTGTTGGGTTGTCGCTCTCGTTCCTCAACTCGCGCTAGTGGGGCGACCTGGCAGCTCGCGGTAGAGGCGTGCTCTTGTTAGGGTTTGGTGTTCGATTTTCCGGGGTTTAGGGATGCCAGTTGTTGGTCCTGCTGATTAGGGCAGGAGAGGCATCGGCTGGTGAATCACTCGAGGTGTAGACTGAATTTGGTGCGTGTGAAACTCCCTCCATTACCTTTGGCTTCGTGTTCTATTGATTGGTCGAATGGCCAGCTTTGTTTGAGGAATACACTGGGGGTTGATCTATAGTGTCCACTGTTTACTACTGATGAATGATGATTTTGACAACATTTTGTCCTGGAAATTCTGATGATTTTGCCAGGAATGCATGTTCTGTTCAGTGTAGACTGTTAAGTGTTAATTACAGAATAACTTAGTTTCTGTAGAGTGTGATACTTGCAGCTTCACTAATAAAGTTAGCTCACTCGTAAGTTACGACTAGTATAGTAACTGAAGTAACGAAGTTACAGTTCTCTTGCCACGGTCCTCAAATCTCAGGAAATTAATAGCTCCGCCCAAGTGTGTGTGGTGATGTCTTTCCTGCTTTGATCTTTTGCATCAAGTGAAACTTTAAGAATTGTTCGGATTGTTAGCTGTAAGAGGCAAACTGCAACAACATGTAATGTTCTTGAAGCAATTCATAGTACCAAATCATGTCGATTCTTCCAGTCAGTAGCCCGTGTTCCAGAAAATTTCCATTTCATTCTCTTTGGTTGATGTAGGAGGCGGACGAAGAGCAAGAAAATTCAGAGGATGACAATGATTCTGAGCAAAATTCTGATATTCCTGATGGCCCTGACACATCTTCCTTTAGAGCATTCATGGTCTCATTTTTGTCGCCATCTAGCTCTTTTAACACTTCAATGGAGATAATTCCTGAGCAGAGCGATGAAATTGGATACCCAACTTTAACACCAGTCGGGAAGGCAAACAAGGGGAGGACAGGCCTAATAAGCAGAGGGAAGCATTCCATTGGAAAAATCATTAACAAAGCAGCTAGGATGAGCGGCTTCAAACAAAATCCAGAGCCTAAAATTGCCAAAGAGGTGGTAAATCATCCTGAACTGGTTGCACCTGTATTGGAGCTCCAAGAACCAGAGGAAGTTAATTCATTGAACAATTTGCCAGTCATGTCAGAGCCATCTGTCCTTTTGTCAGAAATTATGAGATCTGTACTTTATTCCTCTCTTCCTATTCTCGCGCAAGGAAGGAGCTGGGTTTTGCTATACAGGTCTAGAACTCTGCTGTTCCTACATGTTATGACTGCACGTATCGATTACTATCTAATGTTTATATTTACGATTTTGCAGCACATGGAGGCATGGAATATCTTTATCTACTTTGTATAGAAGGAGTAAGCTATGCCCTGGTTTCTCACTCTTGGTAAGTATCAAAAGTAGCTTGATGTCTTCGGTCTGTTATAGTTTCAACAATACTTGAAAGAGGGTGCCAATTATACTAATATTATGTAGGTCCAAAGAGTATCTACGTAGGTAGTGGTGCTCATTTTATAAGTTGTTCCCAAATATGACTTCCTTACAAGTCTCTATATATTTTTTTTTTGCTATTAGCTGCTAATTGCTAATTTCCTGTTATTTATTTACCGATGTGTTCTCTAACAGGTAGTTGGGGACAAAAACGGGGCAGTTTTTGGTGGTTTAGTTGAGGCTCCATTACAGCCAACCAGCTCAAAGAAGTATCAGGTTCAATCCACACATTCTGATAATTATTCTTATTGTCATCTACTCATGTTAATGGAAATTAAATACTGCAGGGAACAAATAACAGCTTTGTTTTCACTAGTTTACACAGCAGTCCTGCTATCTATCGACCAACCGGTGCGATATATTCTCTCTTTTCGTTGTTTTTTTTCAATAAGAACATCATAAGCTGGGAAACGATATATTCCCCTGTCATTTTCTGCACTTCAGGTGCTAGTCGATGTAGTTTATAATTTATTTTGCTCCTTGAGTTCCTGTTCATAATGATACATTCTAACGTTAGCATAGATTACTAAATTTCCGATGTATTCAGTTGCTACACATGTTATCATTAAGATCAATTTCCACCCTGTGCTAACACACAGAAAATAATTATCCTCGTGAGACCTCTTAAGTGTCCGTCTTGTTATTTGTATGTATTGGCTCATTCTCTTGAACTACTATTGAACAAATTGCATGTTGCAGGTGCTAATAAGTATTACACTGTGTGCTCTGCTGACTATTTGGCACTAGGAGGTGGCAGTCATTTTGCACTTTATCTAGACTCGGACCTGTAATCCCTCCCTCTACATTTCTAAGTTTCTCTTTAGTGCTTTTAACACTGTTTGTTAGTTTAAGTCAATCTAATGCCTCACCCTTTCTCTTTGTACTATCTTCAGTTTGAGTGGTTCAAGTGCAAATTCAGAGACATTTAACAACCAGTGTTTATCGCATTCCCCGGACTTTGCGGTTAAAGAAGTTGAGGTACTTACAAGTTACAATAGTGAAGCATAGCATACTGAGTAGAAATAGACAAATAGTAGTTCTTTGACTCCATGGAACAACAGATTTATAATGAAATTTGTATCTCTACTTGACTACAAAAATCTAAACCATATTTGGCTTGAACATGAACCAACAACTTAATGCCAAGTGGTAGTTTGGTGATTATGACTATGAGCTTGTTGTCCCACATAAAAAACTCATCAGTTTGCCCATGGCATTTTTGCAAATTCCAAAAATGCAAATTTTCGTATTCCTGATCGACACATGATGCACACATGCACATGCCTGTAAAAGGAACTAACAAAATGTTCAGTAATACTTATGGATAGTGTTTTCGCCAGTTTTCATCTGGTGGACAAATGCAATTACATCCATACTGCTCTAAAATATGAATAGCGGAAGCTACCCCAGTCATGCAATTCATAAACCTCTTTGAAGATCTTATTCATGCCCTATGTCCCACATTATTTGGTCCAAGAGTCTCGCCTCACACAAGTGCGCACCACCTAACAGAACTAACATATGCAACGAAAACAGCTCTATTGCCCACTGGAAATCAAGGGAGATTTTGTCAGGGCCATGTGCATGACGTTTTACTGCACTCTGTTGCTGAACACAAAGTAAAAGCCTGGTCTACGCACTTCAGATTATGCATACATACTACATGACATAACAGCGAATGCTAATAAGAACGAAGAAAACTAATTGTTCATAGTTCAGGCATCACCTTAAGCTGCAAATTAGAAGTGTAGCTAGGGTTGCAGCTGAAACGACAAGGTCCTCGGAACATCAACATTTCCTAATCTTATGATATCCATGAATGTTGTGAACTGCATAAATGCTCGCCATATTTTTTGGATGTTGATTTAGGGATATGGATGTGTAACTCAGTTTCTCCTGTACGTTGCAGCTGTGGGGCTTTGTCTATCCTTCCAAGTACGAAGAGATGCTCTCGCTCTGCCGTACTGAGAAGCCGGGGATCTGCCGATTTTGAGCTACCAGATTAATGCGTGTTATGTCTGTACAGTTTTTAGTAGGCATTGCGATAATTTTAGTGTGCAAGACCCTGGTAGGAGTAACTGGAAAGTGGGAGCCTGTCTTATTGAGCGAGTTTTCTCAGATCCGTAAATTCTGTAATTTTCTTGTCATGCAGACTTACTAAACAACTGCTGATTGTTTTCTCGGTATCATAACTATTACAGAGTTATTACTGTAGGCAAGTGCCATATGAAATTAATACTATTAATAAAATTGCAAATGTTTCACATGAATACCTGTGCAAGTGAGATGATAGCAGAATACAGTAAATATTTTAATCATTCCGCTTTTTAGTATAAGATGTTATAGATCCTCACATGTTGACTAGGTGTGGAACCAAATTAGTGAATATGCACACTAAAACATGTCTAAATACATGTAGACACGTGTGAACGTGGACAAAAGACCTTATATTTAAAAACGGAGGGAGTATTATGTTAACTGGAAAGCTTTGAGTTGTTAGAATTACTGTGCTATCACCACTGAATCGCTGAAATCGTTCAAAAACTATAGTACTTACTCGGTTCACTTGGCATTTTATCTTTTCTTGATTCAGGTATATTTAGACTTATTTTACAGAAATCCGCAGCAGCTCCCGAGCACCACTGCTCCCGTTTTTTAATTTTTGAAAATCGCACTTTTTTGCTTCCAAAAATTCTGAAAAAATTCACACCAACACACATACATATCCCGCAGGTACGCCAGAAATTTCGTAAAGAAATTCATTATAGTTTGGGCTAGGGAAAAAAGTGAAATTTCTGACAGATTCAACACACTTTATACACTTTTTACTGACTAGAATTTTGTTATTTTTATAAAGCTCGAAATACGATGTTTTTTGCACCATAAATTGGCACGCATGTAAGAAACATGCATATGTATCTTAGGAATTTTTCGGATTTTTTAAAACATAAATTTAAAATTTTAAAATACCAGGTTCACGGGTGCTCGGGAGCTGCAAATCTGCTTCCCTTATTTTACACATATATTCACTCATTTAATTATGTATGTAGTCAATATTGACAAACTACTAGGTGAAGTGCCTTACATTAGTGAATGGTGGGAGTTTTTTTTTTTTTTGACAACACTGACATCATGGATCTTACATGCCACAAATTTTTGAATCCTCAACTCAGTTGATACGCATTTATACAAGAACGCAAACTTTCAAGTCAACAGTACCTTCATAGTGGAGTTTAAATGACACAGTTATGGCACATTGCTGCATTTTTACTAGACCCATTTGGTTCAGAAATTCGTTTAGTTCAGGCTACATATAGTACTTTAAAAAAATTGGAAACGATATTTCAGAGTTTCAAACAAATCCAAAGATCTCAAATATAGTCAATGATGTGTACTACAAGTGTGCAAAATCTCAACAAGAAATACTTTATATTTGGAGCTACACAAAATCACAAAATCCAACAATTTTGGGGGTTTGAAAAATTGCATTGTTCACTATACTTAAATCCATACTTCTGTTATTTTTTGTAGTCGAGAATACAAATACAAAGTATTTCACATTGAGATTTTGTATACTTGCAGTACACATCATTGACTATATCCGGGACTTTTTAAGATAAATTTGAATCTTTGAATTCAACTTTGAGATTATTTTTTCAAAATACCAAGCTCGGTGTAGACCTGGCTATAAAGGCCACGCGGTTGATGCCCTATGTACATATGCCTCCCGGTTCGGTATGACCTTGATTTTGGAAATACACTCATATATGATTCAAAAAAACGAAATGGTTTTGTAAGTATTTATCTCTTTTCGAGCTGAGGCTATGCAACATTGTGCAACCAGGACATATCGCTTCGTCCCTAACCTAGTCGCCACCAGAGAGGCGACTCCTTCTTCCTCCGATCTCCATCGGCGAAGGAGTTGGCCCCTCTCCCTTCCTTGCTGCTTCGGCGCAGGAGGGAGGGGACCCGTTTCCTCCGTTTTGGCATGGTTGTTAGGGTTAGGATAGTTTTGGCATGGTGCGTAGTTGGGTGGTGGGAGCGGCGCCAGGGCAAATAAATATGCCTCAACTCCACTCCCCACCAGTGTTGTGTCATCGTGTGCTTGGCAGTCTTTCAGATGGGTGGCTTTAGGGTTCATGGATGGTGTCAGCGAGGCGGCGGCGGCGATTCCATCAGATTGGTCTTTATCTTATCTTTTCAGTTCTGTAAAGTCGGTGTTTACGTGCCTTGTAACTTGATCTATATTTTATAAATGAGACACGTATTACCAGCAAAAAAACATGTCGTGCAACCAGACTATTATTATTATTTTGCCGAAAAAAGACTATTATTATTATTATTATTATTATTATTATTCAGTAACCGAACCATTATTCAGTAATAAAGATCCCTACATTCGATGCAAACAAGACTATTATTATTAATAATAATATCAGGTGCGCGACCAAATTCAAGATACATAGGAATACCACACACCATCAAGTAATAAACGGATTATCATGGGTTTTGAACATGAGAACGAGCAATGTGCAAACCCAAGGTTAGTTCTACCCTCTGACTGCCTTTCATTTTCTCTGTTGTAATTTTGCTCTAATTTCGCCGCGAATTCGAAAACCATCATAGCAACAATGGCGAGTTTTTAATCTACATTCTACAATTAATTCAGTTTTCTTATCTTTTCATCGTTTAATCACGATCCAGATGACTCACCCAATTAGCACAATAACCAAGAGGATTAACATCAGAAACAACAAGGGACGACATCGATGGATCGAACGAGCTACTCATCCTCTGCCGCCACCGGCACCGGCGGCGTGGGCGCGGAACGCTTCTCTTCCTCTTCCTCCACCTCCTTCTCCTCCTGTTCGTCGACGTCGGCCGCGGCGGCCTGGACGAGATCCTTCTGGATGGCGTGCACGGTGCAGAAGAGCGCGTCGAGGCCAGAGGCAGCGGACGGCGAGGAGCCGAGGCCGGCGGCGGCCGCCTGGACGAGGTCCTCGGCGCGGTCGCAGGACTCTTTGAAGGCGTCGAGGCAGCGCTTGAGGTCCTCTAGCTCCGCGGCGCGGCCGGGCTCGCGGACGGCGGCGGCCGTGGCGTCGATCAGCGCGTCGTAGGCCGCCGCCATTGCGTCCACGGTGCTGTCCATGGCGATGGCGGCGGTTACAGATTGCTTGGCTCCTGTCGCGTCGCTCGTGCGTGAGGTGTGTGTCGATCTCGATCGAGTGATTGGTTTGTGTTGAGTCATCTTGGCTTTGCACTCCCTTATATACCCCTGCTACTCCTGCTTTATTTTTTCTGAGGAACTCCTACCATAATTTTTTTAGTATCTCTTGATGTGGATATATTAATAGCTATTATTATCTTTGCAATGAGAATTAAACTGTTGCTTCATTATGTGATTAATTGTTGTGAATTTATGAGCAGATTTTTGCGCCGAAATATTAATAAGGTATTCGCGCAACGCAAGCACATCCTCACGAATATGAGTCAGATCCGTGGAAACCCGAGTTCCGTCACACATGTACAATAGATTGCAGTTTGCATCAAATAATTTGTTACTCGACACATGAAACACAAATGTCAATATGGTCTTCTATTTTGTTCACATATATAACTGTCTATTTAGACCTTTGCTTGTAACTAAAATGTGATTAGTTATTTCATTGGACTCAAGATGTCCTTCTTGTTGATATCATTAAGGCTCGACCCAGCCGCACGGCGGACACGAGGAGAAACATGTTGTGCCATTGACAAAGCTAGTACCTAGCAAGCCCAGACAATTGCACGGGCTCCCACAATGCATCTCTTTTACTTAAACATTAGTAGAGAAACTTGAATAAATCCATGGTAGATTGACATATTTCTTAGTGTATGTTTGGGAATCATGCCCAATGGCAAGTAGAACGAACACCATCTTCCTCCATGGAGTAGAAAACTGTTGACCATGTGGAAGGTAATGATGCACTTACCTAAAAGATTGTTAGGATCATGCAAATGCTAAGTTATATGATAAAAGTATTTCTATTAATATGATGACTTAGGCAAGCGATGAATATTTAATTGAGATGGGAAGAATCCCAACAGATGTAACAAAATTATGAGAAGCCTTATACTAAATGTGCAATTAAATCAAGTGACTTCAATGGTAGCGACATTCCGTCTAGATCGTAGGATTCTCTAAAGCAATTTATCATTGCTCAAATGGAGCAAACCAATAATTTTAGTGAGTTCATGAAAACTCATGACTCATGTCCTGGCCAAATGGCCATGAAAATTAGTTTATTTGCCTCCAATTTATGCAAATCTTCCAAGCAAGGACCAAGAACAACAAGTCCAAGTTGCTAAGATCACCGAGACTCAAACTCCCATCGTAGCCAGTTTGCCAGTAAATTGTAGCCAAGTCCAAGTGGATCTACCAAAATGGTAAGAGATGACCAAACCATGGATGAAACTGAAGAGGAGGAATAAGTTTGAGTAAGAGTCATCTTTTGGATATACCCCCTCTGTCTCAAAATATAAGGAGACCTCAAATTTCGCTGGTGAACGATGTAAAATTTTGACCATGATGTGTACTTATAATATGTCTACAAATTTAGTATAATAATATATGAAATGCAAAAAATATAAGACAAATCCAACTGTACCATTTATACATCCTAAATCCATATAATTTACTAGTCAAAGTCGAGGCTCAAAGACCATCACAAAAACAACGTGCTTTATATTTTGGAACGGACAAAGTACGTTGGAAGGGCGTGTGAAAATGATGAATGTGAAAATACCAAGGATCCATGATGACAATGACCCTGACTACCAATATTGTTGTAAGAATGGATATCACCTACCTAAGGGGGGCCCTCCGCGCCTACTAGGCACCTACGTGGACATAAGTCAAGCAAGGTCAAGTCAAAATTAGTTAAGAGAAACCCATTGTCATGGCATGGTCAACAAGTTAAAGATAAAGACAAGATACAAAAGACAAGGTCAAAGATGAAGGAGAAACCCATTAGGTGGAGGTCTAGTTCGGATAGTCCACCATGAACCATGGCCCATCTCCTCTCTCATCCACATCCCTCATGGATTATTACCATTGTACCCCTCACACCTAACACCTTGAAGCGTAGTCTTGATCATTTGTCAAGGGAGTGGAGAACTCATGCTCCTCATCAAACACAAGAAGGGGATAGAAATAAAGCTTTAAGTCTCGTTCATGAAGCTCTAATTTCGGACACATGGAGTCTCGTTCGACTCAGACCTACGTTGTGTGGGACCATGCTCAACCCTTTCGACGATCTCGTAACATATGATTAATCCATATTTCAACAAGGCGGCCCAACCTATTCAAAAAATACATTGTTATATCTCTTGCATAGTGTACGACGATCCTCATCATAAGCCATCATACACCGCCCTTGCTAACCGCTATTAAACCATGTCACTCAGAGACCCTAGAGCACTAGGTTCAATTTCAATAAAAAATGCTATAATAAGTGAGTCGTCGTTAAGGTATGAGATCTTGAACATGGATCTTTTAAAATGGTTGAGAGTCTCCCTATTAAACAATATGAATTTTTAGAGGAACAATATGATATTTTGGAGACCATCATTAAAATTGGAATTTGTATGCATCAAGCTAACACTTTTATGTTATTTGGGAGGAAGTGTCTCCAGTATTTGGGAGGAGGAGGTGATCACACAAATCAAGGATTGCCGGTGCAACTTGATCTCGTTATTGTTGACATGGTGAGGCAGGATTTTGATAGAGATTAGACTCTATCACGACTCGCCGCTGAGACGCGAACGGAGGGAGAAAAAACCCTAGCGGGTACCAGGTGAAGTGAGGCCTCACATGAAATTTTCCGTGACACTCGAGGTGAACTGCTTCATGCGAAATTTATTTGCATATTATATCGTTCTATGCACATTTGGTACCAATGTTATATCAGGCGGCTTGGGCTTGTTTGTCAGATCACTTTGCTAAACAACTTGTTTGTCCGCGTACCCTCTGTTCAGCTCTTGCGAACCGTCTGGGCGATTGGTTTTTTGCCTGCCGTCAGCGGCGACGTTGATCTCCCCATTTTCCGTGGCCTTAGGGCCTTGGATGCGCGGTGGATCCCGATACTTGCCGACGGGAGGGCTCCGTTTTTAGGTGTGTTTTTATAGTTTGGTTAGGACTTGTGTCCTACTCATAAGTTTCTCCCATCTAGCACCCGTCACGGTGGTGCGTCTAGCGTCACCGGAGGGCGCGTGGAGGTGTATCTTTGGTGGATCATGCAAGATTCGGTCGATGTTTGTTTTCGGTGGATATGTTTGGATCCAGTTTTTGTTCGTTCGTCTACGTAGGTGACGGTTGCTGTCCTGGTGCGGTCCTATGGGGACTTGGTATGACGACTTCTCGACTGTCTACTACAATAAAGTTTGCCCGACTCCAATAAAGGAGGGCCGATGACAACGGCGCTTTCGACTCGCCTTTGTGCTTACAGACATCGCTAGGTGGTCTACGGATCTTATTTCTTGTGTTCTTCGTACTGTCTTTTATTTAGGGAATTCTTTATATTGTCTTAACAGCTGATCAGTAGATTGGAAATTTTCTAACAAAAAAAAAAAGAGAGAATGAAACATGTAACAAACCAATTACTGATTTTCACGGGCCCTTATTTGGGCCCATTCTTGTGCTCACCAAAGCCCGGCGCTGATTAATGTTCCGACTGAGGCACATACATACGGTGAACCTGCCCAAGGTTGTATCTGGCCCATGCGTCATCCACCACCGCATAGTCCTAACCTCCTTCCCGAATCTTCCAGGACCATCAGGAGACCGCCCGCAAACCCTTTCACCAAGCAATCCGGAGCTCCAGAAACATCCGAACTCTTCTCGAACATTCTATCGTTTCCGCATATATATATCCTTCCGGTATCTCTATCCCCATCACAACACAGCCAAAATCAACCGATTCCAGAATCCAGACGATCTCAACCAACCTCAAACACAACTGCGATCTTCAATGGCGTCTCGCCGCTTCTTCGGCTACGATCCCTACGACTACTACTACCCCTCGCCGTCCAGCTACACCTACCCAGCCTACTACCACAACCCGGCCGCCTTCCAGGACTTCGAGAGCACGGAGCCGGCGGTCAGGTATTCCAGCCCCTACTCCTATTACCACCACCGCCCAGCCCCTGCTCGAGCCCCGGCACGGAACCAAGACGCCTTCTTCCGGGACGTCGAGAGCCCCGAGCCGGTGATGAGGGACGCTCTGCATCCAAGGCCTAGATCTAAGCCGGTCTCCTTCCCGGTCCAAGTTACGGGCCCGACCCGGAGCCCGAACGGAGGACCGCGGGACTGCATACGCCGCCGGCGAACGCGGCGGTTGCCAAGAAACGGGCGCCATCGGCGGAGGAGGCGGCGGTGACGGTGCAGGCGGCGGCGCGGGGCCTCCTGGCACGGAGGATGATGCGGGAGGTGCGTGCGGTGGAGCGGGAGGCGGAGGCGGTTGCTGCGAGGATTGCGGCGGAAGCGGAGGCGCTGCGCGCCGATCTGCGTAGGAGGATCGGCGTTGGAGAGGAGCTCATGCGGCTGGTGCTTCGGCTCGACGCCGTCCACGGCGTGAGGGAGTACCGGAGGAGGGTGACCAAGAAGGTGCTCGCGCTCCAGGATGCCGTCGACGCCCTGGAGGCCAAGCCGGCCCAGGCGACTGATACGCCTATGGCCGCGGAGGCGGAGTCCTCGACGGCTGAGACCGTCGAGATGTCCGAGGCTCACGATGCAGTGGAGACTGAGATGGCGCCGGAGTTGCCGCAAACCGAGGAGCAGGGCCTACAGATTGGAGCCAACGTCGCGGCGGATTCTTCGGCAACCGTCGAGATGGACATGGAGATTGACGGCGGCAGAACAGAGGAGGCTGATCCCGCGCCTACGGATACAATTGCTGCGGAATTGGAGATGGCCGGCGAACAGGCGGCAGAGGCGGAAGGCGAATGGGAGATGGTAACTGGAGATGACGCCTTCGCCGGCGAGAATCCACCACCCAAAGCGCAGCAGCCAGAAGCGGCAGGCGAGGAGACAGAGAAGGAGAAGAAGACGGAGGCTGCAACCGCCGACGGCTTGGACGCGAAGAAAGTGATGGAGATGGTGGCGGCACTGTGCGAGCGGAGCGCGCAGCAGTGCGAGCTCATCGGGGCCCTCGCGGCTCGGGTGGATACGCTGGAGCGCACCGTCCGGCGGATGGATGAAGCCGACCGTCGCCGGCGGAAGATCAAGAAGATCAAGGAGGGGAAGAGCAACAGCAAGGCCGCAAGAAGCTTCTACAGCGATTGATAATCTGTGTTTTCCTATTTGTTTATTTTGTTTGATGTTTTTAGTTTGGTTTGTGATCTAGGAGTATTTGTGAGAGCAATATAGATCAGATGCTCTGAACAAACACAATTTCGTTAGCCTTTCCAAATGTCGTTGTTCAGATTATTTTCCCAGATAGTTTCATGTATGCGTAGTTTTGTGCTTTCTGAGTGCTCTTTTCAATATCCTTGTACTTCAGCCGGGGAAAAGGTTCATTGTCATGTTTCGGTACAATGCACCCGCTTCTATTTGCTATAGCAAAGACGAAGCAAATCAAACAGTTCATCGTTCTCAGTTGCTCATCAGTTTACGCTTGCACTTGCTAATACGAGAGGCTACAGAAAAGAAGGCGGAGGCTATTCTGATGGATGTTGGCGGACGTCCGCTCCGGCCAAGTTTCCGTCCGCCACGTTTGGAACCACACATAATTTGTACTACTAATCGTTGGAGCCCACATTAATTACAGCATGTTCGGCATCTAGCGGACTGTCCGCCCCTTCCGTTGGACGGTCCGCCGACATCTCATGCATCTCTTGTATCTCAAGCGTGATGAGACGATTAGTACTACCTCCATTCCAAATTAGATGTATAACTTGTTGATACATCTCCATGTAGACAAACGGAAGTCATCTAATTTTGGAATGGATGGAGGGAGTACATTGATGGAAAGAATTCGAGAATTGTCATCCTAAGATAAATCGTGTGGAATGTCTCGTTAATAGCACGCTATAGCACGATATATCACGCTAATATCGTATTTTAAGGCCGGCGCTATTTTGTATAGCGTGCTATTTTTTTTTTCCTGAGTACATTGCTGCTCATGCAAATGAAGCCATAAGAGTATGTCTAGCAGACCCCGAATAAACACAACCCGAATAAACACAACCCTTAGAACCAGTTCAGTTTCGGGTTTCTCCGAAATAGTTTTCTGGTTTGCAAATTGATCGCGTGCTCTCAAAACATATATTTTTGAAATCCCATTTTCACAACTGATTTGTCTTTTTATCTAGTTTTGGGTTTCCCTGAAATGATTTTTTAGTTTGCAAATCGATCGCGCACAATGCTCTAGAAACATATTTTGAAATCCCATTTTCGCAACTGATTGTGTTTTGTTATGCAGAACATTTGTACGTATGTAGAACATTTATAACGGTTCATTTTTTAAAAAAAATCAGAATTTATTTAATGTTTTACTATTTTTTTGAATTTTTTATTTGACCGGAGCATATTAGCCGAGAGCCAATTTAAATATCAGTATAGAACTAGATTACTAATAAATCAAAAATCCTTCTTCCTCCCTCTCCCGACGTCGTTGCTTCACTGTGTGCTCCAGACTCAACCGGATGCTACGCTCGAGCGTTACTTCGTTGATTACCTCGGCCTAGTGGTCGACTGAAAGGTTGCTTCTCCGCGCGACAGGCGGAGCGCATGGACTTCTCCTTGATACTCTGGAGAAGCTCGTCGTCGTCCGTGACTGCGGCGATCCTTGTCTGCATCATATTCCGTGGTGGGCTTGGTGAGCGACGAGATGGAGCCATCGGAGTCCCGAGGGTACTCGTCGGGCGCACCGAGGTTAGCACCGTACTACGGATCGGAGGCGCACCGTCATGCCCAACACTGTTAAATCCATGGGAACAAATCGTGACGGAGGGAATGGGGGTGCTAACCCTAAATGCCCCACGATACCGTTAATATAGTGTCGGGGCCACCGTCTATCCGGATTCCTGGGCCAGGCCGATATTCGGTGCATGTTCGAGCCGTAAAAACGGTGTAAAACGCATATCGACCGGAATATTTCGGGCCAGGGGGCTTATACGGTATCTACTATAGATGCTTTGAGTGCATTATATGGGTCGTGCACTCCAGCTCGGTTGTTTTGGTGCCCTCGACCTTATTATGTCTTGGGCAGCCGCAATGTGTGAAAATCTCACCTTAAATATTATGTGGCATTGCTTAAGATTCACTTTATGCTTTGTGGCAAAAACATAAGCTTATCCACAAGCCCAAGGTGCACGTCAAGTTTATAGTCTAACATAAGAAAAAGAAAAATAATCGCATGGAACACGTGATAAGCTACCTCAAAAAAAAATTAAGAAAAAGAAAAATAAGCTTATTGTCGCAATATGACAAGACATGTGAGTCCCACCTTACATACATTGTGGAGAATTACATAAAACAAGTGGGATCAACTTCTTATGGTGAAATCTCACCTTATATATTACGGAGACCCAAAGCTTTCAGGTTGTTGGCTGTGGAGGATGCGCAACGATCGTCGGGGACGCCTTTATGACTCCACGGTACCTAGTTTCTAGGATTGTGCTGTAATCTTTCACCTGGTGCACCATCGATCGGGCGGCTTCAACGAGAAAGCACAAGGTCCTCGCCATCACTACCACACCTATGATGTCAAACGAGGTCTCCAAGATCCTCACCCACACTGGTTCGGATGACAGCTGGAGCGAGATTGGAAGCCCTCCTATGAACATGGTGCCGTCGAGCGTATGCTCTGTTGTCGTCAATGGAATACCTCGCGGAGGAATCTGTGTGTGCAGCGCACCAGATGATCATGGAGTTTGACCTCGATTGCGAGGCGTGGCGACCAGCTTCACATCAAGACCCCACAAACCTCTTAGACATCAGCTTAACTGAGTTGCATTGCCAGCTAGTCGTCGGATACGACGAGGAGAACACCTCCATAGACCTATGGACCTCCATAGACCTATGGTTCCCTGTGAACTCTGAGCGTATCTGGTTCAAGCGGTACGCCATCAATATTCCTAACTAGCAAAACCCCTCGCCCTACCTTGACCTCGAGTACTTTGAGAAGCCATTGGCAGTGTTGGACGATGGTATCCTAACATCTTGAGATCTTTTCTTCGATGAACACATGAGTTTTAATTTTAGAATATCTATATTTTTTGGTGATTTTGTGCCTATAATTGCTACGTGTTATAAACTGTACAATAATTATTATGAATATAAAAATATTAAATATAAAAATCATATTTAACTCTATATTAGAAATCATATATAAATAATAATGTATCAAGTTTCATTAATTGAAATCTGCAATGTTTTATCCCATTGAGAATTGAGCTGATAATTGTCTTTAGGGTATTCAATCACTCGGAAATGGAAACCACTATCGTAGTACATAATGAGAACTAGAAACTTATTGTATTCTGTTTAATTTCATATTACAAATTCGAGAATATGAATTCAAGTAAATTATGTTCCAACAATTGACAATTTTAACTCACACTCCTTTTGGGATTTAGTATCAGAAGTAAGAAAAATTTCCTACTCAATAAATTGGATTTTAGGGTATTCGAACCACTTGAAAATGAAAAGCACTACTTGTTCCAAAATTTGAGTCTCATGAAAATTTTGGGAGCGTAATGTTCATATTATTTGTCAATGTGTCGGGGGGCTACCCCCGGGTAGGGTCATGGTGTGGTAAAAGCTATGCCCAGGTGTGGGCCTAGTTACAGTAAAAGCCGACATACCTGGACTTCAGAGTGTGGTGTAGGTGCAAACCGACGTAGGCATACCGAGATAACCCGGGCCAGAAGGGACCGAGGTATCATGCTGGTGCCTCCCGTCATATGTCGACCGAGATGAGGGATCCGAGATAAGGATCCGAAACATCATAACCGACATGTGTATGTCGGTAACTTGTGTGTTTTCTTATGTGCAGGGAAGGTTATTCAGGAAGTGGAATCCGGCATATCCATGCCGGGTTATCCTTATGTCGGACGGATGTCAATGCTCCTGTCACATCCCGTCTGGCACGGGAGCGCGGCGTGCGGTACGGCGCATGTCTGAGGTGACTGGGCTTACCTCTGCTGACCAAGGAGCAGGAGAAGGACACCGCTGACCTCGGGTGTACCATGGAGCAGAGTTATGGGACAGGACATGGGCAAGCCACGTCCTGTCCACTGTGCAGAGACAATCATGACGCGCAGGCGTGCGCGTCTGCAGTGCCGGTACAGAGAGGTGACCGTTGCAAGTGGAGGGGTATTCCGGTAACTCGGTTTAGCCTATATATGGCCTCACCCCCTCCTGCGTGGGGGACGATGCCCTGAGACACATTTTCCCCATAGCTTCATCTTCTTCCTTGTGTTTATCCCCATTGCTGGGATCATACAGCTCGAGGAGCAACCTTGTATTTGTGATACCTCGGTATAGAGAGAGAGGCAGGCAGGAGTAGGGGCTTTACCTCCTCACGAGGGACCTGAACCTGGGTAGATCTTGGTGTGCTTGTGTGTTCTTCGTGTGTGCTTCTTAGCGCGCTAGCCCTCTCCCGGATCCACCAACGTCCATCGGCCCCACTCTTAGCCATCCTATGGCATCTGCCGTGATACCACCACGACAGTTGGTGCCCACCGTGGGGCAGGCAGCGGCGATGGCTGGTGTGACATTCCGGACGGGTTCCATCATCGACTCCGGCGAGCGCGTCGTCTGCGGGCTCGTCTGCAAGCTCGGCGCGCTGAACTTCATCAGCGACAACGCTGGATGCTTCGGCAGCAGGCCGTTCCCGACGAACGGCTGCCTCATCAGCTTTGGCACCTTCGTGACCTATGTCGCCACCGAGGTTGTCTGCAAGTACCCGAGCAGGTGCTTGTGGCTGAGGATCCTCCTGCTATCTGTGCGGCTCGCGGCCGGCGTAGCGCTCGCCCCGGGAGCTGCGCAGAGGTCATGGTGACCGGCACTGCGGGTGGTGCCGGTAGAGGAGAACCCGGCAAAGAAGATGCCGGTAATCCTGACCCCAAGGCCACCAGATCGGCGAAAGTGCCGCTGGAGAGGAGGGAAAACCTCCGAGATCAGGCCGGTACATCCAATGTACCGGTTAGGCCAGCTCATCTCGAGGAGATAATCAGAGAAACTGGCTGTGCCGGTAGCTGCCGGTACAGATGCTGCCCAATCGGAGGCAGAGTTGGAGGCACGGCGTCAGAGCTTGCTTCAGGAGGCTCTGGAGATGGCCGAGGTGAGGAGAGAGTTCGGGATAACTGTCCGTGAGTATAACCAAGCACATGGTTTTACCCCGGTAGCTGCTCGCCCTAGTCGAGTAGAGGATGTGCGCAAGAGGGGTAAAAACCTCAATGCCGAGATTGCTAGAGATGGTAGATCTAGCTCCAGTAAACTCCTAGTAACTTATCGGTCGAAAAACCGAAGTATAGTTCCCCTGCTAAGACTCTTAGAGCTGCCGAGGCAGCAAGAGCCGAGTTGTCAGGCTTATCCGGAGAAGCTCTCCGTAGGCAGCAAGACCGAGTTAATGAGTTGGTAGCTGTGGCTACCCGGCAGAATGAGGCCTATCGCAAGGCCAACACAGTTGCAGGTGGGTCCGAGATTGTTCACTCGGCTAGGGGAGCCAGTGGATCTAAGGGGCAAGCTTCATCACCGCATGTCGGTGGAGATCGTGACCGGAGTGTAAACTCCGGTAAGAGCAAACAGATACAGGTGTATGATCCGGCGTGTGCCGGAAAACAGGTAGTTGGGCGAGGCAGTGCCGGCCGGGGTAGAAGCAATCCCGGTCCGGGCGGTCCAGGTGCCGGGTAGTTAACTCGGCTGGCCGAGGTTATCCACCTCGGTATCCGACACAAAATCTCGCCCAGCAGCAGCAGCAAAATGTCGGGCATGTCCAGCAGCCACAAGGTGTTGACAGGTGGCTAACCGTTATGATGATGGTTACTCGGCTATGGAGAAAGCCGGGTATCCGAGATATGAAGGTGCACTGGGATCTCGGTTGGGACCTCGCCAGTTGTCACCAAATGATGCACGCTACAAGTTGGACAGGATTATATGTCCGAGATGCTGGAAGAGCAAGGTCCACCTGGACCTGCATGTTTTGGACCTCGGATCATGAGGGAACCACCGGTGCGGCACTTTCAGCTGAACCGAGGCGCAAAACATATGACGGCAGTACTAAGCCGGAGGACTGGCTGACAGATTATGTGTCGGCAGTACATATCGCGGGAGGAAACCGCCGATGGGCGGTGAGGTATATCCCGCAGATGTTGGAAGGGCCAGCCCGGATTTGGCTGAACAACCTGCGAGAGGGCAGCGTTGATTGCTGGACTTTGAAGAAGCATTTGTTAGCAACTTCTCCAGCACGTACAAGAGACCGAATCGTCCTCAGCAGCTTGCGATGTGCAAGCAGAGGGATAATGAAACTGACCGGGATTACTTAACCCGGTGGAGTACTATTCGCAATTCCTGTGAAGGAGTTGTGGAGGCACAGGCCATATCTTGGTTTGCCCAGGGGTGCCGACACGGCTCCATGCTCTGGCAGAAGTTGCAGAGGGAAATGCCGGCCACCCTGGCCGAGACAATCCGGATTGCGGATAGCTATGCACTGGGTGATCCGATGCAACCCTTGCTGAACTGGGGAGACCGAGTAGAAGATACCCGGTGAATAACAGACCCGGGCCAGTCAGGCAGAACGATCGCCAGGACTTCGGTAACAAGAGGAGAGAGCCGGATTACCGGTATGGCTCAAACCAGGTTGCAGCGGTAAACCAAGACCAGCCAGATGCCGGCAATAGCCAGCGTCCGAAGTACACGGCCCAGCATGGGGCCAGAATCAAGAAGGGAAGAGGCCATGGGGTGACCAGAAGCCGTCCTTAACTTATGAGGCTATGTTGGATGGGCCTTGCAGTTTCCACACCCAAGACATCGCAGGCCAGCAAACCATACAACTCGGCAGTGCAGCTGGTATCAGCGCACAAGGGGGGAAGGAGCCAGAGCCGGAGGAAATCAGGCGGGGGCACCTCAGAGAATTCCGCCGAGGCAAAACTTGCCGCTACCGGAGCAAATGCTATCCCGGTGATCCGCCAGTTCCGAGGCAAGCAGATCCGAAACCTGTGAATCAGGTGAATGTCGGAGGGAACAACAACAACACTGGTCCCAGCAGGCAGGGAGAGTATCCCCAGGGAGATTACAGAGAAGCTCATCAGAGCTATGTGGTCTTTGTGACCGAGCCAACTGACAAGAAGAGCTTGCATCGGCGTGCACTGGAGGTGAACGCAGTTATGCCGGCAGTGCCGAAGTATTTGCACTGGTCCGAGCAAGAAATCATTTGGAGCAGAAGGGATCATCCCCGAGTTATGCCAACTCCGGGAGGTTATGCATTGGTGGTGGACCCGACATTCTTTGGACCCACCATCAATGTTCGGTTCACCCGAGTTCTCATTGATAATGGGAGTGCTATCAATATCATGTACCGAGACACCATGGTGAAGATGGGTATCTCGGCAAATATGCTGCAGCCGAGTTCTACAACCTTTCATGGTATAGTGCCAGGTGTTTCATGTGCACCTATGGGCAAAATTTGGGTTGATGTGTTGTTTGGCACCAAGGAGAACTGCCGAACTGAGAGCATCCAGTTTGAGGTAGTGGACCTCGAAAGTCCATACCATGCTTTACTCGGTAGGCCTGCACTGTCCAAGTTCATGATATCCACCCATGTGGGTTACCTCAAGATGAAAATGCCGGGTCCTAATGGCATCATCACTATCTCGGGTGATTACAAGCGTGCACTGGAGTGTGCCTCGGCTGGATCGTGCTTAGCCGAGTCACTGATTATCGCTGCAGAGAAGAAGAAGATCCATGAAGTGGTGGCATTGGCTCAGTCCGCACAACTCGGCATGCCGGGTATGGCTAACCCGGAGCAGAATGCAACTTTCGAGGTGCCCAAGGAGACCAAGAAGATCAATGTTGACCCGGCATGTCCGGACCACAACGTCATCATTGGTAGGGTTAACGGAGAAATAGGAAGGCGAGCTCAGTCACTTCCTCCGTGAGAACCGGGATATCTTTGCATGGTCAAATCAGGACCTGCCAGGTGTTCCGAGGGAGTTGGCTGAGCACTCTTTGTTCGTCAGACCGGATATGAAACCGGTGAAGCAACCTATGCGACGTCTCTCGGATGAGAGGAGAAAGGTGATAGGTGATGAACTGGCCAGATTACTTGCATCTGGTTTCATCATGGAGTGCTGCACCCGGACTGGTTGTCTAACCCGGTCCTGGTGGAAAAGAAAAAAGATGACCCGAACGTGGCCATTGTGTGGCGTATGTGTATTGATTACACAAACTTGAACAAGGCATGTCCTAAGGATCCATTCCCGCTGCCTCGGATTGATCAAGTGATCGATTCCACAGCCGGGTGTGAGCTGTTATCCTTTGTAGATGCTTATTCTGGTTTTCACCAGATACCACTGAACCCTGCTGATCAAATGAAAACTGCTTTTATCACCCCGTATGGGGCTTATTGCTATCGTGTCATGACATTTGGTTTGAGAAATGCTGGTGCTACTTACCAGAGATGTATGCAAAAATGCTTGCATGATCAAATAGGAAAAAATGTGCAGGTGTATGTCGATGACATTGTCATCAAGTCTAAGGAGAAATCCACTCTGATTGATGATCTCCGAGAAACATTTGAGAATCTAAGGAAATTCCGGATAAAACTTAACCCGGACAAATGTACTTGGTGTGCCGGCAGGCAAGTTACTCGGTTTCCTCGTGTCGAGCCGAGGTATCGAGGTGAACCCGACAAAAATCCGTGCTATTGAAAGCATGAGGTTACCGACATGTCTCAAGGACGTGCAGAAATTCACCGGATGTTTGGCATCCTTAAGTCGGTTTGTTAGCAGGTTGGGAGAAAAGGCATTGCCTTTGTATCACTCATGAAGAAAACACCCACTTCGTGTGGACCCCGCAAGCAGATGCGGCGTTCACCGAGTTAAAAAAGATGTTGGCAACTGCGCCGATACTGGCCTCACCATTACCCAAAGAGCCGATGTTGCTCTACATTGCAGCCACAAACCGGGTTGTGAGTGTCGTATTGGTAGTGGAGCGAGAAGAGGATGGCAAAACTGTGCAAAGGCCGGTATATTACCTGAGCGAGGTGATCTCGTCCAAGCAGAACTATCCTCACTACCAGAAGATGACATATGGTGTCTATCTGGCTGCTAAGAAGTTGAAACATTACTTCCAAGAGCATTCAATCACTGTGGTGTGTGAGGCTCCTATCTCGGAGATCATTGGGTGTAAAGATGCAACTGGCCGAGTAGCCAAGTGGGCTATCGAGGTGTCCCCTTACACTCCTCACTATGAAAGAAGAGATGCCATTAAATCTCAGGCACTGCCGGATTTCTGGTGGATTGGGCTGAAATGCAATATGAGCCACCATTGCCTGACTCCAATTACTGGAGAATGCACTTTGATGGTTCCAGGACGAAATTGGTTTAGGTGCCGGGGTAGTCCTTACCTCGCCAAAGCATGATCAGCTGAGATATGTGTTGCAGATTCATTTTGCGGCATCTAACAATGTGGCCGAGTATGAGGCACTTGTTCATGGGCTAAATGTGGCCAAAGAAATTGGTATTCGCCGGATAGAATGTTTCGGAGACTCGGATTGGTGGTGCAGCAAGTCTCGGGAAATTGGGATGCTTTAGACGCCAACATGGCGTTGTATCGGTTTCATGTCCAGAAGATCTCGGGGTTCTTTGAAGGTTGCGAGCTCACGCATATACCTCGGGCTGAAAATGAAGCCGCCGATGTACTGTCCAAGCTAGGTTCATCCGGGATCCAATTCCACCCGGCATAGCCTTGGAGCATTTGAGGAAGCCATCAATCAAACCATCGCCCGAGTCCGAGTCAATCTTTATCCCGGCGAAACCGGAGTCTGGTGCTGTTCCCATGGACGTCGATGTCGGATGCATTTGGGAGAACCCGGGGACTGCTTGGCAGAACCCGGGGACTGGTTACTCATCTCGGAAGAAATGTCGGTTGATCTCATGGAGGTGGATGATCCGGTCTTTCCTGTGCGTCCTGTGCCGGAGTGGGCACAACCAATAATGGCATATATGATGGACGGGAGTTTGCCAAGTAATGAAGTTGAAGCTAGGCAAGTGCAAAGAAGATCCAAGGCATACACCATCATCAACCAGGAGTTATACAAGAGAAGTGTGACCGAGGTACTGCAGCGCTGTGTCGAGCCGCAGGAAGGGCAGAGATGCTCCTGGAGATTCATCAGGGAGATGTGGTCATCATGCTTCATCAAGAGCCTTGGTGGCTAAGGTATTCCGGCATGGGTTTTATTGGCCCAGTGCTTTGAACCAGGCAGAAGATATCGTCCGAAAGTGTGAGGGATGTCAGAGGTTTGCTAAAAAGATCCACCTGCCAGCCTCGGCACTCAAGACAATTCCAATCACTTGGCCCTTTGCAGTTTGGTGTCTGGATATGGTGGGAGAGTTCAGGCCAGCCCGAGGTAACATGACTCATATGCTGGTGATGGTGGACAAGTTCACCAAATGGATCGAGGTGAAGCCAATAGGAAGTGTGATGGTCACACAGCTGTGTCCTTTTTGAAGGACATCATTTTGAGATATGGTTACCCCCATAGCATTATCTCGGATAATGGCACAAACTTTGCTGTGGGAGAGTTTGCTCGGTTCTGTGCGGAAAAAAGAATTCGGTTGGACATAGCCTCGGTGGCACACCCTGAGGCAAATGGGCAAGTGGAAAGAGCAAATGCATTGGTGTTAGCCGGTATCAAAGCCCGGTTGATTGAACCACTGTTGCGAACTCCGGGATGTTGGATAGAGGAGATACCAGCAGTGTTGTGGGGTCTAAGGACCACACCAAATCGTTCAACTGGCTATACGCCATTTTTTCTGGTCTATGGAGCAGAAGCGGTCCTGCCGACCGACATGGAATATGACTCGCCGAGAGTGGCGCTGTACACTGAAACCGAGGCAAAAGAAGCTCGGGAAAATGATGTTGATTTGCTCGAAGAAGCACGAGAACTGACCTTATCTCGGTCAGCTATATATCAGCAAAATCTCCGACGCTATCATAGCCGGAAGATCAGCCCTCGGGTTTCCGAGAGGGAGATTTGGTGTTGAGGCTAGTGCAACGCAAAGCAGGCCGACACAAGTTGTCACCTCCATGGGAGGGACCATTCATTGTGAGCAAGGCTCTGCACAATGATTCATACTATCTTATAGATGCGCAGGCACCGAGGAAAAATGTGATGGACAAATCCGGAGAGGAGACCAAAAGACCCTGGAATGTAGCTCTACTCCGCCCTTTTACTCATAAGGGCGCAATGTATGTATCTCGGTTTTCCTTTGAATAAAATGCCGGCACTCCGAAAAGAAACTCGGGGACTGCCTTTGTCTATATGCTTGTGTTTTATCTCGGTTTTTTCTGTGTTGTTCATATGTCGGATGATTTTGAGACCTCGTTTCAAAGTTCAAGTAATGTATGCTATTTTGTTGTGATCTTGTGACTCGACTGACGAACGCCGAAATGGCAGTCAAGAGCAGAGGTTATGGTATATGGTAAACATGAAAATGGACTCGGGGACTCGGTCCTAAAAAGATCCGACATATGTCGTTTACTAACCCGGTTTTTTCTTTCCTTTTCCTTGTGTCGGATGACTCTAAACCTTACCTCAAAATTTACAAGTATTGTGTGCTATAATGATTGATCTTGTGACTCGACTGTCGAACGCCTAAATGGTAGACAAGAGCAAAGATTACTAAGTATAGTAAACAAGAAAGTAAACTCGGGGACTTGGTGCAAAGTGATCCGGCATTGAGCCTGTCTTGTTGAAACTAATATGATAAAAGTAGCACGGATAAAAGTAGCACTGCGAGATACTTAAAAGTATATTTACATCTGCACCCGGCATTCCGGGGATTTAATGGTTCAATTCTGATAAGCTTAGGCAGCTGCCTCGGAGGAGCTCGGAGCAGTTGGAGCGGTGCGAGGCTCAGGAGCAGTCTCGGCGGCAGAAGAAGCTTCGGTTGTTGGAGCAACCTCGGGTGTTGGAGTGGCTGCCGAGGCACCGGCAGTGTCGGATACCGGCTTCTCAGAAGTCTCGGTGCCGGCTTCTCAGAAGTCTCGGTCGCAGCCGGCTTGGCAGTGTCGGTTGCTCCAGCAGCAGTGTCGGTTGCTCCGGCAGCAGCAGTCTCGGTCGCTCCGGCAGTGGCAGTGTCGGGAGCTTCGGCCTCGATCTCCTCATCACATCTTCCTCGTCTTCACCCTCTTCATCATCCTGGTCATCTTCTTCTCATCCGAGTAGGCGGGACCGGAATGAAGTGTCGGGTGGGAGCATAGCTGGCCATGAAGGTGGCTGCCTCCTTGCGGCTCGCTATCAGTGTCGGATCTGAGGTCCATTTGGAGCCTTGGCGCAGGGAGCGCACGGCATTGAGGTTGATGGCCTCATACCAGGAGAGCACAAAGGTCAATGCTTGATCAGCTCCGGCACGAGCTGCAGAGGATCTCCACTCTCGGACCCTGGCCTCGGCCCCCGACAGACACTTGGATAATTCTTCAATTGTAGCCGGAGTCTGAGATCCTGGCCATAAGGCTCGGTAAGCTTGGATGCCAGCATCAAGAAGATCCAGGCCAATGGCCTTCAAGGAGAGATGCGAGCATTCAGAGCGGTCAGGTGATCTTCAATATCCCATTCCTCCGGGATTGGGCCAGCCTCGGCTCTCTTTGCTCGTGCCTTGCGGACAGTGTTGAGTGCAGCAGCTTGGAGTGGGAGAAGTGATCTGAAGATAGAAAAGCTATCACCGAATTGAGTTATATACCGGCATATCTTAATGTCGGTACAACAATGAAAACAAAAAGAAAGGATAAAGAAACTTACTGTCCATCTCCTTGTTAAGCCGGGTGAGCTCGCGGAGCCAGATGTCGGATTTTGCCTTGAGGGCATCCAGTTCTCCTTGAGCCGAGGTAGCGCGAACCTCGGTCGCCTCGAGGGTTTCCTTATGCTTTTGCGCAGCTTCCTCCCTTTGCATCAGGGCCTTCTCAATGCCGGTTTTCTCGCCCTGGACCCGAGCAAGTTCCTCCTGGAGCCGAGACACTTCCTGTCGTTCCTTCTGGAGGGCAGTGGCGTGCGCGGTTTCCTTGTTCTTCAGCGTCTCCTGAAGTTGCTTGTGGGACCTCTTGAGTTTATTGTGGTCCAGAAGCAGCTTCTGAAACACTGTGGTCCGGGCGTTGGTGCAATCCTGAAAAGAGCAAAGGGTTAGTATGATTTTTGAAGATTCATGCCGAGTAAAGCTGAATGTCGGATTTTTTGAAGATTCGTGCCGAGTAAAACTCGACAAGAATCTCGGGGACTGGATGTCGGATTTTTTGAAGATCCTAAGTGTCGGTTTTTTGAAGATCCTGAATGTCGGTTTTTTGAGTCTAATGATGGAAATTTTGTGAAGATTCGCGCCGAGTGATCTTTACTCGGGCAAGCGCAGGTCACTCAACCCGAATCTCGGGGACTGGGGATTATATATGTTTATCATCTATGGCAAAGGAAAGAAAAGTCTGGCTGAGGAAAAAATACCTCGGCAAGCTTGCTGGCTCGAAGGGTCGAGAGTTGCAAGTTGTGCATGGCCTGAGCAAGCGCACTGGGTCCAGCTGGATGTTGGGTGACCGGTTCGCGGAGGAGACCTCGCTAGTGTCGGCGGCATTCCAGTCCATGTGGTACTGCTTCTCCGACCTAAGCTGTGTCCACTTTGAGTTCGGAGCTGGGGTAAAACCCAGCTGCTAGTTAATCGGGAGACGGAGGTGGTGAGAGCTTGGTGCTCCGGGGTAGTGGTTGGAGTCAACACCACTTGTTTCTCCGGGTTGACGAGTTGTTTCCCGGTGCCACTTGGCTCTGTGCCGGCTTGGCTAGTGGAGTAGCTTTCCGAGTTACTAACTCGGTGGACTTGTGGTGGACTTCGGCGTGGCGGCTGCTTTTGTTGCTGCTGTTGCTGTTGAGGTTGCTGCTGTCCTTGTTGCTGTTGCTGTTGCTGTTGCTGTTGCTGCTGTTCCTGTTGCTGTTGCTGTTGTGTTGTTGTTGTTGTTGCTGCGGTTGCGGCTGTTGTTGTTGTGGTGGTGGTTGCTGTGCGCCGAGGTCACCGAAGTGTCGGCCCGCGGAATGTCGGTTTCCGCGGTGGGGGCACCGGAGCCATCATCTTGGTCGAGGACCACGACCTCGGGAATGACAGATAAAGTGGCGGGTACCCCGGAATCACTTGACCGAGGTTCGCTGCACTCGGAAGGGGTGAGCGCATGGAGGAGGCACTCTGGTTAATTTCAAGGGGGGCACTGCATCAAACAAGAAAAAGTGTTATGCGGGGAAAGATTATCCCGGGAGAAGGAAAAAAGGAAGCGAGCTTGTGTCGGCAAAGAATATCTTACCCTTGAGTAACTGGTGGTGTCTTCGTGGCCTCTTCGGCTTAACCGCTCCTCTCTTCTACCGCTTCGCCTTCGGTGTTGCTGGATCCGAGGATGTGGAGGTCCCGGTATTCGAGGTACCGGTCTCTGCACGCTTGCGAGATCCCACTTGTTTGCCCGAGGTAGCAGGGCGTGCACTCGGAGCAGGCCGCCCGGGTTAGCTGATGCCGAGGCTGGGTGAGCATATGCGATGGGACGAGCATCAATTACCTCTAGCATTTCGCAATCATCATCGTCCGACCAATCTCGGATTGAGGCTCGGGCTCGAGTCTTACCCGAGGTAGGGGCGCCAGCAGCCGGAATCGGCAGCTGATCCTCATCATCCGGGTCTTCTACCTCGGCGACGGCCGGGGCAGGGATATCTTTGCCCCATTTGGTGGAGGGATCCTCTCCATCTTCATTCTTTTGCCAGGTAAACCTCTGCAAGCCAGAAACAGTAAAACCGAGTTACTTTATGAGCAGATTATGGGGCCGGCATAAGAGTTATCTCGGTAGAAAAAAGTATGTCGGTGTAAGTTGCAAGGTTACTTACTTGCTCCGGAAGCCGAGTTCTGTTATGAGGTTCTAACCCCATTCCCATTCCTCGGTCATCGTCGTGCGGGCAATTGCTTTGACACGTCTTCTGACCTCGGCTTTGTTCAGCTCGTGGGTGCTGATCCGAGTTGGATCATACTTGCCACTCATGTGGCAGATCTTGTTAACTCGGTCTTGAAGGGGGGAAACTCGGCGGCTGACGAAGGTCCTCAGGAGATCATCGCTAGTTAAGCCTGCTCCCACAAGCTCCTCGACGACCTTGTGAATCTGGTTGATCTCGAGGTTCAGGTCCCTCGGGTTGAGGGACCAGTTAAACTGTTCAGAGGGGGTGGCGATGTTGAATAGCGGCAGGTTCAGAAAGTCGGCATTGTCTGGGTTGTCCGGGTTCTTCACGTAGAAGAACGTACGCTGCCATTTCCGGCATGACTCCAGGCCTTGAATCCGAGGCAAGATGGAACCTCTCCGAGGTATGATGGTAGCGGCTCCGCACGGGGTCATCTCCTTGGGGAAGTTCTTGTTCTCCGGATCCGGGACACTTTGCTTCCGGAGTTGGAAGTACTTGGCCCAGAGCTCAACAGTGGGCCAGAGTCCGAGGTATCCCTCGGAGAAGGAAACGCACGCAGAGAGCATGGTAATGGCATTGGCTGGAAGGTGGTGAGGTTGAAGCCGGAATCGATCCAAGAAGGATCGGAAGAACTCGCTCACCGGGAGTCCAAAGCCGCGCTCGAAGTGCGCGAGGAAGACCACGCGCTCGCCGGATTTCAGCTTCGGCTCGGCCTCTGTGCCGGGAACCCGGCATATCACTTGTGCCGGAATGCGCTTGGTCCGGACTAACCAGTTTATCTCGGCCTGAGTTACGTCGGAACCTTCCCACCCGGCACGCTCACCCTCTTCAACGACATCCTCGGCAGGCTCCGGGGTATGGCTGGATGACATCTCGGAAGGGATCTGTGCAGAGACACAAGTTGAACCGAGATAAGTATCTCGGAATATTTGGGCAACAGAGAAAAATGCATAAGTGGCGGGAAACACAAATCTGTGGCTAAGTGTTTGGCGAAAAGATCTACGGAGAAAAATAAATAAAAGATAAATGCAAGAACATGTGAGTTGAAACTTAGGAAGATCTACGGAGAAACTATTGCAAGATTGTTAAGAGACGCAATGGGGAAATTCTAGTTGGGATCTAAGCAGATGGATGTGAAAGCATCTGCGAAGAAGAGGAGCAAGTTCATCAGAGAGGAGGAACGTGTTCATCGGAGGGGATGAACACGTTCATCGGCGGTGCTAAGGGCGAAGAACTCACCGGAGTTGCGACGGCGATGCGAGGCGAAGAAGCGCAGGGGGTGCCGGAGTTGAGCGCGTCCGGTGGCGGCGCGAGGTGCTCCGGTGGACGATGGTTCGTGAAATCCGGCGTCGTGCGGTGGCGGAGCTCACTGCGCGGCTGCGGCGGTGTTGCAGGAGAGAGAAAGGAGAGGAGAGCGGTGAAGAAGATGGTTTGGAACGCCCCGCTCCCCTATTTATGGAGGTGAGGGCGTGCGGTTTCCGTATTTACCGCGTGCGCTTACCGTAACGGGCGCGCGGATTAATCGCGCACGATCTGCGCGGTTGCGATGTTTGCGGCCGCACGATCAGCCGCATCGTGGGCCACAAGGTGGTAACCGCCCGCGGCGTGATCGCGTGCGGTTATTGGCGCGGGAATCAAGGAGGCACGCCACGGTCAAACGCACTCGAGTGCTTTTTGCGACGTGACAGCTCGTGACGTATGCGGCGTGCGTGCAGATACATGTCTGTCCGCGCACAGGAACCGAGGCAACGCACAACGTCTCTCTGCCACGTGCTGTGGAGAGATCTTTGAGAGATTGTGGGAATCTTCTTGTGTCGGAGAGACCGGCACAAGGGCAAATCTCGAGGGTTGTGGAAAGTTTGGTCCTTGATGTTTGCGATAAACCGGCATGTGAATGTCGGATGTTTGATCAGGATAAAACGGTTGCCCTGTGTCGGAGCAACCGACATAAGGGCATATGGTGAAACAGTTGGAGGTTTTATCTGGATATTGGAGGTGTACCGACATGGTTATGTCGGATGGTTGGGATAAATTGAGTTGGTCGTGAAAGCTTGACTTGCTCTTTCAGCGGGAGTTCTTGTGTCGGAGAAACCAATACAGGGGCAAATGTCGGAATCAGTTGGAGAGGTTTTTAGCGGCTTTACGGTTGAACCGACATGGTTATGTCGGATGCTTGTTGTGGTTGTGTCGGTTGATTAAACCTGCTGTGGCCCTTCATCCAAGGCTGCAGGACCGCACCAGCTTCGGGGACTAATGTCGGGGGGCTACCCCCGGGTAGGGTCATGGTGTGGTAAAAGCTATGCCCAGGTGTGGGCCTAGTTACAGTAAAAGCCGACATACCTGGACTTCAGAGTGTGGTGTAGGTGCAAACCGACGTAGGCATACCGAGATAACCCGGGCCAGAAGGGACCGAGGTATCATGCTGGTGCCTCCCGGCATATGTCGACCGAGATGAGGGATCCGAGATAAGGATCCGAAACATCATAACCGACATGTGTATGTCGGTAACTTGTGTGTTTTCTTATGTGCAGGGAAGGTTATTCAGGAAGTGGAATCCGGCATATCCATACCGGGTTATCCTTATGTCGGACGGATGTCAATGCTCCTGTCACATCCTGTCTGGCACGGGAGCGCGGCGTGCGGTACGGCGCATGTCTGAGGTGACTGGGCTTACCTCTGCTGACCAAGGAGCAGGAGAAGGACACCGCTAACCTCGGGTGTACCATGGAGCAGAGTTATGGGACAGGACATGGGCAAGCCACGTCCTGTCCACTGTGCAGAGACAATCATGACGCGCAGGCGTGCGCGTCTGCAGTGCCGGTACGGAGAGGTGACCGTTGCAAGTGAAGGGGTATTCCGGTAACTCGGTTTAGCCTATATATATGGCCTCACCCCCTCCTGCGTGGGGGACGATGCCCTGAGACACATTTTCCCCATAGCTTCATCTTCTTCCTTGTGTTTATCCTCATTGCTGAGATCATACAGCTCGAGGAGCAACCTTGTATTTGTGATACCTCGGTATAGAGAGAGAGGCAGGCAGGAGTAGGGGCTTTACCTCCTCACGAGGGCCCTGAACCTTGGTAGATCTTGGTGTGCTTGTGTGTTCTTCGTGTGTGCTTCTTAGCGCGCTAGCCCTCTCCCGGATCCACCAGCGTCCATCGGCCCCACTCTTAGCCATCCTATGGCATCTGCCGTGATACCACCACGACACAATGTGTGCACTGTTTATACTTATCTAGTGTTTTAGATGGCTTATATAGTTGTGTTCAGATTGATTCAATATTCAACATAATACCCATAGTTTCCTAAACTTTGTTCCTGTTTACATGTGTCGGCGAAAGCTAATTTAGATCTACTATATTGATTTTAATAAAGAAATGATACATTATTCATGAAACAGTATACTTATTTTGTCAGAACAACTTAAGTTCAGATTCACAGACAATTACTGGGAGCTTGGACATATTCTACAAAAAGAGCTCAGCAGTCAGCAGCGCTATTCCTTATCTCAGAAGTAAACAAAACAACATGTATGAAACCACCAGTAAAAAAATATGCAGGTGGATTCACACACTAAAACAGAAGTACTTGAGAATAAACTAGTGAACACATAACACTACGGCCAGTATGAGTCGCCTGGTCAAGTGGCCTCTGAACAAAAAAGGAAAGCCACTTCACTGCACGATCATCTGGCTACCATGGGAAGGTGGGCGAATAAGAACGGCGAGAGAGAATAGTAATGCGATATCTACAGCACTACCTTGACTTCTGACTGCTGAACCCTGAACAAATCTTTAATGCTACTCTTCAGTCACCTTTTATTTCGATTGTTCAACTACGAGGAAGTTAAATTCACAGGTCGTTTCCTGTTACGACGGGCTGCTCCTTGTCACTTGAAGTATGATGAAATGTATAGTCTTACTCCAATGTCCACCGGTCTATCCTCGCCACCAATCGCATGAAGAACCACCGGGATGTCGCTCAGGTAGCGTATCACCAGGGGCAGAGCTGCTGGGGCAACTTGAACTTTCACTGCGTCATCGCTCAGCAAAACTGAATCGGCAGCAGCTGGACTGCCAGCCTCCATTGCTCCTGCATCTTCGTCTTCAGATAACATCAACTCAGATGGGTTCACCACCACTGCGACTTCCTCAATTGCTCTACTACATCTGAACTGGCTTCCCCTCCTTTGGGCAGGCTTGTTCCTGCATGCATCAAGCACCAACGTTCCAGTGGCTTCCAGCCACTCGAGAGATAATCCCTCAACTTCATCATAGTATATTCTTCGCTCCATCTACATCAGAAATCATGATCAGGTGACCGTAAAACAAAACAAGAAAATGGAGTTTTTCCATCACATGAGGTTAGGCGAAGATATACCGAGAGCTTGGGCACATAGATTGACATGAACCTTGGTCCAACCCCCAAAACTCTAGCATTAGAGACCAGGGTCTGCAAAAGCAAAACCAGAAGACTATTAAAACAAAGCTTGCCAACGAACTTAGTTGAAGGAGAAAGATGATGATGCACCATTATACCTCATTCCTCTTTAGTAGAGCCCACATGTAGAGCTTCTGTCCAGCATCTTCTGCACGGCGACTGGCCCACTTCCTTTCATTACAATGTTCAGCAGCCTCCCCAAGATAATCAGAGTTAGGGATCTTAAACTTCTTAGCTGCAGCGGACAGTGCTTCTCTCCCTTCTTTGGTTTCAGCAGCATCCTTACTAAACTGGAGGCCTGTAAAGCATCTATCCACTGTTTCACAAGATTTGACCCCATTCTGCCCAGTGGAAATTTTCTTTTGCTTCAGATACATCTGTTCAGCCTCAATTACTGCACTCAGTGTCCTGTGAACGATTATATCAGCATATCTTCGAAGTGGTGAAGTAAAGTGTGTATATAAAGGGACAGATAGTGCATAATGGGCCCAATCATCCTTCTTGCTTATCAGGTCCCCTGTGCAAAAGTACTCTGCTGACTGCATTTGCTTTGATGCATAAAACATGAGAATATCAAACAGAACAGGATCATCTTGCAATTCTTCCTTTATTCTACAAATTGAAAGATGAAGCTGACCAGATGATGAAGAATCCAATTCAAAACCATTTTTAGCACAAAATGCCTCAAACTCTCTGAGCTTCCGTTCATTAGGTTCAGGGTGCCTACGAAGTAAAGCACAATCAGGGAATGCATTTGATATAACTTCTGCAGCTGCCATATTCGCCAACAACATTAACTCCTCAACAATGAAACATGCATCCTTCCTTTTATAGTGATAGCTATCGCATGGAGCCCCGTCTTCATCAAATAGGATCGTAGGCTTTGAAGTGTCAAGAGAGAGAGCTCCAGCCTTGAATCTAACATCCTTCAGGTTTTTCGAGATCTCATATAGGCATCTAAGGGACTTTATAATATCCTCCTGTTTAAGCATGCCATGCACTTGAAGAGATGCAGCTGCAGATCTGAACTGGTTGGCATCACTAGAAATCAGATCTTGCACAAGATCATATGATAGCTTGCAGCATGAAAAGATAATGGTACGACCAATCCAACGATTAACTATGCTCCCATGAGGATCAATGTCCCAAATAACTGAAAAGGCAAGCCTGTCCACCCCAGGATTAAGTGAAACAAGTTCTTCTGAAAGTCTTGAAGGCAGCATCGATACTTTGCGGCGCAAGGTGTAAACACTAGTAGATCGGATCTGAGCCTCAGCATCTAATGCAGTCTCTGGATGAACAAAGTAAGAAACATCTGCAATATGAACCCCAATACGGACAATTCCATCAGGAAGTGTCTCAATAGATATTGCGTCATCAAGATCTGAAGCAGTAGGAGGGTCTATTGTAAAAGTCAAGACACTTCTCAGATCTTTTCTTGCTGCCAGTTCTTCCTGCGGAATCTTCCAGCTAGCGTCCGGGAGACATGCCATGGACGCGGGCGAAAATGTAGTATCACATATTGCATTCTCAAACAATATAGCATCCATGTGTGTTTCAACCTGTCCACCATTTCCCAAGAATTGTATGATGCAAGCCCAGGGATAGGGACTTTCCTCATTCCATTCATCAATCCGTGCAGCAACTAATTCCTTCTCAATAGCTATATCACCTTCTTTCAGCCTCTGTCTGATACTATCTGGCAAAGTGCTAATACTAACAATCATCTGGGGGAACTTGGGATCAGTAGGCAAGAGATGAACCAAGCCTGTCAGAGATGAGGATGCTATATGGTTCATCCTCTTCGAACCCTGCACGCTCATCTGATTTCTCTGCTCTCCATCAGGGAATTCTGAGAAAGGAGCAAGAAAACCTACAACGGCGCCACGGCGAGGAGACTTCTTTATGACAGATACAACTTTCCCAGTAGGGCGTCTGCTTGGATGACTACATATCACCGAACATATCCTCTGTAATGCTCTTGCAGACTCGGTCTTTCCTTCATCCAGGTCCTCACAATTCTCTGGGACAATAGCAACCCCATTTTCACTCAGAACAGCTTGACTAAAACCACTATTCTTGTGATGGTTATGCATCCTGTCCGGAACAGGTTGGCCATTACCGCACTTTTCAAACCTGCAGCTGGCATCTGCCTGTCCTTTCTTCAAACTATGATTCCCATTTGTTTCGCTAACTTCACGAGAAACAGAAACTCCTCCGGGGCAGGGTTGCATGCGATGTTTTGTCCTTTCATTCTAGTCCAGTAAACAACAGGATCCAGCGTGATGGCAACAATATCACCTTCAATCTGCAAAGCAGGTCATGAGAGAGCATATCATTGTAAGTAAAAAGAAGTTGAAATGTGGGTATAATACAACATATGAAGGTATATATCTGAGCAGAACCAAACATGCATAACTCCATATCTAACTAATAACACATTAAGACAAGAGAATGCTAAACATGCATAACTCCATAACACATACCACATTAAGACAAGAGAGTGCTTTCGTAGAAACATATTGCTAAAATATTTCCCATGCATGAACTGTTCGTACTTAATAAGGCATTCCGGAGAATGTTTCTCAGGATTATAGCCACAGAAACAGATAATATACTTGCATAGAGGATGCAGGTCAAAATTCGCCAAACGGAAAGGCTATATCTACAACAGAACATTTCATACACATCAAAATGATCCCGACACAAACATAACTTATCATGCAGCTTTGCTTGAATCATTTACAGGTGCAAGAGCTCCTGAGGCAATCTGCTGCCACATACTAAAAATTCAGGTTTCAAGCATGCTATTTGGTCTATGAGCATACCACTTTGGTTGCAGCCGTAAGTTGAACTTGAAACACTTCTAAGGGCATACCCTCTGGTTGCAGTATACATACGGGATCCTATATGAAGAGCTATTCATGTGTTTCTTTGTATGGCTGCAACATCTCATGGATGGCGCACAAATATTTGAGGAGTATTCCCCCCATATGCTGATGATTGTTTGACCATTCCATTCACCACAATTTATCAAATCACATGGCACACTTTAAAGTCAACTCAAAATCATGCCAAGCGCAGGTAATTTCTAATGTGGATGACCAATTTCTAGAAGAGCAGGCCAGACATAGGTTTTGAGCATGCTTTCTCAAAGTCACAAACAACCGAAAGTTGAACAAAAAACAGAAGGCCAAGTCCTGTGACATGACAAAGTAAATAGCACATGATGCAGAATGAAAAACATTGTACTCCCTCCGATCCATAAGAAGTGTTGCAGTTTGAACTAACCCCAGTTCAAAACTGCGACACTTATTTTGGATCAGAGGGAGTACATATTTTGCAGTACACTGGATGATCCTATATGAAGAGTAATCCATGTGCTTGTATGTATGGAATGCACCATCCCATTCTGGATGGAGGGATAAATAGTGGAGGAGAATTCCCTCCATATGCTAATTGCTGAACCATTCCAATAGCCAGATTTATCGGTTCGCATGGCAAACTTTTATGTCAACAAAAAATCATGCTAACGGCAGGTAATTTCTAATATGCTTGACCAATTTGCGGGGGAGCACACCAGACATAGGTCATGTGCATGCTTTCTAGAAGTCAAGAGCAGTCGGAAGTTCCCGAGTTCCTAGCGCATCATAATAACTCCCAAAGTGGTTAATCAGGTAAATATGGAAAGCACTTTGTTCCCAAGTTCCTAGCACATCATAATAACTCCCAAAGTGGCTAATCAGGTAATTCAAGGCTGACACGACAGACTGAAAGAAGTATCATTAAGACTCTGCACTATCCATCCACTAATACTACCGTATGGGGCTGCTACTGATTACACACAAAGGCATAGCACCTCACACTTTTTAACACACCCACTGGTGTTGCAGGTGTGTGCAGGTAGACTGTAGACATGAACTTACCGCTCGGTTTTGTGCCGTCCCTGTAATGAGAATGTCCACGGGAATGCCATCGATCGTGCAGTATGCCTGCAGCATCACAGATTTCAACAATTGTTATAATTTAGAAACAACTAGCACAAATGGCAGTAGAATAAGAAACAGAATTCAGAATATGAAGAAGTCCATGCTTGCCTCGTTCCTGTTGTGAGCGTTCACACGGAGCTTCCCACTGAAGACAATCCCTCTCTGCACCACAGAGGAGGCAACAACAAAATCAACCCATCAGTTCACGCGACGCAGACACAGCTGCAAAAAAAGTCTTCCCGGCACGATCCACTATACCTCGATGGCGTCTTCCACATCCTGCGGAGTCCAATGGGGCTGGAAGAAGAGCCTCCTGGGAGCTCCCCCGGCACCCGTCCCGACCACGGGACCCCGGGGCTCGACGCGAGACGGCGTGGGGAGCAGGGGGCAGGAGGACCGGCTCGTCCCCGCGTGCTGCACGGCGTCGAGGCGGGGGTCCGCGCGAGCGGGCGGCGGCATCGATCTGCTGGGCCTCGGCCCCTGCGGCGGCGCGGAGAGGGCCTGCGGCGGTGGGGTGACGGGGGTGGCGGGCTGCTTGGGGCGGCGCGCGGGCCGTCGTCGGCGCCTCCGCTCGGCTTCCTCCTCCGTGTGGGACGGCGGCGCGGCGTGGACGGGGACGGCGACGGTGTGCTCTCCGGTGGCCCTCATGCGCGAGCAGCAGTCCCGTTCCTGAGCTGAGAGAGAGAGGGGAGGTAGGGGGGATGCCGAGGTTCTGGGAGGCGGGGAGAGGCCGGGGGAACCCTAGATCTGGAGGAGGAGGAGGAGGCGTGCGCTTCGTCGCCCTCTGCGCCGATACCGACGGGGATGAGAGGGAGGGGGAGGGAGTGATGGAGAGGGAGGGCGAGGCGGTGGCGGTGGCTTCGAGAAGGGGACAGGATATAATAGAGGGGAAGGGAAGGGCACGGAGGAGACGGGACGGACGGCGCGGCGGTTTTGGTATATGGCTGGCCTGGTTGTTTTTGTGGTGGCGTATGTGGGGTGGTGGCGTCCGTGCTGCTCTCGCTCTCGCTCTAGGGGTGGGCATACAAACCGAAGACCGAAAACCGAAACCGAAAAGACCGAGACCGAAAACCGAAATCGAAAAGACCGAGACCGAAAAAACCGTTAAAAGTTTGGGTAGCAAATTAGAAAAGACCGAAATTAGATCAGAAATTCGGTCATCACTTATAAATAACCCGAATAGACCGAAAGACCGATTTTATTTTATTTTGAGTGAATTACGTACGGAAGCAGTCGGATTTGTGTGCCAACCCAGCTAATGTGTACATCTAGTCTATAGGCCAACTACTAAACCAAGTATACCATCTAGTCTCTAGGCTCAACAACTGAGTATCCCAGCCCAGCGTACTGTAAATTCTCCCGTGCGCGAGAGACTAGTCGATCGCTTATCACTTTCCCAGTCCCGGGCGCTGATTCCACTTCTTGCGCCCTATATTTTGGTCTCTTTGGTCATGACCGAAGACCGGACCGAATAGACCGAAGACCGAAGAACAGAAAACCGAAAAGACCGAATTTATTACGGGTATCATTTCTGGATGACCAAAATTGTTAAAGACCGGAAAGACCGAACCGAACTAACCGAAAAGACCGAACGCCCACCCCTATCTCGCTCGCTCGACGGCGGGCAGGGTTTGGTCGGCGGCGGGGTGTGGGGTTGCGCCGCGCCGACTGTGGCTTTTCCCGACGCGTCGTCGCTTTCCCCCTCCCGGTGCCTACGCAAGATGTTGGGATCTTTGCTTTGGCTCTCTCTCGTGCTGCAGTGCTCTGTGATGATCTGCTTTGTGAAATCGTAATCCATGATTTTTTTTACTCCGCACTTTTCTCTGGTTTAATAAAATCAAAAATTTGATCGAACAAATTTGTATCTAAAAGTATCAAACAAAAAAATGTCCGATGCAATTACATACCTTGCTATATGAAACATCGTTTGTTCTCTTTATTATAGTCTTGAGGATGGCATTGCATTAATCGGAGGGATGAAACGCTAACATGATTTTAGGGACGCGACACGTGTTTACCTCTTAGCCACCTGGAAAAAAGCGGCTAGAAGGCTATCTGTTTAGTGCTAGGTTGTAGTATATCTTCATGATATGGTGATGGTACTAGAAGGATTAGGCGCGCTTAAGCGCGCCCATTGTCTATTGTGCATCGCTGTGTTTTTTTATGTATATGGGTCGATCCTGAACTTTCTGTTTTCTACTGAGCTTGCGTGTGTTAATTAGTACTACTACTAAACAATAAGCACTTATTCTGGCAATCCCATCCATATGCAACAAAAACAAAAGAAAAGCAAAATCCTATTTATAGGTACGAGGCAATTAGAGAAATTATGTACAAGAAAAGAAGGTGCATTCCAACTGAAACTCCAATTTTCCTTTAGTGCAGGGCTCTAAATTTTGCAACATCTCTACATGGTAGGAAAAGTAAAATCATTTTACGGAGTTGTTCTTTGACAACAACATCATGTTCTTTTCCTGCTTTCAAGCATTTATCATCAGTGTAAGAAAGACCTAACAACATCATTTGCATGTTTTTTTTGGGTACAGAACGAATAAATAGTGCAGCTCCTACATTTGATTGAAATTACAAAAAACTTACCAGATCCGATGTTTGATAATCAAATAAGCATTAAAGAAGGTATGAGAATTCGTGGGTTAGCTGCGTATGGTCATTCGAGTTACAATTATATGTTTTTTTTTGTGAAAAGTTACAAATAATGGAGAGAATGGTGAAGATATAAGGCAAAACCTGGCGTTCTCCAGCTCTCACAAATCTGATATGGTCAGGTCTAGATGAGAAAAGAAGATAGCCAAAAGGGCACGTTCATCAGAATTAATAGGAAAAAGAAGAGTCATGAAAATCTTGTGTATTTAACATCTTGAAGGAAAACAAGAAGGCTGCTTTTGCTTAACATGAAGAACTATGATAGTGATGGATCGGAATTAGTAAGAATCGCACGAAACAGACATACTGAGGTGTTTTTTCTTATTAATTATAAGAGATAGCAAGAGATTACAGATAGATAAGGAATTGAAAGAAATAGAAAATCTAAAGAATTCCTGTGCAGTGGATATGTTCAAATGTATCCTACTGGACAGTTCACTGGGCAACTACACTGCTCATTGGAATTCTGGAGCTACTAATGATAGTTATGGGTAATATAGTTATGAAGATCATAGTCCGAAAGTTGTGGAGTAAAACTGAACCATTCGGTTTGTTTAGGTTCTAAGTGCACACTGGAATACTGGATGCTTAATTAGTCATACTACAAAATTTTAATGGGACCACTAAGTTGACCATTTAATTCCTAAACCGGTTCCACCTAGTCTCACTTAGGCATAAGTTATTTCTGATAATGGGCATGTGTAAGTATCAATCAAAAATAGAATTGCAATCAGCTAGCCTATTGGTTTGTTGAACTCAATTATGTTGCCAAAATCTGACTACATGCTACAATAATGTTGCTACCCATGCATATCACAGAAACTGGTTACACGTCTCGTTTGTGAGCTCACAGAAGCAACATGCTTGAATTTAATCGAGATTCATTCCATATTTTTCCGGTTGACAGTCCAAGGAATTTAACTTGTCAACAAGCTGGAAGATCAAGCATGCTCCATTATCTGAATTTGGCCTTGACCACAATCAGAGCCTCCTCATCCCCTCCACCGACTTACTGAATGTCGCCCACCGTCCTCTCGCATCCATCACAGCCAAAGATGGCACCTCCAATGCCAATCGAAGAGCAGTCAACAAACTTGTTATTTTAAAGTTAATCATATTCAATTACGTAGAGGTTAAGAAATTACATTATCATGTTCCTTTAAGAAAACTTGACTTAACATTTTAGCAAGAAAATAGAGTTCATGACAAGAAGTAGAACTCATGGCAAAGTCACTAATAGTATGATGTCTACAGCCCACTGTACTGGAGTAATTCTTATGTTGAGTTGATTATATATTACATAAATGATCCAGTTGACTTGTTCTTTAAAATTTTAATCAGGGTAAGGCGGTAAGCATAAAACTAATGTAGTATGGTTGTCATTTTATCAACGTACTATTTGGTGCTGGTAATATAAGGAAGGCTTGAACTTTCAAGCTATTGACATAAATAAAAATATATGCTGCAACATGCATCAAGGAAATAAGAACTTACCTCCTGCAATGAACCATCTGAGCAGCCGCTGTGAATATAAGCATTTCCACAACAATGAACCATCCAAGGAATATAAGATAAGAGTATCAATCAGCTTATCTTTTATATATGCTCCGGAGCACAAGAAAGAATTCATCCTGTCAGGTAATTCTGCGGATGAAAACGGAGATGAGAGTCTTGAGCCCCTAGAGCGTCACCGGCTTGAGTGCACCGCCGACTACTGTGTCATATCATGACCCCCCCTGATCGCCGCTCCTGACATGGCCGCCACCGGGGCACACATGGCCAACAATTGTACGAGCTCGCGCTGCCTTAATCTTAACCTGGCATGCGCCATCGCCACGTACAGCTTGTCCAGACAAGGAGGAAGAGGGACCTGCACAAAATTTCATAGATGCAGAAATGATGGAGCTATATAAACATACTAATTAGTAAAAAGAACATCTGAGAAGGTGTACAACAATGGAAAGCCGAAATTAGTCACAAGCCTCCATAACCCTGTTCCTGATGAGACAATGAGAGGCAAAGAGCAGAGTTAATAGCCCACTCCTTTCTATAACTTAAAAATACCCTCATACTCTCTTCTTCACTGGAGCTCACAGCGGACCAGATTCACCAGACCCCAGTTTCTGTAGCCCTAGGTTGAGGGCACCAGAGTAGGCCTACTATCGAGATTAGTTTCATTTCCGGTGACTTATTGAACACCAAAATCTTTGTTTATGCAATTGCTCTTCTTTTAACTTCATTTGCATGCAGAATCAGAAAAAATCCTTGCAACAAATGAAGAAAAACCTGAAATGGAAAATGAATGCTTTATAAGTGAACAAATATTAGTATGAACAAGCACCAATAATGATACCTAGCAGGTTACAATTATCAGGGTACAACTATAGACCAACTAACTTTCTTCTTGTGTAGTTAGACCTTGAGATATTTTAGTTTCAGGCAACCACAGGAAAAATAAGTGCACAAAGAACACACGAAGCAATTAACGGTCCCCTTTTCCTTGAGAACATAACCCATTGTTACGGAAATTATATGACATAAATTTAGTGGTAATTTAATTGTCTGAACAAAAGCTCTCTTTTCCCTTAAAAAAATAAGTTAGTGCTACATCATTTACTGAAACTCCTTCACGCAATAATATTGGTTGTTAAATCTCTCGTTAATCACCTCCAAATAACCCATGTATGCGACAAGTCATTATGGTCATATTTCATAGTTGTCATTGTTTTCAGCATACATTCGAACACAAACAGAGGGTCTCAATAAATTGTATGCATACAATAATCAACGTCTATCATTTGCAAACTGAATCTATGTACATGATTTTACTTTCCTGATTGAACCGCCTAACTTTATCTAACAGAAAGCGGACCTAGAGCTAGAATGGAACATGGGTCTTCAGATCTTATTTTTCTAAATGAAAAAATCAAAACGAAAGTAGGTCTGGAGCTACAATGCAAGCTTACACTAATACGAGGAAGCTTACAACTGGACTTAATGTAACAATAACATCAATTCAACGATAACAATTATAACATGGACTGAAACTGAATTCCATAACTGAGCATGGAGTGAAACCAAATCTTGACCGTGAACATGAACCATCCGAAGAATCAACTATAACAATTATAAAATCAATTTGGAAAAAAGAAGCAAGTCGGATAAAAATGGATGAGCAATCAGTCTCCGGGACGTCCCTGACTTCTCTCCTCGTCTCCAAAGCCCGCGGGCCTCCTAACTCACAGTTGTCTTCCTGCCCACGGTGCAAGCGCAATGAATCAGGTCTGACAACGGGTTTTATGGCCTCGCAGATGGAGAGGGATTCGAACGTATGGATAACGCCTTGAATGGGAAAATGTTGAGCAATCAAAGCTACTATCTATAAGTGCAGCTTGAAAGTTAATGCTCTAACGTATATAAACTTCTTTAAATAAACCATTCATTACAATTATTTGATGAAAAATGCGTTCAAGATCACAAGTCAATGACCGAAATCCAGCTACGGTTGTAAACTACCTAGCAAGAAGTATCGATCATATCATTTTCCTAAACATGAATCTACTTCGTGGATTCAGGGGCACAAGCTTATGTAGGTAACAAAGCGCTTTTTTCATTCAAACTTTCATGGCTTCGGATCGAAGGTTTTTATGAAATGGTGGCGGCCGAATGGGCTGCTATAGTAAAAGGGAATTCTCCGATTGAGGTGTGGCAAAACAAAATACGACATCTCAGGCGCTATCTTAAAGGTTGGGCCAAAAACCAAAGTGGGAAATACAAAAAGGAGAAAGAAAGGTTGTTGCGAATTATTGATGAACTAGACATCAGAGCTGAAAGCACCCCGCTTACTATGGCTGAGCGGGATGCCTTGAGGGAGGCAAATGATCGAATATGTTGTCTCCGTAGAGATGAGGAAACTAAATGGGCTCAACGGGCAAAAGTAAAATATATTCAGGAGGGGGGAAATAACACGAAGTATTTCCACCTCATAGCAAATGGCAAACATAGAAAAAAAAGATTTTTCAACTTGAATAAGACGAAGGAACCATTGTAGGAGAGTCCAATTTAAAGAACTACATTACTGAATATTATAAAAAATTGTTTGGGGATTCGACCCAAATGATATTAGGTTGGATGAAGAAAGGACTAATGATATTCCGCAATTAACACAAGAAGAGAATGACATTCTTACAGACGATTTCTTAGTGAAAGAAGTGTATGAGGTCATCTCTCAAATGGAACTCAATAAGGCTCCGGGACCAGATGGTTTCCCTGCGGAGTTTTACAAGACCTTTTGGGAGGTTATCAGGGATGATTTAATGGCTCTTTTTGTTCAGTTGAAACAAGGGAATTTGCCTTTGTTCAAATTAAACTTTGGAGTCATTACATTACTTCCAAAAAAAGAAATGCGGTTCAGATTCAACAATATAGAACAATTTGTCTTCTCAACGTCAGTTTTAGAATCTTTACAAAAGTAGGTACTAATCGTATTACTGAAATTGCTCAAAAGATTATTAGACCGACGCAGTCGGCCTTCATGCTGGGGAGACACATATTAGAAGGTGTGGTTGTCCTACATGAAACCATTCATGAGCTTCAAAGGAAGAAAATGGATGGAATAATTTTTAAAATTGACTTTGAAAAGGCTTATGAAAGGTTTTGCACAAGAATGGTGTAATTGGATTACGCAATTTGTTCAAGGGGGAGTGTCGGTATTAGAGTAAATGATGACATCGATCATTATTTTCAAACTAAAAAGGGTCTTCGTCAAGGTGACCCACTGTCTCCTATGCTTTTTAATATAGTGGCAGATATGTTGGCTATTCTTATTGCAAGGGCAAAGGAAGATGGTCAGATAGGTGGTTTTATACCTCATTTAGTTGAGGGAGGGTTATCTATTTTGCAATATGCGGATGACACTATATTATTTATGGAGCATGATCTTGGGAAAGCGGTAAATATGAAACTCATCCTCTGTATTTTTGAGCAACTGTCGGGCCTCAAGATAAATTTTCACAAGAGTGAAATCTTTTGTTTTGGGAAGGCTAAGGAGGTAGAGGATCAGTACAAGCAAATCTTTGGATGCGAGTCTGGATCTTTACCCTTCAAATACCTTGGAGTTCCAATTCATTATAGGAGACTCCGAAATGATGAGTGGCAACCAGTTGAATGCCGTTTCGAAGGCAAACTGGGATGTTGGAAAGGGAAAATGCTATCTTATGGAGATCGGCTGGTTCTTGTTAATTCGGTTCTAACAAACCTCCCGATGTTCATGCTGTCCTTTTTAGAATTACCTAGAGGGGTAAGAAAAAGGTTAGATTTCTAAAGATCTCGTTTCTATTGGCAGAGCGATGAGAATAAAAGAAAATATATATTAACTAAATGGAACATTATCTGTCGACCAAAGGACCAGGGGGTTTAGGGGTGGAGGTACTTGAACTAAAAAATAAATGTTTGCTAAGCAAGTGGCTGTTCAAACTTTTAAACGAGGAAGGGGTGTGGCAGGAGCTGCTACAAAACAAATACCATCATAGTAAAACGTTAGCTCAAGTGGAAGCTCAACCCACGGATTCTCCTTTTTGGAAAGGCCTAATGAGAATCAGAGATGATTTTTTCATTAGGGGGTCCTATAAAATTGGCAATGGAGAAACAACAAGGTTTTGGGAGGACACTTGGTTGGGTGACTCCCGTTGATGAACCAATATCCATTATTATATAACATTGTGCAGCAACAACATGTTTCGGTACATGATGTATTACATAATGCACCGCCGCTAAATCTAGGATTTAGGAGGGCTCTTGTCGGGAATAAATGGGAAATGTGGTCTCATTTATGCTTTAGATTAATGGAAGTAACGTTGACGGATGTTCCAGATTTGTTTAAGTGGAATTTGACCCAAAATGGGCAATTTACTGTAAAATCTATGTATGAAGACCTAATGAATGGACATACTAGATATTTACAAAAGTATCTTTGGAAATTAAAGATTCCTCAAAAAAATTAAGATTTTCATGTGGTTCCTTCACAAAAAGGTCTTGTTAACGAAAGATAACCTTGCCAAGCGGAATTGGAAGGGTAATTCACATTGTTCCTTTTGTGGGAACGATGAGAATATTGAGCACCTTTTTATTTCCTGCCCTTTTGCAAAACTTATTTGGCGTGTGGTGTTTTGTACTTACAATATTCCTCCTCCTACTAATGTCACAAATATGTTTGGGAATTGGTTGCGAGGGGTGGACAAAAAGACCAAAAATAGGATTCGTATAGGCGTGTCAGCTATTTGTTGGTCTATCTGGAAATGTAGAAATGATATTGTTTTTAACAGGAAAGATACTTTTCATGTTTTACAGGTTATTCATTCGGCGGTGCACTGGATCCAGTTATGGGCTTTCCTGCTGCCTTCGGACCAGCGGGACCTTATGGTGGCTGGATGCACAAGACGCTTACGGGTGGCACAGGATTTTTCTCCCGGCATACATGGCAACATATTAGTCGACTTGCGTAGTTGTTCTTTACTTTTGTCTATGTCGGTTGAGGGGTCTCTCTCAATCTTTGTGATGTTTGAGATGTAAACTCCATTAAAATACGATCAAACTTTGTAATAAGCGGCTGTGTGCATCACTCGATGCAGAGGCTGGGATTAATAAAATTCCCTTTTCTAAAAAAAAAAATATTCATAGAGAAGAATTCCAAGCCATCATAATTAAGTAAACCATAGCATATGGATATCTGGATGGGTAAATCAGAGAAACTATAAGGGAAATATACTCAGTCTTAATTGTAACAAAAAACCAATGTATGTGTAAATCAAAGTAAATCGATAAGACTTATACTTAACCTATTGTAAAAAAAACAATGGATGTTGTACACACCATAATTTTCTTCCACAAGGCATCATACAGAATAATGTGTAATCTTTCTCCTTAAAAAACAATGAAATAGAAAGGTATGTTCCTTTAAGCAATTATTAATCGAAAGTAGGTTGTTCATCTCGCTCAGAAAGTAAAAGAAAAAAAAAATAAGATATGGAGGCCATGAAAAATCATGCTGCCTCATTAGTAAGTGCGGTCTTTCTTGAACATTTCTTTCTTCGCCTACCAGTTCTTGATCATGTTCATCAGGACTGACAACTGATATTTATGGTAACATTAACAAAATTGAAAAATAGAGAGACGATTTCAGTATTAGATCATCACTTATCTAGCCTAGAAATTCCGCCCTCGCGTATAATATTTGGTTATTTACATGGAAGAGTATATATTAAATAAGGAATCTCCCCAAAGATCAAAGTACTCATAGAACATAATCTTGGCCTTATGCTTAAAACAAGAGTCAGTTCCTCCTTGAACTTCTTCCAGCATCTATATAAGCTTGATCGTATACGACCGCCCTGAAAATGTAGACATTTCTAACAGACCAGATGCTGCAGGTTACTAAGATAATTATATTTGTTCTCAGTCAAGCCCTAGCTTGTTTAAACCCGTCTATTTTCATCTCAATTTGTTCACCATAGTGGAGGTACATGGTAAATGATCAGTCAAATGGAATCATACAGTATATACAACACATCTGCTCCTAAACATTGAGTTAACTTGCATGGTTTTAGAATTGAGGCTTTGAAATTGCTAAAACAACATCCATGAGCCAAAGCCGTTCTAGATTTACCTGAAAAGAATATGAACCAATGGATTCTTCTATGCCATAGACAGATGCAACTAATCTTTGTGACACCTGCAAAAATTTCATGTACTAACTCAACTTCCTAACTGGATCATGCAGAACCACTCAATGGACAGCTAGATCGGGTTTATAACTCAAATTCGCATAGCTAGATGCAACTAATCTTTGTGACACCTGCAAAAATTTCATGTACTAACTCAACATCCTAACTGGATCATGCAGAACCACTCAATGGACAGCAAGATCAGGTGTATAACTCAATTTCCTAACCGCATACTTCGGTTTCTAATACTGAAGTAACGTTGACGGATGTTCCAGATTTGTTTAAGTGGAATTTGACCCAAAATGGGCAATTTACTGTAAAATCTATGTATGAAGACCTAATGAATGGACATACTAGATATTTACAAAAGTATCTTTGGAAATTAAAGATTCCACAAAAGAATTAAGATTTTCATGTGGTTCCTTCACAAAAAGGTCTTGTTAACGAAAGATAACCTTGCCAAGAGGGATTGGAAGGGTAATTCACATTGTTCCTTTTGTGGGAACGATGAGAATATTGAGCACCTTTTTATTTCCTGCCCTTTTGCAAAACTTATTTGGCGTGTGGTGTTTTGTACTTACAATATTCCTCCTCCTACTAATGTCACAAATATGTTTGGGAATTGGTTGCGAGGGGTGGACAAAAAGACCAAAAATAGGATTTGTATAGGCGTGTCAGCTATTTGTTGGTCTATCTGGAAATGTAGAAATGATATTGTTTTTAACAGGAAAGATACTTTTCATGTTTTACAGGTTATTCATTCGGCGGTGCACTGGATCCAGTTATGGGCTTTCCTGCTGCCTTCGGACCAGTGGGACCTTATGGTGGCTGGATGCACAAGACGCTTACGGGTGGCACAGGATTTTTCTCCCGGCATACATGGCAACATATTAGTCGACTTTCGTAGTTGTTCTTTACTTTTGTCTATGTCGGTTGAGGGGTCTCTCTCAATCTTTGTGATGTTTGAGATGTAAACTCCATTAAAATACGATCAAACTTTGTAATAACCGGTTGTGTGCATCACTCGATGCAGAGGCTGGGATTAATAAAATTCCCTTTTCTAAAAATAAATAAATAAATATTATTCATAGAGAAGAATTCCAAGCCATCATAATTAAGTAAACCATAGCATATGGATATCTGGATGGGTAAATCAGAGAAACTATAAGGGAAATATACTCAGTCTTAATTGTAACAAAAAACCAATGTATGCGTAAATCAAAGTAAATCGATAAGACTTATACTTAACCTATTGTAAAAAAAACCAATGGATGTTGTACACACCATAATTTTCTTCCACAAGGCATCATACAGAATAATGTGTAACCTTTCTCCTTAAAAAAAATGTAATAGAAAGGTATGTTCCTTTAAGCAATTATTAATCGAAAGTAGGTTGTTCATCTCGCTCAGAAAGTAAAAGAAAAAAAATATAAGATATGGAGGCCATGAAAAATCATGCTGCCTCATTAGTAAGTGCGGTCTTTCTAGAACATTTCTTTCTTCGCCTACCAGTTCTTGATCATGTTCATCAGGACTGACAACTGATATTTATGGTAACATTAACAAAATTGAAAAATAGAGAGACGATTTCAGTATTAGATCATCACTTATCTAGCCTAGAAATTCCGCCCTCGCGTATAATATTTGGTTATTTACATGGAAGAGTATATATTAAATAAGGAATCTCCCCAAAGATCAAAGTACTCATAGAACATAATCTTGGCCTTATGCTTAAAACAAGAGTCAGTTCCTCCTTGAACTTCTTCCAGCATCTATATAAGCTTGATCGTATACGACCACCTGAAAATGTAGACATTTCTAACAGACCAGATGCTGCAGGTTACTAAGATAATTATATTTGTTCTCAGTCAAGCCCTAGCTTGTTTAAACCCGTCTATTTTCATCTCAATTTGTTCACCATAGTGGAGGTACATGGTAAATGATCAGTCAAATGGAATCATACAGTATATACAACACATCTGCTCCTAAACATTGAGTTAACTTGCATGGTTTTAGAATTGAGGCTTTGAAATTGCTGAAACAACATCCATGAGCCAAAGCCGTTCTAGATTTACCTGAAAAGAATATGAACCAATGGATTCTTCTATGCCATAGACAGATGCAACTAATCTTTGTGACACCTACAAAAATTTCATGTACTAACTCAACTTCCTAACTGGATCATGCAGAACCACTCAATGGACAGCTAGATCGGGTTTATAACTCAAATTCCCATAGCTAGATGCAACTAATCTTTGTGACACCTGCAAAAATTTCATGTACTAACTCAACATCCTAACTGGATCATGCAGAACCACTCAATGGACAGCAAGATCAGGTGTATAACTCAATTTCCTAACTGCATTAAAGGAAAGAAGAGTGGATGCAGCGGGAACTTACCGTTGCTCTGCCCCAAAATTCGTTTTCTATGATTTGCAGGGGCCAGTCGATGAACAAGCCGAGCATGAGCAGGGAGAAGAGCTGTGCGTGCTCCACCAACCTTGCCATTGGCTGGACGTCAACCCCTGGTAGGGCGAGTCGACCCTTCCGACTCCCCGGTAGCCATCTCTCCCCAGTCCCCACGCCGCTGGCGCCTTCCCGTGCGCTGCCCTGCCTTGCTGTCGGGTCCGACGATGAATTCGGTTCATCCCCATCGGCGGCCTCCCCGCGTTGGGGCTCACTGCCGTTCGCCTAGGCATGACGACGCCCAAGAAGTGCTCCAGCAGCACGGAGAGGGGCGCGTGGATGTGGCTGAGGGGGAGAAGTGGTTGGTGCAGCCACCGGCGGACGGCCATGGCAGGGGAAGGGGTGCGCCCATCGAAACTGTGTGATGCGGCAGCTGCCAGGAAAGGGGAAGGAGGAGTTTGAGGGGAACGGGAGTCGTCTTGCAGTCGGTGGTCAAAAGGAAGAATGAAACCGACCTGCCATTGCGTTCGTACCACGTGTTATCTTCTTACCGGTGAGGCGGGAGAAGCAACCCCACAGGCCAAGAACCGATTCGACGAAACGCCCAAACAAGCTCACGCAGCCACGCGTACAACAACGAGGAAAAAGCCAAAAACTTGTGTCACTGAAATGTGGGCTCAAAACGTGGATGAACCACATGCCAGCAATCCTAGGGAGCTTAGATGTTGTAGAGATTATGTGTCATAGCTGTGTCAACGTTACAAGACTAACATTTAGAACGGGACAAGTTTCTCTTGTTTTCTTTTTCATCATCTATCTTCGGTTGCGTCACACACAAAGCTGAAGTGCAACAACCACACCATGCTCTGAATTTAATAGTATATGACATTGTTTTTCTCTCTTGGAGCCTGTACATATGAATCTACAAATTAATGGGAGGTTGTTGGGTATATGTGTTGAAGATTTTGCTATGTAAGATGATTGTGTTCGTCACGGTACATAATAATAACCCTTTTTCGAGAAATGTCCATGTGCATTTGTTGATGTGCCTGAGGACAACCATGTATACCTCTCAAACATGGCATTTCCAATATCAAGTTTCCACCATTTGAGCATTTTGTCAAGTGTGCTCACTTTTGCACAAGTTTTTTTTTGCTAGTGTCTCCCTTGGCACAATCTTTGATCTCATACAGTGTATATTATTTATTATATAGATCTAATTGAAAAACATGCATATATATAATCTTCTATCTCATATGCATTCATATTCTAATCATCTATTCCTAATTAGTTCCAACTCACTACTTATTTTTTTATCCATATAGCCCTACCACCTTAGTAAGCCATGTGTGTCAGGCATACGTTATTATATGTTTGCATTAATTTATGCCATGTCGATTTGGGAATGCAACAAGCAGTGCGGACATTCTCCCCGCGTAATCTATACAAGAGGACTTCGGCAAGCCTTGTAATCAAAAGGCTACAAGGTCAACGGAATAAATAGTAAAATGCTTAGCGAGAAACTTACAAGTGATACCATTTGGTGTCATAACTATGGGATGGCATACCATTTGTTTCTCTTGAGATTGGTGTGCAACATGTCGTATTCCTCTCACTCTCAATGCATATATCGGATTTGGATTTCAAACCCTAAAATGTAAGAGCGTCGCTGGTTCTCTTTTTGGGTTTTTGATTTGCACCAATTACATAGGGGACATATAGTGTGAAGATGTGAAACAACGGGCATTTGACACTCTGTCAAGTACACATTTGCAACATTTTTAGAGATGTCTCAAAGAAAGATTTGTCTCCATCCTAACCTTTCAAGTAAAACAAGAAAATCTAGTGGTCATTACGTGGAATAAACAAGGCTATCGAAAGCAAAAACTGCAGGGCAACCATTTCATGAGTGGGAGGGGAATACCCGTGTTGCACCCAACGAGAGACGGCGTTACACTTTATCAAGACAAGCGTTACTAGCCGGCGCCACTAAGAGATTAATCCCCATCATGTATAGCATATTGGGCATTTAATCCTCTTTATCTTTTGTTACCTGGCCATGCCACTATATAAGACACGACAAGTGATTGTTCAGGACACATAGGAAAACAATAAGAAAAAAAGGTCACACAGTCAGATAGACAACAATGATAAGCTCTCGACATAGTACACCAAAGCAGGCGTAGGTCTTTACCTCTTCACAGAGGGGCCGAACCTCCCTCACATGAATCAAGGCGACACGGAGAAGACAAAGGCGTAGGGATTTTCGAATCCTCCCGTACGGCTTCCGCCGTTGCATTCCTCAGTGGGATTCCCAATGGTGGCGTAAAACGCAATGATCACCTCCCTCCTTCCAGTGACGAGTGAGCGTGACCAGGGGATTTTAACAAAACATGAAGCGAAGGCGTGTGCCCCTCCATCTCGAGGGCAACAAAGGCAGAGCTTGTCTCACACATGGGGCGATTGGACATTGCTGATGATAGCCACAACACCAAGGAAGTGACCCAAGCGGACCAGTATACAAGGCAACGCCACAAAGCGTGGCGTCAGCGGAATATCTGCCTCGTCCGAGAACTGTAGCTTTGTCATGCCATGTTTAAAACTAACCTAGCAGCTTACCTTGTGACATCGAAGAGGGCGACAAACATTACCCCAACACTCACACTCACACCCACTCTCACAAGGACCTCCGAGACCCCTTGTTCTCCCTCTGCCGAGAGATATCCTACGCAAAATCCACCCACACCACAGGGGATAGGGTATTTACCGGCCATCTTTTCCCGGTCCTGAACCTGCTCATTTCTTTGTGTCACTGTGTGTGTTACCCATCAGGATTTTGGTCTCATACCAACCTACAAATCTTGCCGGTCCTGAAAACCCTGACACTTTGTTATTTGACTTGCTAGACAATATTGACCGTGTAAAAGTAGTGCCATTAGTTCAGTTTATACTCTACAAGTTTTCTTAAAGATGTTCACTTAATCATACACTAGAAAATGCTATTAAGACATTTGTTAGATCACACTCTTTACAGATTTTACCATAAATATATTCATATATTAAATCAGATGTATGCATTGTAAAAACACAAAACAAATTGTTCCAAATACAGCTTAGTATCTTTCAATGAATCCACCACAACCAAAAATACCAACACATATTCTAATATTGTCATGTATGTGGTTACAACTATGCGAACAAACAGAAAATTATAGTTCTAATAATATAACATGCTAAAAATAAGACTTAGAGAAGCATAAAAGTTCAGTATGAATTGTATTAATTTTTATTCACAGCAGGATCTAATTTTCATTGGACCGCCCGTGTTACACACCCACGGAAGCGCTCGTATTGCCTGCTGCGGAGAACAAGTGAGCCTCGAACCGCAACTAGAATTAGATGGGGTTTATATTCTCTGCCATTGAGATGATGGAGTACGCCATCCCGTGGTAAGTCATCTTCAGGCCAAGAGAGAACTGTACCTTTTTCTTATATAAAAAATACGAACGACTTACAATTAATGTCAATAAACTACTGTTAAGCTATTCTTGATGATAGCACACAATGCTTTTTCAATGCAAGTGCTGATACCTTTGCCATGTGCTTCCTCTCCCATTCGCTCTTAATTAGGAATGAAAAGTATTGAACAACACTAAGTTATTATATAACTAACAAAATATATTACCTTGAAATCATGGGGGTAAAAACAAAGTTCGCAAGGACTTCCAGTGCATTTCCCTTTCAAGGCCGATTTGGTTTTTGAAGGGATATTATACAAGAATGATGCCAGGCCTGGCCAGATCATTGTGATTTCCTGTTTTTTCAAAAGGAATTGTGGGATCACAATTTACATCCACAAAGACTTGAACTCTGGTGATGGCGTTGTACATTCATTCACCCAACCATGTGAGAAGAAATCACTTCATGTGATAATGTGCACTCCTCCATGACAAGGTTGTTACATCCACTCACCCAATCATGTGAGATAGACTCCCTTCATGTGATTCCATGCATTCTTCCAAGCATAGTACAAATTTTGTTTTCCAGGTTGATACTCTTAGTCTAGGGCTGAGATGTTAATATGATGCTACATATGTGTATTCTAGTGAGTAGTACCACATACATATGTGGTGTAATAAACTTGGAGTATTCTCCATGGCTGAGCCGTTGCTCTTCTTAGCCGTTTCTACAGTTCAATGCAATTCATTTATGAAATGCTTCACCAAAACTAAATACCACACATATGCAGTTGTATATGCTAATTATGCAATATATCACTTACTTATCACAGTCATCTGAACGTATACCGACACATGCTACAAGCCTAGAACAGTGACTGCAACAGCTATCTTCCCCTCGGCCTGCTGGTTCCGCTTCACAATAATAGTAGATGTGTGTTTTCCTCGAGAAACGACACGACGATAGGATCCAAAGCCAACAATCAATTAATCAGGAGTATTATACAATGTCATTTCAACAAACTAATAAGGTATACAACAAATAACCATCAACCTTAATGTACACCAGGATGATAAACATAAGTGTAGAAACATTTGAAGAAAACAAAAGCTGTGACCTTTCATTTATTTTTTCAATAAATGCGATGCCACCAGTTGCGTAACAAGAACTTTAGTTTGGTTATCGTTCTTCTCTTGGCTTTTCAGTAGTCACCTTATGACCATGTCCATCCATCCTGTTGTTCATGCCATTGTTGTGTTGCACTGTATCTGAAGGCAAGACATGTTTAAATAATTAAAATATTGGCATGCCAAAATGCTACATAGTGGACCGAAAAAATGGCTTCAAGTTAGTTCATTTTATCACATTTTGAAATGGATAATATGGTTACTAGCTACTGTAGCTGACACCTACTCCCTAAGTTTAATAATTATTGTCATAGTTTTTTTTTCAAAACAATAATTATGAAACGGAGGTAGTAGTAAACAAAAATACTCCCTCCGTCCCATAATATAAGATGCTATTACAACCAAAACTATAGGAGTATATGGGTTGTAATAACATAAACAGAGTGAGTACTAATTAATTCTGAAACATTCATACATCATTGCCTAGCAAAATCCCAAACTGCATGGTCTATACATTTTGGATAGACGAAGAAAAAAAGCTAGATTCGGGTTTTTTTAGAGGAAAGGGAATATACACCCGATTTCATTAACGAAACCCAAAATTTTATACATAGTTCAGACAAAACACAATCAACCACCAAACATAAAAAAGGAAAAGATAGAAATGAAAACCAACAGGGAAACACAAGGACAAGTACTCAAAACAGAGTAAAACTGCAACTATTCTCTCTCACAGATCTCTTTTTCTTGCACTTCCCACTCCCAACTTCATCTTTTTCGTTGCACCTATTGCTTGTCGACCTATCTTCAACTTCTATTGTTCCCTCTCTTTTTCACAGCGTCAATCTTGGGATCCATGTCGCCCAGCGTCAATCTTAGGCTTGATTCGGGGTTAAAATAATGATGACTGCAGCTTTCATCACCCTGCTTGAAATTGGCACTAAAATAGGAAGAAAATGACATATGAAAAAAAGATACTGTGAGAGGACAAAAGGAAGAAACATAAGTAATTCTGAAAAGAGAACTCTTTGGAACGGGGAATCAGTACCTGATGGACAACATTCATTTCATCCATACCAACATGGGACGATTGGGATGGGCATTGATGCCTTTTTCCATGGCAGTCTTCAACGTAGGACGGATGGGTTCATCATAAGTACAACGGACACTTGTGCTTGTGAGGCAGGAGAGGTGCTCGATGCCAAAATCAAAGTTACCATTTGTCAGCAAAAGGGTTTCCTCTGCGTCAAATTCAAGCTCAAGATTTTGTAGCTTTGGCATGGACCCAACTTCAAAATTCAGCCCCAGTGCGCACTCTTCTCCACCTATTTTGAAATGACTCAAGGAAGCGAATCCATGACTTGGGCTGATTTTAAGCCGTTCATCTTTCGATCCAGCCGTCAGTGCTGTGAGGCAGAGATGGCGCAGATCAGGTAGGCCTCCCAGGATCACCACATCTTCCTGTCCAACATCCCACATACGGATGAGTAATTTCTGGAGGTTGACAAGTGAGCCAACCCATCTTGGTACTCTTGATACTATATCCACTTTGATGACAAGTTCCCGAAGACTATGTGGAGCAGGGTACCATGATTCTTCGAAGATCTCATCTGCCCCCTCGTTGATAGTAATGTGTAGAACATGAAGGTTTGTTTTACCCAGCTTACATATCGCAGAGACCATCTCTTCCTGATTCTCCTTCCAGTTATCACCAGCATAATAATTGATAAAACTTATGCTCAGCTTCTTCAGGTTTGATAGTTGACCGACTTGCCGAACAAAGTTAGTTGACTGACTGTTGACATTAATACCTTCCAACACCTGCAATGCTTTGATGCCTCCAATTTCATCTGGCAATATAGTTTCATCACTAACAGCTAGATAAACCAATCGAGTAAGCCGATTAATGGCTGATGGAATTACAATGGTTGCATTGTTTCCACATATATCAAGTGACTCTAAGTACCGTAACTCTGCTATTTGTTCGGAAGCTTTGTAATTTTTGTATAATTGAGCCTCAGAAACTTAAGGTGGAACAGATTGCCTATATCTGCAAGATGATGATCTTCTAATTCACTAGAACCTTCAAAATCCAAAATACGCAAGTGTCCCAAGTCCAAGAGAGATGGCACTTTCACACAGGACCCAAAAACAGTAAGTGAGCGGGCATTACATAAAACAAGATCTGCTGGAATATCACTTCCCTCCTGTAGAGACAACCGACGGACCTTTTTCTGTGGTTCAGGATTCACACTAGGTAAACCTAAAGTAACAAAATTAATTTCCTTGGATATAGATATGACGAAATCAAGAACTATACCATTTACTCGACAGGTATCCACCTCACCAAACTCATCAATGTCCCCTGGTTGGATCAGGTTCCTGTTGATGAGCTCATTAAAACACCTCTCTCCGGATTCATACAGAGTATATCCGTGTTCTTCACGAATGAATCCCTCGGCAATCCATCTCGTTACCAAATGCACCTTCTTGATAGCATGATTTTCTGGGAATATACTCAAATATAATAGGCAAGATTTTAGGCAAGGAGTAAGATCAAAGTAGCTAAGCAACAATATCCTCATGATTCTTTCAACGGCAGGATTGCTTCCAAGTCCATGCCTGATAGAACTGTACGCTTGCTCCCACTGATCTTCATGTGTGTTAGCAGTCAGCAAATCAGATATAGAAATAATTGCCAAGGGCAAACCACCACACTTTTGCAAGATCATATCAGATACTCTTTTGAGGTGTGATGGGCATTGCTCATCAGAATGAAACACTGTCTTCAGTAACAACCTTTCTGAATCCACAACACTGAGAGGGCTTAGCTTATAAACACGGCCCCCATATGAAGCAGAGCATGATTTGGCTACTTCATGTATACGTGTTGTTGTTATTATTCTACCACCATAACTGCTGTTGGGGAAAGCATATTTAATAATATCCCATGTTTGAACATCCCACACATCATCTACTATGATCAAGTACCTGGTGCACGATTAAGGAATGTTAAAAGTATGTTATAGCATCCTAAAACTGTACACAACAAAATAAATAAAGGGAACACCTATACTAAATTTCTACAACCTAAAAACGTAAGCAATGTTTGCAGGAAAGCTGGGATCATGTTAAATTTTATCTCCAAGATCATTTTCCACTACAGAAAATATCAGGTAGTCTTTGCACCTTTTTCAGAAGTACTTTGGCATCAACAAAACAATTAAGGGGCAAATAATGGCTATCTCTTGTTTATTAACTATAGATTCTCAGCTGCACTAATCTCTAACCTCTTAATTTCCCTCACTGTAATAAATTAAACAATATGTGTACAACGTTAATAGAAACACTGACACAAAAACTGCGGAAATAGGGGCAGTTTATTGTAGTTCGGCAAGAAAAGTGTCTTGAAGGGGGGTATTAGCTGATCGAAAAGATCGCCCATTTATACATAATATTAACACAGGCATAATAGGAACTATCTGAAAATATGCAAGTGTAGATGGAGGCAAACCAAAACGCTAAACCGAAGCATCTTTCTTAATGTATGTCGACTTAACCTAGCAACTGTATACCCGGAACTGCCATCGCCAGAATATACGAAGCCAGATAATATTCGATAACATAAGCTATACTAGCTGATACATAGTAAATTTGTAATTTAAATAAAGCATGGTAAATGTTCTGCAGAAGTACTACATAGTAGTTAAAAACTTGAAACTGTATATTTTCTTTTACCGGCATACCTTTTGTCCCCAAGGAAGCTAGAGATGCTGTTGATGAGCAGTTGAACATCACCACCCGGTATGGTTTGATCATCACACCCCAATTGGCCAAGGATATCCCTCAAGATCGTCACCAAATCAGGCTTTCGGAAGACAGATACAAAAGCCCGACAGTCGAACTGCTCTCCCAACGTGTGGTACACATGGCGAGCGAGAGCTGTCTTGCCCAACCCCCCACACCCGACGATGGAGACGACCTTCAGTTGCTGCACTGATATGTCCAACATTTTCACGAGTTCAGCGGACGGCCCATCGATGCCCACGAGCTCAGGCATCTCCTTGTAGTCCCGAGGATCCTCCGCCCCGGTGCTATGCTCAGAGATGTTACTAGCACTGATCTCTTCGCCGATCCGACGATGAGCCGTCGTCTCCCTCGACCAGATCTTGATCTTCTCGGCCAATCCATCTGGCTTGCTCCCGGATCCGTTGTCGGCGGAGAGCATGGAGTCGTCGAGGCCGTCGTCGACGTCGTAGGAGAACTCCCGCACCTCCTTCAGCCAGCGCCTGCCTTGCTCTCCGGGATCCTCCACCTCGGACATGTTCTTGAGGAGCGCGTGCAGCTTCTCCAGCTCGACCCTGAGGAACTGGACATCACCGTTGGAATCCTCGGCAAGCAGAGCAGCCAGCTTACCGAGGACGGACTCCATGGCCCCCGTGGCCGAGCTCACTGGTGCTCCGGGCTCCATCAGCGATGGCCTAATTTGTACAATAAATTTACAGGAGATGTTAACTGGACTGCACCTAAACTGGAGCAGAAATGCAGCAAGGAGCTATTGATTACCTCTGATTCTTCAGACGAATTGAAGTACAGTGAGGATGATTCTTCCGATTAATCCAAAGATGGTATGGGTATCGCTGGCTCCGGCGTTCGCCCAAACAATTTCACCCAAATTTAACAAACTGGTAGGAGGAGGTGACGGATGGGCGGACTAAGCTCCGGCTATTAAATGCCTTGGTTTACTAAAGAGGAACCAATCAAACAGGTCTACGAACAGCACAACGTGGCGGCATCTTTTCAAAATATGGATTTGCGTGGACAGATCTTCCAGCCACGCGTCCATTACTACGCTGTTCACGCAACTCTCGGTCACCTATCAGCCGGCACTTCAGCAACGCTCGTTCAGGTTCGCTATGTCCTGAACACTCTTCACTCTTCAGCGACCGACAAGCCTAGGGGCTTACTTCGTCTTCGTCTCTTTAACATCAGACACGTGGATTACTTCATAAATATTTTCCACTCCTCAACCAATCTCATGAACACGTCTGTTCATTGAGATTCTAGAGCTTACACGTACTCTACCGAGATTCAGTAATTTTCTATTTAAAAATATATTTATAGGTTTCAAAAAAATTGTGAATGTTGTTGGGTTATACTCTCAGCTTGTGAGGTTCAAACAAGTATCCCAGGACATTGAGTTTTTCTAAGGCATACTCTCAGCTTGTGAGGTCCAACCGGACTAAGAAAGGTTCCAAGACGGATTCTGCTAGAATTCCAAATGCTATGCGCCTTGATGTTCAAGACATGACATTTTAAATGGATTAGCTTAGGATGACTCCAACGGGGCGACGCAAACGGACGCGCGTTTGGTCCGCGTTTGGTCCGTTTGCGTCGCCAAAAAGACCGGCCCAGTCCGGCCCTGTCCGCCCTTGGTGCCAGTGCCCCCAACGGGGCGACGCATCAAGTCCGCCCTGTAGTATTTTTTGCAACTAAGCAGATCCTATATGGGCCTTTTTCATTGATAGTTAGGGGAGATAGGCCACAAACGGCCTGTTTACATAATATTTTCAAAATAAAAATATTAGCCTAAATTTTTTGCCCTTCGCGGGCTTCTACTTCTTCTTCTTGTCCTCCTCATCATCATCATCGAGGATGATGTACGGCGGCTCCTGCCACAGGTGCGCCGGCGGCCCTCCTCGCTGCGGGACGGCGGCCGGCGGCTCCTGCGCCTCCTGTGCGACCTCCTAGTCGTGGCCGTTGAAGACCCACCGCTGCGGGATCATCCCCTGCGGCAGCGGAGGCGGCAGTTTCACCTCCATGTCCTCGTACCACTGCTCCTGGGGCTCGAGGACAGCCGCCTGCTGCACCTCCGCCGCCGCCTGCTGCTCTTCGGCGACTTGGGCGAGGACCAGCGCCCAACGCCGCTCCTCGTCCTCCGCCATTGTCCTGAGGGAGTCCAGCCTGATGGCCTCCAACTGCTCCTCCTCCGTGAGCTCCGGCTCCGTCTTCACGGGCGCAGGGGGCGGTGGCGGAGACCCGATCCGCATCTGGCGGCGCGGCACCGGCGCCGCGTCGCGGCGCAGTGTGTGCGGTGGCGGAGACCACCGCCCAGATGGCGGCGTCGGCGCCCTCGTGTACAGCGCCTGCCGCCGCAGGTTGTGCTCGTCGCGGAACCACTCCGTCCAGTTGCGGGACGTGGCCGCGAACGCGGGGTCGTTCCGGAGTTCGCGGGGGAGGCGGCGGCGGCGGCGGCGCTCGATCTCCTCTTCCCGTGCCCGGTCGCTCATCGGTATCGGGGGCACCGGGATGCGCTGCGGGTTCAGATGCCAATGCTCTGGGAGCTTGGCATCTGGCCACGGCAACGGGACTGCGTGGTCCCAGTACCACTGGCAGTCCTCCTTGCGCACGTAGACGCGGTCGCGCACCGCCGCGCCCGGCGGCGCGAGCTGGAACACGGCGGGGAAGGGCGCACGCTCAGGGGATGGCGTCGGGTGTGGGCGTGCGCATGCGGCGACGGCGGCGGCCTGATGACGATGAGGCCTCGTGGTCGTTCTTGGTCTTGCCCACCACCCGGCGCGGCATCGCGGCGAGCTGGGCGGCGGGAGGGCTAGGGTTTGGGAGGGGTTTGGTCGCCGGAGAGGGAGCGGTGGTGGAGTGAAGTGAGTGGGTGGGGGTAGGTGGGGGCTGCCCGTCCCTATCCCCTGCCATTAAAATGGACTGGGCCAGGGCCAGGGGAGGCTGACCGGCGCGGGGTCGCTGCCAATTGGGGACGGGGCGAACACGAGGCGTCACCGCGCGGACGCGTTTTTGATCCGCCGCGCGTCCGCCCCGACGCATCCCTGGCCCAAATTCGGCGGATCAAAATGCGACGCGCGGTCCGTTTGCGTCGCCCGTTGGGCCGTCTTTTTGGCCCTCGCGGACAGGAACGGACCGACGCGGACTCGATGCGTCGCCCCGTTGGAGTCATCCTTAGAACTATATCTTCTTGTTGGTAACGGTTCTCCTTGGAACTCTATGTATGGCCGCTTGGAAGCCTTGGGTCTACGCTTACGATCAATCTCAACTTTCTAACCTATACTATAATGAATTATACCGGCACGTAGGGTTACTCCACCGGCGGGGAGCCCGACGATGGATAAATCGTGTATACAATCCTGCACTAGGATCACCGGCTCACCGCTGCCTTACAAACCCCGTCTCTCTCCTCTCCGTGAGTCACCGTACATGCTCCGGCCGTGACTCTGCCACGAAAGATGTACTCAGTGATGTATACTATAAGCATGCAAAATCACAATGCAAAATTCTTTGTATAATGGCCTAATGGGCTACACAAAAATGACAAAATTAAAAGATTTGAAAGTATACATTGTTCATTATACTCATTCAGATACATACAGTTTTTTTAATGTTTGTGTAGCTCAGAATGTGAAGTATTTCATTCCGAGACACTGAGATTTTGCACGTTATAGGATGCCTTATATTGAGAACATGTAGGACTTTTTCATATTTGTAAAATCATTTAAATGTAGTTTTTGAATTTTCTAGATAGAAGACGACGACACTTTGGGTAGTTCAAATTTTCCTGAAGTAGGTATATTCTGAATGCAGATTCGTGGCACCCGATCACTAGTGTGCTCGGGTGGAATTATTTTTTAAAAATTGAATTTTGAGTTTATACATGCACGTGTTTTCTATGTATATGCCAATTTTCGGTGAAAAAAATTATATTCCAAGTTATATGAAAATAACAAAATTACGGACACAATAAATGGAAAATAGTAGGTTGTATTTGTCCGAAATTTCTCTATCTTGTGTAGCTTAAAATACAAAGTTGTTTTGTACGAAACTTCTGGAGTATGTTAATGATGTGTATTTATTTGTATACCAAGTTTCAGATTTTCTGAGACCTAGAAGTGAGTTTCTCAAAATAAAAAAAGGGCTGTAGTGTGCTCGGTGTCACAGACACTTATATTCTATCCTATTTTAATGATATTAAAATAAATCTTACTCCGACTTTAGACCCGTCACTCGATTTTTTGGCAATTACACTTTGAGGTGGTCTTTTTGTCACTTTGCACAGGTGGTTCTTTTTGCCAAAAATTCTCGTCTCTCAAGTGTGTCCTATAAAATGGTGAATTGAGGGTGTAGTCGCTGGTATGCCGTGAGTGCGGTGATTTGGAGCACAAGCTTTATGGAGCTCTTTTTTTATGAAAAACTAAAAAACGATATTTTTAAGTTTCGAAAGAATGTGAAAAATTCTAGATGTAGACAATGATTTTTCTGCCAGTGTGCAAAAACTTAATGCGTAATATTCTGTATTTTGGGCCATGTAAAATGATAAATTTCTGGATCTGAGATGTGAACGTTGCATAATTCGAAAATTTTCAAATTTGTCATTTTTGTGCAGACCGGTATACAAACTATTTCGGGTTGAAAATTTACATACCGTAAAATACATCATTACCAAAATCTAAACTATTTTCAGAATTTATGAAACTTTAAAATGTCGATTAAAAAAATTAAAAAAACGGGCACTATGGAGCCCGTGCTCAAAAGGCGCGCTGGTCTGCCCACATATCTATCGCTCCCGACGTGACCCTAGCCCTGGGATCACGCACTGAGATTCGTACACCAAGCCCACCAAGACAACCAGATAAACCCCACATCATCCCTTATCCTCGAGCCCAAACTGCCGGAGCCTCGCCGTCTCACAGAGAGCGCAAACACAGAGATGGCGACGATGTCCCTCGCCGCAGCCTCACCCCTCACCTCCACTCCCCGCGGCCTCGCCGTCTCCACGCCCCGCGCCTCATTCCTTGGCCTCCGCACTTCGGCGGCGCGGTTCCCGGGACTGGCTGCGGCGCCCCGGCCGTCGGGGAGGGGCGAGGCGGCGGTGGTGAGGATGGCGAAGAGGGAGCAGGAGCTGGAGGAGATACGGGCCATGGAGACGGAGAAGATCGAGGAGGAGGTGGTGGACCTCAAGGGGGAGCTCTTCCTGCTCCGCCTCAAGCGCTCCGCGCGCCAGGAGTTCAAGTCCAGCGAGTTCGGCCGCATGCGCAAGAGGGTATCGCCTCTTACTCCCGTCCCTGGGCTATTGTTGCTCGAGCATTCGCTATTCGTTGTGTTGATGTCACCTGCGTGTGGCATTGCTGTCTCGTTTGAGAAGCTAGCATACGGTCTGCTCCTTTGCCACTCCTTTGCCATTTGGGTGCGGGCGCGGCGATTGGAATAGTCATAACTCATACGGTCTGCTCGCTCCATACGTTCAGCTTAGAAACTTTTTAATGGAATTCTGCTCTACGCGAGAATGCTCATGATTGAAATGATCGGCTGCTGACTGGAGTAGTGTCGGATGCTGCTTTACTGGGTTGTGCAGTCACTTGTCAATTTGCTAGCGGAATGTTGGTTCTCGTTTGCATTTGTATCATGGGATGCTGTCTGATAGTGCTGAACTGAACTTAGTCAATTACTGATAGTTTCTGTTGATGCCGGGACGCCCATCCTATAAGTGGATTTGGAGAACATGGCATTATGCCGCGGTAGTCCTTGACTGTTGAAGGCTTCTATTTCATTCGCACTATGTATAGGCTGAGTGTTGAAACCTTCGTCTCAGCATGAGAACCTAGAACAGACAGCAAAACAGCGAAGTAATTCATATTAGAACCTCAGATGAGATGAAGCGAGGCATGTATCAGTAGGCCTATGCCATTCGGAAATGAATCTTCTGAGTTAATCTATTATTCTTTCACTTGCTTAATCGCAGCATGTCTCAAAAATGTTTGGTGACTTATGCTGTCATCTTTACAACAGATTGCTCGTCTGCTGACTGTAAGAAGAGAAAGGGAAATTGAACAAGGAATCAACAAAAGACTGTCTAGGAAGATGGACAGGAAATGGAAGCTGGGCATTGTGGTGAGACCACCACCATCTATGAGGGAGAAGAAGGAGGAGGTGTAGAAAAGCAAAAACAGGATATCTGCACAAGTCATTTCATGCATGTCTTGAAAGAAGGTTCCTTTCTCCCTGTAGTTTCATCCTTTGTGATGGTTTGTTTTGTAATCCAGAGTAACAGTTTTCAAGTCCTTCCTGTCAAAACCAGAACTTCTGTTACCAGTTCCTTTTGTAAATTTCAGTTTATTTGAAATTTCTGCTGCTTATCTCTTTGTCGCCATTTATGTTCTTATATTGTTGACATATGAAACTGCGCACAAAGAGTTTCTGTTATTCAGTCATCAAGACTAGGCAGCTCTCTATAGCTGGATTACATGCTTTCTCATTATGATCAATTGTTTCGTAATATGTTATCTGAAGAAATTTCAACCTTGACTGTAGTGGACAATTATGTATTACCATTTAGTTCTGTGTGACCATAACTACAAAAACTACATAACAAGGTTGTCTACAGAGAGACATAGGTTCATTATGAGAATGGAAGGACTGAGATTTTACATTGCCTTTATCATCGAGCTCTAGCAAACACATCAATCCACCTCTAGTTTTATTGTAATCATGCTCAACTGCGCATTGCATATTGTTTTGAATCTTTGCCATGGCATTGAAAATATGCGCACTTCTGCAAATAATTTTCTGTTCAAAATCAACAAGAAAATAATATTTATTAGGCTTACTTAGCCACCAATTAAGAAAAAAATAACAGTGCGTGGAATTTTCAAATTTGTAAGCAGGTCACAGTATGTTTATTCAGTGCACTTAAGTGTCGAAACTCCTTATTCCACCTACTCAGCATTGTTTTCTATGAGCATACCTTTGTGATTGAAAAACGACCTGGGCCACCTTTTGAAACAGTGATTTCATCAGACACTGTCAAGATTGTTCACTTTATCAGACCCTGTCCCGATGCAGTTATTTACCTAAATGAAGAAGATGAATTAATCTAGAGAAAACACATCATTCAACTCATATCTGTAATGGGAAATAGTGGGCCATCTACGGTGGTATCTACAATAGTTTTGTTGATTTTTGGTGCATTTTTTGTTCAATTTATTGTTACCAAATATGTGGAAACTTTTGTGATTTTCTTGTGTAGTGCACTCACTGTTATTGTTGTTGTAAAGCTTTTAATCTAGCCTCTAAAGTATGTTACAGATGTCTCTGCATGGATATTGCTAATCAAGCTATATCCATAATCAGTTCCATCATGAATAGGCCCAGATTGCCAGGCCCTTTAGCCCAAAATTGTAATGCTGATCTCCTTCTTAATCTTAACTTGAGATGTTGGAGAGGCTTCACCCACAAGAGATTCTAGTCAAGCCTTGTTCTCATTTTCTGCTTGGTACACAGTCAGCACTTAGTACTGTAGTTGGGATTTGATTCATGCATTCTTTCGAAAAAAATGTCCATGCCTAGTCTGCACTTAGTACTGTAGTTCAGTAGTGACAAGGTGATGAATTGGTTGAGTTAGATAAGAAATGAAGGGCATACATCCCCAGTCTGTAGGACAGTTTTGTTCTACCACAGCATTGTCTTGTCTTGTTTTTGGCACTTAGAACAAAATAAGGGCACTACCTGCTGACTAGTGCAAATGTACTTGGTATTCCCTTATTGTCAGCAGTTAAAACACATAGAAACCCGAAAAGAAATTTGTTTGGTGTTCTGAGACCACTGTTGTTTGGTGTCAACACGATTGCCCAACGCAGTTTCAAGTTTCTAGATTATGGCTAGTATTCATTGTCAACCAGCTTTGTGTTATAGATTATGGCTGTGTCACCAGATGCACAACTAGCAAAATGCAAGTTGGTTAAGTAGGAACTTGCTCTTGTCACACAGAACTAGAATATGATCACTGCTGCAAAAAATACTGTCATGTTTCATAACAATTTTGTTTTTATCCTACACTAAAACCTGTCAATAACATCAAAAGATTACTATTCACAGAGATCACATCTATTTAAACCATAACTGTGTGATTCAACTCAACAGCTATGTGATATTTTATCAAACACCAGGATCGTAAGGAGACTTATTCAGCAAGGGTACTATGGCTGTGTACATCGATTGGTGCAGAGGCTAGGGTATACCCCCTTTTTGAAAAAAAATAAGAGTGCTCCAATATTCAGCAAGGGTTGTCTACCTGTGTGTGTCTTCTATGCATTTTCCTTTCCCAGTTCTAACTACTCCAAATATGGATTTTCCATTAGTCTACGACCTATTTTCAGTGACATGGGCAGCTCAATGCAATATCCAACCTGTGGCATCATGTGTACCAGCTTGATTTGCTTCCTTTCCCCAAATGTCCTTGGCTGTACCAAAATTGAACCACACTCTATTCACTCCTTTATATAGAAAAATCTGAAAACTGACACTTGTCAGTGGCAAATGAAGCTGTGCTATTATTGTTTGATTTAAATTTAGTTTATTAATGTTAGCCGTCAATGTCTTGGAGGAAAAGGCATCAACTATTACCTGCTCACAAGGCTCAAGAAAGCATAGCAATTTAAAACAAAACTAAGATGTGAATGGTTTCAAGTTGTAAGATGTTTGATCTCCGACAAGGACATGATGACAACTGACTATGGGAAAACACCAGCACTGCTTCAGAAAAGCAGACGGCTCATGCATGATTAGTATAATTAAATATTAGTAGTGACAGCAGCATATGTTTTAGGTGCTTGGATCCTTCCTATCATTGCTACTTGCTTTCTATTCTCTCCTTTGACACGGTAAATGTTAGTCAACCTCCTATAACTGCCTCGGAAGACAAGTTTCTTTCCAATATCTTCCACTGCCAATAGTAGCATCTGGAAGGTTCCTTCTTTAAGCATCACTGTATCATTGTTCAATAAAGCATTTGACTTGCAACACAAGTTTTTCTTTTGAAAAGATTGAGCCTATCAATTTCTTCTCTATGGCTTAGTATATGTTCTACAATTCTGCAACTCTGTTTTAGGGCTAGTAAATCTTGATTCTACGGTATGTTGATTATTGAGTGAAATATTATTAGGATTATTTAGTAAAACTTAGGGTGCATACACCTCCAACTAAAACACGATGGCATTTAGAAAATGGTTAGTGTGGCACATGTAGTTATATACTATTCACAGGCCTGCCATTCTTACAGAATTATACAACACAATATTCTGTTTAGGAGTTAATGAGCAGGATTCCAGTCTCCCATGAATCAATTAAACTAAACTAGAAATATTCAACACAATAAGGCGCATAGAACTCAAGGTGGAAAATTTATATATGAGTAGATGTGTATGTACAAGTGATTTGGCGTACACTGTATATGCATAGGAGCATATGGTCTGCCAATGCATGTGAAAATCTATAGCGCACAAGAAAATCCAACTGGAGCTATAGCACTACATCACAAACAAGAGGTAAGATGTGAGGAGCTAAAATTGGAAAAGCAAACCGAAGAGTAACACACGCTCGCAGTCAGAACTCATGCAAAGTCGCTCATAAACTGGTCATAAAACGAGTCAGACCAAATAGGCAGCTGAGCGCTGTTGCCATCAGCATCACAGCTTGAGGTACTGCAAGCATCGCCAAGGTTGGAGATAGGGAAGTCAGCGAGCGGTGGAAGGGAGTTCTCTGACAGGAAGCGGTTTCTGGCTGCCATCCTCCCCGGCACACCGCTGTTCGCAGTGTAATCTGCGTTCTGGTTGGTACCATTATTGATGGTATGTTCAAAGAATGAGCTATCAGGTATCTGGATGTCGGCAGTTGCCCAGTTACGAAGTCTTGGCCATTGATACCCTCCAGGATCCTTGGAGACGACAGCGAAGACAAGGAAGACATCTGCGAAGGGCTCAGGAGGCCCATCTGCTCCAGGTCAGTGGGGATGGTGTTGATGCTGCTGGAGCTGGGACTCGTCGCAATGGCCGCCGCAGACTGAAGCAGGCACTGTAGGTACTCGAGCTTTGCTGCCTGTACTGCATCAGCTTGCAGCTGCTGGCTGGCGGTGTTGTCTTCCCATGGGCGCTGCTCGACGAGCTGGCGGAGGTTGGCAAGCGCGATGAGCTGTGGCAGCGCGGCGAAGAAGTCGGTCCTTGGTCGGTGTGTCATGGGTCGAAGCCCATCTGGATCAGCTTCTTCTTGAGGTGGGTGTTCCAGAAGTTCTTGATCTCGTTGTCGGTCCGTCCCGGGAGGTGCTTCGCGATGGCTGACCACCTGGTTTGATCAGTTTACGTGTGTTAGCAAGATCGGCCCATGTCAAATAGTATGTTTTTTTTCTTGAAGATTATGCCAACATGCAGGCAGTTGATAGATGGCTGGAAGAATATATGGAAAGGATTTGGCAGAGGCTGTAGTGCAGTACTTGTTGCCAAGGACGGAGTGGAGCTGGAGAATGGTCTGTTCTTCCTCAGGGGTGAACTTCCCTCTCTTGATATCTGACCTCAGGTAGTTGGTCCATCTCAGCCTGCAGCTCTTGCCGCATCTGTTCAGTCCTGGTGACATGAGACTAGATGCATGAGCTACATTTCCGACGAAAGCTACTTACGGCATTTGTGCCCGGCTCTGAGACAGAAACTTTAAGCTCGCATCGCGTACCTGCAAGCTTCGGCAGCGCTCTCCAGCTCCCATGGCCGTGCTTCTGGATGTAGTCCGTGAGCTTCTGGTCTTCTTCAGGTGTCCAAGGACCCTTCTTGAGGCCATTCTCGTCGCAGCAAGGAGACCTCCCCATTGATGGGATTGGGGTAGGATGGTGCAGTTGGGAAGGAGGGAGACAAGCTATCTGCTTCCCTAGCTTGGTCCTTGGGGCTTCCTCCTGTGCCAAGGATGGCTGGTCACCGGAACACAACTTCCTCTATATAAAGGCCAAGAAATCCCGGTTTCCTGAACCAAGGTTAGACATAATTTATTTGAGTGGCAATGACCAGTTTGCCCTTTGGTCATTCGAGTGCGCGACGTGCATGTCAAGCGTCGGAGGGCAAGGGTCTTGGTGTCCGCACAATATTAAGGGCCGTTGATCCATGTTGTTGACTCGGGTTATGGGTGGTTGCCAGGCTGCTAGCTAGCTACTACCTGGGTACGCAATCACATCGATGTCTCTTGTGTTCCATTAGCCTTCCTTTGAACAAGGTGTTTTGCTTAAGCTTTATCTTGTTTTTGTTGTGTATGTCTACTTTGCAAGCGAAATTGTGGCCTATGTCAATTTTCAAGCGTGCCCCGGAAACGGCGGCACACCTTTTTTGGTGCCGTTTCACCTTGCGAATTCGGCCCATGGTCACCTTTTATTCAAATAAAAAATGAGGCGAAGTTATGGGCAATTGCCGGTGCTAAGCACTTGGGGTCTATTTTGCCACGAGGTAATCGTGTTTTTATTCGCCCTCTGTTGGTCTTTTTGTTAGGAATTTTGTGAAATTACATGAGAGATGTTTTATCCCTTATTAAAAAACTCGTTTTTATTGTTATCATGTGCAGATATAACCTTGCATTGGATGTTGGCATTTAATACGGCATCATCACATCATTGTTAACAGTTGATTAGAACATGTCCCATTTAGCATATTCTTATATTACTTGGGGGGCCTGGCTGCCATTCCATATAATTGATCAAAAGTTTTAGAAGTAGAGATTCCTGGAAATGTACACACTAAAGTGATGTAGTTTCAACAACTCTCATTCGACAAGTCCTATTGTTTTTCTTTGAAACGGGGGCAAACTTTTTGCCTCATCATATTCATTTTAGAGGTTACAAACTAGCCAAACGGCTCACGATACAAAAGTATACTCTCGCAACCGTGATGCCCCAAAGAAAGGCATTTTTCTTGATAAAAGCCAAGATGGGGTTCGGCAAAGTTGCAATATTCAGAAACACCCGTGCATTATGCTCATTCCAAATCTCCCAAGAGTGAGAATGACCAAGAAAATGAGGCCCCTACGCCGAGAGCCACGAGTGTTGGTAACCGAGCACCACCAATCCTCGATGGCGTTGAAGTTTGCCCATTAGGAACTGTCAAAATGATCTACCTATCCAAGCCAATGAATGTTTCCCTCCATATACTCAGCCGCGTACTACATTGAATAAAAGGTGTGTTGCGGATTCGGTTCCATCATGCAAAGTTGACGAAGACTGCAATTTGGCCAACCGTGGCAGAGGAGGTGATCGGCCATCCTCACCTGATTTTGAAGTATAAACCAGGCAAGGCGCCCACTTACTCCAACACACATGCTTCATGAAGAATGTATTTGAAGCCTCAAACTGCACCAAGTACGCCGAATATGCGGAGTAAGAGCCCAAGGGAGTTAGCTTTCGCACAATGCTACCTGGGGGCTGGGACACCCTGGAGAAGATCGGCCATTCTCACCTGATTTTGAAGTATAAGCCAGGCGAGGCGGCCTCCTCACCTGATTTGGAAGTATAAGCCAGGCGAGGCCCCCACCGAAGATGTGGAGTAAGAACCCAAGGGAGTTAGCTTCTGCACAATGCTATTTGGGACACCCTGGATAAGATGAATATCTTGGAGCTTGGACCAAAGGGGAAAAACTCAGTAATGTGGAGCACCGTGATGACAATGCCACTATTGATATTGATATTTGCAATCCAAGAATCGTGTCTCAAAGCTTTAGAGATGGAGATGTTCCGAAAATCGGAGATGGCAAAATTAGAAGGTGCAAGATCATTCGGCTTTGGACTGTCAAGCCAAGGAGAATGCCAACATTTGGTGGTAAGACCATCTCCAATCGTGATGGTGGTCGATGCGTAAAATAGATCCATATCGGTCGCATCGCATGGCTTCCCAAACCGACCCAAGCGCGGCTCGGGTCCATCCATTCAAGCCATTGCCACCGAAGTCGCAAGTCCCTAACAAACTTCTCAAAACCGAGGATGCTGAGGCCTAGGGATGTAAATGGTATGGATAATTTTTCTGCTCATCGTTTCTGAGCATATGGTATGCACTTTTAGGAATCCGTCGGATATAGATTCTGAGGGTGGATATTGGTCAAACAAATATCCGAGGGATATGGTAGACATATATGGTATTGATGATCTGTGACAGCTATGGATTATATGAGAATTATCCGCTAATCTCAGCTAAGATTAGCCCAACCCCAAATGTGCAGATGGCCTATTTAGTCCATTGACCCGTTTGTGCAGTCTATCACTAGTACAGAATGACACATCGAAAACGGGCCAAAACCCCCATCGGAAACGGAGAAAGGGTCCGTGTCCCCGACCCCGTGGCTGATGTGAAGGCCCTTATCGGCAACGGAGGCGAAAAACCGTCGCCGATGAGGCCTCTTTTTGGCAACGGTTGTGCACGCCCCTCCGTTTCCTTAGTGTCGAGCTCATCAGTGACGGAGTTTTCATATTTACCCGTTTGCAGTGAGGTTTCTTCATAAGCCTATTATTGCACGTTTATAGATGCCACTGGTCACTTAAAATCTCACAGCACAAGCACAAGTATGATAGAAAATTCATTCATAAGGTATAACAAATGTCACCGATACACTGCATCACAAGATAACCAATTACACTTATCTTCATTTTCATGCCTCTCTAAATCTATCATTTGCATGTCTAGCTAAATCTATCAACTCGTCACTTTGTCCCCTGCTTTTCGTGCCTCTTTTATAAAGTGGTCACTGAAATGGAAAGAGAGAATATATGAGTCCATGTTATCTCAGTATACATATAACATAAAGGACATATAACGTAAAGGATGCATAAGACAGAACAACAAACTTACAAATCCATTGCATAAGACATGAGTTTCTTACACTACTGATTGGTGTTAGATCTGTTCTTTTCGAGCGACACTAAAAAACGGATCGGAGGGAGTCATGTTTTAACTGGTCCTATGAAAAATCCTAAACAGAACAATGACAACAACCCTAGTTCATCGGCACGACGACCGGTCACAAAAAGATGTATTACCTTTGGATCTGGCGGGAGTACGTAGTCGTCTCGTCGTCCTCCACCTACAGATCTGGCGCCCTCCTCCTCCGTCGACGTCCACCTCCTCCTCCTCCTCCAAATCCGCCACCACCTCAAGATCGGCCACCTCCTCCAGATCAGCCACTTCCTCCTCCAGATCGCCACTTCCTCCTCCAGATGTGGTTCTACTGGTAGATCCGCCGGATGTGCTGCAACACCACCTCATAAATGACCAACTCCAGATCGGCCTGGCTCAGAGGACGCTGGGCATCACGGAGGAGGAGGGCGCCAGATGGTGGCGCCGCTGCATCACTAGCGGACGCATGGCCGCCTCCAGATCGACCTTGCCCTCACGAAGGGCTACCGCTAGGCCGGATCTGGAAGCACCGGCAGAGGAAGCCATGAGAGAGAGTGAGGAGAGTTAAAAGCTACAGCGTGCGGCGGCTATGGTTGGAAGAGAGACAGTGAGAGAGTGAGAATGAGACTGATGACTTGCTTGGGCCGGGCCAGTAGTACATTTATAAGTACCAAATTGGCAACGGACATTTTATATAACCGTTTCCATTGCTTTTATACCAGCGACAGAGTAGACCTACTTACAGATACTCTAAATTACATATGCTAGGATACATATATTAATAATAATGATGACTTAACTACATACGCATTTGATATTAATAATGAAGTAACGATTACATATATGCTACTACTAGCTAATTCTACTACTAGCTGCTGCTGATGAAGACTCGGGCTCGTCAACGCTATACACGAGGGCCTCCCTCCGGAACAAAGTACCGTCAAAGATCTTGATGAAGAACCCGTTTTCGCCGTCGAACTCGAAGCACAAAAAGTGCCCCTGCTCGAGCTTGTACGATTGGGCGAAAGACTTCCATCCCTGGCTAAGGTACAAATTCCCCCCGACACTCACGGCCGTCTTCACCGCCCAGCTGCGGTTCTCGCAGTCCTCCATCTTCAGATGCATGTTACTTGGCACCATGCCTTGGAGCTTCTCCGCGAACGCCCTCGAGAGTCTCAGGCGCCCCTCGATGCCCTTGTACAGGATAATCAAGAACTCGAATCCACGCAGCTCCGGGGACAGGTCTTCAGCGGACGGTGAGGGCGACACCGACAACGTGGCATTGCCGCTGCGCCCCCTACCACGGCCGCGTCCTCGTCCACGGTCGCGCCCCCTACCACGGCCGCGACCGCTGCTGGTACCTCTCGCCATGGATTTGGACAGAGGGGATCTGGCGAAGATTAGAAAACGGGAGGCGATGGACTGTGGCTTCAAAGAGACTGCTGCTGGTACCTCTCGCCATTTATACTGCGGGTCTGCTCCGCCCAACTCCCCATCTGCCCCTTCGCTAGCCTCCACGTGTCAACATTTTCAACGGTTGGAAAAATCTATCCGTTGCCTTGGAGAAACTATTGGAAACGGGTCATTTAAATGACCGTTGCCAATATAATGCGTGACGGAGAAAGGACAATGTCCGTTGCCAATGTTGGCGGGCCAGCCGCGGCCCAGGCCAGGCTTGTACGCACCGGCCGTGTGGAAAGCGCGATTTTCCGTCGCCTAACTCGTGTCGTTTCCATAGAGGGGTATCCGATGTGTTGTTCTGTACTGGTGTATTCTATTATTAGTATTGCATTTTGCGCTATTATTACTTAATGGTATAGCTTATTGTTACCACATTAGTTTGCCTTTGGATGCTTGTGATGTGGTGCTATCACGCATGCTGCCGTGTTGTGCAGGTTTGACCAAACGATGGCAGTTACACGCTTGAATGATTTTTTGACCATATATTGTTTTCATGTGTCTTATACGCATATTTATTGAATATATTTATCCGCTTCCGCTATGAATCTGCACTTTGATATAGTCCACGCCCGGATCTGCATCCGATCATTATCCGCTCCGCTACTAATCCGTCAAGAAAATGTGGAAAATGATGTGTAAATAGCCTTATCCAATTTGATCCGTTTACAACTTTACATCGCTTTTGGCCTACACACCAAGGCTAATTTTTTTTTAAATAATACACGAAAATTATTTAATTCTGGAAATATTACGCAAAATTTATTTTTTTCAAAAATATTATCCAGTCGGTCTTGGCGAAGCCGACAGGTGCCTGTCGTCCTTGGCGAAACCGACAGGTGCCTTGTCGTCCTTGGCGAAGCCGACTAGTGCCTTGTCGTCTTTGGGGAAGACGACTAGTGGCGTGCAGTGACAAAAACACGCCACTGGTAATATTTACTAGTGGCGTGCACTAGCATATACACGCCACTGATAACACATACACGCCACTGGTACGCCACCAAGGACTACAGGCACCTACTCGTCTTCGCCAACAACGACAGGCACCTGTCGGCTTCAGCAAAACCGATTGGAGAATATTTCTGAAAAAAATAAATTTTGCGTAATATTTCCAGAATTAAATAATTTTCGTGTATTATTTAAAAAAAATTAGCCACACCAAGTCCCATTTGACTTTGCATTTTCCGTATGAAACCTTGTGCGAACAAGCCCACCGAAAGGAGTCATATAGTAGTATGCCATCATTTAGTTTTTTTTAATATATCCTAAGTATATAAAAGTTGGATTATATCGCGATTTGTGAGAGCCCCACGCACTGTAGCAGCTACAGTCTGCTACAGTGTTGAACAGTGCAGCGATCCGCGCCGTCCATCGGCGATCGGGCGGCCCGCAGCAGACGCGTCCGTGACGTCTTTGCAAAAAGGCACCTCGCTCTCGAGAAATTGCTCCGCTGCCCAGAGTTTTCACGAAGCGAAGGACCTATACGAAATTACAACAACACCAAAGGGTTTTTCTGCAAAACAGCCCAGACCGCCCCCTGCCCCCCACCTTCTCTCTCACGCGCGGCGGAAAGCCGTGCCGCCGCCGACGCGAATCGCCGCTCCTCCGCTGCTCGCCGCACAGATCGAAGGCCACCACGGTTCCCGCCGCCGTTCCCTCCACCTCCTCCGCGAGTTTTGTCTGCTGAGACGCCGCGCAGCCGACGGAATCTACGCCGTAGTCCGCCGTGGTCCGCTTCCTCCGCCCCCACTTCCTCCCGCCGCCGGCCGCGCTCCGGCCACCCAGAGGAGGCGGAGCCACCCCGTCCGGACGCTCCGCGCCCACGCGCTTTCACCGCGCCAAGCCGCGCGGTTCACCGCGCGCGGATTCGTCGCCGGCGAGCGGCGACCTTGCCGTGCCCACGATTTCCAGCGCCGACGTCATCCTCACGCCAGCCTGACGACGCCGCGGGCCCCTGCTGTCAGCGTTCTTCTTTAAGAAAAAAAAGCAAAACGGACACACTTTTCCAAATACTCAGCGGGAATATATTACAGAACATAAAAAAAAACTCAGTAAAAAAAAAATTCATGCCAAAGAACTAACATGTTTGAAACTTTTTGGGATTGCTAATTTTTTAATTCCAACCATATTTGAATTCCAACCACACTGAAACATTTAAATCCAGCTTCTGTTCGAAAATTCAGTCTTACAAAATTCTAAAATTATTTCGAGCCTTATCATTTCCTATACGTCAGAATAGTTCGAAAATTAACGACTTCCCAAAATGAACACTTCTAATTTTTTTTGTATTGGTCAGCATTTACACAAATTCGTAGACAAAGTACAAACCTATTACAACATTTAGATCCAAATTCCAGACTAAAGACTTCTAAATTTTCCAAAAAATCTTTCAAATTTAACCATTTCATGCATGTCAAAATAGTTCATATTTGAATTTTCAAACACCACAGTACTCACAAATAATTCAAATATTAATAGCCCCCCAATTTGACCATTTCCAAAATTTGAATAACGTATGACCATATACATTTTTTGATTTCGGCTATTTTACAATCTAAACAACTTTCGAACGCGGACACTTCCAAATTTGAATATTTTACTCAGCGGTATTTTTACCTTCTGACCGCACGATCGCGTCGTATGCCGTTTCAATCCAAATTTCAGACTTACGAGCTCCAGAAATTTTAGCATTCTTTTAGTTCTGATCACTTTATAAATGACAGAATAATTCAAACCTTAATGCGTTTTCACTTCAACCAAATTTTAAAACCTAAATGTTTTTAAAACGTCAATTCTTTAACTACTTGTGCCACAAAACAAAACTTTCTGAAAATTCAAAACTTTTAAATATTTCAAGATATATAAAATACATTTTCTCCACTTACAATTAAAAATTCATGCCACCATACGAACATATTTAAATACTTTAATTCGCTGAAGATTTGGACATACAAAAAAAACTCGAAAAAAATCAAATCTGTAGTACCACTAACTACATACTCAACTTAAATATTATTTGTGAAAAAAGAAGCACATTCCAACATTTCAAAATGCTAAAATATTTAAGATACCCCAAAAAAAATATCAACATGCCCGGAAAAAAAAATTGGTACTTACTAATGCCAACATACAACCAGACTTAGACAATTCAAATTGCCTAATATCTGTATACATTGTAGGTGCACTTCATCTAACTACGAAATAAAACTTAATAAATGATCACAAAATACATTCCCCCCGATTATACTACGCAGTCGGGAAAAAAGTACCAACCATTACTTTACTACTTATGGCATAATGCACATATTCTAACATTTCAATTCAACGAATATTTAGAGAAAATCCAAATTAATTTGCTCAAATTACGAATTGAATTTAATAAATGTCCATATAATGTAATCCATATTATTATGAAGTTCAACTAAAATTCCAAGGCAAAATACAAACTTATTATATCTTCCCAAGTTGTCTAAAATTCAGAGATAATTTAGGTGAAAACACTCTAATTATGCACATACAATTAAAGAAATGCTTCATCCACTAAATGTTTGCAGCAAAAAAAAACTTATTATATCTTCCCAAGTTGTCTAAAATTCAGAGATAATTTAGGTGAAAACACTCTAATTATGCACATACAATTAAAGAAATGCTTCATCCACTAAATGTTTGCAACAAAAAAAAAACATCCATTTCCTCTAATTATGGACTGAATTTAACGAATTCCCTTACAATGCATTTCCTCAGACTATGGAGTTAACCAACATAGTTCGATATTTATGACAAGTTTTTTTTACAACAATGCACATTTTAATACGAACATGCAAAGAAAATAATTAGTTTTTCCCCCATCTAAGTGATTTCGTTGCTTAATCTTCTCAATTCTAAACCATTCCTTTGATATGCTTTGGACATCTGCAATACTTCGCAAAATATTACAACAAAATATCTCCAACAAAAATTGAAAAAATAACAAACCCGCGTCGTGACGACGCGCGAAATTCCAGAACAAATTGTAAGATAGAACATGCTTCAGCTAATTTAAACCCCTTTATAGATATTATTTTAGAGTATTTAAACAAATTCCAAAAAAAAACAGAATACTAGATGATGCGAAATCATTAACTTTAACAACATCCATCAGGAAAATATGAAAAGAACATGTCAGAACGACTACAACAATAAATACCAAGTATTTACGGCATATGACCAAAATTCCAAATTCAAATATTTAAACCTTCCAAATGTCTGTCACATCTGATCATTTGACAAACATAAAAAAGACATCGCACCTGAAAAACTTCCCGACTTTAATGACTTTCAAAATCCGAACAATTTTTAACCCTAAGCTTCCTTCGCATTTCCATAATTTCCAAATGTGCACAATTTTAAGAACTGCACATTTCCAAATATGAATTTTACCACGACACCGCCACATACAAATTTGAATTTCCCCACATTTTAAATCCACGCAAATATTCACAAAGGCCGCGTCGTGCCGACGCGTTTCCAAATATGAATTTTACCACGGCACCGCCACATACAAATTTGAATTTCCCTACATTTTAAATTCACACAAATATTCACAAAGGGCGCGTCGTGACGACGCGCTGAAATTCAACTAGTATCAAGTTTAACAGCCACCAAAACTTGTTGTACATATTGTATTGCTAATTTAGTACTTGGTATGGCCCCTATAGTAACTGTATTGTATCATAGGTCGCAGCAAATACACCATTTGCATTCATGTAAACATTTAGATAAGTAGATTCCTAGGATACATAGTACTTCTGGCGTATATTCTTTTCCCAACTGGACCAGAGAGCAACCAATGAACCGGAGGAAGATCTAACGAAGAACCTAAGAAAATGGATAATGCTATTGTAGAAGTTAATAAACGTACGAAATAACAGATTTAGCAGGTAGAATGGCGTATGCAGAGATCTGACTCCGCACCTAGTCTAGATTCTTACGCAGCCCCAAATGAGGTATATATACAAATGCCTGATTAAGTGATTAGGTTTGGCACTTGCGCTGCTCATGCCTGACGCTTATGTTATTTGCGTCATTTCTTATACTGCAACTAGGAACTTACTATATAAGTACTCCCAGTTGAGAGGCTGCAAGAGAAACCATACATGCATATGACTGAGCTTCTTCCTTCTTGTACTATCACGATCGAGTGTAGCCGCCATGCAAGCGGGTCGGTGCAGAAGACCATCACTATGATTGAGGTCTTATGGAATTATAAATGATAAAAGGCGCCATCTTTTGGTTGGCGTTTTTTCTTGTTTCGAGGAATCCCACGTCCAAATTGGCAGCATGTATATGATCGAGTTGAAGCTCTTGAGGGAGTAGGCACGAGAGAGATCATATAGTGCAATTAATCATTTCACAAGTTGTTGTGTTAACCCTTAATTTGTTCTTTTATCATGCCGACAGTGGAACCTGTCCTTTATGGTCGTATGAAAAGAAAATCATTTCGCATGTCATGCGTTCTGAAACAAAATTCATTTCACAAGTACTCCACACGTTCCGAATTATAAGATGTTTTTAGATATTCGGATCATGTACGGACAAACATGAGTGAATATACACAGTAATATGCGTCTATATACATGTGATGGTGATTCGAAGAAAGGTAAAACATCTTATAAATTGGAACGGAGAGAGTAGCAAATAGTCGACCATGGATCTGTTTGGTGCGCACGAAACAGTTTCACTTACATTTTTTTTTGCATGATATAGATCTAGTTACATGATGCAATTCAATTCTCCAGCGCGGTGGTGAAGCTAAAAGAACACAGTCATTGGGTTCACCTTGTTTTGTGCATACTGTTTGTGCAGTTAAACACTAATTTACCACTTATCTTATATGATTTTATTAGGTTCATCTGAACCGAGTGGTTATATATATGCCAGCTCCGCCGCTGCTCCAGCGTATAAAAATCCCTGGCCGTGTTACAAACAGGTTGTGACAGAATGAATCTGCATATGTCAGCCCAAATATAAGTAAGTAGCATATATCCATCGATCTGCTTGCTGACACGTACATATCATTGACAAATTACCAGCAGCTAGCAGGGTCGCTGAACTGCAACCAACAAATTATCCTTTGACAAATTTCACTGACAACTGCAGGGCTCGGAGGGATATACTTATGTGATCAGGAAGCAAACCAGAACCCCCTATACTGGCACTAGCCCGCCCTGCTCCACGTCCCCGTCCCCTATCAAGCTAGCCAGCTTTCCAGCGCGCGCCACGGTTTTTGAGGTGGACGGATAATTTCCCTTCCACGTAAACCTAAGCTTCCCCATGCATGCACGCAATACGTGAACGGAAAGCGGCCGTCGCCGTCGATCGTGTGGCCGGTCGCCACCTTCCCCCTCGATCGTGGCTCATAATTAAACAGACGCCGAGTTGATTAACGTTCCCACGTCGCTCTCGCAAGCATCAGGGTTCAGGGTCCCGGCCTCTCCAGGACTGGTCCTGTGACATGCGTAGGACTGGTCCTGTGACATGCGTGTTAGGAATGAAAATGGAGCGGATGGTGCCATATTTGTTTTTATAGTTTTTTACGAAAGCGAAAACGAATACAAAAAACCCCGGAAGCAAATATGGAATTTTTTTTATCGAAAACAGATACAGACCAAATACAGTGCGGACACGGAACAAAAAGCATATGTTTGCCAGAACCAATAGACCCCTTAAATAATACAGAAAAGCTAAAGCAAACCAACAAAATTGTCAAGTTTCTAAGATGAAATAAAATATAAGAAGATATAATGATTATATACTATAGTGTGCAGAAGTTTCGTATTACTGCATAAGTTCCGTATATAATATATGTAAGCATCGCACAGCAAAAACGGAAAGTTCCGTATTGCCGGAAAGGGATTTCCATTTCTGAGGGCGTTCCGCCGGAATACGTTGTTCCGATTTCTGTTTCCACATAAAAGTTTCCGTTGCCATTCCGCAAAATTCCGTTTCCGTTTTCGTATTTCTATTCCGTTTTTTCGCGGAAAAGTCGGAAAGTTTCCGCTCGGTTTTCATCCCAACGTGTACCTATACCATTTGCTTCATCGATCACGTAGCTGTTTAATTGTGTACACGTACAAACATGTCATGCTGTGGCTGCCATCGTAAAATTACTTTGTGGTCCGTCTATAATGTACGTTGGGAATAAAATATTCAGTCCTACATTTGTCTTAATCTACCCGGCCGGTCCTCTTCCGGCAGCATGCTTTTATTTGGGTATTTTTTGCCAAATCTAGCCCTTTTCGCGAACTAATAACGTATCTGGCCGCTCTCGGAAACTAATTGCAAATCTGGCTCCTGAGGTCGGCGCCAACGTAAATGGAGCCGAACTTGTGCAGTTCGGCGCCATAAAAAATTTGCATTCTGATGCCTGATGGGTTCGGCGCCATTGTCATTGGCGCCGACCTAGCTCGGCTGAATTTTTTGGATGCGCCGAAGTGCACAAGTTCGGCTCCATTTGTGTTGGCGCCGACCTCAGGGGCCAGATTTGCAAATAGTTTCCGGGAGCGGCCAGATGCGTTATTAGTTCACGAAAACGGCCAGATTTGACAAAAAATACTTTATTTGGAGCCTCTACGTTGGAATTGCTGATACACCAGGGTCTTATGGTAGACAGTTTATACTACACAAAACCTCTACAATGAGGATTCAGTTGCACCAATTCCACTTATTTCTCTCTAGAATACGTCCTCCAGGACACACGGTACGATCTATAGAAGGTTCAACGCCATAGAATGGCAACACACTCACCCACTCAACATCTTTCGGCTTAAAGCGAAATTCCATCACAACAAGCACACGACAAAGATTCGACTTTTCAAACTCCAACCAGGAATGGCGAGGAGGGAGTACACAAAGCCTCAAGACCGCGTAATCGGCCGATGGCAGTCATCTCGACAACATGACTCTAACCCCAGGATGCACGGGTCAACGTGTCGCCCACCCATAAGGGCCTAGAAGAGTTGGCGAGTGGATTGCAGAACCATACCGAACACGAGGAAGCGTCGGTGACGGTTTACATTGCGCCCTCCAGGCCCACACTCTAAGTAGCGCTCAACACATACTCCGTCTTAGGGAATCCAAACAACCTAGGCAGCGCCTCCAAGGAGGGCACGGCACTGTGGCGTCGCTGCTGGCTGATCCAGAGAGCTGAACCTAGGGTTTTCCCCAATGCTTGAGGAGGGGAAACACAATTAACACCATGCTGACGCCTCCAAGGAGGGTACAAAACTGCGTGTGTCGCCGTCATCAGCATCGCCATCGTGAAGCACGGGTTTCTCCCTGGCCCTTGGTTGTGAACCCTCAAAGTTCGCCATAGTAAAGGTAGACGAGATTTGTCTAGACCCACCATGGCCGAGAGGCGAGACACAAATACACCGATGAAGCAGGGAGATGGTTGGGCGAGCCGCGAGAGTGCATTGTGAAAATGAGATCCCATGGCTCCCCTAGAACCGTGTTTGATCAGAGAGACAACTCTCCACTCCACCCAATAGCTCTGACGAGCACCTTTATCTCCATCTTTATTGCCGCATGAGGAGTTAGCGCCACTCGGCTTCTATTTCTCCTTGTCCATTCACTCTGGAGAGGACGCCGACTACAATTGCCTACTATACACCTTATGGAGTCTTAAGAGACTTCCTCGGCAGAGTCGACGAGACTACAACTATCGGACAGTGACATGGGGAAGAAGAGGCTGCTTGGGAGAGTTGTGAGTGGATTAGGAGGGACATGTGGCTCGCTAGGGTTAGAGAAGTGAGGTGGGTCGCTTGTTGGTCTTGGGGAGGCAGTCCACGTCACAAATGATGTTTCCAAAAACTTCTCTATTGAATGGATTTTTAGATACGGTCTATTTTTTCAAGAACCGATTAGGATAACCCTATCCTATAAAGTTTTTGTCCCTCGAATGTGAATACCATTCTTGGATTGGTATTTATGTAGTTATGCACATGTCTCATAAACCTAAAATAAGATATGCCACATGGGGATTTTCTATTTACAGTCTAGCTAGTGATTATCTCTACCCTAGAAACATTGTATTCTCTCATGCAACTTATTATTTGTGAGTATCAGAATTTCTACTTTGTGGTTATCCAAATGAATTTTCCTAAATACTTTCCTAGTTGAGAGAGATGAGTTTATTTGCCAATATCAAAAGAACATACTAGAACATTGATGGATGAGGGGTTTCACATGTGCTATATAGTTTCATTTGCATGCTGCATGCATGTGGGAAGTTCCATTAGCACCGTGGTAACCAGAATTATCCAAATTAAATGACAGCAGCCATGCATAGACGTATGCCTCTAATTTAGTTCGTGTAGGATGAAGTTTCTTGGATCTTGCATGAGTCAGGCATGGTCCAACACATACAGGACAGAGATGCACAAATTCTCACCAACTCATTCTATCAGTGGCCGCATAGTTTAATAAACCCATGATCTGATGAGATCTTCGCTTACGCTGGATATCGCTACAGCTAGCTAATAGATGAATTCAGCCATGCAGATGCAGTGCTTAAAAAAACAAGGAATAGTACAAGCCGACGTATCGAAAGATTGTTCATTCGTGCATGGGATATGAAATCCTCTAGGGGCATGAATTGATCCAATATACATGATGTATAGGATCTAGGGGATAAACAAAATAGGGCCGGGTAGTTAAATGAGACATGGAATTTTGAGCTAAAAAAAAAGAGACATGGGACGTGATTACGAAAGATGATGAGCTTTGTGGATGCAGACTGACGATATTTCTTCAGAGTTCCACTCTTCCAGATCATAGATTTGACAAATTTCCGAAATGGAAATTACGCAACACCTTGACCTTTAGAGGATTGATTTATCAATCTCCCGGTATCTGCATGGACAACAATTTTGCATTACTTTGCACTACTGGCATATATATGAGTAAAACGCATTTGATATCTCAAAACTGTTGAGGGTTGTCAACTCAGTCTTAATTTCATATAAAAGTGAATATTTGGATCCCAAAATACTTTTAAGCCATTCAACTCCGGTCCTAATTAACCACCCCAGGTCACGCCTGACCAGCTCGCATGGCTTTGCAAAAGAAAAAAACACATCAATGTGGCAACCTTGCGAGCTGGTCAAAGGTGACCTGTGCTTTTAGGACCCACGGTGAATGAGTTGATTAATGTCTTTGAAACTTGGATATACACTTTTATAGAATTAGGACTAATTTGACATTTTATCTAAAAAAGGACTAATTTGACACCGCGATGCATTGCCCTCAATCCCGTGCAAAGTACTTCCGTGGTAACCCCTCAGTTCACATTAAGTTAAGGTGTGTCCGTCCTACACGATTCCGCTTTGGCGAACAAAAAATTGAACTTCAGAGACTCCTACTACATCAGTCAAGTAGTTTCATCGCACTTGCTTTGAGTATGTAGTTGGATCAACCCAAAGCCAGGGGTGACCGAGAGCAATGTGGCCTTGAACAAATAAGCTTGGAATACACACCTGTTTCATGGCAGTGGAAAGGGAAATACAAAAGACAGGTCAATTCCATATAAACTTAGACAAGCAAGTGACACACACACCCTCTTTGACATATGTGTGTGGGAGTTGGTGCAGCCACCAACCCCAAGAACTTCTCCCAAGTTTTGTTTCCTTCAAATATTCCATCGATCCATCCGGCCGGGACATGCATGCAGCGTTTTGCCTTATGAGGCGATGACGATCTTTGCCCGACTCAACACTCTTCGAAGCACCCCGCCCGTCATCGTCAGAAGAGGCCAAATGCCTCAGACCAGGCTCACTTTGAGGTTTAATCACAGTGAGAATGCATCCAAAAGTGCACAGCAATTGCTGGCTCTGGTTGATATATATAGTTAGAGACACATGCACCAACCTGGCCTTTATTAAAGCTTGGAGAGCATTGCCCTTCTCTTGGGCATCTAGCTACTCCTGTCGACCAACATTGTCAGTTTCTGCTGCAAGCCATCTGCATGAATTAACGATCCAGTGCTGATCGATGACTATAATTTCAGCTTACTCGTCAGCTAAGTACATATATATGCAGAAAAAAAATGAAAACATGTATATAGTTATTTCGCATGCTCTGCTACACACAGCGGCGGATCCATGTGGAGCCTCCCGGGTGCACAGGACACCGGGTAAAATTTGATTTCTTTGTAAAATTGCTATTTTTCACCATTTGTGCCACCCGTTAAAACAAGCTATTTTGTAGCTAGGGCACCACCGTGCACCCCTATCTTCAATTCTCTAGCTCTGCCACTGGCTACACATCTGCAGAAGAATATTAGTCCATGCATAAAGGATTCCAGCTGATAGGTATAAAGGTAGCTATATATAAATTAGGATGTGATTATGTACACACGAGACAGGCCCAGGTGCAACAGAGAAAGATGGAACCAATGGAAGATGACAAACGCAAGGAGATAGAGGATCCTTGGTCCCTAATCTTTCTCACCCGATGTGTCCTGTCCGACTTGTCTCCTTCATTTTTCTGTACACAATGGCGTCACTTTCCATTGACAACAAGTTAAGCAATAGTAAGATAAAGTTGCTCTTGCTCTGTGATGCCTTTTGGTCCTCCTCCTCCTGCTCCACAGAGGTCGCTGCTTTCCTCGTTGAAGGTTCCAACTACCACCCTCTCCCTGCAGGGAATTACAAACCGTTAACAAATCACAAATGTTTCGAGCGTTTGTCATGACTCATGAGTCCACGGCGAATGGTTTCTTCCGGACATGGGTTTCTAACTGCGCCAGTTTACCACCTGGCCTCCCTCCCAAATTAAGTCTCCGACATATCCATGCATTATGTCCAACTCAGAGATGGTTCCTTCCGGACAAGGGTTTCAAACTGCGCCATAGGTTATTGCAATCAGATTGATGAAGAACAAATCCAATGCTCTTTTCTCCTGCTCATCGAGACAAGTGCTCTATGGTACTCTACTCCTGCATCATTTGGCCACTCCTTAATCAATTACTAGTTCGTTAATTAGTTTGTCGACTGTGGAAGTGGAAATACGGTGTCTCGTCAACGAGATCCATAACATGTCTGATCGAATGGTACGCGTATATATCCAGTTTACTACGAGCTAGTAGTTAATTAAGCAAGCGGAGCTTTCGTAAGAACGTAGATAGCTCGATGCATGGATGCATGATTAGGTTAACTGCGGCCGGCTTCGGTTCCACGGCGGTGGTTGTGACTTTGAGCCGTCGTCGATCGCTGTCGATCGCCGGTGGAGTCCTGCGCACGAATCCGTGCCCTGCATGCATCATGCACCACTGTATATGTGTTGTAACTGACAAGGGGACGGAGACGCGCGCTGATGATCAGAGCGGAGCCACAGTGTCCTAGCTAACTCCCACGTATATTTAGGTTCAGTATTATTTTCGATAAAGATTTAGGTTCAGTATAGAGACAACCGAGCGAGGCCGTGCGTGTGACCGCGTGTAGTTCGATCGACTGAGACTGAGGGCATCAATGTTCATATTTGCTAAGTGCTAACACAGTGCTCCGTTGCTGATGATATACTTCCTACCGCATGCCATTAGTTGGGTATTTTGCTGGGCTATCTCGAGATAACTCTGAACCAACTTTTCAACTGTATATACTCTTGCATGCCTTCTCCTGAATGTTCGAAAAAGCATGCACAAACCTCTGAGTATATATGCAGAATTGCTGTACCCCATATACCACCCATGGCTGTTAGCATGTTGCTTTCCTAGGTCGCGAGGAACGCATGCAGATAGGCCCTCCCGTCGTAGTAAGTAATCCGTAGCATCCAGGGACGGGTGTTTTTTCCAACTGTTATGCACACCTTTGCAGGAAAGCTCTGACTTTTTTTTTCCTGACTCGTCGATCGATCGTGTCGTCGCTCGCTGTCGAAGCTGGCAAATGTATTCAGTCGCTGTCCTGGTCGCAACTGCTGCTCTCTCTCGCTCTACAGCTAACTAGCCCTCGCCACTTGCTGCAGGTGACTGCTGACGCACGTACGTGGACGCGGCTGCAGCTAGCTACCTGCAACCATTTTGGTCACCATCTCACTTTGCTTCTCTCTTCTTTGCATTTTCAGCTATCCCACTCAACTGACGATGCTCGATCGATCATCACCTGCACACCACAGAGAAAGCTCAGTGCATCTATCTTGACATAGAGAAAGTTCAGTACATGTATCTTAAGTATTTCTGTAGGCGAAGCTAGGGAAATACATCGTTGGTGTCAGTTCTCTAAATACATTGCACATTGCTTGGAGTGTTTTTTTTTTCCATTTCCATAGAGGATTACTTAGCAACAAGAGTGTCATTTGACATCATTGACTATACTAATACTAGCTCCGCCCCTGGTATGTATACGCAGATAATTCTTATACGCGGATCAGACACGTTCAACTGGTCTATAGTAAAATGCAGTCGCGTTGCTTTCGGGTGTTCATTCAACCCCTGTCACACATCTGGTTAGTTTTCTGTGCGGATTATAGACAACTACTCCTCATGGAAAACTATACACAGTAGACTAGTACTACTCTGACAAGTACTAGTCTACTATACATTTTAGTATTTTACCACGGTCGAGCTGTCAGTCTGTTAAATACATAGGATAATTAATTTGTCCCAGCCATGTATACAAACAATATGTGGCGTCGGGTCACAGCCATGTAGAAATCATTTGAGCTGGTACTATTTCACTGTTTGGTACTCCCTCCGTTCCAAATTAATTGACTTGCTATTGTCTAAATATGGATGTATCTATACTTGTTAGGTGTCTAGATGCATTCATGTGTAACGAAGTGTGTGTCAATTAAATCCGAACGGAGGGAGTAGTTTCTGGTCACAATTTCTATCCTAACTAAGCTAGTCACAACTCGGGTCGATTACATTCCGGGTAAGAAGTATGTGCGTGTGGCAACTGGCAAGTGGTACCCTTAACAAGATGTCAACGATGGTTAAACTGTCATCGTATCAGTGATGCATGACATTGCAACTTTGACTTAGAACGACGAGAGAGGACAGAGATTGAAACGAGGCGGAGCCTTTTGTCTACCAAAACGACAAGACTGCGACACGAGTTGGCGAGAACAGATTGATTTGCATGTGTGCTGCACAATCACAAATTGACCGATTGTTATTCTCATTCTCAAGTGTATTGGGCAAGCACTTTTTTGTTTAGCGGGTAAGCACTATAAATTGTAGGGCGTATATTTTTCATTTTTGACCGGAAGGTTTATCAATTGACTTGGACTGTTATAGATTCATAAGGGTGAATTCCATCTTGTAGCTCCTAGTTGGGAACAACACTAATCACTTCATCTAGTGAAAATTATTCCACTTAAGAAACTCTTGACCCCCTTTCTCTAATGACTAATGGGTGTCCGTTTGGCAATATGTTATATGTGATGAACTGGAGGATGACCAAGAATGGAATAGATGGAACATAGCAAAATGCAAAATCGTCGATGGTGCCCTCTAAGCTTTACGCCTTTTTTGTCGCGCAATATCAATGTAGCATGCCGATTCTATCTAGCACCGAGTTTGGGGTTTCTTAGATGTGGTGTTTTTGTGGAATCTTCACTAAATGGTGCGATGTGTCACAGAGGGGTAAAAATTAGATTTCACTCTTTATAAATCTATATGATTGACGAGGTGTACCCTCATCAAATCCCATGGTTAAGGACCTAGGGTTGAGATTATGGGGAGAGAACGTGGTAGTACTGGTAGTTTCGTCGGCTGACAAGCAGAGGCAAAGATTTACCCAGGTTCAGGCCCCTCGGGTGGAGGTAAAGACCCTACTTCCTGCTTGTCTGGTATTGATTGTGGATTATGCGATTACAGGGGAGCTCCGGCGAGTTGATGATCTCGCAAGAGTTTTGGTGGTTCGTGTATGGCTTGGCCTTAGATCGGCACCCCTCCCAGCCTTTAAATAGGCTGGGTCTCGAAAATTTGTAACCGACCTAGTTTACACATAAGGAAAGTATAAACCGACTATGTCTATGTCTAAACTTGGAAGTTACTCTATCTTGTTGGGCCTCTCGTCTTGGGCTTCGAGTCGTATCTTCGCTAGTTGGGCTTTTAGTCATCACGTGCACCAGGTACCCTCACGATAGGGTACCCGAATGTATATCCTTGTCAGTAGCCCCCGAGTACTTGTCTGACTCGAAGAATCGGGCATGGACTCGTTCGTAAGTGCACGTCATATGCTTAGCATTTATAATTGGAATTCCTGTATGAATAGCACATGTTGGCTATGTCGAGTATTTCATCGACTGTGGTTTTTGCTTATGATGATCAAGGATAATAGCTTAGCAGGCCCAGTTCACTCGACGGATCGGGACTGGTTAACTACACATTTGGGTAACACCTTACTAGCTTTCAATCAAACTCGAGTCCCCGGACTCGAATCTGGAACAAACTGGTCAGATTCGACTAGGCCGCTGAGGTCTTACTGAGTCGATCTGCAGTATAACTTTGAATTTTACCCAACGCGTCCGTCGGGATTTTTCATCATGTCTGCTGACACGGAAAGTATAAGGATTGACGTTGCTGGAACGGTCCTTAGCCCAGCTCGAAAGTTCGGCGGGTCTTACCTTTGCACTATGCATGCAGCATCCGAGGTATTTGCGACGGACGCAACTCGGGAATGTTTCGAGTATGATTTTCATATGAACGTAGTCGATATATTCGTCGACTGACACTTTGACACTATTTTATCGGGTGCGCGTAGCGCTCCCGATGGGAGTAGCCCCCGAGATTGTGCTTTATTACTTGTAATGGAGGATAATCTCAGAATCACCCAGTCATGATCATCTTTAGTCGAAGAAATTTTTGATACGCTCCCGATGGGAGTAATATGTATTTGATCGTAGAGACAGTCGAGTGACCATACACCCGACAACGAATCGAGTGATTAGTATGCTTTGGGCGAACCCGACATCTTTTCGGAACAAATTTGCTGCAATGACGTCAGGGATGACGTTTTATGGCGACTGCGCCACCTGACACGCGGTGGCGTGCGCTGTGCTGCGAGAGATGGGACGTGACACGTCTTGTGGGCCCATTGTACAGCCGTTTGGACTGGATTTGACCGTTCAGGCACGATTTCTCCGGGCCATGATGGTAGTTCCTAGATTCCCGTGCGTAGTGGGCGGAGTGGCCGGCGACGGTTGCCCTCCGTGGCTGCCACGTGTACGGTTAGATTTGCTTATGTGCCCACGATCTCGCATCGACGGTGCGGATTCTTTTGCTTTTGAGGTTAAAAAGGGGACGACGGCGTAAATAGTGTTTTTACTTGCCATTTGCTCTCCGCCGCCGCTACTTCTTCTTCCTCCTCTCGCATCGCCATTGCCTCAGAGCAAAGCTTGCGCAACCACCACCGCGATGACGAAGCCTACCACCCGAAGGGGCAGGAGTGCTGCATCGGCGGACAGCGCCGCGGGAGCCGCTGCCAGCGGCTTGAAGAGGGAGAAGGGCGCGTGGACCAAATCCACCTGCAGCAAGAGGATGCTCACTGGCCTGCGGAACGACGGGCTGATCCCTGAGGACACCTCTCAAGTTCGCCTCCCCGGTGCCGAGGTAATCCCGCGCCCAGGCCCCAATGAGCGGGTCTGCTTTGTTGATTTTGTGAACAGGGGATTCTCCTTCCCTGTTCACAACTTTCTTCGTGCACTGATGCACGTGTATGGAGTGCAATTGCACGATTTCACGCCCAATGGGCTTTTGCACATTGCGTGTTACTTCGTCCTTTGCGAGTGCTTCTTGGGCGTCGCACCCCACTTTGGTCTGTTCCGCCGCATCTTCAACGTCAAGCGCCAGCACAGCACCAAGGGACCTGGTGGTTTTGGAGTACAAGCTCGACCTGATGTCGAGTACTTCAAGATCAACTTCCTGGAGTCTGTGCAAGGATGGCGCCAGAAGTGGTTCTACATCAAGGATGTGACCATTGGCGACCAAACCTTCGGGTTGCCTCCTTTGACGCAGACGCCCTGGTGAAGAAGAGGCCATCATGGATCGCCCAGCCGACCGGAGTCGAAGCCGAAGAGGCTGACATTCTGATGGAGAAGGTGCTGAAGCTTCAGACCACTGCTGGTCGAGAGGTCACAGGGATCCATCTGCTAGCCATTATGGCCAAGAGGCGAGTGCAGCCTCTCCGAGCCCGAGTGCATGCTTTGTGGGCATATGGTGGGGCTTCTGATCCAACCCGCTCACGCGCAGTGGAGCTATCTGATGCGGAAGCGGAGAAGTTGGTAAGGAGCCTTACCAAGCTTACCGATGAAGATCCCTGCGAGATGAACTCGCCTGTGCCTCCTTATGAGACCAGCAACCCTCTGCCAGAGGTAACAATTGATACTACATCTCAGTTGATATGTTATGCATGTGTGATGTTGAATCCTTTGCTGTTTATGTGTGCAGGGTCACAAAATGTTTGAGTCAATGCCTCCCTTGCCAGAGAGCGGCCCAGTGCCAGACAATGAGCCACTCGAGGTAGATTCTGATGATGAGATGGCTTCACTCGCCACCGCACACACGCCAGAAGCCGATGAGGGCGATGCTGAGGTGCAGGGCAAGCAAAGCGGTCACGCGACGAGGAGGATACAGCTGACTCGGAGGAAAAGGAGGAAGACAAGATGGAGTCGATGACGGCGCCACTCGAAATTCCTCCGATTCGCTCGCTTCCCCTCGACCACCGAAGAAATCGCGCCCGAGCATGGGTGTGCTTGCGCCTGGTCGATTGTGCGACCTTACTGAAGAGTAAGTACTATGTGCACTTTCTTTGTCATGTTATGAATAATATCACCTTGTATACTTATAATGTGTGAAACAGTGTTTCCTCGATGAGGATATGCCTCCGCCACCTACGGCGGAAAAGAGCAGCGCAGCGTCCACTGCACGGACGCTGCCACCAGAGCAGCCGCCTACCCCGGCGACTCCTGCCGCTACAGCCACAGCTACGCCACCCCAGCCGGAGGTTGCAGCAACTGAGAGTGGAGCTGCGGCTGCAGGTGTCCCTGCGTCGACTTCTTCCTTCTTGGAACACGTAAGTTTGTGCTTGCCAAAGTTTGAATCAAATGCGAAATTTTTGCCTATACTCAGTTATTGAGTTGTGAATTTGCCCATGTCGTGTACTTAGGCGTTTGTGCGAGAGTTGCTGAAGGCTGGTGCCCAGTATGTGCACAAGGAGACTGAAGCCGCCACCCTGCAGCAGCAACTCGAAGTTGCAAAGAGTGCGTATCTTTTTATGCTATCACCACTTGTTGAGGGTGATTTCTCTTGCAGCCTACTAATCATGTGCATCTGTTTTTGTAGAGGCCGCCACTGAAGCGGCAGAAAATTTGAACAACGCCACCCGTCGAGTGGCTGATCTGGAGAAGAGGCTGAAAACAGCCGAAGTTAGGGAGGAGTCGGCGATTGGTCGACTCTCTGCCGCCAGCACCAGCTTAACTGGTAAGAATTTTTGCTCTGCTCCTTAGATGTTTGAGGTTTCTGATACATGGTGCTGATTATTTTACCCTTATGCTAGGCGTGATGGATGGCCCGACTGCTACTGGCAAGCAGAGCCTTGGCACCTCACTTGATGAAAGTGTGGCTGTCTCGGAGGCCACCAGTAGCAGAGCAGGGGAGATGCTAACGCAGGCGGCGAGTGCCCTGGGTGCCCTCCATGGCAGCTTCTTCCCCGGCGAGGAGCTACCATCTTCCTTTGCAGAGCTGGTTGATCTATTCAAGCCTGAAGGGACTGCCGTTGCTGACTTCAGTCGCGAGCAAATGGTAAGTGGTGCTCAGACTACTTTTCTCATGTTGCTCGCGCACGGAGTCGAGGCAGATTTTGACGCAGCCACAAAGAAGTTTCCACGGGGTCCTGATGGCAAAACCGTCGGGCTCGGCACTTGGATGGAAGCCGCCAAAACATATGCCCAACAGCTGGTAACAACTGTTGAAGAAAGGGCAGCCAAGGTCCAGGCGAAGAAAACTTCCTCCAAGAAGTCGACGACTTAGCCAGTGACCCCTTTGTTTGACTAGGTCTAGGAATTGCGTCACTTTGCTTTTGCTATATGTAAATTATCAGACATCGTATCTGTCTTGTTATGAAACATGAACTTCAGTGATCGGGAGGCGCAGCCCCCGAGCCTTTTGTTTGAATTCTTTTATGCTTCCTTATGCATTGAATTATTCTGACTGTAGAACCGAGCTTCTAAACCATCGACTGGCCCTGTTGTGGGTGGTTCTTCGAAGTCACGAAGCGTTAATGACCAGAAAATTATGGACTTTCTTCATCAAAAGCTTTCCGAAGTTACTCGCGAGCTGAAGGAAACGCAAGATGCGTATGCTGAGTTGCAGTCGAGGTCATCCCCAACTACAGAGCGAGAAGCCTTTTTGCTTGAGGAGTTGGAGAGAGTAAATCTGCAACTCGAATGTAAGACATTTTTGAATCATCGAGATCTCTTCTTAGCAAGGTGACTCGACTGGGCGATGATGAGCCCTTTGCTTTTGCGCAGGTGTTTGTTCTGACCCAATAAAGGAGGAGGCACGAATTCAGGATCGACTCGATGGTCATGCGAGTAGCACTGAGTACTCCGCCCACCCCTTCTGGTCAGACAGGGAGAAGAGTGCCATTTTGGTAAGGCTTCTGGACCGTGCTTGGCGCACAGCCATTCGACTGGAGACTTGCAGGCTGGCTTTATTTCGAGTCCACGAAGCTTTGTTTCCTTTGAATGAGCAACCACAGGGCCTTGTGGCTTTGCTGAAGAAATTTCGAAAAGGCAAGGCGATCAAGAAGTTTGTGCGTGAGCAACTGATTAGCGGGGCTAACGTTGCTCTTGCCTTTGTGCGATCGCACCTTCCGCACCTTGATTTGAAAAGGATTGCGATGGGACCCGCACCCTTACCAGGTGGTGGTCCTGTGCCGATGGAGGAGCACTACCAAGAGACACGAGTGGACGCACTGGTCCTAATCCATCGTGTGCTGAAGGAGGAGGAAAAATGGACCGAACCCAAGGAAGAACCTGTTGAGTAGGTTATGTGTATGGGAAGTAACTCCAAAGTGTAAAACGCAACACTTGTGATTATTGTACATTATTTGTTTACACGTATGCAGCCCCCGAGCCTGTTGAGCGGGGTGTATGAAGCAACATGCTGTAAAATTAGGACTATCCAGCCCCCGTGTATTTTGAGTGAACTTGATAGAAATATTTTAGAGTATCAAACATAAGCTGCACAGTCCATGACTATTTATGTGCGGTTATGAATTTTTGCAATACTTGAAGCTTCACTTGATGCTTCTAGGCTCAACCCTCGAATAATTGAGTGTTGAGCAACTTTTGTGTTTATGTATGATTTTTATGACCCAGCCCCCGAGTATTCGAGTGCGGCTGGGGTATTATGTTGTGAACAAGCGGAAACACATGCTTTTTGAGATAGCGCAGCCCCCGAGTGCTCGGGTGAGGCTAATTTTGTGAAATCAATTTATGCGAGTAGTAAGCAGGGAGAAATATGAGGAATCATGAATTATATTCCTTTTTTGAATGTTAAGCTGCAGGCCGCCTCATTAAAAACCTTCCAGTCCCCTTAGGTACCCTGGTAAGGAAAAGAGCGCGTCTGAAACCTGCAGCTATCCGACATATGTGCCTATTACATTGTTCGACTGATCAATCTAAGCATAGAAACGGCGCAGCTGCGCAACGTTCCAAGGATTATGCGAGAGTTCTCCTGTCTTCGAGTGCTTCAGTCTATATGCTCCACCACCAACGACCTCGGTGATGATAAAGGGTCCTTCCCATGGAGAAGCGAGTTTATGCACCTTCTTTTGCTTCAGTCGAAGTACCAGGTCGCCAACCTCGAAGGACCTGGTACGCAGTCGACGGCTGTGATAGTTGCGGAGGTCCTGCTGATAAATAGCTGTGCGTGCGAGCGCCGTGTTACGTGCTTCTTCTAGCAAGTCGACTGCGTCTTCGAGTGCCTCGTCTGCATCTTCTTCATTGTATGCTTCGACTCTTGGTGCGTTGAACCTTACGTCTGATGGCAGAATTGCCTCTGCGCCGTAGACCATGAAGAATGGAGTGAATTGCGTTGAGGCGTTGGGTGTTGTGCGTAGGCTCCATAGCACAGACGGAAGCTCTTCTACCCAAGCACCCGCAGCCCTTTTGAGTGGCACCAGGAGGCGCTTCTTGATTCCACTTGTTACGAGCCCATTGGCCTTTTCGACTTGGCCGTTTGATTGCGGGTGCGCCACAGATGCATAATTGAGCGTGATATCTTGCTCTTTGCAGAAGGATTTGAATTCCTCAGCCGTGAAGTTTGTACCGTTGTCAGTGATAATGCTATTTGGCACACCAAAGCGGTATATGATGGATTTTATGAAATTGACTGCTGTAGCGGCAGTCGAACTTGTGATGGGTACTGCTTCAATCCACTTGGTGAACTTGTCGACCGCCACCAGAAGGTGAGTATGCCCTCCATGGGAGGATTTTTTGAGTGGCCCAACCATATCGAGCCCCCACTGGGCGAAAGGCCAGGCCAATGGTATTGTCTTCAACGCCGATGCGGCGTTTGTGGCGAATTTTTGGCAGCCGATGCACCTTTTGACTATGTCCTCCGCGTCTTTGAGTGCTGTGGGCCAGTAGAAGCCTGCGCGAAAGGCTTGGCTACGAGTGATCGACTGCTGGCGTGATGCCCGCAAGTACCTGCATGAATATCACGAAGGATGGCTTGGCCATCTTCAAATGCTATGCAACGCTGGAACATACCTGATATGCTGCGTTTGTAAAGTTCACCGTTGATGACAGTGTATGCTTTAGATCGTCGAGTGACGCGTCTTGACTCTGTGAAGTCTTCGGGTACCTCGCCGCGGAGTATGCGAGGAAGGGTTGAGTCCAAGTTGGCTCGATGAGGAGTACCTCGACTGGTGGGTCCTCTGTGCTAGGTGTTTTGCTCTTGGCTGGTGCGGCTGTGCAGGAGTTGCCGCTTCTTTTTGATTGATCTGTGCTCTATGCGCTCGAAGAAGACACCAGGTGGCACTGGTGCTTTGGTCGCACCAATGTTGGCTAACTTATCTGCTTCTTCATTGCTTTCACGCCCTATGTGCCGCAACTCGCAGCCTTCGAAGCTGCCCTCCATGATGTTGTACAAGTCACGGTAGGCGATCATGTTATCTGCGATTGCGTCACAAGCCTTCATTGTTTGCTGCACCACCAGATTCGAGTCGCCGTAGATCATCAGTCGAGTGCACCCGAGGGCTTTGGCCATCCTCATGCCATGGATCAGAGCCTCATATTCTGCTTCGTTATTGGATGGGAACTCGAATCCCATTTGCAGTATATAGCGGAGCTTGTCGCCTTTTGGTGATATGAGGATGACACCTGCGCCTGCGCCTTCGTTTTTCTTCGAGCCATCAAAGTACATAGTCCAGGAATTGGACACATCTGGTGCTCCTGGGAGCTGAGCTTCAATCCACTCGGTGTGGAAGTCGGGTAAAACTTGTGCTTTGATGGCCTTCGGGTAATCATACTGATGTCTCTTGGTGCTAGCTCGATGAGCCATTTTGCTACTCGCCCAGTCGCATTGGGGTTTGTGAGGATGTCCCCGATCCCTGAAGTGCTGATTACAGTGATCGGGTGCTCGGAGAAGTAATGTGTCAGCTTCCTTGAGGACATGAACACGGCGTATGCCAGCTTCTGATAGTGCGGGTACCGCTGCTTTGATGTGGAGAGCACTTCACTCAAGTAATAGACTGGACGTTGTATGCTTTGGGCGTGTCCCTCCTCCCTGCGTTCGACCACTAGAACAGTGCTTACCACCCTGTTAGTTGCAGAGACATATAGGTATAGTGGCTCGCGTTCCTTTGGTGCTACGAGGATTGGAGGGCTTGTGAGGACTCGCTTGAGGTCCGTGAAGGCTGCTTCGGCTTCTGGCGTCCACTCGAACTTATCTGCTTTCTTCATCAGTCGATAGAACGGGAGTGCTTTTTCGCCTAGCTTGCTGATGAATCGACTGAGCGCTGCTACTCGACCCGCCAATTTTTGCACGTCATGGAGCTTTGAAGGCCTTTGCATCGTCAAGATGGCCTGTATTTTCTCCGGGTCCGCCTCGATTCCTCGAGCTGAGACTAGATACCCGAGGAGTTGCCCGGCTGGCACGCCGAACGTGCACTTCTTCGGGTTGAGCTTGATGTGGAAGCGTTTGAGGTTTGCGAATGTCTCTCGCAAGTCATCGAGTAGTGTGTTTTCCTCTCTTGTGGTGATGACGATATCATCTACATAGACCTGGACGTTTCGCCCAATTTGCTTCTTGAGGCAATCTTGCATCATGCGCTGGTATGTTGCGCCTGCGTTCTTGAGCCCGAAAGGCATTGTGGTGTAGCAGTAGACCCCGAGTGGGGTTATGAACGCCGTTTTTCTTCATCTCTTCCTTCATCCTTATCTGGTGGTAACCCGAGTAGGCATCCAGGAAGGACAAGCGAGCGCACCCGGCGGTGGAGTCGACGATCTGGTCGATTCGAGGTAGTGGAAAGTGATCCTTTGGACAACACTTGTTGAGTGCTGTAAAATCTACACACATCCGAAGGATGTCTGTGTGCTTCTTCTCTACGAGTACGGGGTTGGCCACCCATTGTGATTTCTTGATCTCTCTGATGAATCCTGCTGCGAGTAGCCTGTCGACTTCGGCTTCGACTGCAGTTCTTTTTGGGCCGGATATGCGGCGCATTGTTTGCTTGACTGGTTTAGCATCTGGAAGTAGCTGGAGAGAGTGCTCGGCGAATTCCCTGGGAATACCTGGCATGTCTGCTGGACACCATGCAAATATATCCCAGTTCTCACGGAGGAATTCGACGAGCGCGCTTTCCTATGCGATAGGCAGACTCGACGAGACATTGACTGTCTTGGTCGGGTCAGTCGGGTGCACCTGATGCGATTTGTGTCATTGGTGGCATTGAATGCTCTGTCGACTGCCACCTTTTTGTGCTCTGGCATAAGTGTTCGATCGTTGGAGACCGCTAGATCAGCGAGTGTTGCTTCCATGCCAAACATCTCAGAGATTTTGCTGAATTCTCGATCACAAGAGTCAGACTTTTGGAAGTTCCCCTTGACTGTGATTACTCCTTTTGGTCCAGGCATCTTCAGCTGGAGGTATGCGTAATGTGGCACCGCCATGAATCGAGCGAACGTCGGGCGTCCAAGTATAGCATGGTATTGTGACTTCCAGTCGACCACTTCGAACTCAATCGACTCTGTCCTGAAGTGGTGCTTGTCCCCAACGTTACGTCGAGTTGTATGGTGCCCTCTGGGCTTATTGCTTTCCCTGGAACGATACCGTGGAAGGTATTTGAGGATCTTGGCAGGTTTTCGACTGACCTGTTGATACGTCTCAAACGTATCTATAATTTTTGATGTTCCATGCTGTTATTATATCAATTGCTACATGTTTTGGCTACACTTTATATCATTTTTATGCATTTTCTGGGACTAACCTATTAACAAGATGCCACAGTGTCAGTTCCCTGTTTTCTGCTGTTTTGGTTTCAGAAAATCTATTAAGGAAATATTCTCGGAATTGGACGAAACAAAAGACATCGTCAATAATATCACGAGGAGATCACGGAGTCCAAAGGGGCATCGGAGCAGACCCACCAGGGGGCCACGCCACACTAGGGCGCGGCCCAGGGTGGGCCCGCGCCCCCTATGGCGTGGTGGCCCCCCTCGGCCACCGACGCCGCCTCTTCGCCTATATATTCTCCGCGACGCGAAAACCCTATGACGGTCGATCATATTCCACGAAAAGTTCCGTCGCGGCCGTCATCGTCAATCTCAGATCGGAGGAGTTCTGAAGCTCTTCCCGGCACCCTGCCCGAGGGGAGATCATCACCGGAGGGCTCTACATCACCATGCCTGCCTCCGGAGTGATGCGTGAGTAGTCCACCCCTGGACTACGGGTCCATAGCAGTAGCTAGATGGTTGTCTCTCTACCTTGTGCCTCCATGTTTAGATCTTGTGAGCTGCCTAACATGATCAAGATCATCTTATTGTAATGCTAGATGTTGTGTTTGCTGGGATCCGATGAATATTGATACCATGTTTATTCAAATTGTTTATCTATGTGCTCTTGATCTTGCATGCTCTCCGTTGCTAGTAGATGCTTTGGCCAAGTAGATGCTTGTGACTCCAAGAGGGGGTATTTATGCTCGATAGTGGGTTCAGTCTCTAGATATCTGGATCAGTGACGGAAAGGTCTAAGATGGTAGATGTGCTGTTGCTACTAGGGATAAAACATTGGTGCAGTGTCCAAGGGCACTTGTATTGATTACATTACACACTTTACTTCATGCAATAATCTGTTGTTAGCAACTTAATACTGAACAGGATGCGGATGCTGCCTTGAAGGTGGATTATTTAGGCATAGATGCGGTTGGAATAACGGTCTATGTACTTTGTTGTAATGCCCAACTAGATTTCATAGTAGATATCTTGGCATGTATTGCATTGTTATGCCCTCTCTATTTGTCAATTGTCCAGCTGTAATTTGTTTACCCAACATGCTAGTTATCTGTTCTGAGAGAGACACCACTAGTGAACTGTGGACCCTGGTCCAATTTCCTCATACTGTTTACACAACCTGCTGCAATCATCTGTTTCCTGTTACTTGCTGTTTTTCCTGCTGTTTTCCACACCATACGTTTAACTCTTTGTTTCTGCAAGACCGGAGAGATTGACAACCTCTCTGTTTCGTGTTGGGCAAAGTTCTGGTTTGTGTCTGTGCAGATTCCACGTTGGTGCAAGCTCCCTAGCGCCAGGGGGAGTCAACATCAACAACCTTCCGATAGATCGTCAAGTCCTACTGGTCCGATTAAACCTTGGGTAGATTATTCAAGGGAAAACTTCTGTTGTCTACATCATAACCTTCCTCTTGGGGTTCACCAACACGTAGCCATCACCTGTTCATTTTGCGGAGCGTATCTGCGAAGATGATGTTTATGCCGCTCCCCCCATTCATGAAGACCTTGGACATAGCGTATCCTCCAATTTGCGCGTCGAGTACCAAAGCGGAGTGCCCTGGGCGAACAACCGATGGAGGGTGGTCCTCTTTGCTGAAGCTTATTATAGTTTCGGCTCCTTTCAAATATTCTGTTACCGCAGGGGGCGACATGACCGCCATGTTTACTTGTCGAGTGCGAAGTTTTTGCTCCCTGTTGGAAGGTCGACCTTTCTGTATCATGTACATCTGCCCTTGGGGTGGAGGGTACTGCGGCTCGTCTACCCGCGGTATGTGCTGTATGGCACCCGCGAGGTTTCCGCCTGGGGCAGGCTGTGGTGGTGGAGGTGGTGCCATCAGAAAAGGCACGTTGTTTGGCTGAGGCACGGGTGCAGGTGCTTGTGCGGCTGCTGCCTTTCTGCGATTTACGTAATCAGTCGCCATCTGGTCGAACTCCCTGCAGTTTCTCATCGAGTGGTTGGACCGCAGTTTTCCATCGTCCCCCTTGTACAGGTGGAATCTGCAATCAGCGACCATCTTTTCTTCGAATGATCGCTTAGATTGTGCCCGTGACTTGCGCCAGTCCTTCCTCTTGTAGCTATCACTGCGTTGGCCGTGATCTCGGCTGTCTCGACGGTCGTCTCGACTGTCCCGTCGATCTTCGCGACTGTCCCGTCGATCTTCTGATCGCTGGTCGCTTCTGTCTTGGTCATTGCGTGGTGTAGAGAATCCAGCCGCCATGAATTCGGGTCTATCGTCGTCGTAATGACGTTTTGAACACTTGCGCCTTCGATCATCCCTGTATGAGTCTCTGCGGCTTCGACTGCCGCTTTCATGATTGTCACGGGGTGAGGACCCGCGTGTTGTGCGCGCCATATCTTCTCCATCTGCCCATTCAGTCGCGGTCATCAAGAGGTTAGCCACAGAGGTTGGCTTTTTGCGACCGAGTGCTTCTTTGAGGTCATGCCTGGCGAGTCCTATTATGAAGGCATCCGTGGCCATGTCTTCTGATATTACTCCGACTGAGTTGCGTATCTCAGTCCATCGTCTAATGTATGACCTCAGCCTTTCGTCTGATCGTTGCACGCAAGCCCGCAGTTCCTCGAACGTTTTTGGGCGCTCACACAGAGGCTCAAAGTTTTTGATGAAGTCATCGCGGAAGTGATCCCACGAGTCATACTTTGATGAAGGTAGGGCCTTGAGCCAGTCGCGGGCTGTGCCTTCGAGCATCAGTCGTATGTACTGCATGGCTGTGGTGTTCGTGGCTCGCTGGCATGCGACAGCCAGCCTGTAATCTTCCAGCCACCCGGAAGGTTCCTGTCGACCCGTGTACTTGGGCTGTTCAGACGTGAGTTTGAACCCTTTGGGCATCCGTGTCTCGCGGACGCGTCGAGTGAAGCACAGAGCTCCGTGTGGCTCAGGCTATCGATCGGAGTATGAGTCGCTACTGTATGATCTACGTGACCTGCTCCTGGACCTGCGCCTTCGCGAGCCGCTTCTTTCCTTCGAGTGGTGGCGACGACCACTGTGATTATGCTCTTCCCGAGGCGCGTCGACTAGGGCACGGTCTCGACTCCCACCTGGAGTTCTTGGAACTTGGCGTATGGCCTTCGCAGCTAAGGCGAGTGATTTGATCTGTTGGCGGTGTAGTTTTGCATTGGGGTCATCCGCTGGGGGCTTGATTGCCTCCAGGTATGCTGCAGCGGTGTAGAGAGCACCTGCTGCTGTTTTGGGCACCGGCAGTCCTTACTCGTCGTATGTCATGAAGGAGTTGCCTAAGTTGCGGTGAGTGCCGCCTTCTCGCCTGGCGAGAGGTGTGACAACCTTGATCTGGGTCTTGTGTCTGCTCGCCCGGTGGAGTTCAAGGAGAGCTGTCTTCTGCGCGCACTCGACAAGCTAGCCTGCTTTTTGCGTTCTTCGAGTGTGGCTCTTATCTGCTTCAGTCGAAGTGACTCCTGCCAGTTGAAGTACTGGAAGGTCAACATCTCTTCTTGCATTGCGTCTGCTGGCATCATTGTGCACTCCTTGATAACTTTATCTGCTTTTGCTGCCATCTCAGCAGTGATTGTGAGGGTTGTGGCTCCGTCCGGCATAGTGACTGTGCACGGGAATTCCGTAGGCCTGCGACTGGCCGCAGTTTCTGATGTTTCTGCGGCGATGGCCACATAGACCTGTTGGGGTATGACCCGAGGGCATATGTATGTACTTTCGAGTCCCGTCATAGACTCGACATCTTCGTCGAGGCTCATGTCTGAGCCTGTATGTTCATCAAGTGGTTCGTCTGGACGGATCTCGCAGTCGACGTCTTCGTCGCCTATGCCCATCTCGGCGTCGGCGAGGTTCTCATGAGCCTCGGAGTCGAGGTTGTTGTTGGCGCAGATCTCGGAGTCGACGTGGTTGTCGATATGAGTTTCGAGGTCGTCGAAGTCGCTGAGGGAGATCCCGCAGTCGAAACTATCCTCTAGTGGTTGATCTAGCTCGGGATCGTTTGTGCGGTATGATGATTCGGCCTCCTCGCCCTGGAGCTCTTCAATGAGCTCGCGCATCTCTCGTGTGGACATGGTTGTTGCAGATGAACAGGCTTGGAGGGTTGATGATGGTATGGACGCTGCGGAAAGATCCGCAGTCGAAGGAGTCGCAGCCGATGGAGCCTCGGGTGCGCAAGTCGCGAGTTGGCGTGGATCCGTCAAGTCCTGCACACCAAGCTTGTTGACGAAAAAATTGAACGAACCAACGGTTAAACCCAAACCTGACTCGAGATCAGAGAAGGCCTCCTGGAATCCTGGCGAGTGTGGCTCGAAATCCATCAGAGGATCCGATGTGCTTTTTGCGGGTGAAGCTGGCGTGTTGCCGTTTGTCGAGTGAGCCGGCGAGTTGCCGTTTGCCGCCTGAGTCGGCGAGTTCTGGTTTGTCGATGCAGCCGGCGAGTTGCCGTTTGTAGATCCGATCGGCGAGTCGCCGTTTTCCGATGGAACCGAAGAAACCGCGAGTCCAGCACTATTCTTTCCCACAGACGGCGCCAATTGACAAGGTGTACCCTCATCAAATCCCATGGTTAAGGACCTAGGGTTGAGATTATGGGGAGATAACGTGGTAGTACTGGTAGTTTCGTCGGCTGACAAGCAGAGGCAAAGATTTACCCAGGTTCAGGCCCCTCGGGTGGAGGTAAAGACCCTACTTCTGCTTGTCTGGTATTGATTGTGGATTATGCGATTACAGGGGAGCTCCGGCGAGTTGATGATCTCGCAAGAGCTTTGGTGGTTCGTGTATGGCTTGGCCTTAGATCGGCACCCCTCCCAGCCTTTAAATAGGCTGGGTCTCGGGAGTTTGTAACCGACCTAGTTTACACATAAGGAAAGTATAAACCGACTATGTCTATGTCTAAACTTGGAAGTTACTCCATCTTGTTGGGCCTCTCGTCTTGGGCTTCGAGTCGTATCTTTGCTAGTTGGGCTTTTAGTCATCACGTGCACCAGGTACCCTCACGATAGGGTACCCGAGATGTATATCCTTGTCAATGATATTTTATTTGTTCATATTTTCGTCAGGTTTGTCTATTGACTTGGTATAGCTTAGTTAGGATAAAAATTGTGAGGAAAAACTAGCAAACAGTAATAATAGCTTTTATGATTCAACATTCGAGATTCAAAGTAGGTTGGGTGGCTAGTGGAGACTGGTTCTACCCTCAGCTCACCAAGTATCATATCGCAAGTGTCGAGACACATACGATGACTCTGTCATCTTGGATCCTAGGGACTCCAGTCTTCACTTGAGTGGAGCATGTGCACGTGATGAACTGGAGGATGACCAGTCTTCACTTGAGTGGAGCATGTGCAAACATGTTCATAATTGCAATTAAAATGACGCAAGTGATAGATCTACAGTAATGTACTAAACATTGCAAAACTTATACATCTATCCTCTCAACATGATTATACATACACAAATCACAACTCTTTCCTCTCAAAATTAACTAATTTGGTTTTCTATTACACTTAACAAAATTAAACATATAAAACTGTTCCTAAATTGTAAATTTCAGGTTTATCATTGCTCTTCCTACTTTAGGGAAGAAACCACTCCTATCTTTCTTTCTCTCAATATGCTGAAAGGTGAGAATGTCTTGTGGCGAGCAGCTCTTGGGTATTTGCTTCGTTCGTAAACATTTCTATGTTGTTGCTTTCCAAATATTTGTACATTAAGTTTAAATACATATGCACTTAATCAACTAGTAGGACCTTAAATACTATGATATTTTATTATAATAAAAATTCATTACTCAAGTGCCTATATTTTGAAATACTATAAAAGGATAAAACCACATGACACCGTAGATTAATGTGTGATATACAAATTAGTCATATTTTATGTATGAGTTCTAGTCCATTATTTTGCTTAAGTATCCTGGAAAATATCCTTAGCATACAAGAAATATTTTCTAGAGAATTCTAGACCGTACGCTTGCTTGTCTTAGATGCAAGCAAATAGGAAACTCTAGAGCATAAAATTGTTTTTGTTTATACTAGATGTACAAAAGTAAAATGTTTTTAAGTACACGGGGTTTGTTCAGAGATTTGTCCTCAATTATATGGTGGTTTATTTGTTCTTTCATGTTCAAGAGATCATACATCAGTGCTATATGTATGTGTGGTATCAAAATAATATGTTTGTGCCAACACAAATGTAAACCACATTATATGATTTCAGTATCACTAGTCGGTCCTTTTTACCTGTTTATATGCATTATGCATAAATTGTATGACTCAGCCTAGAAAAGTTGATTCAGATGTGTCCCCATTAGTTTTTATAACTTGATGCAGAAAAATAGAAATGGCTCCATGTCTACGCAATTCACATTCGAACTGGTTAAATACCTTTGTGGAAGGTGGCTTTTGCAACTTACTGTGGAAAAGTAGGTTGAGAAAATTTGTTTGTCGGGTAGAGTGGGTTTTGAACAGACTCAAAACACTTGAAGAACCAACTTTGATACCAATAAAAAATTATACTGGGGCCCTCGCACCACACTATTTTTTGTAAGAGAAAGATAAGGATATGTTAAGCCACTATCAATCACAAGAAGGTGTGAGAGGTGTCTCAACCATGAAGAACAATCTCATCATCTGATCAGTTATCATTCGGAGTGAGGTGTGCATCTTCTCATCTTGGAGGACCCAAAGGCATCTAGCCATCTTACTCTTGTGAGTAGCAACAAGATACAAAGACTCAAAGAGCAGGCTAGAGACATTGCCATCCCTTGGTGTTGTGATTTGTGAAATTCCAGCAGTTCGAATCGAGGATCTTGCGATCCACTTACCTTACTCAACACCTTTATACTTCACAAAATTTGACCATAAATTGCACCTTTTTTTAGGAAAAAGCTTGCACTTTTTTTGTTGTTGCTGAACAACCCGCTTTGTCTTTGACTCTCACTATATCTTAGTCTAAATAAGCATGACTTACGCTGACCGATCCGAGAACTGACCTTTTAAAAAAAAAACCAAGAACTGACTTTTCTTGTCATAGGATCTGTTAGAGTATAGGATTAGGACTCCTAAAGTCGGTTGTTCTAGGTTTCCTAATAGGACTCATAGTCGGTTTGTAATACCTAGCATAAGTCGGTTTGAACCAATATATAAAGCCATGTACGCTGCACCAAATCAATCAATGAAACAATAGTTCTATTCAATCTTTCATGGTATCAGAGCGGCGAGATCCTTGACCTAGCCGCCACCCACGCTTCCGCCGCGCCGCCCCCGGGGAGATCATCTCCGCCGGGGGCAACGCAATTAGTAGATTAGATCGTCGAAATTTTCTCGCCGGCCACTTGACCGGCGTTTCTTCTTCTTTCGCCGATCATAGATCGGATTGCGTCGCCCGCCGCCTGTCGTCCTCGTGCGTCTCTACTACAACACGTCGTCGACTCCTCTCCGGCAACTACTCGTCATCGACCGTGTGAAGGACACCGTACACGGCGCCCCACACGCCGTCGCCGCCTGCAACCTCCACATCGCCACCACGCCGGGTCGTCTTCGACAACATCGACGGGACAAGCTCGTCCCCAAGTACGCGCCTCGCCGTCAACACAAGGGCTGCACTAACAACGTTCGTGGTCATCATCGCCGACAAGTTCTACACCAACAACGCATCGGCATCTTCTTCCTCTACATCGCCGAAAACAATCTACGCCAACAACGTCCCGGCATCTACTACTTCTACTCCAACAAACGTCTTCAACAACCACCACGCCGTCTTCGTCCACCGCAACCGAGCCGCCAGAGTTGCAGTCTATTTTATTTTACACAATTTTTTTTCCATCCTTTTCGTCTACTCCGGCAACAAACGGCGGAAATCAGCGCTACGCACCGACCGAATTCGGAGATCTTCTCTGCTTCTTCATCCGGCTCTGGCTCGCAAGGTTCATGGTGATCCCTGTCTTCGCATGTCCGGCACTGGCAACGCCGGCGCGTGCCTTCGTCCCCGACGCGCTCCCGAGTCTGGCAAGCTCGGCAAGGCGTGCCGCCTACCTCGTCTACACCAACTCCAGCAAAAAGTCTACCTCTACTACCCAACAACGGCAACATCGACCACGACTACAACGCCCACGACTCGGCTACATCGACATCGGCATCAAGGGCTATCATCTCGGCGTCCTCTCCAGTTCGCGACTTCGGATTGTGCTCCACTCAGACCGTCCGCGACGCTCCAGCTGTTCGCGTCACTACCGATCCGACTGCGGGGGATGTTAGAGTATAGGATTAGGACTCCTAAAGTCGGTTGTTCTAGGTTTCCTAATAGGACTCATAGTCGTTTGTAATACCTAGCATAAGTCGGTTTGTACCAATATATAAAGCCATGTACGCTGCACCAAATCAATCAATGAAACAATAGTTCTATTCAATCTTTCATGATCAAAACCAGAAATCGTTTGGGGCATCAAGCTAGTACGGTGAGAGAGAAATCATTCGACTGTGGGCCACAAGAGCCTACTGCTCTTTCTCGTGCGGCCTTTATTACACGTACAAAGGCTCGTTCACCGGACCAGTAACATTTCCCAGGCCAAGCCCACCACAGACCCACCGGATTGAACCGCCCACCTGGCCCCACCATCAACTTGTCAAACAAGCAGAAGACCCATCTTTTCCGTGCGACTGACATAAGGCCCCACATAACCACTTTAAGAATCCCATTTTAAGCTCACCACAGCCCAGAAAAAAAAAAGCACAAAAATCATTTCTTTCTTCTTCCCCACTCCGCGCTGATTCTCGAGCAGAGAACTCTGCAAGCCTAAACCCCTCCTAGAACCTAATCCCCTCTCCGCCTCCGCCTCCGCCTCGCCCATGGACTCCACGGCGCGATCGGGCGGCGGCGGCCTCACGGCGTACTCCAACCCCCGCGCCTGGATCGTCGCGGGCGTCGCCGTCGCCGGGGTCATCGTCCTCGCGGAGGCCGCGCGGCGCCGCCGGAGGTGGCTGCGCGGCAGGCCCACCACTCCGCCCCCCGACTTCGGAGCCTTCTGCGACAGCCTCGACCTCTCCCCGCCGCCGCAGGCGCCTCCCCCCGCCGCGCGCCAGCAGTTCTCGGACCTCACCTTCGCGGTCAGCGACAAGTGAGCCTCTTCAAGCTTCCCAGCTCCGCGCCGTTGTCCGGCGGGATCACGGGTGGTTCTGATCCGTTTTGTTGTCTTTTCAGCTTCGAGATCGAGGGCTATGTTGCTGGCTTTGGGAACCCGGACTGGAAGAGCACGCACGCGACAGCGAGCCGCACGGCGGCGGCCGTCACCACTCTCCTGAAGCAGGGGGCTACCTGCGTCGGCAGGACAGTCATGGATGAGCTCGGAGTTGGGTTCGTACCTTTTTATCTGCTCATCCATTTGCTTGATTGGAATGATTTCTACTGTTCAGACTTCAGAGTTATTGGTGGCAGATTACTGGTAGTCGTTGTGGCCATTTTAGAGACCTATAGATGTGAGCTTATGCTGTATATATGATTTCGAAACTGGAAGGGGAAGGTCAATAGATTGTTAAGTGTGTAACATCATCGCCTCAAAGAACATCCTGCCCCGAGCAGAAATCTAAAAAATAAAAGGCTGATCTGTTCTGTCCCCTGCCCTGTTTCTTATTTTTACTAAAAGGTAAATGATTCGATAATGGAAACACAGTTCAGAGTTTATGTGTTATGCAGAGTATCCCCTCTGCATTAATTCAAGAAGAGAACTAATCGCTGATTTTTGCTGCATGCTCAGGCAATTCCCCTGTGGCATTCGAAATGCAATGTCTTGTAATAATACAACTCATGCATTTTCCGATCCTTGCAAGTCCTTGTATTTATATAGGATTTTGCAGACATTGATATACATGTAGCTGTTTTACATAGTCTGCTGGCTCGGGTGACTTTTGCAGATAACGTTGAGGCGCTAAAGCAGATTGTTTGGTTTAAAAAACTTAACACGTTTCTTTTAGTAGCAAAGGCAAGCCATTGTTTTTAACTTGTGGTTTGCTTGTTTAAGTCTGTATATTTGGAAACTGATAGGAAGTAAATGGGACTCAAGGAGGATGCACATAACTTGCTCAAACTTTGTGGCGCCGTCTTTAGCTGTTGATTGAACATTGTACTGTTGGAGTAGGTGTGTGATTGCAGTAAAAATGGTGCACAAGGATGCAAGATAGATTCATTGTGACAGGCCAAACCATGTGTACATTTGGTTGATGGCCAGCTCATGGTAGCAAAGTTGCTTAAATGTTAGGGGGTCTCTCCTCACTTGACTGTTTGAGTCATAGTAAACCATGTTTAATTTTTTGCATAAGTTTTGCATCACCTACAACATCCCTTGAGACTCCAGTATGTTACAGAGCTAGCTTTTTTTCTAGCCATTCAGTTCAGATGGACAAGCATATGCATAAATAAAACAAGATTTTTTTGTCATTTAATCATTAGCAAGCCTCAGGTTCTAACTGAAACTTGTCAGACGTCTATCTATAGGAGTTCTGCATTAGATTGATGAAGAATTCTGACACTAATTGTTTAACCTGTTTTTACAGTGTTACTGGAGAAAATTTACACTGTGGAACACCAATTAACCCAGCATCTCCATCAGTTGTCCCTGGAGGGTCATGCAGTGGCTCTGCTGTCGCAGTTTCTGCACAGCTTGTCGACTTTGCTCTTGGTATTTTTTTTAAAGACTTGGCACTCAAATACGATTTGCTCAATCTGTACTTTTACTTATCAATGTAATGGAGCAATTTCCGTGATATGCTTTTGACCTTTTGTTGCTTCAAAAGCACGTAATCTTCATATGTGATAATTGCCTTGGCATCTGTTGTTATAGTACCCAATTGTGTTTATCTAGTTTTCTTCTTCACATTTATTCTAAATTTTTTTTGTGACTCTTCCACTACAGATTGCATCTGGTTTAATTCCTCATCAGGATACGAGTATACGCATAGCAAAATATATATGCATATGTCATTTGACCAAGTCGTTTAGATATTTCTGTGATTAGAATTATAACCCCAATCTTTAACCTTGTGTGCTCAGTGTGGGTGTGGTTACTGTAAGAACAATTTCTCCTACCCTAGCTAATCATATAATGATTTTGTTGAGTGCCAAAACCGGGTTAACAATATTTTGTTGGATTACATAATGGGTTCTTGAATAATTGGCCGTGTCCTTACACTTCTTTCTTACGGGTGTGTCCTTACACTCTGTCTATGGTACTTTGAGTCTTTGACCAATGATTAGTCCAACTACCATGTGAATTATTTGATACAAAATCTATATCATTAAAAAGTGTTTTTAATACGAATCCAACGATGTCAATTTTCTTTCGTGTTATCAACATATTGTTTTTTTTGCGGGGGTTATCAACATATTGTTGATCAAAGATAAATCTTTGGAAACGTGCGCACATTATAAAATATTTGAGTGATTACTTGTCCAGAATCCACCCTCTTGATGGTAAATCAGACACTTATTGGCTTGTACATTGCTTATGTTTAGTCCTTTCATCTTTGTGATTCACTTCTATCTTATGTCTTTTATTTTTCATGCACGGTAATACTTTTTACGTGCATGATTATTATAGTAATTGTTCAACTGCTATATAATTTCTTCTTGTCTCCATGGATAAGTTCTTGATGCATATTGAGCTTTGTTATGAACTTATTATGTATGTTTGGCTCATTTATATATTCATTTATATTTCCACATGCAAACTGACCTTATAAACACCTGAAACTCTTTTAGGTACTGATACAACTGGTGATTTGAGAATTCCAGCATCTTTCTGTGGTGTACTTTGTTTTCGGCCTTCTCATGGAGTTGTGTCTACTCTTGGGACCTTAGCAAATTCACAAAGTCTAGACACCATTGGTAATTTCTTACCCTTATTAATTATTTATGTTTTCATGTTTATTCCTTATTATTGTGACAAGCATATCCGTGTGTCCTATAGCAAAAGTTGTCCCCATATAACATAGTACTCTACTGAAAACACAAGGATCGCCTGAAGGCACTGCTGTAATATATGTAACCAAACAACTGATATGTTTATAAACTAATGAAAATCATTCTGATTCAAACCTCCTTGTTTCACGTTGTCTGTTTTGCATGAGAATAGAACACCAATAAGTTTTGGGGCTCTCAAACTATAACTGATAGAGAGAGTTGTTCTCGTAATTAATTCTACATCTTTACAGAGTATCATAGTATGACTACAGATTAGAAGACCAGCCTTCACTCAGAGCTAGTATGCCTTTTATTGCTCTCAAGTGGCAGCACACTTTGTTTTTCTCTATTGCATATCCATGTCCACTGTTTCTTACTTGACTGGCTTTCTGATCCTTGTTAGGATGGCTTGCAAGAGATCCGCATATTCTGCATCGTGTTGGAGATGCTCTGTTACCTGCTGCTGCAGGCGGACTTAAGGGAAAAAGGCAGTTGGTTTTTGCTGATGATTGCTTTGAGTTGCTAAAGGTTCCCAACCAAAAAACCGTGCATGTCATAGAAAGTGCTATCGATACATTACCTGGATGTAAGTCATACCGATGTCTCTATTTCTTGAATACATCTGTTATTAGGTTTATATATTTATGCAACCAGATGTGAGACATTCAACTCCACATTTATCTTGCAGACCAGCCACCTAAGCACATCAATATTGGCCAGTATATTATTTCAAATGTTCCTACCCTGAAGGAGTTCTGTGAACCTTCTACAAAGCTGCAAGAAGGAAATTCAGCCTTGAAAGCTCTCTGCACGGTTATGCTGTTATTACAGAGGTTTGTTTTCAATAATTCTTGGTACCCCTAGAATCAACTGATGAAATCCCAAATTGTTCTTCCTGTAAAACTATAAAAACAAGTACACTGAGTAGGGACCTTGAAGGCTTAAACATTTGTTATCAGAAGCTGGATTACTGTAGTGCTAGCAATGGTGTATTTTTGTGGCATTATAAAGTTTGTTCTCTCACTGACCATACTGGTATCCTCTTTGTGCCCTCAATTAACGAGTAAAGAGTTCAAAATTTCCTATTTCTTTATGAAAGAAGCGCTAGTTTACCGGTTTATCCCGTAATAAATGAGTCGGCCATCGGTGGCGAGTTAGTCATGACCACCATGTCAGGTAGTTAAAGTGTACCTTATGCATTCAATAGTTGGTTGTGAGATCCTACTTCCTAATAAGAATAGTGTCCATGAGGTACCTTAGTTTGTGAACCCATTTCTGCTGGCTTGCTGATCTAGATCTACTGATGTGGACCTTAGCCCTGTCATGATTAATTCTGCGAGATTAACAGCAAACCTTTTGTTGCTGTTATGTGGACCGCTCCATTTTGCATAAGCTATGCCTAGATATCGCTTTCCATTTATCGAAAAAAAAGATATCACTTTCCAGCAAGCAGCTGTTTTTTTGGGGGTTTTGATGGATACATGCACAGTGTTCAATGGTTCAATGCAGTAAAATCAGATTATTCTTGTTTGCAATCTAGTTTTCTTTTCGTAGTTTTTTTTTGCTTAATTGCTTATGAACATGTAGTTTGACATGAACTCATGAACTTGAAATTTATATTTCAATCAACTGTTCAGGTACGAATTCAAAGCAAACCACGAGGACTGGGTTAACACTGTAAAACCCAAGCTTGGCCTTGAAATCTCTACTCGTGTACTGCAAGCTGTAAATTTCACAGACGATAACATCAAAACTTTGTACGTTGTACGCACTGAATGGCGATCTGCACTCAAGAATCTTCTAAAGGTTTTCTGCCACTTGACTTCTTAGTTATGACTTGAGACTGTTTGACTACTTTCTTAGTTTGACTATATTTTACTAGTTCTCATATCTCATAGTTGCAATACAGGTTGCCAGCTATGCTGATTTTATGGGCTCCTTTGTTATAAGCAGCTAACTGTAGCGAAAGTGCAAATGGCACCCGACGATTTTTTTTTCATTGAGATTTTGCACAGTGGTAGATCTCAACATTATCTAAACCTAGGATTTTTTTTCGTATTTTTTAAACATAAAAATTTTGGTTTTGAATTTTTAAAAACCGAGCTCCATGGAGCTTGGCCTCCAAAATGTCGCACTCCTAACTGTAGTAATTTGCTACTGTGAGAGTTATTTTGGTACTCGGTCAACCAGGCACTAGCTCTTGGTGGAATTGTTCAATCAAGAACAACTCAAGACACCAGTCACTCCGGGAAGAGGAGTCAAACCCTTGTGGGCGGGATGGCGCTAGTGCACCCCACCAACCAAGCGCCACTCGGTTCAAACTTTAAAATAACATGTTCTTACATGGACTGGATTATGTGAAGAAGGATCTGATAGGGAATCTTTCTATGCATTCCATTACATCCACCCTATGTTAGATTGGAAAATGGAAACACTGGAATTCTGCATGAGATGTTATATCCATTTCTTCGAATAATGAAGTACAGTACTAAATTTTTAGCATGCGACGCCATTTATCACACATTGTGTCGCCATAAGTGTTCGTGGTAAATTTAATCCAACATGTTTCCCTTCCAAAAGTTTGCAATTTGCCTGAACTAACTGTTAATGAATTTTTCCACTTATTTTCGTTCACGTGTTGCCATTTAGGATACTGGAATTTTAGTTCTGCCAACCATGGCTGGATATCCGTTGAAAAGAAACTCCAGGCAGAGACTAACATCTGAATTTGAAGATAAAATGTACGAATTTGTCAGCATTGCTGCACTTTCAGGCTGTTGCCAGGTAGTTCATTTAACTGCTTTCAGGTAGTTATTTTTTTCCTACAAAATTTACAACTAATTCATTACCCCTTCACTTTTGTAGGCCGCTGTTCCCTTGGGAGTCACAATGATCATCCTATATCGCTTTCATTTGTAGCAGCTCACGGATCAGACAAGTTCCTTCTCCGTGCTATCGTGGATATGTATTGTACCATTCAAGAACAAGTAGTTTCGGCATCCAAGTTGGCACTCCCTCCAGTAATCAATCGTGATGTTGATGCATCAGAGCTGTTGAAAGAAAAGGTATGTTTCTTCATTTGTAGCATCATATGGATGAGACGAATTCATTCTTCATGCTACCTTGGATATGTATTTTTTCCATCCAAGGACGCGTAATTTGGCATCCAGTTGGCACTCTCACCAGTAACCAGAGGTGATGTTGATGCGTCATAGCTGTTATAATGGTTTATTTTTGGAACGCTATGTTGACATTTGGTTACTAAGGGTGTCTGGGGAGGAAAATTTTGTTGGGTGGTGAAGATTCCATAGGAACCGATTTGTATATCAGCTCCTTTTTGACAATGACACCTTCTTGCTAGTGCTTGTTGGAAATAATCAAGGTTTATGTGGTAGTTATGGATAGTTGAGTCAGCCAGTGTAAGAATGTGTTAGTTGTGCCTGTTTCCTCTCTAATCCTACAGACTGGTTTCGGTAAATAGTGAGTCCAGATAGTTTTTCTCCTGTATCCGAGTGTGTGTCTGTAACCATGAGAAATATAAATACATAAGAAGAGGATGCAATGACTACCGAACACTGGAAAAAAACAAAAGAAAATTCTTGCTTTCGTGTGTTCAATCTTGGGTAAACCTCAAGAGTCCTGATGTTAAAAGTTGACCACTCTGTTGTTCTAGGCTGATTGCAAACTTAATATTACATTCTAACTTCAAGTCTCTCCCTCTCTCTCAGAATGTTTTTCGTTTTCCCTTTTTACTCCGGCAAATAAAAATTGAATACAACAATTAATGGTAGGTCTTTCCTCTGAAAATCATGTTTTTTTGGCTTTCCCTGTTTATGCCAAGAATAAAAATTTAGTACAAAAAATAATGGTGGTTCCTCTGAAAATCATATTTTTTTGGGGATTTCCCTTTATATGCCAAGAATATTTTTATTTTTAAGAATAACGGTTTGAATGTTTTCCCTGAAAATTTGTGTATGCTAATTACGAGACCTCCCTCCGGCTATATTATTTTAGAACTTCTTTCCTGGTTATGGTAGGTCCTTGAGCTGCCACCAGGTTAGATCAATTGATTTTATTTCATGTTCATAGTTTGGGCCATGTACATATTTGTTTCTGTTTACTTAACAGGGAAATAACTCATTCAAAAGAAAAGAATGGAGCAAGGCGATTGGATTCTATTCTGAAGCAATCAAATTGAATGGCACAAATGCGACATACTATTGCAACAGAGCAGCTGCTTATCTGGAACTTGGCCGGTATACCATCATTTGCTTTGACCACAATTGTCTGTAATCAGCACTTTTCTCAAGCTATGGATATTGAATCTTATGCAGTTTCAAGCAAGCTGAAGCGGATTGCGACCAGGCCTTACTGTTGGATAAAAAGGTAAGGGATTTTTTTGCTAGTCTCTCTGCCCCTTCTCCATCGTTACATATCATTACCGTCTTCTGCTGTTATGGCATCATAAAAAGTTCATTATCCTTCTCTTTTTATGTTGTTGCCTTAGAATGTCAAAGCGTTTCTACGACGAGGTACTGCAAAAGAAGGGGTTTTGAATCACCAAGAAGCTCTCCAAGGTTCGGCAATTTTCTTGCATGGAGTTACTTGTTACTAATATATCTAAATGAAAACGTGGACCTTTCCTTATATTTTTGCTGTGTAGTGTATTCACTTTTCTCAGTTATTTCAGATAATCCTCTCCAAAGAGATAAATCTCGTTTGTTGTGTGCAGATTTCAGGCATGCTTTAGCCCTGGAGCCGCAGAACAAAGCAGCCCTTTCAGCAGAGAGAAGAATACAGAAGCATCTCAGGTGAACGAGGGAGGAGCTCGAATCTCTAACCTGTGAATTTCGGGAAGAAGCTGAAGGCAGTTTTGGTCAAACTACTTGTAAAGGAAGCCCCTCTGCTCGGCGAGAGAAGAATTGTTCATGAGCCATTGGTCACGAACCTTCTCTAGTTTGCCGTCATTCTCACCCATAATTTGAAATTTTGGCATGGAATTCTTGAGGATATATTGTTAGGGGGCTTAGGGTCAGTTGTTGTCGCAAGAAACATTCCAACTAGAACTGTTTGGTTGAGGTTGTAAAACTTGCTTCGTACTATCCAAGAGAGCGAAGTGCACTGGCGGTACATCTGTCCAGTGTGCTCACTTTGGCCGCTTCTTTTGGGCTTATAAGCAGCTTCTAGGTCCACAGAACATGAAGCAAAAATTTCCTGACAGTTGGCATGAAGCAAATTATCTGGAAACATAGTTTCGTTCGGGAACAAATGACATAGTACTTCAGATGTAATCAAATTTCAGTTATGGCCCAAATAATATTTGCTCTACAGAACCTGAATGCAGCACGGGAGGGCCTCACGTAACTGTCGGAAGTCATGAGCTACCCAATCGGACGGACGAAGCAACTCACATCGTACGGTACGGGACTAGCTAGTCCGATGAAAGCAAAGCTCATGATCTCTAGTAGAGTAGCATCTACCTACAATACCGACGTCCCTTGTACGAGAAAGATGCCGGAGACAGAGAGGAAGGGTTGGAGCAGAGTCGGCGTGAACGCAGTCGGGGACGGGCAGAGCTGCGGAGTTCTCGACCTGCATGTCAGGGAGCACCCCACGGCAGCGGCTTGGACGCGTCCCTCCTCCGCCGCCTCTACGCCGGCCACTTCCTAGGCAGATGGGGTGCACGGTGCGCCGCCGCAACAATCCACCATGGTAGCTAAGCTTGGTGCAACAATGTTTCAAGCAGTGATGATCGTGTCTGTGTTGCAGCATGTGGGAGTTCTCGGTGGCGCTGTACATGATCCGCATCTGGCCGGGCTCGCTGCTCTTCGCGGCCATATATGGCGTCGTCGAGTCCTCCTCCGTCGCCGTCTTCGGCCCCATGGTCGGCACCCTCGTCGACAGGCTCACGTACCTGCAGGTTCGTCAACTATTGCGTTGCTCAGGTTATCAGCACTCTGTTCCCACACCATGAGAGCAATGCTCATTGCTGTTGGGTATTTCATTGCCCGTTGCAGCGCGCTGAAGGGAGACATCACGGTGGTCCGGCACTACCCCGAGCAGTTCCTGGTGAGCTTCAACCATCCGCACCACTGTGCCCTCGTCGTCAACTTGCAGAGCTTCCCCTCCGACGGCCTCACCATCCAGGTTCGGCCATGGCGTCTTGAGGCACATGCAGAGAATGTCAACATGAACTACCATGTGCATGTGTGCGTCGAGAAGCTGCCTCTGTACGCCTGGAACGATGACGCAGTCGCGAAGACTCTTGGCCGGGCCTGCTCCCTCGACTACATCGACGGCCGCTCCGTCCGCAAGGAGAGCACGGAGTGGCTCGGGCCTGGGCGTGGACCGACAACCCCAACGCGATTCCGAAGGTGAAGTGGGTCACGCTCCCCGCTCGCAACGCGGTTCCTGGCGAGTCTCAGGCCCATGGTCGTCGTGGCCTGCGGCACCGCTGCCTTGTCCACCTCGACATCTTGGAGGACCACTCCACCCTCGACGCCAACGGCAACCCGCTGCCGGCGAGGAACTTCGACTGGAAGCAGGGCGAGGTCGATGGCCGGGGCGTGCAGCCGCGCCGTGATCACCCAAGGAGGCAGGACCGTGGTGGCCGTCGTGATGACGACGGCGACCGCGACCGCGACGACCGCCGAAGGAGAGAAGATGGTCGCGGCCGCGACGGGGGACGCAACAAGGAGAGCTGGGGCACTAGGCTGCGCCGGAGCCTCTCAAGAACGCCGCGCGACGAAGGCAGCAGCCGCCGCCGCTACGCCAGTGGGGACGGCCGTCGCCACGACGCCACTCCGCTTCAGGTGGCCGCCGCGCTGGAGGACCCTAGGCCCGTGCTGCCCCACGCCTTCACGCCGCAAGCTGCCGACATCACCGAGCCGCAAGATGGTGCCTTCACCGACCTGGACTCTTCCGATGATGATGCGCCGGCCACGCCTCGCCCGAGCAGGGCCGTGGGGCGCCATGCTTCTCCGCGCTCGATCAGGCGCGCCTCCAGGGACGCTCTCACTCCGCCCACGTCGCCCACGTCCGTGCTGCCATCATCCTCGCGCTCTTCCAAGACTCCTGTGCTACGCTCCGCCACCTCAAGCATGGTGGCCCTGCCAACGCTGCTGCTCTGTGCCCCGGACCGCCTGCAGCTGCCGTCGCCGAGTCCGTCTCGCTCGCTTTCGCGCCCACCTGGCTTTGATGCTTCTCCGGTGCAGGTTACGCCGCCGTTCATCTCCGAGTCTCCTCTGCGTCGCACCCCGGAGCGGGTGCGGGCCGCAGCGGTGCTGCCTGTGCTCGAGGAGGCCCTGTTCCTGCCTTGTGAGCAGCCGCTGCTTCCCCAGCTTCCCCAGCCGTCGTCGCCTCGTCCACGCCGTCCCTCCAACAGGAGGAAAACCCTGGCTGGGGTGGCCATGACCAGCACTGGAGGGTTCTCCCTTCGCCGTGTCGACGAGCAGAGCAAGGGCAAGAGCAAGCTCAAGGCCGGCCCTGTTGCGGATGCGGCAGAGACCATGGTGTGCCGTGGCCTTGGCATCATCTCTGATGGCCAGGTTGTCACCGCGGCGGCTCTCGATGACTTCTCAAGCAAGTTCAAGGACAAGGTTGAGCCAGAGGTGATGCAAAAGATCAGGGTGTGTTCAAGGTGGACAGTGCAGAGGACGAAGCTGTGGATGAAGCGCTGATTGGGCACGGAGGAGCCCGTGGCCTCGACATTGAAGCTGATGATGAAGCTGATGTCGTTGCAGATGTCTGATCTGCTCCAGATTTGGCTTGTTTGGTCTGTGGGATCTTTAGTTTCCTTTATGTTAGACTTTCTTATTAATCTGCTGTGTTGGAACGTTAGAGGGCTTAACGATGATGATCGCAAGGCTGTGTGCATGAGACTCTGTCGTCGTCGTCATGCCAGCTTGTATGTTTGCAAGAGACTAAGCTGCAATCTGTGTCTGCTACTGATGCTTTTTTCATCGGAGGGAATCGTCTGCGTGGGTATGCTGAGAGGCCGGCTCTTGGTACTAGAGGAGGCATATTGCTCCTGTGGGACGACCAATGCATCCAGGTCTCCGATGTGGTGGTTTCCGAGTTTTGTTTGTCAGCCACCGTGCACGTCATCTACGCCGACTGCGATTTCAGAATCACCACCGTCTACGGGCCTACGGCCGCAAATAGAAAAGACGACTTCTTCGCCGAGTTGATTGCCCAAAAGCCCACCGTTGGGACTCGATGGCTTGTGCTTGGCGACTTCAACCAAATTCACCGTGCTAGGGACAAGAACAAGGCAAATGTGAACCGACGTCGTATCAACCGCTTCCGTGCCGCCTTGCACACTTGTGAGCTTAATGAGATCCATCTTCAAAATCGCCGGTTCACTTGGAGCAACGGAAGGCGAGACCCAACCCTTTGCAAGCTTGATGCCGTTTTTTGCAATGCCGAATGGGACCTCCGGTTTGGAACTCATGTGCTTCACGCGCTCTCCTCCTCGCTCTCCGATCATTGCCCCCTTCTCCTTGCCGATGATAGTGGACCGTTCAAACCGAGAACCTTTCGTTTCGAGAACTTTTGGCTTAGGCTCCCGGGGTTCGATGACGTTGTTAAAGCTTCTTGGGAGGCGCCCATCTCGCACACCGAGCCCTATCACATTTTGTTTCACAAGTTGAGGAGGCTAGGAGTTTGTCTTTCCAAGTGGTGCCGGTCCTTGTTTCCCAAGCCAAAGTTCTCCTCCATGCAGCCCTCCTTGTCATTCTTCAACTCGACAAGGCCCAAGAGAACCGGCAACTCTCCCTTGAGGAGCATGCTCTTCATGCTCGCCTCAAGCGCAAGGTGCTTAGCTTGTCGATCCTTGAGAGGGCTAGGAAGAAGCAATGTTCCCGCTTCGGAATGTAAAAGAGGGGGACGCCAATACAAAATTCTTCCACTTAAAGGTGAATTGGAGAAGGAGGAAAAATCACATGCATAGGCTAAAGCATAACAATGGGTGGGTCACGGAGCATGAGCACAAGGAGGAGATCATTCATGATCATTTTGCTTCGGCCCTTGGGAGAGGGGCTCCAAGATCGCATGACTTTAATTGGGATGAACTTCACTTTCACAACCCGGACCTTGAGGATCTTGCCGCACCAATATCGGAGGAGGAGGTGAAGAATGCTATCCATGCCATGCCTACCGACAAGGCACCCGGACCGGATGGGTTCACGGGAGCTTTTTTCAAAAGGTGTTGGGACATTATCAAGGTTGATGTCATGAGGGTCATTACCTCCTTTGGTAACCTTCACACCGTCAACTTGCATTGGCTAAACTCCGCCAACGTGGTGCTTCTACCCAAGAAGGAGGGAGCGGAGGAGATCACCGACTATAGGCCTATTAGCCTAATTCACGCCATTGCGAAGATAATTGCCAAGGTTCTTGCCCTCCGCCTTGGGCCTCTCATGAACGACTCGTCTCCAACGCTCAAAGTGCTTTCATCAAGAAGAGAAGTATACATGACAACTTTCTATATGTCAAGAATTTGGCTAGGAGGCTTCACAAGAGCAAGATACCCTCTCTACTCTTCAAGTTGGATATCCGGAAAGCTTTTGATTCGGTCCGTTGGGATTTCATACTTGATCTCCTTCAACGGAGGGGTTTCCCAAGTCGATTCCGGAATTGGATTGCCGCGCTCTTGTCCACCTCATCTTCGCGCATCCTCCTCAACGGCGTGGCCGGCCTCCCCATTCATCATGGCCGGGGTCTAAGGCAAGGGGACCCCCTCTCTCCGCTTCTTTTCGTCATTGCCATTGATCCGCTACAACAACTTCTCGAGAAGGCGACCACGCTTGGGTCGCTCCACAAGATCCGTGGGAGGGGCACCGTCTTGCGGACTTCTCTTTATGCGGATGATGCGGCCATTTTTGTGGCACCTTTCAAGGAGGATATCAAAAATCTCAAGAGCATCCTTTACGGTTTTGGTGTGGTGACCGGTCTTTGTACCAATGTCCATAAGAGCTCCGTGGTTCCTATCCAATGTGGCGGCGTCAACCTCGACAACATTCTCGAGGGTCTTCCGGTCGTGCGGGCATCTTTCCCAATGAGATACCTAGGGCTTCCCCTCTCTATTTGGCAACTACGGTTGGCCGACTTTCAACATCTTGTGGACAAGTGTGCAAGCAAGGTGCCCCCATGGCACGGTAGATTTTTTACCATGGCCGGCCGGGGCACTATTGTGAAGTCGATCCTGCTTCACAAGCAATCTACCACTTAACGCCCTTGTTCATTCCTCCGGGTCTCACCGTCAAGCTTAACAAGATTTACCGTGCCTTCTTTTGGGCGGGTACCGACAAGGCCTCCGGTGGCAAATGCAAAGTGAATTGGGAAGCCGTGTGTCGTCCCACCGATATGGGTGGTCTTGGGTTCCTCCACACCGAAGGTTTGCGAGGGCGTTGAGGCTTCGTTGGCCGTGGCTCCTTTGGAAGGACCCCAACAAGATATGGGCCGGTTTGGGCACTCCATGCACATCGGAGGACATGGACCTCTTCTATGCCTCCACAACCATCACGATCGGGGACGGGGCAAAGACGCATTTTTGGGAGGCTCCTTGGCTCAACGGGCTCAAGCCAAAGGACATTGCGCCCCTTATTTTCGACGCCTCGTCAGGAAGAATTGGACCATCCCCCAAGCTTTGCTCAATAATGCTTGGGTCCGGAAGATAAAAATGGACGAGGACTTCACCTGCAGCATGTGTTTGAGTTTGTTGATCTATGTACGAGGTTGCAAGGTTTCGCTTTTGACGCCACCATAGAAGACTCTATTGTGTGGAATCTCACGCCGGATGGTGAGTACTCCGCTAAGTCCGCCTACCAAGCGCAATTCTTTGGCACTACCTTCACCGACATGAAGCGGCTTGTTTGGAAAGCTTGGGCGCCTCCCAAGACCAAGCTTTTCGCGTGGCTTGCTCTCCAAAACCGGCTTTGGACGGCCGATCGTCTTGCCCGTAGGGGTTGGCAAAATTGTGGTCTTTGTCCTCTTTGCAAGGAGACTCCCGAGACGGCGGACCACCTTCTTCTTCATTGCCGTTTCACCACTAGGATTTGGTCCCTCTTGAAGGATTGGTTAGGTGTCCAACTTGACCAATCGCGTTGGCCGACGCTCTCTTTCAAGGCTTGGTGGGAACAAATGTCCGGCTTGGGGTTCCTAACCGCAAGGCGATGGCCTCTCTTGTCCTCTTAACCTCTTGGGAGATTTGGAATGAGAGAAATGCGAGGGTTTTCCGGAACAAGCACACTTCCTCTCAAGCCATCCTCGCAAAGATCAAGAACGAGGCGAAGATTTGGGTTCTTGCGGGCGCTAAGCGTTTAGGAGAAATTTTACCGGGAGAGTAGTCCGGTTGTATCTTTATTTCGGTTGTCTTGTTCACCCAACTCTCTCTTAATTAATATAAGGGGCAAAGCTTTTGCCCCATAGTTTCTAAAAAAAAAATTAGCGACTTGGTAACTTTTTTTGCTGGAAGAGAGGCGTGGAAATTGTGAACTTACTGGGGGATAAATACTATGTGTGTCATGTGTTTTCAATGATAAAATCATGTAGCATAGTGCTGATTATATAGAATGGTCTGATAGCTGTCCCTCGCTCAAGGGACTACGTACGTATCTCGGTAGCATCAATAGGAAAACTCCATATCATGGATGTAGACATGTACTCCCTCCGTTTCAAAATACTTGTCTTTCATTTGTCCAAATTTAGATATACCTATACATAAAAACATGTCTAGGTACATCCGAATTTGGACAAATGGAAGACAAGTATTTTAGAACGGAGGGAGTAGTACATATCATGTATACCCCACCTTATAACGCCTAGAGGTTAGTTTTCGGACAAAACCATGAAGGGGAATATGGCTAATTGGTTGAGTAGTAAGAGTAGTGCTTAAATATTGCAGACATTTCGTCCAGCTTAATTGTGATCAAGATAAATAAATAACCTATGTCTATTCCAAAATATAAGATGTCTTAACTTTTTTCTGTTTTGGACGTGTTTTAGTGTATACATTCACTCATTTCAATCCGTATATAGTCTAAATTAAAATATCTAAAACATCTTATAATTTGCAACGGAGGGAGTAGTAACTTAGTAAGTAATGGACTGCATCTTATAATTGTAATAACGGCACACAAATGTAACATTTTTCAAACTGTTGCTAGCTATGGCGAAGTATGGCCCCCAACTAACAACCCCTTAGGACCAATGTATGCTTGCAAGCCATAAAATTTGTCCGAACCGCATTGATACGGCAAGAGATTTCTATGACAGCGGAAATCTAAAGAGGTAAACGGCGTGACCCCAAGGGCTCACCACAGCGATTAGCGAATTCTGGCCGTCGGATCGATCTTTCACAGCGCGATCTGGAGCGTCCGTTGCGGTGGCAGCAACAGTAATTTGCTCCACCGTCGTGGTGTGCGTTTGCCGGGTCACTGACGGTGGGGCCAGGGCGTCGCCGGTCCCGCTCGACAGGGTCACGACGCGTCGGTCCGTCGGTGCAATTCTACCTCCACAAATCCACTGCGCGGACATTTTGCAGAAAAACGCCCGCAAAGGACCTGATCGTAATTTCCGGAAAGGTCGAGGACTTTTTTGCAAAAGTACCCGCAGAGCTCGGTCCCCTTCCTCTTCCTCTCTCTCCCGCGACGGAAAGTCGCCGCGGCCGCCGCCGCACGCCGCCGGCGCCACGGCCCTCCCCCGACGGATCTACGGACGCCGGAAGGTTCCCCGTCGCCGCCTCGACCTCCTAGCCTACGCACACGTGCCGGGGCGCCGCGGACGCGCCAGAAACACCGCCGCCGTGCTTGGCTGTGCTCCGGCGACCTGCCGCGTTTCAGCGCCGCCGGCGGCCGCTCCGGCGACCAAAGTGGGGCAGCGCCGCCAGATCCGGGTTCCCCGTGGCTGCGCGCGTCGAACGCGCCAATCCTCGCGTGCTGGAACGCGCTGCAGAGGCGGCGCCGTCGCCGGCGGAGCCGCGGCCAGATCCGCGCTCGCCGTCGCTGGCGTCAGCGTGACGACCCTGACGTGGGGCCCGCATGGCAGTGAGAGAGAGGGAGAGGGAGGCCGATGCGGTGTGGCAGCCGTGCTGGCTGCTGGGCTTTGGCCCAGTTGGGCCTTTTTTTTTTTTCCTTTTCTCTTTTTCTTTTCTGAAAACTTTTATAACTTTTGTTTTAAATATCCAATTGAATTCAACCAGTTTCTAAAATTTTGTAAAGATCAAAACAGTCATTTTAAATACTTTGGGACCATTTCCAAATTATTTTAAATCTTGGAAAATTTAAATGATTCAAAAAGGCTTAATTGACACCTTTATGTCATTTTCTAAAATATGGTTTTAAATTTTTCTTTCGAACTCAAATAATTGACATGGGCGAATTTCAGTTTTTTTAAAACAAACTATTGTTCGTTACATGTTGACATGTGGGTCCCACTATCAGATATTTCACAATTACAGGGGAACATGTTGAAATTCCAAAAAAAAAAAACTTCTAATTTCCAATTTAAAAAATTGCAAACTTATGAAGATTTCCAAACTTTCCTACGCAAGAGTTGCACTCAAAAAACAATACCCAAAAAAAATCACTCACCCAAATTACATGGTTTTGAATTAAAAAAAAAACTTTGGCCATAGAATTCAAGTGAATAAGTATGCGTTTTCAGTCATTACAAAATTTTTTTAAAAAATAATGAAACGTATAAACATATTCAAACAGCCCGCAAAAAAAAAAACAACTATTTACAGCACAAAACGAACATATTCGAACTTTTTTAATAGGTAACAAATTGCGGAAAAAACAAATGCACTTGCCCAAACTACATGTGTTTGAAATTAAAAAATCTGTTTAGCTACAAAATTTGCATATTTTACAAATTTAGATGCCTTTCAAACCTAGCCATTTCATAGATGTTAAAAAGATTCAAATCCAAATAACTTACCGATTCAACCAATTTCAAAAAAAACTAGACAACCTTTTGGACATAAACTTTTTTCCAACTTTGGTCATATGACATAAATAGGCAGTGTTTCATTTTGGGGTAATTTTTTTTAACATTCTAATATATTTTCCATGGAGTTATTGATATTATTTTATTGTGTTTTTTATTTCACTTACAAAGAAAGTTGTCAAATTCAAATGCTCTTCTCACCGAGTGAATTTACTTCACTTCTTGATATACATATGTGATTGGCAGCATCTGATGTCGCTGTGTTCACTGTCCCAGGAAGGACTGTTAGTATAGCAAGGAGGGTTGTGTTCTTGGTGAGTTTTGAAACTTGGGAAGAAGCTTTTCCTCACGTGATCCTTACTTAACATTACTTTCAAAATAGATTCCAAACAAGATTTGTTGAATTTTCTAACAACAGATATCCCCCCCCCCCCCCCCCCCCCCCTCAAATATTCTGCAGGTTTTTTTAAAAAACAATTTAAAAAGCTAATATATCTTCCTATATAAAATATAGCAAACATATCAGCATGAACACAAAAAAAACATCGACTATTTATGGCGTATGATGAACTTCCAAATTTCAATATCTTGAAATTCCAAATTCATTTCAAATCTGAGCATTTAATATCTCGGTGCCATGATCTTTTGGTTCGTTGTTTGATGATGTTTTATGAAGGTTCATGTACACTAAGTTATATTGTGCATCTGATTCCCACATGTGTAGTCCATCATTTAGAATCTCTCACAATTTAACATTTACATGACGGTGATCATCATATGATGCTTCTAATGATGTAACCAATTTTGGACGGAACTTAAATCTCTCTAACTTTACCATTTCTGTTCACAAAATATATTATTTTGTAACAAACACACACAAAGAAAATTATATTCACACAGATATCCATCAAGAGCAATCTACAAAACTTCCCAATTTGAACATTTTTCGAATTCTAAACAATTTTTGAACGTAAGCTCTCTTTGTATATCAGTAATTTCCAAAATTGCACACTTTTTAGAAAAGGACATTTCCAAATTTGAATTTTAACACACGGGCCGTGCGTTAATTGTGTCATATTAAGAATGTTTGTTATAGCGTTTTACAAACTGAAAACCAGTGTCAACGGCGGGTGGCGCGCGGCAACGCCGCGCCGGGGGATCTAGTAGAGGTGAATAGAGCCGTGACTAAGCTTGATGGAAGCCAATCTTCAATGTTGGTCGCGGCGGAAGTGGCTACGATGGTTGCAGTGCTTGGGTGGGAATGGCATAATGCGGAAGGTCCCGACTCAGCCGCAACCTTTGCTTCCATTTTGAATAGTATTAAATAGAGTAGAAATTGACACGATATAGCACTTTTTTTTTGAACAAAACGGGCAACATTGCCTCATTTTATTAAAAAAGTAGGAGGGAATTGACCGGTTCATTAGCGGAGAACCGGCCGAAAACCGTTACAAGTGCACCAATGTAGTCATGGAACACCACATTGGGCAGACCCGGCCGACCTGGCTACCCACATGGAACACATACGCCGCCGAGGAGAAAAACAGCACCAAGGTCATCATCGAGCGTCATCGTCGTCACTCCTCCCCGAGCAAGCGATTCCGACTTTACCTTCGGCGACCACCGACGAAGTCCTCGCCGCAGCCGACGCAGAAAACCATGTCGGCCTATGCCAAACAGTCGACCCAAAGCGTCGAGGAAGAGGCAGCTCCGACTTCGACGAAGAGCTTCACCGGAGAAAGATGCACACCTTGCACCCACGGAATCCGCGAGGCCACTGCAGAAAAAGTGGCATCGTTGCCAGCCTGCCCGCCCCGAGACACGCAGCTTCGACTTCACAACTTCACAGCGGGACACAACACGGACTGTCGGTGACGAAGGACATGCCGCGACTCGGCTCCGCTCGCCACCGTCATCGTTGCCACACAGCTCGCAACGCCACCATAGCACCCAAGACAACGTCAGCCGCTGCCAACCACGATGTTGTGTGAGCCCAGCCCACGAGCGCGCACACAGGAACCATCATCTTCAAGACGACGCCCTCAAGATGGGAGGCGACAAAGATCGACACCGTCGTCCGACCCTACACCAACAGGGTCCAGGTCTTCACCCAAAGAGGAGGTCCAAGACTGAGGAGAATCGAGGAGCTCCAAGACGACCCCCTAAGAGGGAGAACGGCGTCCACGGACGTCGCGTCGTCGGGCTTTCGCCTGGAGCACTCGAGATTCTCCAGCCCCATGCAGCCGGGCCAAGGTGGGAGACCGGCGGCACCGCCGGCCTGCACACCCACTGATCCAAACACCTCATGCACGACGGCGGCGCAACCATCGCACGGAGCCTTCCAAACCTTCTCCGACCTCGCCCAGACGTAGCCGTCCCCGCCGCTGCAGCCTCACCAGCACCACCGAGCAGCCCCGCAAGCAGCAGCCCTGCCGGCCACGCCGAACCCCCGCCGCACTAACCTGCCCCCGCCAGGAGCCAGCACGCCGCCCGCACGGGCCCGCCAGGCCCAGATCGGCCCCGACGGGCCTTAGATCCTGCGCGCGAGCTCCATGCCGTCGCGAGCCTCGCCGACGGCGCCCTCCGCGCGGCTCCACCGCCGGAGACCAAGCACCAGAGCACCTTCCCCGGATCCGCCGACCCGGCATTCCCAGACCCGGCCGACGACGCCCCCACGGGCCAGCCTCCACCAGCTCGAGCATGGGAGACCCCCGACTGCCTTTGGCAGCGGGGCCGGCCGCCACCACCGCGGAGGAAGCCGGCGGCGGCAGCGGCCGAGGGGGCCTGGACGGGGGAGGACTTGCGGCGGCGGGGTTGCGCCCCTGGCGTCGCCTGGGGGGGGGCGACGCGACGGGAGGGTGAAGCTGGGCGTTTCTTCTCCTAACCATAGCACATATTTTTTGGTCTGACTTAAGTTCAACCTTCCGTCAGTGACTGAATATAGCTGGACCGTACTGCAGGTTTTGGGCCTCTGGCTGGGAGTTCAAAGCTTATCCTTCATCACAGCGGGAGTCTCAGTAACCGCTCTGCTAGTCTTCCATAACCTGAAAGACACAAGCTTCCGGGTTTTCGTGGTTCTAGTCGTGGTGACCAACGTGTCGGGCGCGCTCGCGGCGCTCTCAAGTCTCGCCGGCACCATACTGATCGAGCGAGAATGGTATGGAGAGACCACCTATGTTCATCAATAGCACAACGTGGAGATATCATTATATGCTCGATGCGTGCATGCAGGGTGGTGGTGATTTGCAGCGGGCATCCGGTGGCGGTGCTGACCAAGATCAACTCTGTGATCCGGAGGATCGACCTGATCTGCAAGCTGCTGGCGCCGATGCTGTCCGGGTTCATGATCAGCTTCGTATCGACGCAGGCCTCCGCGGTGGCGCTGGCGCTGTGGAACGTGGCCTCTGTGGGGCTGCAGTATTGGCTCCTGGTCTCGGTATACAACGGCGTGCACGCTCTCGGCGAAAACGACCACCAGAGAAGAGAGTCAGCGGCCGTGTTACCGTCGTCTGCGATCATTGCTCCGGCGGACGAGGAGGCGCAGAAGCAGGGTGAGGAGGAGGATAGGTCTGGTTGGAGGGTGCGTCTGACGAAGCGGCTCTCGAATCTGCTCTGCTGGGAGTCCTGGGCTGTGTACATGAGGCAGGAGATGATGTTGCCAGGGGTTTCTCTAGCTATCCTCTACTTCACTGTCCTAAGGTAATGACGTGCATCGTGATCTCTCTTAGTTCCCCATGATGATCAGATGCATTCTTCTAAGATGACTCTGTTTCACTCTTACATTTTGTTTCCGTTGCTTCTGCAGCTTTGGTACGATGATGACGGCAGCTCTGGACTGGAAGGGCATCCCCGCATACGTGATCAGTCTGGCTCGGGGCTTTAGCGCCATTGTCGGGATCGCTGCAACCTTGCTGTACCCGGCCGTGCACTCGTGGTTGTCCACGCTCCGAACAGGGCTCTGGTCGATCTGGATGCAGGCACGCCCTCTGCTTTTCATTCAGAAAATGTACACGCATACGCCGGTGGAGAAGCAACTGATGGATTTGTCTGGTGTTGCCGTGTTGGTCTTGCTAGTGGTGCTGCTTGCTGCTCTGCGTGGGCTCTATCTGGGTGAGCGGCGGCGTGGCGTCGGCGTGGGTGCTCATGGCCGGCGTGGCGGCGTCGCGCCTTGGCCTGTGGATGTTCGACCTGGCGGTCACGCAGCTGATGCAGGACAATGTCCCGGACTCGGACCGGTGCGTCGTCGGCGGGGTGCAGAACTCGCTGCAGTCCATCTTCGACCTGCTCACCTACATCATGGGCATCATCATCTCCGACCCCAGGGTACTCAAAGTGACATCTTTTCCATTCAGTTCAGTTCGCTGTTGCACAGTGAATATACGATTGTTGACAGCTGCAATATGTGCAACCAAAACAGGATTTCGGCAAGCTGATCGCGGTGTCCTTCTCCATGGTGACCTGCGCGGCGCTGATGTACACGACGCACGTGTACGGCCTACGGAAGCACCTATGACACATAGGCCAACAAGTTTAAGAAGCCACATACGGCTATCTTGGTTGCGTGGTTATCCCTCCATTGGTTAGTGGTAACCAATTTTTGTAGTATTTACCATTTTTGTATGGTTATTTTTGTTTGGTTTCTCGTGTGGGGTGGTTGAGGGTAACCACACTTTAAGCATAGTTTCTCAAAAAGATGGTTGAGTTCAACCACTACAAAAGTTGTGGTTAAACCAACCATTTGTGAACGAGTCGCTGCGATTAATTGCGAAACGTTTCGCCGAGTGCCCATCTTACCCATGAAATAGAAATTGTACCTCTTTTAAATATTTGAATAAACTTTCCCTTTTAAAATATATTAAGAAATTTCACCCCCTTTAAATATTTGAGTAAACTTTCCCTTTTAAGTATTTGAACAAACTTTTCCCTTTTCAAATATATTAAGAAATTTTACCCCTTTTAAATATTTCAAGAGACTTTTCCTTTCTTATATATTAAGAATATTTGAACAAACTTTTCCCTTTTCAAATATATTAAGAAATTTACCCCTTTTAAATATTCGAACAAACTTTTCCTTTTTATATATTAAGAATATTTAAATAAAATTTTCCCTTTTCAAATACATTAAGAAATTTTACTCCTTTTAAATATTTGAACAAACTTTTCCTTTTAAATATTTGAACAAACGTTATGCCGTGTGCTGATATTTTACCCTAATACATTAAGAAAATTTCTTACCAAATTATAATATAAATATTTAAAGAAACGTGTGTCTTATAAAATATATATTATGGGTATTCTCACCATCTTAACATTAAGTGACCATATCACTCTAACCATCTCTAATCTCTCAAAACAAGGCTAGCCCCTAACCACTTTTTATCCCTTCAACCAAATAAGAATTTATACAACCAAATCACATAACCAAATATGTAAAATGGCTACCAGCAACAAGCTGATTGGGTGCCCCAACCAGTTTTTCATAGCCACTCAGCCAAATGCACCCTAAAAATAAAATAGATCACAAGCTCGGTGCCTGGAATTGGGTGAAGATGGAACTAAACAATTTTCTGAGCATCACCAACACCACCTCCAACACAGGATGATCTTGAAAGTACAATCATCATGTTGTCTCGGAAATTTCGCTTCAAACGTGTATTTATTTCGGATAGTTCAGAGCGCCCGGCTTTGGGGTGCAAATAAGATCCAAATGAAGCGCCTCAATTTTCCCGATAGGTTCTGAAGAATGGGAAAAAAAAAACTTGGGCGGTGATGTTTTTTTAACTGAACAACAAACATCTCACGCACACACGGCTCCAAAGAAACTTTACTTGTAACTTTGTACTTACGACTTTCCTATTAATGATGTCTGATGGCAAATACGCGTTGATCCTCTGATGCCCCCATGGTCTTTCCCAGCCAGATCATCAGTGGTTGTCCGGCCATCTCTAGAGCAGTTTCGGGAGTCAAAGTTTCAAAATCAATGCATATGAAAAACTATGAGGAATGCTCCTCCGTTTATAAATATAAGATGGTTTAGCTATGGTGGCTCGGGGAGTGGCGTTTGGAGACGGCGGCTCGTGGCGGCTGGCCTCGGCGATGTCTCCGTCGGCTGGGAGAAGGGTGGTGCGGTGGAGGTGCTGCTGTGACCGATTCTCGTTCATCGAGTCAAGTAGTCGTCGCGCGGCGGCGGCCGAATCTTGCGGTCTTCTTCAACAGGAGTGGCGGCTCTTCCACGGCGGCTCGCGGTACGGCGACGGCGGCGTCGGCTAGGCGGGTTGGGTGTGCGGAGGATCTGTTCGTGTTCGTTCCTGGGAGCTCAGGGTGCTCTGTGCAAGTTTGCAGGGTCCGTTTGTAATTTCTGTTTCTTGTTTGGACCTGTGTGTAATTTGTACTGTGCTCTCTGTTTCTATGAATCAGATCCTGTCAAAAAAAAAAAAAAAACATGTATCTAAATGTATCTACACACCTTAGTGTGCATGTTGACTTATTTCAGTCCACATCTAGTCAATATGTGCAGTAGCTAAAACATTTTATATTTAGGAACAGAGGGAGTACAGTGGAACGCATGATTCAAACAAACCAACAACGTCAAGCTCTGGGAGGAGCGGTAGTGGCGACGCGCCGTCGATAGGGTCTAGAGGTTGAAGACAAAGGGCATCTCAAAGATCTCTTTGCAATTTTCATTTTTATTGAGATGTTATGTATTGTTCGGTGTTTCTTTCAATGCCAAAATTCTTTTCGCAAAAACAGTATTCACGGGGTCACCATCAGGAGAAGGAACACCGACCACATGCCAAAACCTTCTCCTGCCAATCTTGGTCGTGCCAATTAGATGCCTCAATGTCAACCTCGATGCCATTCTCGACGGTCTTCCGGTTGTGCGTTCTAACTTCCCTTTGCGATTCCTTGGGCTTCCACTTTCGGTTTGTAGGCTACGGAGGGTTGATTTCCAACACCTTGAGGATAAGGTCGCCGGCAAAGTTCCTACTTAGAATGGGGACTTCATCACCATGGCCGGCCGCACCGCTCTTGTGAAAGCGGTGCTTGCCTCCCAAGCGATATATTATTTGACACCTCTTGTTATACCTCCGGGATCCACCACCTACATCAACAACATAGAAAGGGCCTTCCTTTGGGCCGGTAAATACAAGACCACCGGTAGCAAGTGCAAAGTGAGTTGGGCGAAGGTTTGTCGGCCTAAAGATCTTGGGGGCCTCGGCGTCCTCAACACCGATAAGTTTGCAAGGGCTCTAAGGTTGCGTTGGCCTTGGCTTGAGTGGAAAGACAAAGACAAAATTTGGAGAGGCCTTGGCAACCCGTGCTCCAATGTTGATATGGACCTCTTCTACGCCGCCACTTCTATCACCGTGGGGGACGGCGCAATGACACCTTTTTGGGAGGCGCCATGGCTTGAAACCAAAGAATATTGCACCCCTCACTTTCGAGGCCTCTAGATCGAAAAAGTGGTGTATCAAGAAAGCTTTGGGAAACAACTTGTGGATCGAGAAGATCAAGATGGATGAGAACTTCACTTTTGATCATGTTGCCCAATTTGTGGACCTTTGGGTGCTTCTCAACGACATCAACCTTACGGAGGATAGAGAAGATGAAATCACTTGGACTATTACTTCCAACGGTCAATACTCGGCGGCGTCAGCTTACAAAGCACAATTTTTTGGAACCACTTCCACCAATATGATGCGGGTCGTGTGGAAACATTGGGCCCCTCCGAAAGTCAAAACCTTTGCTTGGCTTGCCCTCCAAAATAGGCTATGGACCTCAGAACGGTTGGAGAAGCGGGGGTGGCCGAATAGTGGTTTATGCCCACTATGCAAGAGATCAACAGAATCTATCAAGCACCTACTTATTGGTTGCCGCTACACCATGCGCCTATGGACCTTGATCAAACATTGGCTCCATCTCCATGCCCTTGACTCCCAAGATTGGCACTCTCTCACCCTCGAGGAATGGTGGATGAAGATGTCGGACAACTCTACTCCCAATAGGAAGGCCGTGGCGTCTATAACTTTACTCACCTCCTCGGAAATTTGGAACGAGCGCAATGCACGGGTGTTTCGCAACAAACATGCGCCGCCAACGATAGTTTTTGAGGTCATTAAGCGGGAGGCCTACCTTTGGGCTACCGCGGGTGCGAAATGTTTGAGTAATTTGTTGCCGCGAGAGTAGAGGCTTTTGTAAACACCGAACCATTTAATTTCTTGTAACTCCCCTTCTTAATTAATAGATGGGGCAAAGCTTTTGCCCCCCTTTCTAAAAAAAAGTTTTGGTCGACTGCCAAGATGTATGGGTTACTCCTGGATAAGAGCTGAATTTAGGTGGATGCACTTAGTGGGAGCTAGAAGTAGGAAGTAGCTGACCTAGCCGGAGCAAAATTGTACGATAAGAAAGAAGATGCAAGCCGCCAGAAAATCAGTGAGGTCAATAGTGGGAGCACCCATGGGACGGGACTAATGGCACATGGAGACAATCGCACCTGATATACATATTTTTTTAGAAAATTCAAAAATATTCAAAAAATTCTGAAATTTTTTATGCTCAAAGATTACCAAGTATTCTAGTCGTGTAAATAGTTTGGCCACAAAATATTTTTCGTTGACTTCTGGGTAAAAATACAAATCTGTGACGAATATAGCGTGTATATGGCGTCTTTTTTGGCAAACTTTTACCCAGGTTGCAATAAATGTTATTTTCTGACACAATTTTTGTACGGGTGCAATACTTGATAATATTTGCCCGACTGAAAGTTTTGAATTTTTTTATTTTTTTTAAATATCGAGTGCAGACATACCGAGAATCACTGCGAGCTAATGACTCGATGATCGAGTCGCTGGGTGCAGCAAGGAGCCGGAGGCAGTGAGGCCCAAGGAGATGCAAGGACCCGGAGGCAGGAAGGCCCAATAAGCTCTTGGCTTCACGAGTTCAACGCGAAGACAAGGAAATGACAGCCCAGACGTTTGGGCTAGCTATGTGGGTCTGGTTGGTTGGCCATTTTCTGTTTAAGTCGTGCGTGAGCTGTCTACCCAAACGTATAGGATGGAAGTGGGGTCTAGTTAGAGATGCTCTAACCTTTCGGCCATATGTGGATCCACCTTATATGGGCAATTACATGGGCGCATAACACTTTTTACCCCATCAGACTCTCATTCGAGTTCTCTCTAGATCTCATTCGAGTAAGACTCTCATCCCAATTCCACTCAGTAGAAAACGAGTATGTTTGATTCACTTTGATCTATCAAAGCGAGTTATGTTCCCCTTAAGTATGCAAAACTGTAGGTTCACAACCACTTTGACACAACTTAATTTATTAATAGTTGGTAGCAGCTTTTATAGAACATATCAAGTCCCCAGTGACATATAGTTAATCCTATGAATCTCTAAAATATGTCATATGGCACATTCTACGAAGCAGCAAGGGTTACGTCAACCATGACATTTCAGGTCCAGTTTTTATTCGAAAAGAAAATACAATTCATGTCCCGACTAAACGGATGTGTGGAACCTTTGTCTCCGGCATACAAGGATAGGTCGTGTTGATTCCACGTCGGCACCCCAAGTCCCCAACTGAATCTCCCTCCAAATCCCATTTTTGTTCAATATTTCACATTGCCCCCTTTCCTCTCCCCTCGCTTCTATTCTTCCTCTCACCTCCTCCCCCGACAATGGTGGACTCCCCGCCCCTACCGGGGATCGACTTCCCCAACTACGTTCCCAAGTCGAGGAACACCTTCTTCAAACTCTTGCAACATCGGAAGTGGTGGAGGCACCACTATGACCCCCATGTCTAAAACCCGAGCCACTCCCGCTACCATCACCGCACGTTAAGGAAGAGTTTCCACGGACGGATTCCCATGGACCCGTATTGGGACCGATCATGCATGTCACGGAGACGGAGGTGTCAAGCGAGCCGCTGCTAGAACTGATCCCCACCCCCTCGACGAGTGACACGTCACCGAACCAGGGCTGACCCATAGGCTGGGCAAGAGGGGCAACTGCCTCAAAATGTTAAAGTGTACATTGATCACTATGTTATTGTAAATTACACCAATAATATATTAATATTCTCTCTGTTCAAATACACACAACTTTGACTATGATTTTCCCTTATAATATATCTAAAATAGTATACATACAACAGAATAAAGTTATTCCACGAGACAAAATTCTACAATGCCATTTATACAGCTTAATTCATACACTTTGGAAGTATTTACATGTTTAATTATGTGCAATACATTCTTATTTTGTAAACTTGCAGAAGACTTCTATAGACCAGATGATAACAAGCACATTGGATCAGAGCATATAAAATAATAGGCAAATATACTGAAATCCACAAAATTTTATATTCATTTGGGATTATTCTAAACGGTGTTGTTTCAAGACAAAACAAGGAGTAGCCACACTTTGCTAAATTTTTCTAGCTAGAAAGTTTTGACCACGAAACACGAAAATGGAGTAAAGAATATGTCATTGTTTCAGTTTATACTCTAAAGGTTTCTATACATATGCTTACTTAATCATACACCAGAAACCGCTATCGAGATAATTGTTAGATCGTATATGTACTCTTTCCAGATCTTTATCATAAATATGTATAAATTATATAGATTATGCATGGTAGAAACAATAGTTCTAGAACTATATTTTGTTGTGAGATACATTTTACTATCTTTCTGTAATATTCCGTACAAACACAAAATACATTAACTAATATTTACTAACATTGTCATGTCATTAAACTATTGCAACAACATAAAATTATACTCGTAATGTGTACCATGCTAAAACTAAGATATAGCTAAGTATACAAGTTTAGTACAAATGTTTTATTTTTATTCACCACGGGCCCAAAGTTTCATTGGATTGGCCCTACGCTGACCCTGACCCCATCGACGAGCACCAAGTATCCAATGACGTCGACTCCTACCCCCTTGACCAGCACATCTACAACGTGGCCGACCCCTAACGGTACTTTAAATTTTTGATTGATTTCAAACTTGATATTTTTCACAATTATCTACCATATTATTTTGACTTACCTCGGTTTTCATTATATTTTGACACGTAGATGCAAATGGCTCAACTGCAATTGAATCCGATGCTGATCTTGCACTGGTTGGACGTAGAAGACCAATTGGAGCGTATGCTAGTCTTGGAGTTGAAGTCAGTCCTACCAAGACTACCACAAGAGGAGAAGAAAGGAGAAGAGGCAACCAGAGGGTAACCAACCAGAGGGGTGCCATAGTATAGTTCTGAAGGTTGCTAACTATAATGATGAGGAACCAACCGTTCATTTCAAGGAAGTTAATGGATCCTGGGAACATGAAAAGCTAAGGATTTGTTACATGCTGGTCCCAGACACTGTGGAAGCAAGAGTTGGGGTTAAGCTCTTACTTGAAGGAGGTGATGGTGGCTATCATGTAACTGGAGAGATCAAAGCATGGAACACAGCAATGGGAGACAAGAGTGCGAAGCTTTTCTCGCACCAAACGGTGGAGGTGTTGTCTAGGCAATGGACTCCATTTCCGCTCATGGTTTCATTGCTATGCTTGCCCAATGCTAGGGATGTTGAACTCAATATTGTTGCCTATCTAACCCTTCACCCATGCTCGAACAGTGGGGAGAGAAGACTGGTAGTGCCTTCTTCAGAGTGCTTGAAGCTCAGTCAAACAGTCACAAGACAAGAACGTGAGGTCGGGGGCAACAAAATTGTCCTCTGAACATGACCACTTGAAGTCCAACCCAAAACCCGATACTGCCTAGTCTAACTATAACATCTGATGTAGTCCTAATTTTTGTGCAGCAAGTTTGCTTAATTACTTGTCATGCAGTTCTTAGTATGATGGTAGGGTGAGTGGGTGCACAAACTATTGCTATATGCTTGGGTGATTGGGTGTTTATTTGCCTCAACTTTTGCAATATGCTTGCACTTATTTCTGCCTGTAATGAAATAGCACTACAACATTCTGGCAAGGTGTGTTGTTCTGATTCAGCTTGTTTTCGCTTTGTGAATTCTTGTCATGGATCTATACAGAGATATTAGTGATGTTCATTGCTCAGGGAGTCAAACTTTGTTTGCCATAGCGATGACTTTGCCATTGCCCATCCTCCTCTTTCTTCCTACATAATCTTATTCTCATTGGAAAGCTTCCTGGTCACATATCTTGCGCCTGCTATTCTGCTCCTTTCTTACCACTTGACATAACCACGATATTTGAAGTTAACTAATTTTAATATGATGAAAGGTAAAAAAAAGTGTAACATATATTAATTAAATTCAATTCCATACACCTCATATGGGCATCCAAAAACCCTTTTCCTTGTGTTCTTGTTTTCTTTGCAAACACGCCGAGCAGGCCTCTTGTCGTGTCCACAACCATCCACAACCTTCTTCTCGATTCCATGATAATGTGTCGGCACATCACCGAATTAATGCATGTGGGTGATTTATCTTCCTATGGAATTGATAAACATGGAATATCAAACAAAATCCACAAACAAATCATCCCAAGTTTGCGGCTAAGAAATTGATAAAAGCAACAATTATACTCGCATGCACAGGCTTGCCATAGTACATCACCGAAGTAACCTTAGCCTAAGAGCCGTCGTCGACCATTCCCATCTCCGGTGAGTCCTTGGCCATTAGTACATTTATTGGAATCAAGAGTATAGGTAAAGAGTGGAGATCAAAACAGGGGAGCTCTAGAATCGCCTCTGGATACCCACCAATCGATCCCCCAAGCCGTTGTTGTGTAGAGATGGACGATGCACGGGAAAAGGTCATCTACTCTCACGGTGACCATTGTTTTTTACGCATATTGTAACGTTTTCCTGTCACTTTGTATCAGTTCGCTCGTTTGTCTTATTTATAAAGCGGGGCGAAATCATGTTTCGATATTTTACGCAAACTCAAGCCTTACTCGGCGTGCCACAGGAGCGAAATCGTTTGGACGCAATATATTCCAAAGTAAACACTTAGGGATACTCCAACGCACCGACTCATTTGGTCTCTTCCTGTCTGATTCTGACCGTTTGGGGGAAAACCACTGCCCAACGCACCGACGCAAACGGATCAATGTCCGTTATTCTGTCCGCACAGACCCATTTTTTGGCCCAAATTTTAACCGGGTTTGCGTCCGCGGCAGACACGCGAAGACGACCGCGGTGTCCTCCCGTTGTCCTCCCATGGCCACACAATTTGCCACATCAACCCTTTCCTCTCCGCCTCCCACCCGTGAAAAACCCCATGGTCGGTGCACCACCCGCTGCCGCCAAAACCACCAAGGGTTGTGCCACCCCCTTCGTCGCCTTGGTGAAGCCGAAGAAGGAGCTCACCTCGGAGCAGAGGGCGGCGGAGATGGTGAAGCGGAACAACCGGAGGAAGAAGGTGAAGACCAAAACCAAAGAGACAGTCGTCGCTAACGCCGCCAAAGCCACCGCCGCCTTCATTGCGCACATGGAGGCCACCGCCACAGAGGCCACCACGGCTGCCCTCCTAATGCTTGGGTTTGCCCAGGAGCCGGCGGTGGCCGCGTCGCCGCTGCAGCGACCAGCTCTGTTTCTTCGGCAAAACCGCCCAGGAAGCCATCGCTGGCCGTGTCAACATCGCCTTCTCCTCCATACGTCTACCTGCTCGGACACGACACCGCCCCAATAGGCAATTCATGCCTCTCCATGTCGTCGAAAATGGGCGATTCCACGCCGATCGCCCCAGTTGTGCCACCACTCGACATCAAGGATGCACCTCTTGTTGGCGACTCGGCGGTGCTGGAAGAAAGCAGCCACGGGTCATCCTATGACCAACCTCCCCGGTGCGCACAACCTGCTCGACGAAATGACAACACCAACTCTAGACGACCCGAGGTACTACGAGGAGGATGATGGGGAGGGATTTGTGGCGGACATGATGAATGATGGTGGCCTAAGGATTGATGAGCATGGAGACGACCAAGAGACCCAAGCCCAAGAGGTCGTCCACATCAACGAAGAGCTATTGTTCATGGCCGAGCTAACTCAACTAGCAGGCACACAAAAGAGCGACAAATCGTGAGGACACAAGCATACTCGATGGCCGAGACAAGATGCTTTGCCTAGCATGGATGAAAATGGGACAAGATTCAATATTTGGGGCCGAGCAAAAAGGAACTTAATTTTGAAAGAGGTCTCATGACTACTTCCATGAGCTAAAGCAATTCGAGTCCGATAAATTTGAGAGTGACCGCAACAAATTGTCACTTCAAAAGGGATGAGAGTTCATCCAATCGGAGTGTAACAACTTCGTGGCTCCTACGAAGATGTAGCGCCATCCGTGAGTGACATTGGGGTGAAGGACTTGGTATGTTTTCATTTCACTTCCCCGTCCAATCTTGTTCTTGTTCTTTTGGTCCTTCATATGAATATATCTCGTTCTTCTTTGTTTCATCTCTCAAATAGGCGTTTCAACCTTTGGAAACCTTCAAGGCAAACATGGGGGCAAGTCATTTACCTTGATCCATTGTTGGCGAGAAATTAAAGATTGTCTAAAGTGGAAGGAACTCATGCATGGCATCCATGCAAAGAGGTGGGGCTGAACAGACCGTCGAGCAAGAGGTCCCAAGTGACAAGACGCCTAGGGGGGACCAACACTAAGATAGAGGCGAAGAGTGATGCTTCGACAATTGCCTTGTAAGAAACCTTTAAGGGGTTCATATGCAAAGGGACAAGGCAATTGAGAAGAAAGAAGAGAGGGAAGAGAGGAAGCGTCGAGAGAGAGAGGATCACTCGAAGAACTTCTTCGAAATACAAAAGAGGAAGCTCAAGATCGACGGGGAAAATGTCCGCTCTAGAGCCATTGAAGTGAAGGCAAAGGCCAAGGAGGTTGAGCACGCTGCACTCACGGAGGAGGCCCGGGTCATCACGACCAACTTGGTCACCTTTATCCGACAAAGAAGGCTTTGGTTTGAGAAGAATCAAAAATACTTCATGTAGCGACATGATTGATCATCTCAATTGTGTGTTGTGCATGAACTATGGTCGGGCATGGAGATGGCCTTGAGCAATTTTTTGAGTACAATGTTGTATGCCGGCATGGCATGATATTATTTTGGTACAATGTTGAATGCCGACATGACAAGTTTATTTTTGCAAGATAATTTGCTAGCTTATTTTGGTGAAATATGTCCAATGATCAAAATAGATAAAAAAACGGAGAGGACGGACGAAATGGGTCGTCGCGTTGGATGCATTGGCCATGAAAAGCCAAACATGGGTCGGACGTTGTCCATTTTGTGACCCAGACAGACAAAATCTGGATAAAAAAGTGTCTGTTTAGATCGGCATGTTGGAGCTGCCCTTAGAGTAAGTTCAATAGTAGTACAGCCAACAACTGGCTATAAGAGATTGTCATGTCATCTATAGTCAACCATATAGCCAACATGTACAATAGTTAGATATAAGAATATGTTACTTTATTAAGATATGACTCACCTCACACTCTCACAAAGTGCTAGGAGCACGTGCTAGAGCTGACTCTTACATGAGAGCCCACTTCTCTTCTCTCTCCTCTTCTCTCTCCTCCATGTCATCCAATAAATATTATTTTAACCCTTATAGCCTGCTTACATAAGCTTACTGTACTTGCTCTTAGGATGCTCACAGTGGGGAGTAACATAGAGTAGTAACATGTAGATGATATTAGCTATGTTACTACCTCCACAGTGGGGAGTAACATATATGATATATGTGTAGTGTCATACAATGCTTTATTTATTAGGATATATACTCAATTTGTCTTGGTGTTACAGTAACTAGCTAAGTTATCACAAACACCCCTCTCCTCATTAAATATATGCCGCATAAGCAAACTTGTCTTGAATTGTGTGATGTTACTAGCTAAGTTACTCCCATTGTAGCCACCCTTAGAATTTACCACCACGCGAGGAAAATTAGAAAATCTAGCAATTCAATTTCTACCGCTGATCGATCCACGGTACCCTACCTGTAGCTCCCTCAGGGAGTAGGAAAACAACTGTCGCCACATTTGTCGGTAGAAACGTGGCCACAAAACAAGAGGAGATGCAGGTACCGATTTGGTGGCCATGGTCGGGATGTGGAGGTTTCCTGTCGTGCTCGTCGTGGGGGCGAGCTCACACGGGTTCTCTGCCTTCATGACGGTGGCGGCCGATTCCTGCAGCAGGGGAGCTCGGAAGCTTCTCTCGATTGTTGGCTGCCGTCCAAGATGGTCGAAGGGCGACCACTCCCACCCTCTCCGTCGGCATTGGTTCGTTCCGGCCGGCGATTGAAGGCAAACAACAACCTCCAGGCTGCCATGCCATGTTGGAGGCCTCTCTTCCCCGGTGCAGTTGGCTTCCGATGCTTTGCCCCAAGTGGTTTCGTCCCCGACGGTGTTGCGTTTGGATGTGCCATGGTTCTTCGACACGGTGGTGAAGGAGCTGGACCCGTTTGCGTTTTCAGAATTAGATCTAGGGTCCTTTGTGCAATTAGTTTGGACTTGGTTGTAATTTCCATCCTTTTTTGGTCCTTCTTGTATTATGCCATTGTGGTCAATGAAAGCTTCTAGGTCCCTCTGGGGCCCCTGTTCAAAAAAAAAACAAGAAGAGATAAGTCACAGAACACCAGGAACCCACGGTCACATTCGTTTCGGCGGGAACAGCCAGAAAGCACGGCACACGTAGACCCCCGAACGCATGAACCACGATTTTCCCCGCCAAGCAGGCAAATGGACAATCGCTCACGGCCTGGCCGTTTAACACCAGGTCGCAGCAACTGCACCGGTAAATCGCCCGCCCAACACGTAGCCGGCGGCCGACGAAGACCGCCAGTTTGTCCCGTCCTTCCTCCGCGCGCGGCCTGCTTGTTTCACCGGCTCACTGTGGCCGCTTGGATAAGCAAGCAATCGCCCTCGTTTCTTGCACAGTGCGCCACAGATCGCTTGCTCTGGACTCTGTCTTCCCAGGAGATCGATTGTCGGGGATGTAACCCCGGGTACCCCGAAGTTGTTGATTCTGTTGAGTTATCAGAGGAGGCGGCAAAGAAATAAATAGAAGGGAAAGACAGAAAAGCAGCCTGGGCCAAATATCCTTCAAACTCGGAGTAAACCGAGTCATGCACCAGGCCGAGGTACGTGGGAGCAGGTCGCCGAGTTTTCCTCCTTTCGTACTCATCAGCAGCGTGACCAGCCTCGGTGCAAACCGAGCTATCGCCAGCCTCGGCAGGCCGAACTTTCATCCAGGCCTCGGTATGGGCCGAAGTACTTAGACCGAACTCTCCCAGACCGGCGTCTCCTCTGGCAGGCCGAGGTCTCCAGATGACTTGGGCGGGCTCCCTCGGGCAGGCCGGCATGATGGTGGACCGAGGCTGAGCAGGAGAGCTCCCCAGTTCCAGGACGGGCCAAGGTCGATCCTCACCTCGGACTGGGCCGCATTCCGGATCGAGCCAGCACGCCTCCACTCGCTACCTCGGGCGGACCTTGCTCTCAGCTTCGGCGGGCCAGGCCACGTTAACTCGGCTGGACCGCAATGGCTGCTCCTAAGCTGGGCCGAGGTAAGCTGGGCCGAGGTATCCTGACCTCGGCTGGTTATTTCTTTCAGCGTGCATCGCGGAGCTGGCCGACGTAGTTTGTATCTCGGACTGGATCGAGATTAGCCACCAGATGGCACATACCTCGCCCGGATCGGGGCGTAGTCTCAGCGCTGCGCGAGTCATCACGGCTACCTCGACTTCTTCTCCGGCATCTCCTCAACACCGGCATACCCGGTCACAGCCTCGTCCCGTACAGGATACCCCTGCCATCCCCAGAATATCCGGGAGACAGGAGCAAGAAGACAAAAGCGATGACACAGGCAGCGTGGCTACAATGCCACAGATGTGACAAGAGTACAACTACAGTGACGCTGCTACAGTGTGACAAGACCCCAGTAGTCACCTCAGCTACAGCGTACAGTGCATAGTACTTTTGGTCTCCTTGTCCCCTCCTTGTCCCCTGGGCTCTCCCTATATAAAGAGCACCAGGGGAGAGGCAAGAAGCAGCCGCGCAGGAGGCCCTGGGCTCATTTCCCCCGCGGGAGCTCTCCTCTCTGGAGATTAGCAACTTAATTAGCAGTGATTAGAGGCATACTTAGAGGCATCCGGCTCGAGGAGCGTTTGTACACACCGCATATACAGAGGGAAATACACCAAATAGGATAGTGCTGCAGTAGGGGTTTTACCTCCTCACGAGGGCCCCGAAGCAGGGTAGATCTTTGTGTTTGCAGTGTTCTTCGTGTGCGACGCCATCGCGCAATCCCTCCCCGAATCCTCAAGCGTACGTTCGGCCCCAGAATAAGCCTACCCCTAGGCATCTGCGTGTTCCCACCACGACAGTTGGCGCCCACCGTGGGGCTGACAGTGGCGCTTGCTCGGCTAATTTCGGATGGGACCTTCTTCATCAGCGCGGGGACTCAACGCCGCCATGACCCCGCGCATCCCGGAGGCTCGTCGCCGTCGTCGTCATCAGCAATATCCTCGTCACCATGCGCCGGGCTAATGCCCGTCGGCGCGTCGCCGTCGCCTCAAGCTTGCCATGGCCGCACCTCTGCTTCCACCTGCGGCAGCCTCTCCGCGCCGAGCCGTGGGCAAGCCTCCACGGGTTCCCCCAGCGACCTCCGTTTACACCGCGCTCAAGTCCCTGCGCAGGGCCGCTCCCGCATCCTCGACCTGCAGCCAGCGCACGGAGGCGACCAGCTCCGCGCTTCTGCGTCCGGCTGCCCGTGCCGGTTCCCGCAACTGCGCACGCCTGATTCCCGTCTCGACCGCGCCCGATTGCCCGTATCCGGCTCCAGCGCTCGGCATTCCGCTCGACTCCAACCGTCCGTGGCCCGGCCCCCCTGCTTCGCCGTTCTCCTCCTGCAGCCAGCCGCGGCCCGGTGCATCCATCCGCGCCCGGGGCGACCTCCACGCTCGCGGCAGCGTCAGCTGCGGCCAGCCGCGCCCCGTCCGCGTCGGATTGCGGCATCCGCGACCGCACGCCTGCGCGCATCCTCGACGCCTCCACCTCTTGTCGCGGTCCGGCCCCAGACTCCCGCGCGAGCCGCGCCCCAGGCCGCGCCCTGCTTCACCCGCCCGCAGCTGCGTCCAACTTCGGCTCGCCGATCCTGACTCCAGCTCGCCACCTACTGGGTCGATGCCCGGAGATTCGCCGGATCGAACTCCCCTGCCTCGGTCGCTGCGGGGAAAGAGGAGGTCAGGACCGGTCGGGTAGAGGAAAGAAAAAAGAAAAAGGAAGAGAAGGAAAAGAGTAGGAAAAAAGAGATAACGCCGAGGTCAAGTGCTCTCCGACATGCTTATGTCGGCATGCCGATTTCCTGGCCGGTCGAAGTGTGCATAGCATGTGGCAGGCACAGGCGATCCGAGATAGCCGTGTCAGCGATCCGATATTTCGGATGGACCGAGTTTTAATGGTGGCAGGCCGATGTCGCGACCTTGCGAGTGCATTTCGGTCCGGTGGGCCAGGATCCCTGGGCCGACAGCTGCACCGACATCGCGAACGCTCCAACGACATATACCCAACACCGAGATTGCAATGTGAGTACTTACCAGTTGTTTGAGTTGCGTGCTAAGGGGTTAAAACTCAAAGTTTACTCGGGGACTGCCCCTTCGTGCCATGTTTAGTTATTTCCCCCGGGAGCAAGATGACTTGACCCGGGGACTGGATAGCCAGTCTGTGTTACAGTTTCTCCTAGATAAGAAAAGTTACTCGGGGACTCGGTTGAAACCGAGTCTGCTTCTTTGTGCATAGTGTTGCTACTAGATTTACTCTCCGATATATGCTATAGTTTGTTGCCTCGGCTAATAGAATTACTGTGCCCTTTAAATATTCATGATATGTATGCTGAACTGACATTGAAAGGTGATATCGGTTTTGCTGAAAACGTTCGTTACCGAGTTATCCTGTCCGAAATATCCTGAAATCCGAGGTATCCTGTCCGAGATATCCTGAAATCCGAAGTATCCTGTCCGAGATATCCTGAGATCCGAGGTATCCTGTCCGAGGTATAATGGTTGTGTTGGTTATCTCAAATCACCCTAGGTATCATGGCATTATCGACATTCTCGAGATCGCCGTTTATTTCGGCTTGCCACAGTATCACGGCATCACTCCACATCACAGATTGCCGTTTATTTTGGTTTGTCACGGTATCATGACATCCTTCCATATCCCGGATCACTTTCTATTCGGTCTACCAACGTGTCATGATATCATCTTGTATCCCCTAAATCATCATTTGTGTTGGTTAATCAGAGGCAACATTTGAGATATATTTATGCAGGTCTTATGTCAGTCCAGCAGTGGCTGGAGACATCTATGTCGGTATACGCCCGGAGCGGCTAAAACCGGCATCCGGGGTATGCTTATGTCAAACCAGCAGTGGCTGGAGACCTATGTGAGTTATGCCCAGCAGTGGCCGAGGTATCGAGATATGTGAGTTATGCCCAGCAGTGGCCGAGGTATCGAGATATGTGAGTTATGCCCAGCAGTGGCCGAGGTATCGAGATATGTGAGTTATGCCCAGCAGTGGCCGAGGTATCGAGATATGTGAGTTATGCCCAGCAGTGGCCGAGGTATCGAGATATGTGAGTTATGCCCAGCAGTGGCCGAGGTATCGAGATATGTGAGTTATGCCCAGCAGTGGCCGAGGTATCGAGATATGTGAGTTATGCCCAGCAGTGGCCGAGGTACCGAGACTTATGAGATACTAACTTGCAGGTTTATGTCGGGCTAACCGACGCTGGCGGCATCTCAATTCGGTAAAAGCCAGGAGGGCTAACCGACGCTGGCGGCATCCCAATTCGGTAAAAGCCAGGAGGGCTAACCGACGCTGGCGGCATCTCAATTCGGTAAAAGCCAGGAGGGCTAGCCGACGCTGGTGGCATCCGAGTTCGGTAAAAGCCAGGAGGGCTAGCCGACGCTGGTGGCATCCGAGTTCGGTAAAAGCCAGGAGGGCTAAGAACCGGCATATGATGGTGACCATTCAGGCAACATATTTCCAGTGCAAACTGTCCATCTCGTTGTTGATTCGGGTGAGCTCGGTCGACCGGATGTCGCAGTTGGCCTGGAGGGCATGGCTAAGATGACCGAATTACTATGGCGCCCATACACGCAGGAGGTCGTATACATGGAGGTTTCGATGGTGGCATTTATTTTTGTAAGTCTGCGCGCGACTCTGCGAGTCCCCCGCAGCCTCGGGGACTAATGTCGGGGATGTAACCCCGGGTACCCCGAAGTTGTTGATTCTGTTGAGTTATCAGAGGAGGCGGCAAAGAAATAAATAGAAGGGAAAGACAGAAAAGCAGCCTGGGCCAAATATCCTTCAAACTCGGAGTAAACCGAGTCATGCACCAGGCCGAGGTACGTGGGAGCAGGTCGCCGAGTTTTCCTCCTTTCGTACTCATCAGCAGCGTGACCAGCCTCGGTGCAAACCGAGCTATCGCCAGCCTCGGCAGGCCGAACTTTCATCCAGGCCTCGGTATGGGCCGAAGTACTTAGACCGAACTCTCCCAGACCGGCGTCTCCTCTGGCAGGCCGAGGTCTCCAGATGACTTGGGCGGGCTCCCTCGGGCAGGCCGGCATGATGGTGGACCGAGGCTGAGCAGGAGAGCTCCCCAGTTCCAGGACGGGCCAAGGTCGATCCTCACCTCGGACTGGGCCGCATTCCGGATCGAGCCAGCACGCCTCCACTCGCTACCTCGGGCGGACCTTGCTCTCAGCTTCGGCGGGCCAGGCCACGTTAACTCGGCTGGACCGCAATGGCTGCTCCTAAGCTGGGCCGAGGTAAGCTGGGCCGAGGTATCCTGACCTCGGCTGGTTATTTCTTTCAGCGTGCATCGCGGAGCTGGCCGACGTAGTTTGTATCTCGGACTGGATCGAGATTAGCCACCAGATGGCACATACCTCGCCCGGATCGGGGCGTAGTCTCAGCGCTGCGCGAGTCATCACGGCTACCTCGACTTCTTCTCCGGCATCTCCTCAACACCGGCATACCCGGTCACAGCCTCGTCCCGTACAGGATACCCCTGCCATCCCCAGAATATCCGGGAGACAGGAGCAAGAAGACAAAAGCGATGACACAGGCAGCGTGGCTACAGTGCCACAGATGTGACAAGAGTACAACTACAGTGACGCTGCTACAGTGTGACAAGACCCCAGTAGTCACCTCAGCTACAGCGTACAGTGCATAGTACTTTTGGTCTCCTTGTCCCCTCCTTGTCCCCTGGGCTCTCCCTATATAAAGAGCACCAGGGGAGAGGCAAGAAGCAGCCGCGCAGGAGGCCCTGGGCTCATTTCCCCCCGCGGGAGCTCTCCTCTCTGGAGATTAGCAACTTAATTAGCAGTGATTAGAGGCATACTTAGAGGCATCCGGCTCGAGGAGCGTTTGTACACACCGCATATACAGAGGGAAATACACCAAATAGGATAGTGCTGCAGTAGGGTTTTACCTCCTCACGAGGGCCCCGAAGCAGGGTAGATCTTTGTGTTTGCAGTGTTCTTCGTGTGCGACGCCATCGCGCAATCCCTCCCCGAATCCTCAAGCGTACGTTCGGCCCCAGAATAAGCCTACCCCTAGGCATCTGCGTGTTCCCACCACGACAGTTGGCGCCCACCGTGGGGCTGACAGTGGCGCTTGCTCGGCTAATTTCGGATGGGACCTTCTTCATCAGCGCGGGGACTCAACGCCGCCATGACCCCGCGCATCCCGGAGGCTCGTCGCCGTCGTCGTCATCAGCAATATCCTCGTCACCATGCGCCGGGCTAATGCCCGTCGGCGCGTCGCCGTCGCCTCAAGCTTGCCATGGCCGCACCTCTGCTTCCACCTGCGGCAGCCTCTCCGCGCCGAGCCGTGGGCAAGCCTCCACGGGTTCCCCCAGCGACCTCCGTTTACACCGCGCTCAAGTCCCTGCGCAGGGCCGCTCCCGCATCCTCGACCTGCAGCCAGCGCACGGAGGCGACCAGCTCCGCGCTTCTGCGTCCGGCTGCCCGTGCCGGTTCCCGCAACTGCGCACGCCTGATTCCCGTCTCGACCGCGCCCGATTGCCCGTATCCGGCTCCAGCGCTCGGCATTCCGCTCGACTCCAACCGTCCGTGGCCCGGCCCCCCTGCTTCGCCGTTCTCCTCCTGCAGCCAGCCGCGGCCCGGTGCATCCATCCGCGCCCGGGGCGACCTCCACGCTCGCGGCAGCGTCAGCTGCGGCCAGCCGCGCCCCGTCCGCGTCGGATTGCGGCATCCGCGACCGCACGCCTGCGCGCATCCTCGACGCCTCCACCTCTTGTCGCGGTCCGGCCCCAGACTCCCGCGCGAGCCGCGCCCCAGGCCGCGCCCTGCTTCACCCGCCCGCAGCTGCGTCCAACTTCGGCTCGCCGATCCTGACTCCAGCTCGCCACCTACTGGGTCGATGCCCGGAGATTCGCCGGATCGAACTCCCCTGCCTCGGTCGCTGCGGGGAAAGAGGAGGTCAGGACCGGTCGGGTAGAGGAAAGAAAAAAGAAAAAGGAAGAGAAGGAAAAGAGTAGGAAAAAAGAGATAACGCCGAGGTCAAGTGCTCTCCGACATGCTTATGTCGGCATGCCGATTTCCTGGCCGGTCGAAGTGTGCATAGCATGTGGCAGGCACAGGCGATCCGAGATAGCCGTGTCAGCGATCCGATATTTCGGATGGACCGAGTTTTAATGGTGGCAGGCCGATGTCGCGACCTTGCGAGTGCATTTCGGTCCGGTGGGCCAGGATCCCTGGGCCGACAGCTGCACCGACATCGCGAACGCTCCAACGACATATACCCAACACCGAGATTGCAATGTGAGTACTTACCAGTTGTTTGAGTTGCGTGCTAAGGGGTTAAAACTCAAAGTTTACTCGGGGACTGCCCCTTCGTGCCATGTTTAGTTATTTCCCCCGGGAGCAAGATGACTTGACCCGGGGACTGGATAGCCAGTCTGTGTTACAGTTTCTCCTAGATAAGAAAAGTTACTCGGGGACTCGGTTGAAACCGAGTCTGCTTCTTTGTGCATAGTGTTGCTACTAGATTTACTCTCCGATATATGCTATAGTTTGTTGCCTCGGCTAATAGAATTATTGTGCCCTTTAAATATTCATGATATGTATGCTGAACTGACATTGAAAGGTGATATCGGTTTTGCTGAAAACGTTCGTTACCGAGTTATCCTGTCCGAAATATCCTGAAATCCGAGGTATCCTGTCCGAGATATCCTGAAATCCGAAGTATCCTGTCCGAGATATCCTGAGATCCGAGGTATCCTGTCCGAGGTATAATGGTTGTGTTGGTTATCTCAAATCACCCTAGGTATCATGGCATTATCGACATTCTCGAGATCGCCGTTTATTTCGGCTTGCCACAGTATCACGGCATCACTCCACATCACAGATTGCCGTTTATTTTGGTTTGTCACGGTATCATGACATCCTTCCATATCCCGGATCACTTTCTATTCGGTCTACCAACGTGTCATGATATCATCTTGTATCCCCTAAATCATCATTTGTGTTGGTTAATCAGAGGCAACATTTGAGATATATTTATGCAGGTCTTATGTCAGTCCAGCAGTGGCTGGAGACATCTATGTCGGTATACGCCCGGAGCGGCTAAAACCGGCATCCGGGGTATGCTTATGTCAAACCAGCAGTGGCTGGAGACCTATGTGAGTTATGCCCAGCAGTGGCCGAGGTATCGAGATATGTGAGTTATGCCCAGCAGTGGCCGAGGTATCGAGATATGTGAGTTATGCCCAGCAGTGGCCGAGGTATCGAGATATGTGAGTTATGCCCAGCAGTGGCCGAGGTATCGAGATATGTGAGTTATGCCCAGCAGTGGCCGAGGTATCGAGATATGTGAGTTATGCCCAGCAGTGGCCGAGGTATCGAGATATGTGAGTTATGCCCAGCAGTGGCCGAGGTACCGAGACTTATGAGATACTAACTTGCAGGTTTATGTCGGGCTAACCGACGCTGGCGGCATCTCAATTCGGTAAAAGCCAGGAGGGCTAACCGACGCTGGCGGCATCCCAATTCGGTAAAAGCCAGGAGGGCTAACCGACGCTGGCGGCATCTCAATTCGGTAAAAGCCAGGAGGGCTAGCCGACGCTGGTGGCATCCGAGTTCGGTAAAAGCCAGGAGGGCTAGCCGACGCTGGTGGCATCCGAGTTCGGTAAAAGCCAGGAGGGCTAAGAACCGGCATATGATGGTGACCATTCAGGCAACATATTTCCAGTGCAAACTGTCCATCTCGTTGTTGATTCGGGTGAGCTCGGTCGACCGGATGTCGCAGTTGGCCTGGAGGGCATGGCTAAGATGACCGAATTACTATGGCGCCCATACACGCAGGAGGTCGTATACATGGAGGTTTCGATGGTGGCATTTATTTTTGTAAGTCTGCGCGCGACTCTGCGAGTCCCCCGCAGCCTCGGGGACTAATGTCGGGGATGTAACCCCGGGTACCCCGAAGTTGTTGATTCTGTTGAGTTATCAGAGGAGGCGGCAAAGAAATAAATAGAAGGGAAAGACAGAAAAGCAGCCTGGGCCAAATATCCTTCAAACTCGGAGTAAACCGAGTCATGCACCAGGCCGAGGTACGTGGGAGCAGGTCGCCGAGTTTTCCTCCTTTCGTACTCATCAGCAGCGTGACCAGCCTCGGTGCAAACCGAGCTATCGCCAGCCTCGGCAGGCCGAACTTTCATCCAGGCCTCGGTATGGGCCGAAGTACTTAGACCGAACTCTCCCAGACCGGCGTCTCCTCTGGCAGGCCGAGGTCTCCAGATGACTTGGGCGGGCTCCCTCGGGCAGGCCGGCATGATGGTGGACCGAGGCTGAGCAGGAGAGCTCCCCAGTTCCAGGACGGGCCAAGGTCGATCCTCACCTCGGACTGGGCCGCATTCCGGATCGAGCCAGCACGCCTCCACTCGCTACCTCGGGCGGACCTTGCTCTCAGCTTCGGCGGGCCAGGCCACGTTAACTCGGCTGGACCGCAATGGCTGCTCCTAAGCTGGGCCGAGGTAAGCTGGGCCGAGGTATCCTGACCTCGGCTGGTTATTTCTTTCAGCGTGCATCGCGGAGCTGGCCGACGTAGTTTGTATCTCGGACTGGATCGAGATTAGCCACCAGATGGCACATACCTCGCCCGGATCGGGGCGTAGTCTCAGCGCTGCGCGAGTCATCACGGCTACCTCGACTTCTTCTCCGGCATCTCCTCAACACCGGCATACCCGGTCACAGCCTCGTCCCGTACAGGATACCCCTGCCATCCCCAGAATATCCGGGAGACAGGAGCAAGAAGACAAAAGCGATGACACAGGCAGCGTGGCTACAGTGCCACAGATGTGACAAGAGTACAACTACAGTGACGCTGCTACAGTGTGACAAGACCCCAGTAGTCACCTCAGCTACAGCGTACAGTGCATAGTACTTTTGGTCTCCTTGTCCCCTCCTTGTCCCCTGGGCTCTCCCTATATAAAGAGCACCAGGGGAGAGGCAAGAAGCAGCCGCGCAGGAGGCCCTGGGCTCATTTCCCCCCGCGGGAGCTCTCCTCTCTGGAGATTAGCAACTTAATTAGCAGTGATTAGAGGCATACTTAGAGGCATCCGGCTCGAGGAGCGTTTGTACACACCGCATATACAGAGGGAAATACACCAAATAGGATAGTGCTGCAGTAGGGGTTTTACCTCCTCACGAGGGCCCCGAAGCAGGGTAGATCTTTGTGTTTGCAGTGTTCTTCGTGTGCGACGCCATCGCGCAATCCCTCCCCGAATCCTCAAGCGTACGTTCGGCCCCAGAATAAGCCTACCCCTAGGCATCTGCGTGTTCCCACCACGACATCGATCGGAATGGAGACGCAGCACCGGCACGGACGCTCCGGTGCTGAGCGGCAGGGAGAGGGCGGAGATGGTGACGGTGCTGGAGGAGCAGATCGAGAAGCTGCGGTCGGAGCCCTGGCGCTGTGGCTGCACCACTTCGCCGCATGCCCGGACACCGATTGGCCCAACCTCGAGCGCTGCTACACGCGCTGGTACGCCGAGTCGCGCAAGCTCCTCGCGTGACCAGGAGAGCAGCACTATGTACTGTCGCCGGAGCATTTTTGGCTGATGCTGGAGTTGTTCTGTGGTCGAGTTACTTACTACCCTACTTGTGTAAACATATAACAGGATGGAAAGTTTAGTCCCGACAATCACAAGATATACTTTGTGTAATAGAATGGGAAGTATACATATTTTGCTTGCTCCTGGACTCAGTTCATACGCAGGGCTGTGCAAATATGGTACTCTTTGTTCAGAGACAGTGGAAGCCAACAATCTTCTCCAGGAGTATGAATTTGGGCAACAGCTATTTAAGACAAGGTCATAAAGACAATAATACTGGGGTAGGTGCTTATTCTAATGATGATGTTACAACAGCTAATACAGCTCGGTTACAACAGATTCTTGGTGTTCATATCGATCCTGATCACTCTACTGTACATATATTCCTGCGGACAAAAAAGTTACACTTCACCTTAGCTCATTCGTGGAGTTCGTCCTTCCAATGGTGCTTGGTTCTCCAATCGACACAGACGCTAACGATTTGGAGGCCCAAGCGGTGGCACTCCTTGCCCCCTCCTGTAAATTCCCTCGCTTCGATGGGTATAGCCTGTTAAATTTTTGTCTTGCTTGCTCGAGGTAGGTGAAGAAATACTCATGCACACCCATCAAGTTGGCAAAAAGAGTGTGTCTCCTCCACGCCCATTTTGCTGCGGAAACAATCTTCGGCGATAGAAGATACAGCAACCGCAGAATTACGAAACAAGTTGCCAACGCTAGATAGGTATCTTGCTGAAGTATGTTTTCTGGTGAACGCGCCCACCAGAATGGACAATTTTCCTGCTCAACGTCCTTTCTAGACTCAATTTCATCTAATGGATGTGCCATGGACTCCCCGGTAGTTGACTCCATTTCTGCACTGATGCCTTCATCACATAAATTCACCATCAGAAAATCATTTAGTAAAACAGAAACAGATATTCTAAGCCCAACAAATTCCAAGAACAAACACAGGGTGGCCCAGGGACGCTAGTTTGGAACAATGATACCTCATACGACAAGATAGATGGAAAAAACTACCACCCACCCCCCAAAAATAAAAAGGAAAGTGAAAAAAAGATTCAGCATGCAACAATATACACACCTGAAACATCGTTGTAGAAAGCAGCTAGTGGTTTAACAGTTCGCGGTCCATGGTACCTCACTCGCATTGTTGAATTCAAGAGAAAGAGTGTTGGAAAACCATGTATCCCATATCTTGATATTATGCTGCAATTTCAAATGAAAGCTTACATTTCATAATAAATACTGTATTATACTGAGAAATATATTTTTCTTCTCCAAAGGCAGACATACCTTGGTCTAATTGCAGATTCCTCGAATGCAAAATGACGAATAGTTGGGAATAAGTGAGCTAATGTCTCAAAATTTGGTTTGCACTCTTGTGAAAACGGGCACCATGAGGCATAGAAAAGTATAGCAATGTACTCATCTATGTTCATGTGAAGAAGATTAACTGCCCTTGCCAATGTAGCCTCATCACCCTATAGTGTTAAGAAGTTAAGAGTCAGCCTCAGTTTTTCAAGTACAACAGATGGAATAATCTTGTGCTCATGAAGGAAGAGAGGTACAATCAGAATTATAAAAAAATAGTATTCTACTAGTACTAATTGTCAACTATTTTTCACTCACTGAAATAACGAGAGCCATGTTATGGATGCTTTATGTTCTTATGTTGAGGCTTTGAGCTCTACATTTAGGAAAAGAACAAGAGATTGGGATGGAAGACTACATCCAATTTTTGGTACATATAGTTTCATTTCTCCAGGTCGGAGGAACCATTAGTTTCCAAGATATGACCAAACTGAAAGAAGTCTAAGGAATATCTCTGGCTATATTCATGTAGCATGTAGATGAACAAAGACCAATTGATACGATAGAGATGGCATAAGTGTTAATATCGGAGCTGAGCAGATCAGGGAATTTCAAACCAATACGAGACTGGCTTTCAGGGACATCGCACAAATTTCGCATAGCTAATGCACATACAAGTTGCTAAATCCATAAACCAACTGATGTATAGGATAGGAACAACTATTGACACCTTTAGCCATATGCGTGGACCCTAGAGGATTCGCAATTTCACAACCACAAGTTTTCACTTCCCACCAATTTCACCTCGCCAATAATTTATTCGCCGCTGGAGTATATTTTACTACATCAAAAACGTCGGGAGGATAGCTCACCTCGATGACGCCGACCTGGTCGCCGAGGCGGAGATCCAGCGACGAGCACGTGCGGGGCGTCCCGAGCACGGTCTCAGCCGCGGTAGGCACCAGGCACGCCTCGGTAGTCGCCGGGGCGGCGGAGCAGCCCCCCACGGTGGCGGCGACGATGAGGAGGAGCAGCACCGCCCCCCACGGCGATCTCCGCCCCATGGGGCCCTCGAAAATACGCGTCCCCCGCCCTAGATCTGCGCTCCTCGAGCTGGTCCGCGGCGGCGCATGCGCTCAGCGCCGGGAGCGCGCGGCGGCCATGGCAGCGATTTGGGGCGCCGACGACGGGTGCGGAGGTTGGTTGGGTGTGTGAGGCTTGCGTTCCGAGGCGGGGTCGCTTTATCGGGCTCGGGCGCCAACCGGCCGTCGGATCGCTATCGAACGGCGCATATTCCCGCGCGAGCCGGTCCATGGACGCGGGACGGGAGGCCGCGTGCTAAGTATGACGTGCGGGGCCCACCACGCGGTGACGGGGTTGGTTTGTCCAGCCCCGCTAGGGTGACGTGATATTTATGGCCACGAGGCTACGGGCCCCATGGAGTATGACACACGTGGACCAATGAATATAGCTGGCCGCCGGGACCACCCTGTCAGTGGGATATTGCCTTTTTTAAAAGAAGATATTGATGGCTTGATGCTCCGTTTGCTTTGGGTCAGTGTCTCACGGATACTAATCGGACACGGGAGAGAATAGCGTAGATGCAACTTGCTGCTGCCTGCTGGTGGTTTTATGGCAAAACGTGTGAACAAGAGTACTCGCAGAAGAATTATTGTCGTTGGGTCGGTCTAAATTGCAATTATCCTTATTTCTTTTTAAAACCAATTGTCCTGATTTGTCTTGCTTACGATTTGATTGCGCTTGCGGGTGGGAGTGAGCACTGGGATTGCCAAACCAATCATTTCTGGTCTCAGATGCCGTGTCACTGTCACTACCCTTGCGGACAAGATTGTGCCAACTGGCCAAAAATAAAGGGATAAAACAAGCATATATGCGCACTCCAAATTTTGAGTTGCAATGCTTGAAGAAAAATGGCTTGGTTAACATCACCGGTTTCGACCACAGGACAAACAACAGCAAGAGAATGTGCATTGTGAGTACGACTTGCAAGGACATATCATATTTTTCAAATGAATTTATCTGTCCTTACTCCTTAACATGGTTGACCTTTTAATACTACCAAAGAAAGAAAGGAGCCTTTGGATGGAATCGAGGACCAGCAGCATTGGCAATGTCAATCATTTTGGATTAGGGTGGCGTATCACCATCAGTGTGTCATGGCAGACATTGCTAATACAGTACCGTGTCTACAGCAGCTGGCAAACACCGTGATCAGTTCGACGTTCCACCCAGCATAGAATCATGGGAGACTCAGAGCCGTACAACAATACCCGTATAACCTCAGGGAGCCTGCCGGTAGAGAACTTTGCACTGAGAGCTGTATGAAAAATTGAAGTTCTCGTAGTCATTCCAGTAAGCAGGAAGTTCCTGAATAATGCAGATACCATGTTGTGAAACATGCACAAAATCCACAAAAAGGAAGTGTAGGTAGAAACATTTTACAGGAAAAACTACGTTTCACTCTCTTTTCAATCATTCATCATCTGAAATATTCATCTTAATTTCACAGGGCTGTAATCTGGGATGTGACCAGTATAGATACCAACAAATTTACATACATGATACAAGAACGAATGGGCACCATTACAGAGGGGGAGAATTTAATTGGAGAGAAAAAATTGAATTATACCTATATGACACATTGGCCGCGATTATGTACGCCGCAGCATCATCCCTTTATTGAATATGGTTTTGCTACAAAATTAACTTTGACGGCTTCATCTTCGTGTCTGGCAGTAAAACCTAGCTAGGCCTGGAAAGCTTAGCCATCTAGCCTGTCTTCCACAGCGTGCACTTGCCCGATCAGTCTCATGGCACCTTGCGGTCCATGACGATTCATGGCGAGTTAGCTGACCCATTTCCTCCAGTGTTTCAACTGAAATTTGTTTTCAGTTGTCCCTGAACAATACTTGTGACGGTATGTAGGGGTAAAGAATAATTTGGTATGCTCATTGTTTTCTCAGAAAGGGCTTCTGGCAGACCATCAATTTTTCATCACTAGCTATGTCAAGATCCATAATACGGGCATCCCACTTGAGCTGAGCAGCAACAGATCTTGCAGCTTCAATAAGAGGGGCGGTGTCACGTATCATTATCCAGCCCTGCATAGGCATAAAATGAATAGATCATTTTAGACAATACATTGAACACTCATCAGCTAATGGTTAATGCAAATACCATTTCATACATATATTGTAGATATATGTGCGTGCAAGACTTGTCCAATAGATAGCCTGATGAAAACTAAGCGGAGAGAGTTTACAACGGAATTTTTTAAACTCTGGTAAATGACAACTTTTGTGCATCAGAGCTAAGGTTTGTGCAACCCCAAATGCTGCATCTTACAATGTAGAGTGTCCACATTCTCCCTAGATGGAAAACTAGAACCCTTCAATTTGCCTTGCCATAGTGAATGGCCACAGAGTACTGAAGAAACTAAAGTTTTTGGAGTTAAACCAAGTTACTCCCTCTGGTCCATAAAAAGTGACGCGAGCTGTGCCTGGAACTTGTACGTGACAAGGTGATTCCTCGCGACATTTATATAGGATCGGAGGGAGTAAGATTTATCTTGTGGACGTCCCTTACATATGGCATAGTTAAGCCGTAACAATAATTAGAACGGAGCCATATGGATCAGTTTTAATTTTATTTTTAGAACCACCAACAACAACAGGACACGTTATTGTGCTTAGCCTCAGCACTCAGCAGTCAGAAACCTCTACATGTGAGTTACAGATGTGTTTTATGACTGAATGATCCAGTTTCTATATCAGTACAAATGTATAATAGAAAAACTTGGTCACCTCTGGTCGTAGGATGCGGTCAACTTCCAAGAATATGTCAAGAGTAGAACATCTACGTTTTTGGCTCTTTTCAAGTGATAACAAGCCATCAGCATGTACCATATCATATGTTCTCGGGTAAGTTGGAAATGCTTCGCACCTGAAGAAATGTTTGATATTCAATCGGTTAGAGTGATGAGAAGATCCATATGCCAAAACCTATCTAAAAAATAACAGTTTACGTATGCTGTGATCTCCATCAGATTAAGACATGATTGATTGTTCTACAATTTTATAAGCATGCTAAATGGCTGTTGCCTGATGAAAGTTGTGAGTTGCAGCTGTGGGGTACAGTATGGGAAATTTTAGCAGGAAAGACAGTTGGGGATATCAAATAAGAAGAGTAATAGATATATGCCTGAAGAGAAGGGGGGAGATCAGAGAGGAAAAACTCAGGGGCAAATATTTACCAGTCATGTTGAACCCCTATAAATCCACGGTCAAAAATCAGTGGCAGATAGTTTGGGGCATTTGTAGGAACAACATTCATCACCCATACAGATTTTCCAGACTTCAGCAAAGCAGCATTAAATCCACCAAAGTGAGCATTCATATCCAGAACATTCCTAAGCATGTTAAATGGTGGCTGTGGGTCCTCATCACCAGGTCTCTTTGGATGATCAGAAAATATAAGTGGAGACAGTAAAGACCAGTAGTTCCGCACCATGGAGTCCCAGTTTGAAGTATCCTCAGCAAAGACTTCCGAATGCACACCTGGCAATTTGGAATGTTTTAATTTCAAGCAGGCAACATTTGACCATAGAAATGCTCACATCTTAAGAGTGTCCAGTTTGTGTATCTTAATACTTACCATGTATATCAAGCTCTGTTGAGTTCAATCTAGCCTGAGAAGGCCATGTTGTGCGATGTTCAATGGGGATCCAACGCCGACTTCTTGTTCCTGCTATACAGGGATTTAATGGATGGTAGTATGGCGATTCTGGATCATGACTTTTAGCACAAAGCACAGGCTCGGATTTCCTTAAACACAGAAGAACAAAATCATCAGTTATCGAAACATCTCTGTAAGAGTATAATAGAGCTTATAGAAATTAGTATGCATTAGATTCAATACATGGGCAAGACTGAAAAGAGATTCCATGTACCTTGAACTGTAACAATCCCTTGTGTTTGTCTTTTTCCACACAATTGTCTCATCTTGTTGTGACAGCATCTCCCAACAGAGTTTATTAGCTAAGTCACGAATGGTTGTCCATTTCTTTTGATTTTCTTTGTCACGTAAGGCCCTATGTGTATTCAGATTCGATGTCCAAACAAAGTATCCACCAGGCCTCAAGAGCCTGTCCACTTCGACCAAGTAAACACCATCTGCAACATCAGAGAAGTAACATATAGTAAGATATCTGCTGTATAAGGAAAACATGATTTTTCACTATTGGTACATAGCAGTATGTCCCTGGACATGTAGTGCTCCGCTGATATACATCAATCCTCCCATACACATATCTTAATAGATGGTAAACCTACAAGTCACTAATGGCTGCTGATGGATTAACCTGGACTGGTGACTCGCTAAAGCTATTTCAACCAGTGAGATCTAAGGCACTGAAAAGAACCAAGGGAACACTCTGCACATACCGTTTTTGTCCCAGTCAACGTTGCATTTTGCACAGTGCACCATATCGAATGAAAGATAAGGATATGGAAGCTGCTTTGATGCAAATGAACCAATCAGTGCAGGAATTCCTCTCTCCAGGGTGATTTGCACTTGACTACCCGACGCCTCAAAGTTAGCAATGCACATAGTCAAGAGATCTCTATCGAAAAGATGTGACCCCAAGGTACCAAATCCACATTCTATATCAAGGACTGTCCTCACCTGAAAATAATATGTCAGGGAGAAATATCAGAACTGCTGTAAACTCAACAATTATCCCAAACTATGATATACTGGGCTGAAGGGTGAAATATGAAGTGTAGTAGCAAATAACGACAGTGGAGAACACATCACATGAATTTGACAAGAAAAGGACAACGCAACATATCTCCACTATGTTTGACATTGTGGATCCCTACCAAGAAAACATTTGCAGCAAATGCAGGAAGGAAACCCTGACGTGCACTTTCTAAAGCATTGACCACAGGGTTTTCAAAGGCCAGACTGAGTGGAAATTGACCAGCACTTTTCCACCCACTCTCACATGCAAAATCTGTTTAATCTATAAAAAACTACCAAAATCTGTAATAGGGTGTTCAATGGAAAGACCACAGTGGACTAGTGCTACTGAACAAAATTCCTAGCATAGAAAATCAAAAGGACAATACAAAGACCTGAACAAACATTGTGCAATTGAGCTTGCTCCATGTTTCCAATTTTAAAAGAGAGAAGATTATTAAGATGTCGAGAAAGACCACCAGTTAGTGACTCTTTTTTAGACAGATGCATAAATTCAGTAATCTAGCGAAGATTAGCAACTCACAAACAGAAATTTCAATAGTTTGGTCCTACTATTAGTTCCAGTCACCAGCTAAGACACATCAGTTCAACAAAACACATAGTAGTAGGAATTTGGCAAGAACTCACCCCAGCCTCATTAAAATTGAACTCGTTCCGCAGGCCAATCATCTCAGCAATCTGATGCGCATAATCCTCCACGCCGTCAGACATATGCGCGTCTGACGGGAAGGATATCTGGTCCTCCTCCACCATCATCCTACGAACAATCGGAAACAGCAAAATTCACAACCAATATACAGACGAAGCCACCACCACAAAAATTTCCAAAACAAAATACAAACTGCTGATATATATACCTCTTGAACAGGCTCCCCGACGAGAACTCCTGTCCGCTAATCCTCACGTTGTCCTTCCAGATGAACTCCTTGCAGCTGGGCCAGCGCACGGGCGTGCGGTACGCCCGCGGCGGCGCGACGAGGCAGGCGACCCTGCCCTCGCGCGCGCACTGCCGCTCGTAGCTTATCACCACGCCGCCGCCCAGATCCGTGACGTCGACGGCGTCGGAGCCGTTGTAGTAGCAGGGCACGTAGCCCTCGTACTCGGGCGCGCACGCCTCGGCCTCCCGCGCGCGGACCCCGCCGGCGCCGGCGAGCTCGCCGATGTCGAGCAGGTCGGCGACGAGCTGCTCCTGCAGGCGCCGGTACCCGCGGCGCGCGGACGCCGCGGCCGTCGCCCCCGCGGCGCCGCCCGCCCGCGTACAGCGACCCGGCCCACGCCACCGAGCCCACGAGCGCGGCCGGCCAGCACGAGGACCCCGATCCTCGCCGCGGCCGCCGCGAGGTGCCGCTTCCGAGAACCCCGTGTGGGCGTGGCGGCGCCAATGCCGTTCTCGCTGGGCTCCTTGGGGTCGTAGCGGTCCTCGTCGGCGGTGCCGCGGTCCTTGCCGCCGGTCCCCGAGAAGCCCCGGTACAGCGGCCGCGACATGGCTGCTGCTGCTTCTGCTACGGATCCGTCCAGAGCCGCATATAGGGAGCGCGAAACCAACGACGGCGGACTAGAAGGAGCAATTGAGCAATGGCGCTCCCGCTCCACGGCTACTGCCGCCTCACCACTGCGCGCGGCGAGTAAATGGAGATAGCGAGAGGGGAGGGAACGAACGCGACAGTACAGCACGGCCCGATAACCGAGTGTGCGTGTGTCCTTGGCTCCGGATCGGAACGGGAGCAGCACACACAACACAATCTAATCTCTCTTCTGTACTTGTGTAACAGCCGATTACTCCCTTGACACCGGTATAAATAGAGGAGCGGGATGCTGTTGGGAATGGAACTGAAAAATCAATGCGGCGTGGCGTGGGGCCCCGCGGCGGCTCGGAGGAGATGTACCGGACGAGTTTGACGTGTGCTTGGTCCCGTGATACTACAGTATCCCAGAGGGTTTTGTTTTCTTCAAGATGATTATAAAATTAGCAGGTCGATTAAGTTAATGTTTGTGCTCGTCATTAGATCCCAGATCAGGTACTGTTGTCGCCACGGTACTGTTGTCGTCGCATATAATCCAGGGGGCTGGAGTTAAAAAATATAATCCCAGACCAGGTACTGAAACATGGATCAGCAGATTCTTTGTATTGCTGAAGATCAACTCTACAATATTCTTTTGGAATAGTACTGATTAAAAGACGCAGGGTAAAACAACCCTAATCTAGCAGACCCTGTATCCGGTCATCTATACCTAAACTCTCTTTTTTGGAGCTAGTATTCTGTGAAATCACCCATAGGCCGTAAATTTAGCTCATCTTTGACAAAATTGTTGATGACATCACCTGGCTCCCGCTCCCTCCCTCTCAACCCACCCTCCCCCTCAATGCGCCGAGCACCGCCGCCTTCCTTGTTGGCAGGCCTCCTCTGTTGCCGGATATCTTTGCCATCAACGCTATAGAAGTTGCGCTAGTCTCCTGGCCCCATTGCAAGGCATCACTAAAGTCGACGGTGCCATCCATATCGTTGCAGTAGACAGGCCGACGTTGTACGTGTATGTGGTAAGCAGTGAGGCGCGACATAGCTCAATTTGTGCGTCCCCCGAGCTCCTCTCTCTTTCCCTGCGCATCCCTACCAGGCTCATCGTCGATGTTCCACGCAGAACTTACCTAGTGGTTGGGGCGAAACTCCTCCTTCCTTCGTGATCTGGACGTACCTTCCAAGCTGACCGGGGTAGAGGAGGCAGTCAGTGGAGGACGGTGCAAAGCGTTTTGTTAGGGTGAGGGCGATCGAAGATGGTTTGCGAGGAGGCACTCGGGAAGTCGGCCAGTTGATAAGAGAAATTGTAACTAAATGGCGAGCGAGTGCTACGTGTGGGAATAATTCTAGAGGGTCACCTTTTAGGGGATATATGATCTTGGAGAACCTCTCATGTATAGTCTAAAAATCCTCTAGAGCTCGTTTGGCACCCTCTCATTTCATTTTATTTGGCATAAATGAAATGAAAAGACATCGATGACATGGTTTCATTTCGAAATGAAATGACTGCTACGTGTTGGCCAACTGTGGTGTCACTGGCACACTGGCTAAATTTAGGTTGGGTAACGTGCACTCGGTATATGCATATGAGCTAGTAGTAGTACTCTCTCGGCAATCTTGGTGCGAATCGGGGAACACAAATGTCGCATAACCACAGGTACAATACACGTGGTACTCTACAATCGCCTTTCATGCGCCATTTTACAATTTCTTAACTCCGATCCTCTTTTGTTTAACCCGTTCGGAGCGGAGAGACTGGCCGACGCAGCGGCTTTGGAGCGAGTGACCATCGACGAGCCCGCCAAGTGGCCCTGGTTGCCGCTGGAAAGAGAGGTGGGCGGCGCCGCGCGCTGTCAGAGACACGAGCGGATCGATCTGCGCCGGCAAATTCACCTACGTGCATGCATGGACAGAGGCCGGCCGGCGTGCCTTTGGCGCTGCAGCGGTGTACGGGCACGATCTGCCTAACCGTACCTTCAGGCCCTACCCGGCCATGGCGTGGGCACCGCCTGCTGAGCCAAAAAAGAAGTTAGCTCATGCGTAAGGACGCCCATGCGCAATCTGGGCCGTCGGATTCAGCGATCCGACGGCCAGGATTTACCGTTGACGCGCCCTTACGCATGAGCAAAATCCACGTTCCTGGCAATGTCACCGCACCCAGCCAGTCATGGTGACACACATTTCTGGCCATGGGTGGGCTCGTCGCTAACACACTAGTGCCATCCTGATTTGGTTTCACTCGGCCGCTTAATTATTTATTCCAGTTGTGTGTCATGTTCTATTAAGGGAGGTGGCTGGTTAACTGAGAGCGAACTGTGCCTACCCAGCGACCTTCGTTGCTTTTCCGGCGAAGCGCAAAAAGGCGATCGCAAAAACCTCTGTAGTGATCCGAGTCTCAGTGGGTTAGTCAATCGTGAATTCGTGATCGAGTGTGGCTATATGATACCAATTCGCCATCTACAGTAGGATTCTAGCTAGCTGCAGATCGACACGCATGGGTTGCGAAAAACGCCCACAACTGAAGAAACTTTCAAGTGAGCAAGCAGATCGAACAAGCATCGTGACATTTAATTGCCGCCCTGTTTCCTCGTCGCTTTCAAATGGCGAAACAAGAACGGAGCATATATGCATGTATGCAACACGATGCACGCCTAAGCCCAGAGCTGGACCCTGCATTGTCGGCATGCCAGCTCCATCAAGAGCCCTACGTACGTACGCCCGAAATAATTCTTCGGGATACTGGTGCTCCGGCTGGCCGCACAGTGCCAGCCACCGACAACGTCCGCCTATATCGACTTGTTCTCTGCATTTGGCAGTTGCGAGAGTCTTTTTTGGTTTCTTGAGATTTCAAAAAAAAATAAGCATATACAAAAACACAGGAATATGATGCCATTAGAATACATAAATCGGAAACGCATGGTGTTCGCGATGAAATTCAATGGAAATTCACGGTGCTTACTCCTCCACGGCGTACAAAATGCAATTTGACGACGGCCTCATCTCCTCTAAAATGCCACGCCTTGTTTGAAAATGTTGGGCTCCACCGAAATTCAAGTTCCTCGCATGGCTTATTTTACAAGACCGGGTTTGGACGGCGGACCGGCTTCAGAGACACGGACGGCCAAATTGCGCAACTTGCAAGCTTTGCAACCAAGCTCCGGAGACGGCGCCTCACCTTCTTTTTGATTGCTGCCATACCTCTCGGGTGTTGATCCTTGTCAAGGGTTGGCTCGGGCTCACCCACATTGTTCCAAGATCATGTAGCACTTGGGACTCGGTCAAAATTTGGTGGACTGGCATTTTGAACACCTCCGACACTCAACGCAAAGTTGTGAGCTCTCTTATCATGCTTATTTCATGGAGCATTTGGACCGTGCGCAAGGCTAGAGTCTTCCGTGATGAGTTTAGTAGCCCAATTTCTACCATGACAAAGATCAAGATTGATGCAAAACTTGGGTGCTCGTGGGGCAATTTGAGTGCCATTATTCCGGGAGAATAGTTCCCTTGTTTTTTTGTTGGTGCCCTTGGGGCTTTGTTTGCAAAACCTTGTGTACTCTCCTTATTAATGAGACGAGGCAAATCTTCTGCCTCCTTTAAAAAATAATAATATTAAAAGTTGTATTTGCCCCCTACCGCCCCAAATACAGAAGTTTGGTTGCAACACGTGAATACATACGAATTATCTACATAGACGATTGAGTATGCATCATAGTTGTTATAGTCACCAATAACAGTTTAAAGTGCTAGAAACCCTATTAAAGTTACTTCATCTAAATCCTAAAGATGCCTAGTTTTCCGAGAAAAAGTCAAGCGAACCGTTTCATACTACGACTAAGAATAAGGCGGCGATCTTGGGTTCCACCCTAGCAGCCGCCGCCATCTGCCCTCTCCGATTGTGAATCCACGGGTCTCCGCTCCGCATTATAGGTTGATCACCCGACAGCGACGCTAGGTCATCAACAATGTCAGGCTATCTCCGGTAGGGAAGCGTCGACAACTTCTTGTCGACGGCTCGCTCTACTAGCGGTAGTGATCGGTATAGGTATAAGGATATGTTGTAATTTTTACTATGTTTGAGGTGCTTCCTTCTTGCAAATTTTTTCCTAAAGATGCCTTCGAAATTCCTTTAGAGTTCATTTGGCAGTCATCATTTCATTTCATTTGTCATTTTATTTCATTTGGAAAGTGAAATGACAGGGTTAAAGATAGAAATTGACGTAACATACGATAAGCATTTGTTAGAATTCTAGATATGACATGTCCAATTCCATACCAGCCAAACAAGTTGAGTTTGGAATCATAAATTGATTCCATGATTCTGCCTCAAAATGACCAAAGGTCAAACAAATAACAAATAGGGCCTCACTATTGCTAGTCGTTTAGCTGCAAAATAATTTCCTCTCCTTTTATCTCGAATGAGCTGCGCGCATTTTCTACTCGACCAGATGGAACAGGAGCAGTGCTGAGCGCGTTGTCCCTTGCGGGAAATGTCAGGTCGGTTGTTTTCTGCCGTGTTCTCCGTATCTACCAAGTGCTCAAGTGCAGGTGTGGAGCACGGTAGATGCTGCCAAGTGGAGTACGCACGGTATCAAATCTAATCTACTGCAGGAGCGAGCGAGCGGTCACGGATCTGAAGAGCAGGGAGGATCGAGCAGCGCTAGATAGACAAAACAGAACAGCTCGGATGGTTTTGACACGGGCGTCAATGTCCAACAGTGGTTGGTCGATGCCCACTTTATGTCCACGCATGTGGGATGCTGCCAAGATTGCACCAACGCGTCGATGATTACACTTGGCAGCTGCCGAAATGAAGATCTAGCGTAAGTTGGGTTCGGGCCTAACTAACACGGCATGTTTCTCCACTTTGGTTAATTTGGTCGCTTCCCAGTAAGCTAGCAGCGGATAAGATCATAGCAGGTGAAGAACGAATAGAACTGCTAGAAGCCATCATCTTAGAACCATTGTTGCATAAATACTTTAGTTGGCTCACCATCAGCGCAATAGCCAATAAAAGTTGCTGAACAGTGATAGACAGGTCAACAAGCACGGTTAGCTCAGTGCAGCCTTCAATCATTAAGCATGAGTAGTCAAAGGAGTCGGTAAATTTCTGACCATTTCAATGCAGGTCTGGAACCTAAAGATGGTGACAAATTCTGGCGAAAAATCGGCTGAACAGTACGGGAGCCATTCAGCCATGCATGATATGATGGTCTTGCCGCTAAAGTTCCAACACAACTATTAATATACCTCGAAATAGAAACTCAATTCTTAATAGAGAAGATGACACGACGCGGCAACAAAGCAAACCGATAACAGAAAAGCAACTGCGGCGCTTGGAGACAAATATGTATGTACTCATAGATAGAAGCATCAAATCGAGCAGGTGGTCAAAGAAAGAACTCAATGCCACCTTTTTTTCTCACACAAGCCTAGGTTCATTGCCAGAAAGCGATGAGCAAAGTAAGAGTCGAGTCAAATCATATGTCTGTCCCACATTTCCAACTAATCTCAGATTGTCAGGTGCTACCAAGGGAGCGTCATCTCCTTACAAATGCTACAGACAACCACCACAACAGACCAAACTAGGATGTTTTCAACCGCAAACTCTGGAACCTAGACAATAATTATTTGGCTCAGTTTACCTGGGCATGATGGAAGAGACATGATCACGTGGCATGAATCATGCATTTATATTTGAAACATACAGCTACATAAACAAACAACCAGGGTCATTTTGATTCAAGACAGGATGCTATTTTAAGTTTTCTAAAAATGTGATGGTGATATTGCCAGCTTGTAAGTCTCCAACAAAGCTCAACTAGACAATGTGCGTTCTGCATGCTGTCTATGCTGACAAAGTGACAATCTGTATATTCCTTAAAATCAAGAGGTTAATAAAACAAAGTCAAGACCTTGGAATCAGAAGTTTAGAACTACTGTCAGAAAATGAGTAGTCTAAGCTACGGTTTTAAAGTCCCTGAACTGGAGTAATTTTATCATAACAAGAAACTCTGAGCGCAGACCTCAAAGTAAGAATAAAGCCATTTCTAATGTTAGCCACATGCAATATCTCCTATGGTCTGTCATAACACAATTTACAGGTCTCGTGCCACAGATCCGACTAGGCAAAAAATGATAACAAAATCATAGTTGGACAATCAAGGAGCTTTATTTTAGGGAGCCAAAAATAAGTCATGTCATATCTATTCGGCAAAAATAACATAAATAGTGTTCAGCTGGATACCCAACACAACAGTGTTACTATGTTTCACTAAAATCTCGTTTCAGATGGTTACATATTTGTTATATCTGCTTGGAGAAGTTATAGCATTTCAATCAAAAATCATTCAGCGCAAAAATCTTCAAAGTGCTAAGTCATTATCTGAAACAATGGATACCACACTGAATCATTTGATCAAACAATTCTTGAGTTGTCACTTCGAAGAGCCTTTACCTACAGCTTGCTGAATAAAAGGAATAATCAACACTAACATGCTATTTTAAGCTTTCTATAAAAAGTGGGCCTTTTGGCCTTTCCTCTAAAAACATGCTCTGCAGTTCATACAAAACCACCTTCCACAATAAGCAACAACACACATGTAATCAGTGAGACTGAAACATGAAATAAAAGCTAGCGCCAACAAATGATAACTTGGGGAAACATTCCTAATAAGAACTAGAATCATAACTACATATCACACATCCAGCGGTGAAATGTTATTAGGAGCATCAGAAACATCACAGTTTTTTTTCACAACTCCCTAGTTACTGTAGGTAGAATAACTCTTGCAGAGAAATCTAAAGCCTCGAGGTCAAATCACATGCTACCATGTGCTACATCACAACAAAACTACTATGCGTAAATAACAGTGTCACTACAGAAGTGTTAGAGAGGTGTATCATGTCTGAACGGAAAGTACACTAGTAAGAATCTTGAATCATTTCCCAGTACTACATGGCACAGCTTACACCCTGATGTGAATTGAGAGATATATAGCAAATCAATGAAATGAATGAATTACTTGAAGTGTCAGTAGCTATGTCGGCTTGCAAACTCAATGATAACAGCTGATAACTGCTACAGGTGAGTGACCTTCCAACATCTTGACCAGGTGCTACTTCCTAGAAGCAGCTTTTATCCGCGATATAAGGCTTTCTCCAGCATCACCCAAGCCATCCAATCCCACGAGTTTTGTTCCAAAATCTCGGTACAGTGTACTCAAGCGCTGCTCATCGTCTTCCATTGCAACTAGCTCAGCTACATTCTTTCGCACTATTAAGCCGTAGAGGAAAAGTGAGCCAGATCCTAACTTCTAGCACCAATTCCAACACGCAGTAAAGAAGTTGAATCAGGTTCAGATGTAGATGGGTCATGGAGAACTGAGAAGCCACCGAAAGCAACATCAGGGATATGGAAGAGATCATCCAGATCAATGTTGTCATCTTTAACTATGACTTTGACTTCACTATTAACATGTATTTCCTCAGATGAGCCAACCTTTTTTGCTCTCTTCCTAGCGGCTCTTACAATATTGGCAGCCTCTCTGTACCCACTAAGCAGAGCTCCATGCATCGTTGCAGGGTATCGCCTATTTGTTGCCTCCCCAGCAAAGAAGATTCTATCACCAACATTCTCAGCCAATATATCATAATCATCACCAGAAGACCCAATACCCACATAGGAATATGATCCATATGTAAACCTGTCAGTGCCCCATCGAGTGCAAATTGCCTGCAGTGGGTTTGGCACCTCGATCCCCTTTGGTGAAAAGATTTTTCTAAGTGTGTCTAAAACCTTCTCAACATTTTCCATTGGTGACTTCTTCTCAAAATTGATAGCAGATTCCCCAGCAACAAGGGCAACGAGCAATGGTCCACCTGAGACTGATGAATAGCTATAGAACAGGAAAAATTCGCCACGTTGACCAGAGTCCTCCGTCAAATGCCCAAATGTATCAACCCTGCCATCCCAAAAGTCAAAAGGGAATAGCATCACAACCTTATTGAGAAGCCCAAACCCCAATCTTTGAATGGCCTCACGCTTCCGAGTTGGCAGCTCAGGCATAAAATCAATGTCCCCCTTCTTAAGCACGCCAAGGGGAACAGTGCAGAGCGCCATATCACCACGGAATGTCTGCTTATCAGTGTAGACCATCACACCATCGCACCCATACTGTATCCTTCGCACACTCTGTCCATAGAATATCGGGACGCCATCAGCAAGTGCTCGGATAAACTGGGAATTCCCACCAGGAATAAAGCAGTGGTCACCACCCATTTCGTATGGATCATCTTGGTCCCAGAAGGCCATGGAGAGATCAGCAAGGGGAGCAGCATTGGCATACTCCAGGTTCGCCAGATGCCAATCAAGAAGCATTCGTTCCTGTGGCTCAGCGGCGACACCATGTGCCGCCCGGAACGCCTCAAGTGCCACGCCAAGTGACATATCCACACCGTGTTGGACACTATCTGCAACAACCTGCCGCAGCTGGCACACCTTGTCAAGAAGCTGGTTAAAGGAAGCTTCAACGCGAGCGTCCATGTCAGAGTCGGCGGGGCGGCCATCCGGAAGATACAGCGGGCACTTGTCCCGCACCTTGTGGAGTGGGAACCCAAGCTGTCGTGCTATGACACCAAGGGGGTTCCCATTGATACCTGTGAGCACACTGCCTCCAAGATCAGCAGCAGCAACCATGTCAGGGTGGTCTGCAGCAGAGGAGCGCATCGTCTTAGTAAACACGCGGCCACCTGGTCGGAGTCGACCTTCCACAATGGCGACCTTGAAGCCAAGAGACATAAGGTGGCGTGCAGCAGCTAGGCCAGCAAAGCCAGCACCGACTATGAGGACGGAAGGGGCAGGATGGGAGGGAGGGGGGACTGGGGGGAGGGAGACAATGGACGGGGCGAGGCCGAAATTGATGTAGGCATGGTCAGACAGGAAGGAGTGCGCAGCGGCGACGAGCGGCGCATGCTCAGCCGAATAGATGCGAGCGCGGCGCTGGCGCGACGGGGGCGAGGGGATTGGAGCGCCAGAGCGCGAGGATGTGGTTGCGCACGACGAGGTAGTTGGCCTGGTCGGCGCCACCGATGCGTGGGAGGACGGCGGCGGCGACCTCGTCCTCGGAGAGAGTATCGGCGGGGAAACCCGCCGCGAGGGCGATGAGGGCCTCGGAATCCAGCTCCCGCGCCAGGCGGAGGGAGGAGTTGGTCGGCGGGCGCCCACGGCGGCGCGGGATGCCGGTGAGATGCGCCGTGGCCGCCAGGACGAGGAAGATGCGCCGAGGAGGAGGACGCCCTCCGTGGGGACCATGTCGAGGAACTGCTTCTTGCGGCGGCGGCGCTTCCGCGCGACGGTGGAGTCGTCCACGGCCGCGGTGGCGGAGGGGGCCGACGGGGTCGGGGAGGACGTGGGCGGGTCGTCCTCCATGGGCTCCGCCGCGTCCCCTCCCGCCGCTTCGTCCTCCATGGGTTCCCCGGCGTCTCCCCCTGCAGATTCATCCTCCATGGGCTCCGCGGCCGCCGCCGCCGCCGCCGCTTGGTCCCCGTCCTGATCCATTGGGGGGGGGGCGGCCGATCTGCGTCTTCGGGCGCGTCGGCTTGTGGTATGGGCGGTGGTTGCGCCTCGTTGCCTTCCTCCATTGGGGTTTCGGGGTGGAGATGCGGCGAGCTCGGCGGGTGGGAACGGAAGAGGATTTGGGGAACTCGGAGGGTTCAGGGGTTGGTTTAGGGCCGGAACTGTGCGCTCGTGGCCTGATAGACGGGGAGTCGGGATGGAACAGATCCGGCCCGCTTGGCCGAGTCGAACGATTTCTGTACATCGACTGTCAAACCGAGTTAGCCCACCAGCGTAGAGCCGTACACCCTTAAGCCCATAGGCCTCCAATACAGCCTTTACATATGGCCATAGCCCATAGTGCATTCCCTTCTTTTCCCTACAAAAACTGACATTCTCTTCGAAATTCGGACGCAGCTAAAAACATAGAGGGAATAAGAAGGCAGACGCTACCAAGCCACAGCGTTGGATTTGGATAGGTGATACCATTCCATGACCAATTTTCTGCAGCTTCCAAAAGATAGTTAGGCACAAGTCAAAAAAAAAAGTTAGGCAGGCTATGACTGTAGGTACCAGAAGTGCATGCGTACGTGGTAACAAATCTGTCCAACTTAGCATAGCTTCGAGAACATAAGCGGGATGGTTAGTAGGGTGTTCGTACCCCAGCCCATCAAACTTTAAACCCCAAGTTTGACACTGGTGTTTCTCATTTAAGGCAGAATATTTTTCAGTGGGAGACGACGTTCGGTCGACAGCGAGGTGTCTGTGGCGACTTCGTCAATCTCAAGACTTGACCCGCCGGCTCAGTCTCTCGGAGGTGCTCATAAAAGTAGGGTGTGCGTGCGTGCGTTCATATGGTTGAGTGTGTGCGCGTGTATGTGAGCGTCTGCGTTGTACTGTGTTTCGCAAAAAAAAAAAACTTATCATAGCTTCGTCTGTGGCAGACGATCGAGCTAGAGATCATACGCACGGCCACTCTCCTGGCCTCTATTTTTTTTTTACCGAAACTTGGGAGCTTTTTTTTCCATCAATAACATCCTATTACCGTCATCCGGCAAGCTAGGAAAGTTTGGGCTTTACTCAAGCCTGCTATCCATCCCGGTCATGGTACTTGCATGCTTCGCACACAAATGTGCCAGAACATTTGAAAACGCTTATCTTCACGCGTGCAAAGCGTCGCACGACGCACACGACGCGAGCATAGACCTATTCCTCGCGCACGTCTTATCCTTCTTCCTCGACGGTCAGGCCGAGCCGGAGCCGCCGCAGCCACGGCTGGCCGAGCCGGAGGTGAGCCGAAAACTTATCAGGGGGGGTGCGGGGTCGCCGACGCCAGAGAAGAAGGGTGGGTGTAGAGGGATGCCCGGGGCGGCGGCGGACCTGCGGAGGAGGAGATCGGGGCAAGGCGGGCGGCGAGACGTTGCGGCAGCGCGCCGGCCGCGGGCAGGGCAAACGGCGGTTAGTCCGGCGGTGGCTACGGGGGTGCTGCGGCGGTGTCTTCTTCCTCTCTGGTGGTTTGTCGTTTAGCAGGGCAAACCGTGCGAGCCTTCACACGTGCGAAGACTAGCATTCCCCCAGAACATTAGCATATCTCCTTACATGCTTGATTGGAAACGACACAAAATTAAGCGGTGGCTCCCCCATTTCATCTAAGGCGCGGCAATAGACCGAGAACTGCCACATATAGACAGTCTGAAGGATAACATGCTTCTCAACCGAGCAAAAATGGCTCCCTCCCGAACAGCAAGAAGCTCCGCGATTATGGATCTGTTACTCGTTCAAGAGATTTATTACACCAAGCACCAAGGAATGCCCCACGTGAACAGCTACCCGTCCTGCCCGACCTTTAGATGTTTCATCACTTATTGCCGCATCCGTTGTTGTAGATCAAGAAAACCTTTCCATGGGGCGACCTACGTGATGAAATCGTAGGTTGCCTCGAGCGAGCGAGCGCTCACGCGCATGAGGCTCATTTTTCACGAGCGCAGTTTACCCTTTTTTTTGGACTAGTTTTATATGTGCAAAGAAAGTCCGAGTTTCAACGTCACTTCCAAACCTCTTTTATATTTGTAACAAAATATCACGAATTTTATTGAGTAAGGACAGACGAGATGTTGCAGTGTTTTCTGGACGTTTTTGCTATAAGTTTGTGTTTCAGTGCTCTGTCATGTCTCTTTCCATCGGTACTTGTTCAGCTAGCAAGTCTCCTCTCCTTGGTCATGTTGGTGTAGCCCACAAAAAAAATATGGTGAAAACAGCCGCTAGTTATTGCAAGGTTTATTTTTGGCATTTGTGTTTTAAATGAATATATGGCAATAATTGTTGTGTAAGCACTATTTAATTGTTGCAAAAACATTTTTTTATGTTGTAATCATTTGTTATTTTTGTTAAATTTGTTGGTGAGTTTTCTTGCAAAGCAATCTGCATCATAATTTGTTGTTTAACCATTTTTTGTACCATTACCTTTTTAAAATGTTGTAATGATTTGCTGCAATAATATATTCTTTATACACGGGCTGATAATTTTGCTGTAATTCTTAGAAATTATTTGCGATATTAGGGGTAAATCACCACGATGACATTTTTGTTGTAAATATCGGAAATGTCAGGGACAATGTGTATACCCCCTTTGTTTTAGTGGAGCTGATGTGTAGTGTTTTCTTTTTGGAAAACTGAGCAAATAAAATGTAAAAATACATTGTGACTAATTTTTTTTACGTTGGATGACAATCAAATGGATCCAGAGGAGACATATGTTCGTGCTTTTCTAGGGAAACCTGCGCCTAGCGTTGGCATGTAGATAATGGCATGCAATTTGCAGAGGATGCGATGTCGTATCTTTTTTTCCTAAATGACCCTTAAGCGAATTTTTAGCCACTAATGGCTCCTTAAAAAACTTTTAGCGAGATATGGCCCTTCCCCAAAATTGCCGAATACGACACTCAATTTGGCTTGTTGAGACTAAGAAACGCATTAATTTCTACGTATTTTGAAATAAGCCATTTGATATGGCGTTTTTCAACCTCAAAGGCTCTGAGATAATACGCCATCCCGTTGGCGTTTCTCGAAATCTCAGAGGATCTAGAATTGAAAAAGCCATATCAATTGGCATATTCTGAGAATGGCTTATTTCAAATAACTTACATTTTTTGCGTTTCGTGGTCTCAGTCAAGCCACTGATGTGTGAGATACTGTGTTCCCTCAGTCTGTTCTCTCGTACGCACAAATCTCCTAGACTCCAGCCGTCCAACCTTGCACGCAGGACGACGGTCTGTAGTGCTAAATAAAAATGGGGGCATCCTACGTACGTTTTTTTTAGATAAAGGGAATTTTATTACTTAAGAGTTTTAAGCATTACACCCGGCCTCTGCATAGCTAGGATGCACACAGCCACAAGTTCACGAGCTCACAAGTACCCAAAACAGAAAGTAAAAAGGCGAATTACATATCATAATGAGAAATTGTAGATCCGCCTAAGATGCTGGTAGGTCAATCCGGAGACTATGTTGCCATCCATGCCGGGAAAATAACTTCCTGGCCGCAGCCTCCAAACGTGACGCCACCTCCAAAAACAAGTCTCGATGCTCCGCACGCTGCAGGGCCGACCATGCTCATATCGTTGCTGTGCACCGATAGATAACCTGCATAATAGAAGCATTTTTATCGTTAAAAACCTTGTCATTTCTACATAGCCACAGCGACCAAATAACGGCAATCGCTCCCATCCTACTGAAGAGTTTAAACCTAGGATCTACCCCGTTTAACCAGTTGCCAAAAATGTTTGCAACGGAACGCGGGGGATGTAAGGTAGAACCTATCTGGATGGCTGACCATATAGACCTGACGAACTCGCACTGAAAGAATAAGTGTGTAATGGTCTCATCATGATGACAGAAGACACACTTTTTACTTCCGTGCCAATTGCGTTTGGCAAGGTTATCTTTTGTAAGAATTACACCTCGACGAAGATACCATGCAAAAACCTTAGTTTTCAGTGGTATCTTCATCTTCCAAATTTTATTATGCATCCTACGTACGTGTCTAGGTGTACAACTAGATTGTTGGCCACACAACAAGTTAAACTTGCAACAAGTTAAACTTGTAGAGAGACGACATGACATGCAGAGTCAGCCTATAGTCCGGGCAAGAAGGGTAACTGCCTCGGCTCCAGGAAGAGAATGGCCCAAAATGTTAAAGAATAAAGTAATCACTATGTTATTATTCATTATGTCTTGTAAAGATTTAAGCCATGGATGACTTTTTCTGGTCAAGAACGCATAATTTTGACTATGATTTTCACTTATAATATGTCTAAAAATAGTATGAATACATATGAAAATAATAATTCACAAGATAATGCAATGATTCCATTTATATAAACAAAATCCATACACTTTGGTATTATTAGACTACTCACAGTGGGAAATATCATATAGTATCATGCATGAGAGCGGTGATTTGTCACCCGGGCTACATGTAGCCCGGTATTGTATTTATTTATTTTTCGCCATTTTAAGTTTGCAAAAAATCCGGAAAAAATACTGGATATTGACAACGACTTGGTCTATGTTTCTGAAAAGTTTCAACGCGAAATAGTTTATATTGCGCCCTACACGAAAATGACAAAATTCTGACAATTTTGAGAGATTTTGAATCACCACACAGATCTAGAAATTTGTCTTTTCTACACAGGATAAAATACTAAATTATTCGCATTTCTTTTTTGCACATAGGCAAGAATCATCATTATCTACGTTTAGGAATTTTTTCAGAATTTTTTACAACTTAAAATTGCAGATTTTTAATTTTCAAAAAACCGGGCTACATGTAGCCGGGTGACAAAACGACTTTACGTATCATGCACGTGATACTAAACTATGTTACTAACTTCATAGTGGGTAGTAACATAAGTGTAGTATTATGTAACAATGCATTTATTAGGTTTGTAGACTCAATATTCATTGGAAGACGTTATGTTACGGTATCTACCTATGATACCACTACCTCATCTCTCATCATTAATTACAGTGTCACGTAAGATTTTTGCATGCATGGAATGCATGATACTACCTATAATACTCCCATTCTAGGTAGTCTTAGTGGTCAAAGAAATGAATTAAAGATGAGGAAAGTTCATGCGGGCTTAACATTTGGGATAATGGGAGTATCTTAACATATTAAATTGGTTAATTTGCAGATGATAATTTTTTTTATTTTCATAAACTATGGGGGGGGGGGGGGGGGGGGGGGGGGGGACTTATATGCACCAGATGATAGAAAGCATAATGCATAAGAGCGTATAAAATGTTTAAATTTACATATCCAAACATACTAGAATCCATGCTACTTTTTTCATTGGTGATTGCTCTAAGGAATGTTGTTTCAACACGAAGTGCAAAGCATGCACAATTTGCTTAATTTTGACTTGCTAACAATTTTGGCCATGAAAAACTAGTGTCATTGCTTCATTTTATACTCCAAAATTTTCTATAAAGATGATTACTTAATCATACACTAGAAACTGTTATGACATCTCAATTCTTATGTTTTTCCTATTCCTGAGTTTTTCCTATCCTGTATTCCAAACGGGGCCGTAAGGAAGACAAAATCAACATCATAGCCGGCGATGCCATAAGAGGAGGACAGGGCTGGGCTGAGAATGGGGGAGGCGGCGGAAAGACTGAGAGGAAACCTGAAAGGTGTAAGGGATGATAAAAGAAATTTATTTTTTAGGGGAAGGTTGTAGAACCATCAGGTTCAGTCACAGGTTGAGTGAGACGAGGCGCAGAGCTTGTTATGCTGCATCGATCAGCCGTGCGCGCCAGATCACGGCCTCGCGGCTTCGATTCCGGCCAGTGCATGCCAGCTCCGGGGATTCACCGGCAATTAACAATGGAGGAATCAGAGAAACCAAACTGCCGGACTGACGGGGCGCTAACTAGCTGCGAAGCTTGTAACGTACCGCAACGAACTTCCGTGGGCTGGTCGAAAGGGACGCCAGGGCGCCAGGCTAGCTGCGAAAGGAAAGAAGAAAGAAGGGAAGTGGCCAAGCAGCCAGCAGGAGATGATGGTGGTACGTTCTTGCACGACATTCGCTGCCCGGCCAGCTAGGATTCACTCACTGATGTCTAACTAATGACGTAGTACTCCGTATTGGCCAGCGACAAACAGGAGGAGTATCCGGCGATGGTGCAGTCCAACGAAACCTGAGATGGATGTGTGTAGGATTTTTGTCACTTTGGAGTTTGGAGCTAGCACGTCGTCTCTCTGCTGCATCACCCTCTCTCTCTGTTGCTTGTTGTTTAAGAAAGAAGGAAAAACGAGGTTAGTGCAACGGATGGAGATTCACTTGGGCTCATGTTTGATGGAAACGGCCGATTCGGCTCCATTTCCACTAATATTTATTAATTAGTATATGCAACCTACACATCATCCATTAATTTCTTAAATCATTCAATTGTTCATATTAATAATTTATAATACTAACTCATCTAATGTGTATTAAATTTAATGTCTCGACTTTGATGAATTAAATTTAGCATATATACTTCTTTAGACAACAAAATGTATCAATGTTTTTGTTTGCACAATATTGTTTATAAAGGAATCCTCGCTGCAACGCGCGGGGTATACTTCTAGCTCATAAAGACTAAGCCCCTAGTTTAGTTAGGAGCCTAAAAACACTATTGGGTCTCTTTGCTTCGAACAATTTTAATAAGAATAATAAAGGATTCATATCCTTCAAATTATGTGGTGTTTTTATTTGTAAGATTGCATTCTAAATGATGTTTTTGAAATAAACAATTGCACTATATTTTATAGGAAAATTTAACATCCATCCAACCAATCAGTAAGCCGTTTCATTTCTCGTGATGGAATCAAACTAAATTTGGTGCATGCTGATGAGGTCATAGGTCCCCAATGTACGTGAAGTTTAAAGGAGGACTACTCGAGAGGGAGTGGCCCAGCCCAACGACTCGGAACCTAGGCGGGGCCCAAATGTGCATCTTGATCTTCCGACATCACCAACAACAAAGTCGGCGCCACTGCCCCCGGTTGGACGCTCTACTCTGGGACGCTCGGACTCCTCGATGATTTCGCTGATCAACTTTATCTCCACGACTCAGACTAGGTCCGAATGGAAGGAGGTCATCCTGAGGGGAATTCATCCCAGCGGGGGCTCGCATCTCAACACCGACTCTAATCAAGATCGTGTCAAGTTTGAATGGTGCCTCGTTTCAACTGTCGACAACTCGATTAACCTCTATGGGCACAACATGGATGACAAGGGAAGCTCGTGTAGCAACAATCCTTAAACGCTGCAACTCTGTTCGTCAACAACAAACCTATGGTCCGTACTGAACCCTTAGACGCCAACCAGAATGACGATCATCAGCGTTGCGCCTCTCCTGTCGTGGAGCTCTAATAGACGATCTAGTCCTCAAGCGGAGTCTCAGACTGAGAGTGTCTTCCGGAGCCAGCCATGGTGGAGCGAACGGTGGGGGGGGGGGGGGGGGGGGGGGGGGGGGCATGCTATGATCTAGTCTGGGGTAGGTTATGTTTGGGGTCGGATTGGGCCATCCTGGGCAGGTTTGACACGACAGATATATGCATGCAAACGCGCCCAAATGACACCAAATCTGTTCCACATATGGGCTTAGTATGAGTGACGCCAGACAAGTCAAGATATTTGAGGCAGGAACAAGATCGAATAGCCTTTTATTGTCGTGTTTAGGCTATCCTCTCTTCCCAATAGGGAGAAGCGGGGTCCATTTGAAGAAGCTCTTGGATCAACAATAATATTTTGTCAGCCGCAAACATGGCTTAATTATTACTCCCTCCGTTCCATAATATAAGATGTTTTATATGTTACACATATTGTCTAGATTCATATCAAAATAAGTGTACATGTACACTAAAACATGTCTAGATACTTATATGAATGTGAGAAAAGGCTAAAACATGTTATATTGTGATACAAAGGGAGTATCTCGTAATGGTGTCCAGCTAAGCAAACATGCCACCAAGCTTCGTCAGAAACGCTACCGCTACATCCATTCTGTAAAATAAGATGTAAAAATTTGTCGAAACTCAAACCATTTAAAGTTTAACCATGTCTATAAAAGAATATCTGAAATTATAATACCAAACAAGTATAATATATAATATATTTAACAGTATATATTTTTTATAAGACTGATTTGACATTGTAGAGCTTTACATTTTTTCCTAAAACGTCCGAAGTATAGGAATCATATACATTAACACTCCTATGATATTACTAACAATATTGTGACGATAAGAGCTCCCAAATGGTTGGGTTTGTCCATCTCTCATTGTACCATCAAAATTCTGCCCCCATTATTGCCGGCATCGATCCCTAATATATGCATATATCCAGAAAAAATGGGATCATCATGCAACACATGAGCTAATCCTAGAGTTGAGACTGGAGTTCTACTCGGTGTTTATGTTTCCACACGTGCATATGAGTTTTTCTCTGAATGTTACATTAAAGAACTATGACAGTTATCGCATAGAGAATAAACATTAATTACGAGCGTGGGTATAAATAATCAAATTTATTATTTTCTCTAGCGTATATCGATATTATGTTATTATCATTACTTGTGTTGCATTTGTGATCGACCTAGCCCTTTTATCCAAGTTTCCTGCTATTGTGGCTCCATTCATTGCGCGATATGTAACTGCCACTCACATTTTAAATTGATGTTAACTTCCTCTAGAAACATTTATCCAAACATGGTTATTTTTTGTTCTTTGAGACGAAAAATGAGTGATAAGAGCATTCAAATGTCAGTTTTGGAGGAAAATTGCCATTGCTATAATCTAGATCTTGTCATCTGGATTTGATTCATCTAATTATGGTTTCAAATGGCAATATCGGGTTAGTGCTGTAACAGGGAATAATGTCACACACATGTACTTATCGCCAGCGCTAGTCCAATAAAAAATTGGGACTCGGCAAATAAAAATGAATACTATTTATATTAAACTTTTATACTTATTTGGGTCTTACTTTTAGCATGTTATTTTATTATAAGTACAATTTTATGCTTGTTTGCTTCGTTTAACACGTAGATGGCTATATTACTAATATTTATTTGTGTGCTTTTCTACTGAACTCATTGATAAATACTAAACTGTACTTTGTAACAAAGTTATTTCTAGAACTATGTTTTCTGCAATGCACAATCCATATAATTTATAATTATTTATGGCAAAGAACCGTAAAGAGCGATCCAATAAATATCTCAATGACAATATCTAGTATGATTAAGTAAGCGTCTTTATAATCCACACCGCCTTTTCATGGTCAAAATTGGTTAGCAAGTAAAAAATAATAAAGTGTACATGCTTTGTACTTGGTGTTTAAACAACATTGTTTAGATTAATCAACAATGAAAAAACAGTGGTGTGGATTCTAATATATCTACATATGTAAGTTTTATTATTTGATATGCTCTTATGCAATGTGCTTGTTATCGTCTGGTGTACAAAAGTCCCCCTCAATTTAGAAAATAAAATTTGTTGCACAAAATTAAATATGAAAATTCAGAATTCTAGAATTCCATGAAACCTGCACGACTCACCGAAAAGGGAATATCAAGGTAACTAAATTTGTTGTTGTTGTTGTTGGTTATATTGGTTTTCTCCTACGTCCTAAAAGGCTCGTGATGTATATTCGCTTCTACAAATAAATAATGTTTCAAAGAATATATAATTATTGGCTGTTGGAGCTTATGGAATCACATGAATAAAATTATCTTGACGGAGGGCAGCTGAATATTGAGTAGTGTATCACATCTTTCAAAGATACATTCACCCCCATAATGCACAGAGCCAAACCAACTCTTTAAAGATGGCATGCAAAAATGGTTTGATACGATGTAAAATTTTCTTTTGTATCCCCTTTAAAATATAAATGAAAAAATGACGCACTAGGGGTCTTCCCTACAATTTTTCCGTTGGAAAATTAACCATTTTATTAATTGAAATTCTCTCTCCGTCACAAATTTTAAGGCCCGTGATTTTCACCATTTTTAATTCACGGTTTTGACCACTAATAGTGACAAGCTGTGGATTGATCTTGTATATATGACACTGTTGCATTTTATTTCTAAATACTATTTATATGAATTTATACAATTTTTGAAACATACTGTAAGTAAGAATCATAGTAAAACTTAGTTATAATCTCGTAATGGTGTCCAGCTAAGCGCGGATGCACCACCAGGCTCCGTCACCAACGCTACTAACAGCGGAAGGAACCGCCGGTGACGTCGCGGCGGCCTAGTACTCTACTACCGGAATGGAATGAAACGACATCTCCAGGGTCAACGCCGGCAAGGAACGATGCATGCGTCAGTACTCTCCCTCCCTAGTGATATCCACGACAGCTCCTCATTGTTCCTTGGACATTCCACCATGAACAGAAAATCAATTCTTCCTTGGACAGAAATTCCCCTCTCCTCAACTACAGTTTGCTACATTAATACGCTAAATCCGCTACAGTTTGCTTCGATGGTTAGCGTGTGGACCTTTGCGAACGGGGCGAAATCAAGTGGCGTGTCCGATGCGTGCAAGCAACCGCAACCGAGTAGCTCGCGCAGCCACCAACTCGATCGCGAGCAGTAGTAGCCTAGGCTCCATGGATCAATCACGTAGATAGATGGAGATGGATATATGCCGCCGTCTTGCTAATCAGTTCGTTGCGTTCGCTTGATCGATCGGCATCACACAAGTGGGCGAAGGTGGCAGCTCCATGTACGTAGTATACGAGTACAGGCGTACAGCTCCAGCTCCAGCAGCACCTCTCGAGTAGCAAAGGAGGTTATTATAGGACTCGGCACGGGCAAGGCCTGCGTAGCAGCCTGCCTATAATCGTTTTTCCCTCCCCGTCACTGTGCAGGAGGCGAAGGCGAAGGCGATTTTTGGAGCGACTCCGCCGATCCACCGGGTGCGGCCGCTGAGCCGTGGGATTCTTCCCCTCCGCCGGCCGCTTCGGCGGCGGGAGGGTGGGGGATCCCCGGCTCCGGTCTGTATATATGGTAGGGTAGGGGGGAGATCTCGCCGGCGGCGCTCTGGAGGAGGTGGTGCGGCTGGTGTTCGGTTTGGCGTCGGCGCGGGCTTCTCCGGCGGTGCTGCCCCTCGGGGCGCGGCGTCTCTGCGCTCGACTTGCGGGAGCTCGGGGCCCAGCGTGGTGCTCGAGCTTCTCTGGCTTCCGCTGGATCCGTGCTGGCGGCGGATCTGGCGGCGGGAACCCTGGGCTCGTCGAGTTCTTCGACTTCCTCCGGCGACGGCTCCGATGGCGGCCGAGGCAAAGTGGCGTGGATGGGACAGGGGGGCGCTTGCCCTGGTCGTTCATCGACAAAAGCTCCGCCGCGGCGCGGCGGACGGGCACGGCAGCGTCTCTCATAGGGCAAAGTTTTCCCTGACAGCGGCAAGGTGGCGGCTGGTGGTCCTCGTCTCCGACGCCGGTGATGTTGTTGTTCTTGTTGCTTGTGGTTCCTTTTCCTCTACGTATTGTGGTTCTGTATTTCTACTGTGTACTTTGTACGTGGTTTTCGTTTGAATATACGTGGTGAAAATGCAAAAAAAGGAGGTTATTATAGCCGGCCCATTGGGAAGTAGACTAGAACTAGAAAGGGCCAGGCAGCTGTCATCCCACACCCGAACCCCCTCCCTCCCTCGACCCTCCCTCTTCCAGCGCACGCACAGCCGCCCCCTTCTCTTCTTCCTCCCCTCTCCTCTCTTTTAGGTTGTGTAGTCTCGTCTCTGCCTCCGAGCAAGAGAGGGGTGTGGGTTATGGAAGATAATCGTTCCAGCAATTGGAAACTGATTAAGGGGGAGCAATCAAGGGAGAAGGGCAGGCCGTCTGTGCGCCGGATCCGACCCAACCGGCCCAGCCAACACAACTAGCTGGCTGGCAGGCACCGATCGGGCAAAGGAGATAGAGAGTCCAGGTTAGTTTGATCCCGGGAAGTCCCAAAGACCAAAGAGAGAAGGGACTCTGTTGCTGCTGCACGCGCGCGGAGTCGTGTGGTTGCGTCCTCCTTTGCTACGACAAGAGATATGGCGGCGGCTCCGTCGTCGTCCTCAGGTGGTGGGTCGTCGTCGCCGGCCCAGGCGCCGGGAACAGGAGGTGTCGGCGTCGGCGGGGTGCCGTACCACCGGTCGCGGTTCGGCGACACCACGCTGACCAAGGTGTTCGTGGGCGGGCTGGCGTGGGAGACGGCCTCCGCCGGGCTGCACGACCACTTCCGGCACTACGGCGAGATACTCGAGGCTGTCGTCATCACCGATCGCGAGACCGGCCGATCCAAGGGTTACGGATTCGTGCGTACTCCTCCTCTCTCCCTTGGTTTCGCTATCGCCGGCGATCGATCGCGGCCGCCCTTGGTCTCATCGGGTGCTTTGCTTCGCCTCTTGTCTGCAGGTGACGTTCCGGGACGCGGAGTCGGCGCGGCAGGCGGTGCAGGACCCGAACCCGATGATCGCCGGCCGGCGCGCGAACTGCAACATTGCATCCATGGGCCCGCCGAGGCCATCGCCGCAGAGAGGTAAGCTATCCGAAAAAAAACTCCACCGAATCAATGCCCTGTTGCAGGAACATGTGCATGCGCAGCAATAATCGGGACATGATTAGCGGGAATCGCACGCAATTAATGGGATAAGCTTTGATTAGGGCACGCGCGCGCGCCGCTTTTTTTTCCATATCTCCTTCTCCTTCCTCGTTTGCGTGGGATAATCATCGGAAGATGGGTGGGGCCCGGCTCCAGCCTTAAAAAGGCTGTGTGCGCCAGCACAGACGAAGCAGGACGACGACTCGGGGGTACCTGGTCTGCATTGCATGCTCATGGCTGTCAGACAACACTCATGGCTTTGCTGGGCTTGCGCTTTGGCCAGCCTGGCCTCTGCATTCAGTTACTGCTACTGTGTTGATTACTGACTATAATCGGCTGGAGCACTAGTCACTCCGGCCTCCACAAATACACAGGCCCTCTTCTTTTCAGCTTATTTTTCAGATTCTTCGAGAAGCTACCCTCCATCAGCTTCTCCCAGAATCTTGTTTTTTAAATTTGTTTAAACTTCTAAATTTGTCTTCCCAATACTTATTTAGAAGTTTAAACAAATTTAAAAAACGAGATTCTGGGAGAAGCTGATGAGGGTAGCTTCTGGGAGAATCTGGAAAATAAGCTGAAAAGAAGGGGGCCACAGTTCTCTTCAGTTCAAGATTTTGACTATGAACACGTAGATAAATCAATGACCTTATTTTTCTCTGATTGACATAGGATGATCTAAATATCATTGTTATGTTAATGGAGTGAGTAGTAAATAGCATTATCAACGGGGGTTGTTGATTGACGTCCCTGGCCTATATTTCTGGTTGTTGCTGCTTACTCTTACTCATTCGGGAAAGAAGTTGCTCTGATTGTGAGTGGTGATATGATCAAATCGCTCCAGCGAGAATGCGATGTAAAGTGGGTGCATGATATCGCTGGAGAGCTCAATCAGGAATCCGCTTTGCTTTTCTGGTCAAAATCAGTGCACGGCATTGCAAAAGTGTTCCGTCGCATATACTGCTCCCCCTTTGACAGGGTTTCGGTGGCTGTCAACGAGTTTCGGGGAATAGATAGATAGATAGATACTCTTGCATGATGTTGCATGTTGCTTGGATATGCTCCAGTTCATTTGTGCTCATTCAATATGCGCCTTTGCGCGTGAATTTTGACCTCACGATATCATCCCACTTGCAATGCTGCATCAGTTTGGTGGTTATTAACTCGGACCTGCTTTTTCAAATGTACTGTTGTGTGTTGGGTTGAAGGGGAGTATTTTTTTTTACGATAAAACAATTGGGTCTGGAGGGTATCTTTGTATTCCACAAACGGTACAGGCTAGTGCACTACAGCACATGAGTATCACCAGACTGGAGTAGGTTGTAGTGCAAGCTAGCTTAGCTAAAAATATCTTGTAGTATTTGGCACTGAGCTAACCTACGCAATGTGTTCATACTATAAAGAAACCCCGTTACATCTTCCATTGTTCTTCACTTCTTCTTCTGATTTTTTTTTTTACAAAAAAGAATTGGCCAAATGCAGTCACCAGAACACATCTGGTAGTATCCTTGTCATGAAAAAAGAAGAGGCAAAATTTCACCAGGCAATTAAGTAGCTCGTGAGAGAGAAATAACAAAACCATGCTAGGACATGCTAGTACCCATGCATATCTGGTCAAACCCAGTCCAACGTACTCGGGCACATGGTATCTCCCTCCCCATACAACTGTTTCGCAACCCCTGGCTGGGGCCCCACTGCCCTCCTGTCCTGTCTGGAAAATGCATACGTGATCTAGGATTTTTTTACAAATATAGCCCCTGCCCAATGCAATTGCTAAAAATAGCCTCCTCTGAATTTTTTTTTTGTCAAAAATGGCCCTGGCGGGGGAAGACAGGGAAGCGACACGTGTCCTCCCGCCATCTGGAATGGCGGGAAGTCTCCTGCGGCGACACGTAACACATTCCACCGGATGGAGTGGCGGGAGGTGGTGGGGTCAGCATGACGAGACGCGGACTGGTGCTCAGTGCCAAGGGACTTCCCGCCACATGGTACGGCGGGAGGAGACTTTCCGCCACTTGGTATGGCGGGAAGAGACTTCCCTCCAACTGGAATGGCGGGAGGACACGTGTCGCTTTGTTGTCTTCCTGCCAGAGCCACTTTTGACAATAAAATTTGGAGGGGGCCAATTTTAACAATTACGTTGGACAAGGGGCTATATTTGTAAAAAAAATCTGTGATCTGGCTACGACCTCTTCGTGCCACATTTATTTGTTTGTTCGGTGCGAGTTGCTTCCTCTGCAGCTTATAACATGTCTGAATTTTTTCCCTCTCTCTCTGCAGGTAGGAACCCGCGCAGGCCCCACTTGCCGGATCACCAGCACCCGAGCCCGCCTCAATACATGGGCGGCAGGATGCAGTCGCCGCACCAGCAGATGCCCACCCAGTCTCAGGCCGTGTTCTACCACCACCCTTCACAGTACGGGTGAGTGTCATTTCACACCATCTGTAGTTCTGTACGTATCATGTTAATTCTGCTTTTAAGTCACAAAAGTACTCAAATCATATCGTGAGATCTGAGGACAGTGCAAACTCTGAAACCTCGATTTTTTAGTGATAATAAGACTTGTTTACCCAGTTTCATAGTAAGGTATAAATGAAGTTCAAACCGCACTTCCGTTTCAAAAAAAAAGAGGTTCTACTGGTTGAAAATTTCATAAGATGGTAGTTACAAAGCATTGTTTAGTATAGCGCCGATCAAACCAGAAACTCAAAATGGAGCTCGAGCTAAATGTAGCTCTTTATTTAAAAAAAATCAAATATTTTTTTGAACCGAGAAAAAAAATCAAATATCGTACTTTAAGTTTCAGAAAATTTCGAAAAAAAGTCTCTATGTTGACATAGATACATACTATAAGCGTGAAAAATCTCAAAAGTCAAATTACTTTGTATTTCCATATACACAAAAAGGACAAAAATGTAGATATGAATTTAGTGAACATGGCACTTTTTTACAACTCAAATTTGTCCGATTTTATCATTTTTTTATAGCCCAGAATATAAGAAATTTTGCATTGAAACTTTGCGCAATTATAATATAGACCATTGAATACATCCAAACTTTTTTTCAGATTATTTCAAACTTCAAAATATGGTTTTCAAAAAAATTAAAAATAAAGAGCTGCCTCTAACTTTGGAGCCATTTGTCCACACTCGGATCGAACACATTGATAGAATGATAGTTGTTGGGTGTTGCAGTTTTTTGTGGTTCAAAGCATTTGCCGATCCTGATGTAAATACTGTAGTTTGACATGACCGAGTATAATAGATAACGACTCCTAGACTGAACCCGTAGCTGTTGAAACGAAGAACAGAGATAGACGTTGTTGGTTGTGCTGGTGCCGCTCTTTATTGTAGCTGACGGTTTGGGTTACCGAATCGACTACACACTGCTCGGAACGAGCGAGGTCAGGTCACGGTCGGGTTGCTTTCGCGCCCGGCAGCTTTCGGTTTCCGCTTCCTTTGTCTGACTGGACTTCAGCACGCCCGGGCCCACGCGTCCACCACATCTTGGGCCCTCCGGGAGGCCCTGGGCCTTTGCCGAAGCAGCTCGGCGGCATGGACATTCAAGTCCCCACCGTCTCTCTTATCCGTTGTTGCCTTGCTTGCGAACAGCCTCTGCGCTTCGTTGGCGTTGCTCGGAGGGTTTAATGGCTGCGTCTAGATCTTTGTAGCCACTTGGCTATCTCGCTGGAGCAGTGCTGTTGACGTACTCCATATATGAATTTATTGGTATAGGCGTGTACAGATCGCTGGCACATGAATCCATGACACGGTCTGGTCAGCAACAAGTTGTTGAGTTGCTTGCACAAAAGAAAATGTAGAAACTGCAAAGAGGTTTCTGCATTTTTACTCAAATGCATGTTGCAAGTAGTAGGCGGTTTAAAAGTTCAGTTTAGAGTTTGGCTAACTTCTTTATAATATGCATAGACATTTTCTTTCTCTTTATAGTTAATTTCTTATGGCAAAGTAGGAGTAATTGCTTGTTTTAGGAGTTGTAATTGGCCACAGGTGTGTGTGGATTCTTGCAAGCAAAAAGCACTAATACCGGTGCTACTGAAATAGAGGTAGAGGAAGTTGCAGTGTTTGTTTGACATGGTCCTAGTTTTAGCTAGAACATACCTTAGTGCGTAAGATAAGTTTGAGCTTTACAGCCATGATTGTTGGTACACTTGTCTCCAAGAGGCAAATGGTGGGATCGTGCTCAGCTTGATCCCTATCTATCTTTAATAATGTACTGATGAAGTTATGCATACTTTTGCAGGTACTGGTACCCACCTGATTATCCATATAACCAGGCAAGCATTCCATTCATCTCCGTCGATGTTATTTCCTTTGTTTTACTTCTATTACACGCAGCTGATCTTTTGTACAGCAGTGACCAACATTAAAGGAACATAAGCTGAGGCATTGTTTAGTTTTCATGGTCTCAAGTCAGGATATCTGTAGTGACCTCCTAAACTTAGCAAATTTGAATCAATCTTCAAAATTGAATCTTGGATAGCTACATATATACATTTTACTACTTCAAACTAGCGAACCACAAGTTACACGAATGACTACCAAAATTTGGCACGGGCACAAATAGCACAGTACTGACCCCCTTATTTTACATTTGAGGAACTAACTGTACAATGTCTGAAAACTTGTGAGCAGGCCTACTACAATTCTCAATTGCAGCAATACTACAATGCTCAGCTATATGGCCAAACCGCCCCTTCAACAACGCCCTACCAATACCTGGGGTATATGCCAGGTGGCCAGAACCCAAGGGCTGGTGGCTTCTCGCCAATGCAGCAGGCTGCGCGGCAGCCGTTCTTTCAGCACCAGATAGCGCAACAGACCGAGGGTTCATTCCAGACAGCGCCTTCGCTCCCTCCTAATTTCAGACTGCAGTTACCCCCTCGTGCAATCTCAAGGCAGTCTGATGATGTATCCGGTATGTCACTTTCAGTTTGCTTTGTTTTGAGACCACCATTTTTTTTTTGGTTTAGTTATTCTGACATTCTGTAATGAGCAGCCCTGTTGCTCCAGTTTCTTTGATCAATTCTGTTTCAAGTTTTGCAGTAAACTTATATGCCTTATTGCTGACATATATGTTGCAGGTTCTCAACCAACACAGAACGTCTCTGAAACTGAGCCTATAAGCGAAGATAACCAGGAAATTTCGGCGCGTGTTGAAAGATCAAATTCGGACCAAAACGCCTCGAACTGACCTGCTGAACGGAAAACTCTGCTAAAATGATCTGATGTCGATCTGGAGAGGACTGTTGGTGGCCCGTAAACGAGTACCAAAATACTCGCTTCTTGACTGAAAAAATAGCATCTCAATATTTGTTCTTTCATTAATTCTGATTCTTTTCCAATTTCTGCAATGCATTTATTCGGTGAACCAATTGTAAGACGAAACTGAATTTGACGTCAGGAAATGGAATTTACCACAATAAGTTCCGGAGGGGCATATACTACTGGCAGCTGTCTATGAGTATGAAATGTTGTTCTTGCAACACCTGCTAGTGCTGCACCCGTATGATTCTGTATCACGAAAGGTGAAACTTCGCATGAACCTGAAATTCCTTACAAAGCAACATTGTAGAAGCATCGTATCATATCGTATGATCTTGTATTCTTCAGTCAAAAAAATAATGTGAGCCCAAAAACTTCTGAACGGTATAAAAATGGTTACATCGTACTGCAGTTTTCATATACTCAATCACAATGATCAGGAGTTCAGGACTGATTCAGCAACACAACAAGGTTTCAGCTTTTGGGATCAGTCCCTCCGAGCAAGAATTTGACCAGACAACCAATGCCAACGCTCGATGTCCCGCCATCCACCGTCCCCGCCACGGCCCTCTCCTTCCACGTCGTCGCCTTCTCTCACATTTCCTTGCCCTTCTTGCCGTCCATGGCCTCTAGCACGAGCCGAGCCACTGTGGATGTTGTGCGGAACGATGACCCAGTATCAGTGTATATACGAGGTTGTCTAATACCTTTCTGAAGCCGTGTACGAGGCTCAGCCACAAGAGGCAGAACATGATCAGCATTCTCAGAAGATCCAGCACCGGGCACATGGAAATACAACACCATCTACAAAACAACAATTGCAGATGGAAAATGCTTTTGACTCCCCAGCACCAGTTCTCCTGCCAGTTTAAAAAATTCGAATATCATATTTGTGAGTTCAATTTTTTTTAATAAAAAAATCTCGCATTTTCTTAATGAAATATACTATAAGCGTGTAAAATCTCAATACAAAATATTTTGTAGTATGAGCTACACAAAAATGACAAAAGTTGGAAATTTGAAACTATACATTATACGCTATACTCAGATATGTACATTTGTTATTTTTGTGTAGCCTATACTACAAAAGATTTTGCATTGAAATTTTGCACGGTTCTAGTACATTTCATTAAGAACATGCATGATTTTTTTAAAACTTCTAAATATGTTTTTAGAATTTTTTTAAAACGGTGAGATCGTTGGATCTCGGGAGCACCAAATCTCTACTCGCAGTTACGGAGCACTATATCTCACCGCCTGTTTCATCACTCAGAAGGTACATGCAGTTCTCCTCAAGGGGACGGTCATGTCGCAGCGCATCCTGCTCTCTCGCCACATGTGAAGCGGGCTCATGGAACCTCTGGACACGCGCCTTGCCGTACGCGTCCATGTTCCGTTGCGATATCAGGAAGAGCTCTACCTCCGTGACAAACCGCTCTGTCCGTCCGAGGAGGAATGGCCTAGCAGCGTCCGAGAGCAAACTCCTGAACTCTTCCCTGGTATGGTCCGGTGAGATCTGCTTCGAAGCGTGCAATTTTTCTTGCCTTTTCATGAAGGAGTCGATCACGCCATGGATGTGGTAAACTATGGCCTCAACATTCTCGACCTGCGTGAGAGCTTGAATTTCTTTTCTCAACCAAATTTCCAGCCACACGTTCTTCCGTAGATACTGCCGCTGCTTCCAGTACTGTATGCTAGACGCATCGTCTGAAATCTCTTTTGTTTTATAAATCTGGGATATCAAGTCCTCTGTGTCTGAAAGACCCCTCTCCCCCGGGTCCTGCCCTATGGTATGACGCTTAAATGTTTCACCATCAAAAGCATGAATGACTGATACATTCTCAGTCTTGCAAAGGGGGCATTTCACAGAGGACAAAGGTTCTTCATGCTTCCTCGCCACTATCTTCACTCACAGAGTTATGCATTTGAAACAGAAGGAATGCAGGCAGGCGTCGAGGTATGCCTCGTCTTTGAACTTTGAAGGCTTCGAGGCAGATAGGGCAAGCACACGCAGCGCTCACTCCCGCCGCCGCGTGGCTGCGGCCAGCACCGGAGGACTCGGCGGCCGCCGCCATGTCTGCAAGTTGTGCGGAACGATGACCCTCCTGGGCATCGGGTGCGTGTTAATAAGGATCGGGAAAAAAACCCCCGATGTGGCATACACGAGGTGAACTCGGAGACCGATTGGTGTACTACACCATATCGGTTTCTATACGTATTACAATGGTTAACAGCCACCTCCTCCCTCCTCACGTCGCTATCGATCTCGAGAGCAATGCCCCACTCGGCGCACGCGTATCGGCAGTTGGTCATCTGTTCGGCGAAGAAGGGCCAGCAGATCATCGGCACGCCGGCGCAGATGCTCTCCAGCGTCGAGTTCCACCCAGGCAGTGGCGGACCCAGGAAAAAATCCAAGGGTGGGCACGCTAAAAAAATCGCAACACGATTAAAAATTGCCAAATAAACAATATATTAATCAAGGCGATGTATCAAGTGAAAGCCACTGTTCGGTGCAAACCTGCAAACTACCATCGTCGACCCGTAGTGGCCGAAATTTTTCTGAAACCATGCGGTGATTTCAGTGATTTCAACGGTGATACACAATTTCAGTAGTGGCCGAAATTTTTCTGAAACTGAAATTGGAAACCATGCGCTACAATGCTAAAGCTTCAGTGTCAGCACGGTGGCTGCCGAGTTAATGTTAGGCCTACTAACATCATATGCACTTTTGAACATGGTAAACCCCATTTTAATATTTGACATATTTTGTTAGACTAGACTGGTATGTTAGGCCTACGTGGTGCGACAAAACATGTAAAGATTCAAATCTCAATCACCACCCACACCCGTCCCAACAGGCATGCATGAGAAAAAGAGTGTGTAAGTTTTGTAAAATAGGTAATCCAAACGATTCACTACACTGGTTAATTGGTGTCACAAATGTATAATTAGAGGGTAAAAAGTGAAGTTCACCCTTTAATTTATATTGATATATCGACCAAATCTAGGCATGTGGATGCTCTGCTCGGTCCTTCGGCAGCCGGCGACATTGGCCGAGCGGAGGAGCCAGCCACGAGCAGGCTGCTAGGTTCGGCAGCCAGGTTTTGTCCATGGCGAGTCGAACAGAGGATCCAGGCAGCAAGGAGACGGTACGTTGTTTGAACTGGTCAACTAGCGATTGGAATAGGAGAAAACGACAAGCGCTGAAGTAAATCTGGGCTACATATGCGGGGGTATATGGGAAAAAATTCACAGATTTCTGGGTGGGCCACGGCCCACCCGGCCCACCCTCTGGGTCCGCCAATGCACCCAGGGTGCGTCAGGAACAGCCCGGTCGCCGGATGACTCAGCACTTGCTCCTGCGGACACCAGCTCAGAAAGATCCCCCTGTCTTTGGTCTCATCGACAAACTCCTCCGGCAGCACGGCCATCTCGCCGGCGACAAGGTCCGGCCTGATGACCCACAGGAACGGGCGGCCGCAGCGCGCCAGGCCCCACGCGAACTCGAACAGGTGGGCGTGCGACATGACCGTGATACTGCCGAAGTTGACGTACACGACCGAGCCGGGCTGTTGCCGCCGCGCGTCGAGCCATGTGAGTCAGTTCGCGTCCTCCTTCCAGAGGTTGCCGCCGATCCCTCCAGCTCAGGTCGCGCAAGCGCCGCGGTGGCCGCGATCTCCTGGAGCGGGCCGACGGTGTAGACGCGGGGGAATATGCGGCGGAGCGCGTCGACGACGTCCTGTTTGATGGCGTCCAACGTGTTGAGGACACCAGAACACCAGGGCCGGGATGCCCATCTCGGCGGCCACCTGCAGCGTGAAGCTCATCACGCCGTCCGGTATCAGGCAGCTCACCGGCGGCCTGATCCCGTCGTCGAGCCTCGCCAGGAGGTCCCTGAAGAACGCCGCGCCGTGCGTGGCGAAGGACGTGCAGAGCGTGGGGATATCCTGCGTGACATCGTCGTTGTCGATCGGTGGCAGGCCGTCCCGCATGGTTTCAAACCGGAAGTCGTCGAGGCCAGCCAGCGAGTGGGCACCGCGGGACCGGAGCAGGCGGCGGTGGTTGTACTCGGAGTTGACGAAGGTGACGTAGAAGCCCCTGGAGTGCAGGACCTTGGCGAGGTGCAGCAGCGGCGTGACGTGGCCCTGCGCCGGGTATCCCATACGTATGGGATCAGCACGGCGTGCGGGTGGCTCATGGCGCGGTTCTCTCGATTGATCGGGTGACGCCGCTGGTTGCAGAAGTTTTGTGTCGTGGCAAGGAACGGCCGGGACGGAGGTAGGGTGATATATTCCGTTCATCTCGGTTCTGATAGTACGTATGCCCGCACCGTTGCTGTGACGGCGAGGCGTGCCGCCGAGAGAGCCGCGACGAAGCGGTCGCTGCCGCTTGGTGCTTACAGCGACGGGGCCTGGTTATGCAGCATTGACAATGTTTTTCCTGTGTATGGATTGGACGATCAATCATGGCTGCCGCGCGCCGGCGTGTTTTGCCGTCTTATTTTGCTTAGAAGTGCGCTCATCGGAGTGGTCGCTTCTTGTATTGGTGCAGCGCTGGGGGATATGGTCTCCAAGAGGCCGTAATTTAGGGAGAGAACTAGGCGTCCCCCGGGTGATCTGGGGGAAAGATCACCCGGATCCCCCTGCCAACACGTGTCCTCCTCTCTTACCCAAAATCCCACCAAATCCCGCTTTTGCTACACTGAAGCAAATAATCACCCGCTTTTGCTCCAATGTAGCAAAAAACGGTTCGCCCAGAAAACAGAAAAGAAAAGACCGATTTCGCCGGAGACCTCACCGGACTCGCCGGACCTCACCGGAGACCTCGCCGGAGATCCCGTAGCAAAAAAAATGTGCTATTGTAGCAAAATCTTTTCGGTCCGGAAAATAGTCCCCCAGAGCCCGTTTTTGCTACGGTAGCAAAAAAAAGTCTCATTTTTTGCTACATGTAGCAAAAACTTTTCGGTCCGAAATTTTTGCATCATAAGTCTCATCGGAGAACCTCGCCGGAATTTTTTGTTTTTTACGATGCTGCAATATAATATATTTTTTTGCTATTATTGTTATCTGGTTTTGCTACAATAGATCAAAAAATTTGCTACTATATCTCCGGCGAGGTCTCCGGTGAGGTCTCCGGCGAGAGTCTCCGGCGATGTCTCCGACGAAGTTGATTTTGCTACAATAGAATTTTTTTGTTGCTACAATAGCATAAACTTTTTGCTACCACGTTTCCGGCGAGGTCTCAGGTGAGGTCTCCGGCGAGGCCACATTTTTTCTTTTATGTTCTGTGTACGAACTGTTTTTTGCTACAATGCAGCAAAAGCGGGACGTTTTGTAGCAAAAGCGGGAGTTTTCGTAGCAAAAGCGGGATTAGCACTTTTTTAGTGGACAGGTGTCAGGCTGGCGACCCGGGGGATCGGAGGGAAAGATCCCCCGGGGGACTACTATACTTTCCCGTAATTTAGGCGCGTACCTATCTCGTGAAAACTACTTGCTCTGGACCTCCTAGTGCATCCTTGTCGAGATCCCTGGAGGTGCATAGTTTCCCGGGAGTGTCTCTATTTTTTTCCCCTGGGTAAAGAACAATAGAAAAATGTCCACAAATGGACTTGAATTAGCTAATTTCTCTCTGGCATACAACAACAAAACACACACACACAAAAAAAAACAATTACAAGAAATATACGAACCTAGTTGAAAGCTAGCCCAACATATTTGATCGTGGCCATTATGACCAAAATACTTCTCAAAACAAGGTGTGTCAAAATTGAAACAAGCTTTACAAATGAATCTAAAGAGTTTGAGCTACTCGAACAAAATATAATCATACCAGGTCAATAAATGAGAGCATTTAGCGATTAATTCATAAGTGAACCAAGTGGCTGGCCGAAAAAAATTAAACCTAAGTGAAAATTCAACTATTCTCTCCACATAAAGGACTCCATGCCAGAGGATATATTTATTTTGAGGTTTTTTCACTTTATTTGATTTTTTCAAAAAACGATCAAAATGGCTACCATGACTATTCATCGAAAGAGGTCAAATTTTCTAAAACTATCTCTGTTTCTGTGATATAACCACTAGTTTTGTACCTTGAAATGATTTTAAAAAAAAATTCAGACCAAACTATCAAACACTTGTAGTTCAAATTTGGATTACTTTCGGAAAATCAACATAAACTCATTTAACTAGGCGAAATTAGATAGAAATCAAGAAAAATCCTAATACTTGGGGATTATTTCGAAAAATCTCTTCAGAACCATTGTTTCCTATACCAAGATACACCTATTTATCGAATATGAGAAATTTATCACAAACTATGCCATGGGAATTGCCATAACTTGATCATTTGGCTCCATGCTAGAGGTTTTTTTTTCATAGCAAGTTTATCGATATTTCTGTGATGCAGAAGATGATATGGATGGCATATTTGAATTCCTCTCATTTTTCTTATCGATTTAGACATTTTATTTGTCAAATTTTAATTTACGGACTTAAAGATATGAATTATTCTATATTAAATATTATTACATAATCACTGTTATTTATTCAAAAAATGTTATTACATAATCATTGTTATTTATTCAAAAAATATTATTACATAATCATTGTTATTTATTCAAATAAATTTTTAAAAATTAAACAATAAAAAAGTGTAACATCATGACCTAGGGGTTAATATGATTGATAGGATACTAATATCAGTAAGTTCTGACTTGTCATTTGAAAGCTAATGAGCAATAAAAAAGTTAAGCGTGATTAGGCTGGAGCAATTTGAGGATGGATGACCGAATGGGAAGTTTGATCAGGGTAAGTATTTTGACCTGAGATTAAGTATGTAACTAGAGATTAAGAGGGAAATTTCGAAATAGAATTAAAAATAGAACTAAAAATAGAATTAATTTTTTTAAAAAAAACTCAAAAAAAATAATAAAAAAATTCAGAAAAACTATGCCGATGGCTTTGCCGTCGTCGTAGCCTACGCCGACGGTAATTTGGCTTTAGCCGACGCCCTATTACGCCGACGATCATATGCCTAGCCCTATGCCGACGGCTTTTGGCCGTCGGCGTATACACTGTTTCTTGTAGTGGCTGAATAACAGTCACAATCGTAAAACTCAACTCTTTCGAATAGCCGGCCCATTAGTAATGGTTTGGATCAACATTAAGATTTGTTTGTTCTTTTTTATGTGTGTGAGAAAAAATTGCACGCGAAGAACCTATAATAGCACACACATACTCACGAAGATTGGGCACATGTCCACGGCTGAAAGATGTAATACTAAAGACCAAAGTGGTGAGATCGACGAATACATCCCTACCACAAAAGAATAATATGATTTTTTGAGTCACGTATGACCTCAAACCAAGAATTTGATTCCTCGTGGGCAGAGATAACCGCCTCTACTAATGGCTCCCTATTACTTGCTTCTTCACTAACCGGAATGTTAGCCTTGTCTAAAGAATATGGTGCGTGTATTTTCAATCCCTTTGTAGAACATTTTTTTCTAGGAGTAGAAGCAATACATCAAAACATATAAGACATACAAATAGCTTGGTGAGATTGATCATGTATAATTAGGAGATTAATTCCTAACATAAATCATATGATTAAATAGATTATACAACAATGTGTCATCTGTAGTTGTACGGAATTTAGAATTCGGCATAAAGATATAGCTCAAGAGAAATGTTTGGACTGTTTATTATTTACTCCTTCCATTTGGAAACATAAGACAGCGGCCTTCCTCGCCCGTGCCATGGTTGTGCTTGCGGCGTCGCGGGTGCGAGTTTGGATGCCGGGGCGGCGGCCCTGTAAGGTGGGCTGCGCGGCTCCTCTCTTTTGACCATGTGGTTGGTGAAGAGCGGGTCGCCGGGAGCCATGGTGTTGGCAGTGCTTTGGCAGTGGTAGGACCAAATAGTGTCATGGAGGTCAGGTTTTGATGGCGGTGGTATGGTGCGGAGGTTTTTTCCGGTGCCAAAACGCCGCTCCCTAGAGTCAAAGCTTGGCCAAACATATCTTTACGTACACTAATTCTCAACCCCCCAGATTGACTAGAATTCGGTTTTTCGATTTTCTTCCGAAAAGAAATCATGCCCAAAGTGGAGAAACAAAAAACTAACCCTACTTGTGGACATTGCTTAACTTGAAGTGTTGAGTAAGTACGGAAACCAAGCATCTCAGTGTCCTAATAGTCGATATAAAGTTAACAGTCGATAGTCATGCAAATTTTAACAGTCACGGTCATCCAACACCCCAATCATCTCCAGAGGCTCCATACTACGGTCTGCAGCAAGAAGCCAAGAAATATAAACTTGAAGTTAGGATAAAGAAGTATCTGAGCATATAAAATTTTACAGTAACATTTCCATCCAAACATGTACTTCTGATTTGTAGATAGCTGGTGGCAGCTTCTTGAGAATCATGTGAAGAATTTATGAGCATTGTGAAAACTGAACACAAGGTAGGGTACCATGAAGCACTAAGATCAAGGTATATTAACATCTATATTCATACTAGTATTCATTTAACCTTCTTCTCCCAGTTTTACCCTACATGTTAACCGAAACAAAAAACATAATGTCAACAAGCTAACAAATCTGGACGCAGATAAATAACACTACTTATCAACTACTCGTGATATGTGTTGTCTATCCTGTCTCAACATAAATTTTCCTAATAGCACTTCAACCGCACATATAAAGACGGATAATATAAATCTCTACTTGATAGCATTATACTGACATTGATTACCTTCTCTTTCTAACTAGACAGCAGCAGATTAGCTGCAGCTTCACTTGGCGTTTCTCCGTGTCTAGGATCAGACTTCTTCTGCCCAGTGTTGTCTCCCAAAATCTCACTGTGCAGGGTATCTTCATTCCCCCGGGTCGTTGTTGTACTAAACCAAGCAACAAATTCAGCTAATATCAAAGCTATTATCTTTTTTTTAATGTTATAATGCAGTTAGAAGAAAACCAGTATGTATCTAACTACGCATGCACATGTGGGATCATAGTCGTTTTACGAATTGGCTCAGAGTTTCCATCTTAGATGTATGAACACAAGTTTGATGAGGCTTTTCTTTTTTGAAGTTAAGGGATCACTCCCCGATTTCCACTGAAAAAACCATGTTCTACATATATCCACCACAACACCGCCCCATCCATATTACAGAAAAAGTTCCACAATCTACCAAGAGCTGAAAAGGAAGAAAAAAGGACACTGCAGGTGATCCTCGCTTGCGCTTATAAGATTAGCCTCCAGTCTAGGTCTCCACGTTTGATCAGGCATGAAACCTATTATCCTTTCTATTTCCGGAATTCCACATGTACACCCATCTTTAGATAGATTTTCATCTCATATATCCCCTTTTGGTTAGATTTCACAGTGGTTTAGTCTATATACTAATTTGAAAAACCTGTTGTATTCTCTGTCATCATGAAACTGCTGTCCTAAATAGACTATTGAACACTATGTTATATAACCTAGAGGTAACAAGGTTATTAATTAAAAATAACTTCAAGTAGACCATATGTGGAATATACCTACTCTAGATAGTCAAATGTATATTTCATATACAGATCGAATAATCAATAAAACATGTAAAGGTAGTTTGCTTTGAAATATGCATACCTTGGTGTAGCAGTCTCCAAGAAGTGTTTGTAAATGGCAAGATTGTACCAAACGTAGACAACTAAGGCCATCATCAATAGCGAAAGGCACAAGGCCGCGAGGATCTCGGATACAAGGAAGATCAGAGGAATAACAACCATACCCGGGAGAAGAGAGGGCAATAACCATTCCATCCACTTAACGAGGTGAACTCCACGCATGGCGCCAGGGCGACAAAGATTACCCAGAACAGAGCATGGATCCAGCCAAAATACGAGAGGGTCGTAAGGATGAACAGCTCGTCAGTCAAGGTGAGTACATTGACAATCAACATCATGAGCAAAGCCCAATGCAGAACCACAAAGGGTACTCCAATATCAAGAATGAAGTTGAGTTCTAGGATAGTGCCCTTTGTAGGGCAGGAGAGGATCGGCAAGGCGTGGATAGTCGGTTCGGTCCCCTTGCGCAGGTTGTGCAGGGCGAGAGAGTAGCCCAAGTTTCCAGCAGCCCAGACCATGCCAAAGAACAGGACGAAGACGGCAGTGGCTGAGCCTATCGCACTGGTGGAACAGAAGGCGAGCAGTGGGGCGTAGGAGAACCGGACGATGTCAATATAGAACAACCGACTCCGCCAGATGCACAGGAGGAATAAGAAGACGCATGAGCAGATAATGAGCGACAAGATTCACACTTGGTGCATAGGTTGTCCGTCGAAGCGCATAAGAAAGGCCACGGTCACCACCGCCGCGAGAACAACCAGAATGGCGCACAGAATCCCACCTCCCGCGGGTGAGGCCGGCCCTTTTTCTTCACATCCGGCGGCCGCTTTGTCGGAGGCAGGGGAAGTAGCCATGGGGATGGCCACGGCGGCCGCCTGCTGGATCGAGGACATGGGGATGGGCATGGCGGCAGCGGCGGAGAAACTATGGTTTGGATCTAGAGAACGATGCGAGAACGAATCTAGGCTTAAACCCCGTTCGGTACGAAGGAATTCTAAAGGAAACTCCAAAGGAAACCATTGCTATGGAAGATTTTCCTTTCGGGCGTTCGGAACAGGAGCGACAAGGATCTGGGGAACGATGGGAGAAAAGACCTTGTGTTGGTATTGGTAACCTACAAGGCGTGGTCCTGAGTCCTGATCGCATCTATCGCTGGGCGTCTGTCCAAGCCTCCAAGGACCAAGGGATTGATCAGCAGCAACCAGCAACAAAACAAACATGCACAACTCGTTCGAAACACATTCAGCTTTGCAACATCACACGCACCCTGCAAAGGAATTCGATCAGCCGGTCCAGGTTCTCGCTCGACGACCCGCCTTCCACCGTCGCCGTCCTTGCTCTCTTCTTCCACGCCAGCGCGCTCACCCTCATCGCCTTGCCCTTCTCGCCGTCCATGGCCTCGTGCACCAGCCGCGCCACCTCCTCCCTCGTCACTTCGCTGACGATCTCCATCCCGATGCCCCACTTGGCGCACGCGTACCGGCAGTTGGTCGGCTGCTCGGCGAAGAATGGCCAGCAGACCATCGGCACGCCGGTGCACACGCTCTCCAGTGTCGAGTTCCACCCGCAGTGTGTCAGGAACAGCCCCACCGACGGGTGCGAGAGGACGAGCTCCTGCGGGCACCAGCTCGCCAGTAATCCCCTGTCTTTGGTGTCCCGGACGAACTCCTCTGGCAGCACGGCCTTCTCGCCGGTCACGAGGTCCGGACGCACGACCCACAGGAACGGCCGGCCGCAGCTCGCCAGCCCCCACGCGAACTCGGCGAGCTGCGCCGGCGTCACCACCGTGATGCTGCTGAAGTTGACGTACACGACAGAGCCGGGCTGTTCCTGGGCGTCCAGCCACCGGAGGCAGCTCGCGTCCTCTTTCCAGAGGTTCCCGCCAATCGCGTCCAGCTCGGCGGCTTTGGCAAACGCAGGGAGCGGGCCGACGGTGTATAGGCGCGGGAACTGGAGGCGGAGCGCGTCGAGGACGTCCTGCTCCAGCGCGTCGTAGGTGTTGAGGATGAGCCCGCGGGCGCCGCGCGCGTTCTGCGCCTCGCCGCCGTCGAAGTTGAGCATCACGTCGTCCGGGTCAGTCGTTCTGATGAAGCTGGGCATGTCCTTCAGACGGACGCCCTCCATTCCCGGGATCCAGTCGATGGCAGTGTCCAGGTATCCGTTTGTGAGGTCACTCTCATCTGCCACAAGTTACAGAACAGTCGTGCTGATTTTATCATTTGCAACACAACACAAGTGTAACAATTCTTGGTAGTACTGAATGTCTGAATCAATCTTGGTTGTACCTTTGAGTGGTACATAGCCTCTTATGACGAGCTCGGCAAAGTGGAGGTAACCCATGAAGCCGCAGGCGCTGGTAGTCCAGAACACCAATGCGGGGATTCCCATCTCCTCGACGACCCTCTGCGCGAAGCTCATGACGCCGTCGGCTATGACACAGCTCACGGGCGGCGTGCTTTCGTTGAGCCTGGCCAGCAGCTCCCTGAACGGTGCGGCGCTGTGCTTAGTGGTGGACAAGCAGAGCGCGGCGATGTCCTGCGTGACATCGTCGTCGTCGGACTGCGGCAGGCCGTCCGGCACGGCCTCGAACCGGAAGCAGGCGGTGCCGTCCAGAGAGTCCGGGCCGCCGGACCGGAGCAGGCGGCGGCGGTTGTACTCGGAGTTGACGAAGGTGACGAAGAATCCCCTTCCGTGCAGAACCTTGGCTAGGTGCAGCATCGGCGTGACGTGCCCTTGCGCCGGCTGCTGCGGCTCGGAGCTCATCGCCGCTCTCTGGTCTCTGGCCTGAACGTGTATTGGCGATCGCCGAGTGCTCGTAGTTGCACTCGCAGATGATCGGTGATCCGGGGGAATTGGTGGGCTCCTGCCAAAAGCAGAGGCGCCTGACGGCGATAGATTGATATGTTATCCTTTTTTTTTTTTTTTTTGAACACATCCAGCAACCCGTATATTCACCGACGAACCTCGTACACAGTACAAAGAACACATACAGAGAAGGAGCAATACGTAGAGGATGCAGCAGAGCAAACAGCAAGATCCGCGGCACCACCGGCGATGAAGAAGACGAAGAACGGCTCCCACCACCTTACCAGAGCCTGGGCCGATTTTTGCCCTTGAAAGACGCCGCCGAGCACCACCGCCGCGCCGCGGCGGAACTTGAGACGATGAACGAGCGGGGCAGACGTCCCCCCGGCTCTACTCCGCTTTGCCGTAGCCGTCGTCGTCGTCGACGAAGCCGGACGCCGCAGATCTTGTGCTGCTCCCGCCGAAAAGCATCTCCAGCGCCGCCGCACCACGGCCGCCGGAGAAGGAAGCCCCCACACCGCAGATCCGCCGATCCGCGAGCGGGGACAGAGCGGCCACCACTCGATGGAGCGCCACCGGAGCTCCACCGCCGGAGGGGAGGGTCGCCGCCACCAAAACCGCCAGCCGCACCGCCGCCCCCTCAGCGCCGCCGGCTGGAAACTGCTCGAACCTACTCTATATACACGAAGAGGACGGGGATCCCCACCCACCCGCCGCCGGAGCGGACGGGGGGAGAGAGATCCCGCGCCCCGCGACGGCGAGAGTGGCGGCGACCAGAAGGGTCCAGAAAGTCGCCCTTCGCTCTACTGTAGAGGAAGACGACGTCGAGATTTATCCTGACGTCGAGAAAGACGACGGCCGCCTGACTGTAGGGATTGGGGATTTCTGAGTAGAGTAAACTTTAGTGGAGACAAAAGGAGTGGTTGCTGGTTATCCTCGCCGGATTGGTCAACTACCAGAATTTACTATTATTGCGATGATCAATACATGTAAGAGCAAGTTGTAGAGCCAACAGCCGGCTATATGAAACTGCCATGTCATCAAAAGTTAGCCTTATAGTTAGCTCATACAATAGAGTTGGCTATAAGGTTGACTATTAGGTTAGTATTTTCCCAACTTTGTGTCTTTATCTCTCCTCGCATTTAATGCTTTTGCCTAAAAGCACGCGTAGAGTCTGGCTCTTGCGTGAGAGCCCACTCTATCTCTTTTTCCTTGTCTCTCTCCTCCACATAGACAAAAGTGCCACGTAGGCGGGCTATAAGCCCACTATTGTACTTGCTCTAATGACATATAAGACGCAGGTCTGAGTAAAAATTAGTTGCTCATACACTATCACATATAAATTCATAACCCTTTCAGACAAATATTGCAGGTATTGGTCTTGAGTATCTATTGTGTAAACTGTCAGCCATGAAGCGATGGTGGTCACGCGGAGGAGGAGAGCGACGACAACCTTCAAGGTCGAATCCCTACGGTGCCTTCAAGCAGTGGTGGTGAATTCGCGGCCGAATCGGTAAGAGTTGTGGTGAAGCTGCCAAGTTCAAGGCCAAATCGATGGGAGCGGAGGCGGCGCGAGCACTAGAGAAAAGGCGGGAGGACGACATGAAACTTTCAATTGGCACTTGGCGTGCCCACATTGCTCTTTTTAAAATTCATATAGCAGCAACACAAGTGTTGTATTTTGCAGCACTTGGTGTTGTTTTTTATGGACTGCACAAAATGAATTTGGACAAAATTTACATCAATGACAACTGTAGAAGTAAGATTTTGGTCTCAAATACCCTAAAAATAGTTAGACCCTAAAATATGGCAGCTATTGGAGATGCTTTAAGAAAAAGAGCGGCCTATAGATTTGTGTACGATAGTTAGAAAAAATCATCGCTAAGTTTTGTGTCCACCTGAACGGACGGATATTATTATTCCGACCTCAGTGTGGTGGACACGAATGTGTAGAGCAGGATCTAATGATAGGCTGCCACGTGGTTCAAACAGGGAGTTCTAGTCCCTAGGAGTTTATAGAATGGAGGGATTATAACGAAAATCATTTGTAACTACCGAGCACCGGTGATTCTGCTATTTAAAAAAGGTTCATTTTTCGGTCTACTGATGTTTTGAATAAAATCATGCAAGTTTATATACATGTTTACGTCTACCAACCAAAATATCCTCTCAATTTTATTTTTTATTCTTTTCATATATAACCATCACATAACATGACAAAAGTTAAAGGTAAAATAACTTTTCCCTTTTTAGAGCGACAATTTTATGATTTTGGTATAGTCTATAATAAAACGTATTATCTAACAAAACTCTGATATATAGATAACATGTGTATGTCTACATGTATGTTTTTTTTATTTTCCTTAAAACTTTAAATACCATTTTCGAAAACTTTAAAATAAATCTCACGGGATAAAATGAGTTGGAGATTTGGTGCTCCCGATCTCTAGTGATCTCACTATTTAAAAAGAATTAAAAATATATTTCAAAGTTTAAAACAAATTTTAAAAAAATCACGCGTTTTCTCGATGATATATCCTACAAGAGTATAAAATCTCAATGCACATTAGTTTGGATTTTAAGCTACAAAAAATGATAAATGTACAGATCTAATTATATTGAACCATGTATAGTTTCAAATCTCCAACTTTTGGCATTTTTGTGTAGCCCATAATAATAAAAAGATCGCATTGTGATTTTTCAAGCTGTATACATCATTGAAATTATGTGATTTTTTTCCAGAGTTTTTCGAACTTTAAATATTCTGTCTGAATTTTATAAAATAGTGAGATCACTGAAACTTGGGAGACAAAATGACTTTCCGAAATACCCTAAGCAGTGGTACGTGTATCTAGACAACATTGGTTCAGATCTTGCTTGGATTACGATTTCATTTGGGTGATGCTAGTTTACGATCGAGCGTATGAGCGCTCGCGCGGTTCCAAAGCGCTAAATGACAAGGATGTCGGGAGAAGGAATAAGGTCCACGCACCCTGTCGCCATCGCCGGCCTCGCTGTCTGCCGCCGCTGCCCACGGCCAGCGGCGCTTCCGTGGTCAGATTGGCGGTAAAATATTAGTCTCGCGTGTACAGCTCTACACGGCCATGAGCCATCACATCCCTCCCTGTACAGCTCGAAGGGAAGAGACAATAGAGATAGCACAGCACGTACGTGGCGAGGTTGACTAGCTAGTAGAGGCCGGGAACCAAGATAGAAGAAGCTGGCAGCTGCATCCCGTCGCTATATATCGTGAAGGCGACCGATCGAGATGCAGTCCATCCGTGGCCAAGTTGCGGCCGGAGCGCGACGGGACGCACCGTCGACTACAGTACGTACACACAACCCGTAGCGTCCACGCTTGTATTGTACTGGCGCTGGCTGGCCAAGCTTATCGTTGACGTACACCGCCTGTAGCACCCTGTACGTACATGCAACCAAACCAGGATTCAGCATCCGCATTGCTTGCAAGATATATATTTTACCGGGCTTTTGTCTGCACTGTGAATTTTCGTCCCAATATGTGCGTGAGAGGCCCATCATGAAATAGAGATGCAGATATTCATTGCGTGCTATATATCCTCACGTGTCGTTGTCTACGCATCCAGGTCCAGCGGTGAAGCAGACGCATGGGATGGGAAGATACGTTTCAGTTACGTATGAGGAAGATGTCGAATGGGCAATATTTGCATGCTCCTCGTTGACCTCAACTGAATGATTGCACTGGATCTGCATGGCGCCGCCGTCCTCCTGGACCTAATTCTTGTTCTTTCGCTCCCATGCTCCAGGACAAGCCACGGTGGTGGTGGCAAATGCATGCCAGCTGGTTGATCGCCCAATGCAAGGACGTGTGCAAATTTGCTAACCGTCGGCGAAGCTAGTTTCAGAAATGCTTACGCAAGTACGCAACGACTGATAGATCACCAGGGAGAAGCATGGTCAATGCCACACGAGTAACGACACGCCTGAAATGAAATTACTATTACACCCTCCGTACCTAAATATGTAATTTCTTAATATTTTTTGGGTCACACGTATCTAGAAGTGTTCTAATTCACGTCTAGATACGTGTGGGTCGGAAAAGGTTAAAACATTTTACATTTAGAAACTGAGTGAGTATACATGTCTACACTAAATATAACGACATCTGGTCAATTAGATTTGTGTAGGTACAAAAATATATGAGAAGATCGATCATTTTCTGATGACTATGAATATCAGTGGATGGAGAAATATTCACTCTCACGTTAATTTTGGTATTTGCACCAGATCGTTTAACTTTGCCGGGTCAGATGAGCGATCATTGGCAATTTCATCGCGCACACATAGCACATATGTCCGGAGAAACAGGCCATGCATCCATCAAAAGGGCCCGGGCCCCGTATCACCGGACTGGCTGCCAGATCGCTACTGTCGTCCATGCGGCGCCGTTGCGCGCCTACCGACCTCATGCTGACTCGTCGATGATCACACGCCCCGGCTGCTTTCTGTGGAGCTTTGACCTATACGGCTCCATCCTCGAAGGAGATGAACCCATAAACAAACAATATATCCAACAATTCTAAGACGTCATCACTTGCGTTAGTCATACTAACAATTAAAATGGCGTTTCTCACAGTCGTAGTAAGCCGTTCCTATAAATACAAGCGCCCATGCGGCCATGCCGAGACAAGCAAGTCATACCGATTACACTTAGCCAACCAAGCTACAGAACGAAGCAAGCGCCACAAGAGTTGAGCCAGAAATCCAATCCTCGTTGCCATCGATCGATCGATCGGCTCGCGGAGAGTAAGAAGAAGTTGTCTACAGAAATGGGTTCCATGGGAGCGGCGGCGGAGAAGCCACACGCGGTGTGCCTGCCGTACCCGGCGCAGGGGCACATCACCCCGATGCTCAACGTGGCCAAGCTGCTCCACGCCCGGGGCTTCGACGTCACCTTCGTCAACACCGAGTACAACCACGCGCGCCTCGTCCGGTCCCGCGGCCCCGCCGCGGTGGCCGGCGTCCCGGGCTTCCGCTACGCCACCATCCCCGACGGCATGCCATCGTCCGACGACGACGACGTCACGCAGGACATCCCGTCGCTCTGCAAGTCCACCACGGAGACCTGCCTCGGCCCCTTCCGCCGCCTCCTCGCCGACCTGAACGGCGACACAGCGCACCCGCCCGTCACCTGCGTCATCTCCGACGTCGTCATGGGGTTCTGCATGGAAGCCGTCAAGGAGCTCCGACGCGGCGGATCCAGCTGACGATTTCGAAGCTGCTGATTGTTGACCAAGACGGCGTTTCTTGCGGAGCAGAGTGGAGGCTCCCTGGAGTTCGAGTTCCGGCGACTCACCCGCCGCCTGGGGACATCTCCCGATCCAAGGTTTGTGTGGAGATGCAGCGGCGGCCCGCCACCGGTACGTTCTTCTCCGCGTCGGCGATGCTGTTCTGCAGTAAGGCCCGGTGTGTAATTTTCATCTTTCTGGTGGACTTTTCTGTAATCCTTGGTTCAATATAATCAGTGGTTTCCTCGCAAAAAAAAAGGAGCTCGGCCTCCCCTACGTCCAGCTCTGGACCGCCAGCGCCATCAGCTACCTCGGCTACCGCCACTACCGCCTCCTCATGAAACGGGGCCTCGCCCCACTCAAAGGTACGCTCATAGTAATTCTTCCTCCGTTAGTGCGCACGTCAGACATTTCGGCTGGCGCGGCGCCCGTTCCGTCTCAAACACGTACACACTCTGCCATTAACAGCTGCATGCTGAAGCTCTTATCTGTCTTTACGAGTACGTGCAGATGCTGAGCAGCTGACGAACGGATACCTTGAGACGCCGGTGGAGGACGTGCCGGGGCTGAGGGGCATGCGGCTGAGGGACTTTCCGATCTTCTTCCGCACCACGGACCCGGACGAGTACATGGTGCACTATGTCCTGAGAGAAACAGAGCGCTCGGCGGGCGCGTGGGCCGTGATCCTCAACAGCCTCGACGAGCTGGAGGGTGAGGCAGTGGAGGCCATGGAGGCGATGGGCCTGCCCAAGGTGTACACTCTCGGCCCTCTCCCTCTCCTGGCGCACGAGGAGCCGCCCACTGCGCGTTCCGCCATCAACCTCAGTTTGTGGAAGGAGCAGGCCGAGTGCCTGGAGTGGCTCGACGGCAGGGAGCCCGGCTCCGTCGTGTACGTCAACTTCGGCAGCATCACCGTCATGACCAACGCGCAGATGGTGGAGTTCGCGTGGGGCCTGGCGCAGAGCGGGAAGCAGTTCATGTGGATCGTGCGCCGCGACCTCGTGAAGGGCGACGCGGCGGTGCTGCCCGAGGAGTTCTTGGCCGAGACGGCGGGGCGCGGGCTCATGGCGGCCTGGTGCCCGCAGCAGGAGGTGCTGAACCACCCCGCCGTGGGCGCCTTCCTGACGCACAGCGGGTGGAACTCGACGCTGGAGAGCATGTGCGGCGGCGTGCCGGTGATCAGCTGGCCGTTCTTCGCTGACCAGCAGACCAACTGCAGGTACCAGTGCGAGCAGTGGGGCGTCGGCATGGAGATCGACAGCAACGTGCGGCGCGACGCCGTGGCGGGGCTCATCGAGGAGATCATGGAGGGGGAGAAGGGGAAGGCGATGAGGAAGAGGGCGGAGGAGTGGAAGGAGAGCGCGGTCAAGGCGGCCATTCCCGGAGGCTCGTCCCACCGCAACTTCGACGAGCTTGTCCGCGACGTGCTCCTGCCCAAGAACTAGAAAGATCGATCTAGCTTTCCATCATGATTAGAGTATAGATACTTGTTTTGTGTCGTTCGAGAGTGACGTGCTCTGACTCATCAGTGTGGTTGTGTAGAACAAACATGAAGTGGCTTGCTTGTGCCATTAGAGCATCTCAAGCGGGGGAAAATATACAGTGATTCGAGATGTTAAATGATATCATGAGATCACCCTCCAAAATTCAAATTTATAGGTGTCAAGATATTCTTAGAAAAATGGTGGGCACTCGCAAGATGTGTGTTCACATTCCCTAAAATTTTCAGAACCAAATAGAAAATACACAAAGAGAAACAAAAAAGAGGAATTGCTATGTGAATAGTGTCATTTTATGTTTTTGTCTTTTTTGTGACACTATTCATGTTAGATTTGTCTTTTTTTTTTCAATGCGTATATTTTGAATTTGGTTCTGAAAATTCGAGCAATCGTGAACACACAACTTGTTAACACCCATTGGAGGGTCTCTGAGAGTTGCCGGACATATTTGAGCTCGGCTCATACACTTGAGGTCCGGACCCCATTGGGGATTTAGGACCCGTTTGGCGGGTGAGGTTGCAGATCCTCTTATAGCACTCAAGAAAGGAACAACGCGTATAGGAGTGGAAAGATTTGGTACTCCCGAGATTCAGTTATCTTGTTCTTTTAAAAGCAAAAGTATATTAAAAAAATTCAAAAATCTAATAAATGCAAGTTCTCAATGATATATCTTATGAGCGTGTAATATCTCAGTGCAAACTACTTTAATTTGAACTACACCAAAATGACTAATGTACAGATCTAAATATAGTGAACAATTTGTAGTTCAAAATTTCCAACTGTTGTCATTTTTGTGTACAAAACGTATTGTATTTTGTATTAAGATTTTGCATGTTAGTAGTATATATATCATCGAGAACATGCTTTGTTTGTTTCTGAGTTTTTCTGAAACTTTTAATATATTTTTTATTTAGAAAAACGAGATCAGTCGAACTCAGGAGGCAAAATAATTTCACCAGGAGGAATTAGCAAAGGAATTCTCCATTATATACAAGACCAATTGGCCATGGCAGATAAGAGAGCTGGGTGATTGGTCCTACCTGGTGAAATTCCCACCACATATCCGTGTGGAACATGTCATTGGGTACCCGAGATTTGGCTTATCCAAGGAAGGGATCACTGTTTCTGTGGGCACTTGGGATGATGATCCTGCTCCAGATGAAGTTCTTCAAGAAATTTGGTTGCAAATAAGTGGACTGTTGCCACCATGGTGCGAGTGGAATGTGATTGATCAGGCTACATCTGTTTGTGGTCTGCTTAGAGAGGTTGACTGGCAGTTTCTTCACTAAGTGTGCAGAAGTGGTCAGAGCAAAAATCATTTGCAGAGACCCCCGGAAAATTCCTCCAGGAAGGCTGTTTAATTTCCATGGGAAGCTTTTCCAGCTGCAGTTTGTGGTGGAGAATGCTGAGGCCTATATGGGTTCATCCAGTGGTGTTACAAGCACGCTGCCGCCTCAAGATCCTGGATCCAATGGGAACTCAGAAGGATTTCTTGAGGGTATGGACACTAAAGGTCATGCATGGACTTACCTACCATCTATCTATTGTAGTATCTCCTACAAAATATCGGGGACTACTGTTGCCCAAGATGAGAATATATTCCAAAATATTGGAAAGTCAGATGCTGACACGCTTTTCTTAAGAAGTTGGAATGTACGTGCAACGCACGTCTTCACAATTAATTAGAAAATTTACAAATAGAATGTCTTAACAATCAAAAAGTAATTGTGCATGTGTTGGTAACGCGACTTAAATCATGAATACTGGAAGCAAAAAAAGATCAAAAATGAAAATCTTCGCATTCATTAAGCCAAGACATCATTTATATTTAGTACAACCTTTATCTTCTAAATGCATTTTTCCTAAATAAATCAATAAATCCAAAATACAACACAACGATAGTTCAACTATGATTAAGAAATGCAAGCACCCAACATATAATGCTTAGAATATAATTTCGAAATCTTAATTGAACCCGTCTTCATAGTATATAAGGCAAGTGGCAGTAAAATCCCCAGTATATTATATTGCTGCTTCAGTTCGTAGAAACTAATGCTTGAAAACTGACCTGGGTGGGAGATGCTTGAACAGAAGAACTATAATATCTCGGAAAAGGGATAAGTTAATTATAAGCCAAAACAAACTTATCACATGGACATGAAAAATAGTTCAGTTCTTCACGTGTGAGTACGACGAAATCTGGATATCCCCTAGTAAATGATGAAAGTAATCTCAATATAAGACGATAATTACACTGAAGTCGCCTAGGTACCACCGTACCACACGGATCAGATCCAGGGGGAGCGTGGTAGGACGTGAGCAGTGATTAGAGGTGAATGGACGAAACCTTAAACTTAAGCCTCTAGGATTATATCTTGTAAGACATGACCTGGGAGATGGTTTCATAAGCAAGGCTAACATATTACTTACTATTACCGATGTCAACATTTTTTTCAATAAAGCCATTGATAGAACCAGCGGGTGGCTATTCAGCTGAACGCACGCATTGGATAAGATGAAATCATAGAAACTGAACTGATGTGATCACAAACAAATAAATCTCTAAGATGAGAGTAGCAGAGTTACTTCGCTCAGGGGCCTCATGGACTGCGGCCACCACCGGATCTTCTTCAAACTGTCGTCAGTACTTAGTACACCTCCTCCAAGCTGCAATAACCATCGTGGGATAGATTCAGCAGCTGGACTGCAGCGTGGCACATCTTGGAAGATGATGAGCTTCAGTGCTTGGAGTGCAAGGGGATAGCATAAATGCTGCTACTACTACATCTAGGTGCATTAGTACTTGGCAACAACCACGTTCGCAGGCGCGATCCAACCAACGCGTTCAGGCAGGATCAGAGCATCGATTGAGAGCTAGAACACCATGGCGATCCCATCAAGTACAGTCGATCCCGGCGGATCGACGGCACGGCAGCGATGCATACAGCAGGCACTGCCTCGCAGCGACGTGTAATCGAGGCATCGCCGGTGGAAGAAAGCCAGCGATCACCACGTACGCCGTGCTGAGCTAGCATCGATTGGGAGATCGAACATATACGACTACGCCATGGCGATCCCATCAAGAACAAGCCCCGCGCGTCAACGGCATGGCAGAGATGCATACAGCACGCGCTACCTCGCAGCGACGTGTAGTCGAGGCATCGCCCGCGGAAGAAGCCAGCAATCACCACGTACACCATGCGGAGGCAGAACCTAACGAAGGCACGGCCGGCCGGCCGGCCGGCCGTCATCTGCCTATCTAGCTATCCAGCGGCCGTGGTCGTAGGCATACGCAGAGGACGATGCGTGACTCCTCTGTCTAAACGAAAAAAAGAAAGAGAAAATAGATCTCGGTCAGGTGGAGAGGAGAACAAAAGGAAACGAAACGGTACGGTGGTAATTTGGTCGTATTATGTGATTTGGTGGGAGGGCAAAACGGTCCAAAATGGACATTGTTGAGTTGTCAAACATTGGGACGATCTGGGCCGTTTGATCGGATATTGAACGGTACAGATTTAATGTATCCCAACATGTTTGCTCTTTTAATAGTAGTATAGATAATACAAATTATTCTCTAGATCTCTAAAGCAGTAATTTGGCTGGTCATGCGAAAAACGCGCCTGGCTATTCTTTGCTATACAAAGTATAGCAGACTTTATGTTATTTTATTTTCTGAAGTGTCCTCTAATTCCATGGTATTTCTGTCTTTCAAATTTCTAAGTACGTTTTGACTTCTTTCTATGGCTATGTGGCCCGGACGCCCGGTCAACACATAGCTTTTGGATTTATGGAATTTTTCTTACATAAAAAATGATAAATTTCTTTCTGGAAGTTGCAACGGAAAGTAGCCCAACGAAATAGCAAACAGATTCAAATGCTGACGAGCCGCCCTACATGGGCTAGGCTGAAGGCAATACCTATTTTGCTCGCACCCAACAGTCACGTCTATGGCTCTCAGGAGGAGAAGTAGGATGGATGCTCCGGAAACCATTAGAATCCACCCACGATTAGGATCAATGGTAGCCTGTTAATTATGTGATACTGGGTTCTCTAAAATGATATGATGCTTTCCAGTTAAGCAGTTATGAAGTTACCACATTGGCCTTCCTTTGAATTCACTAACCCCACATTCGCGACAAAATATGTGGACTCAATCACCTGTTTTGTTCATTCCGCTGCATTTGGGTTCATGTTTTTTGTAACACGGAGTTCTGGTAATTAAAACAACAACTATGTATTTCAAAAAAATCCAGTGATTTTTTTTGGAGAATCCTTGGTTTTCCTAAATTTCCTTCAGTTTTATTGGTAAGAGTTCGAGAAGCCGAGTGTGTCACAAAACATGATAGGCTAGGCGACGCTGGAAAATACGGCCACAATGTTACATAGTGATTACTGAAAATGTGTAAGGAAGACTTCAATGTAACATCATGCGACTTCAAAATACATGTGTACCTGGTTTGTCATGTTCGCAATTTATTTCTTCTTTGCGTGGGAATGCACAGTATTTAGCTAGTAACCAAAAAAAGAGAAGACATTCCAATGAAGACATAAAATTGTTGCCAAGAAGTTGAACTTCGGGATGCATCTGTTGTCTCCGTATCTAGCTTTTATGTGTTGCACTACTATATTTGCATATTGTTGCTAGATCTGTTTACTTAATGTTACTGCAATTTTTAATTGCTCAAATTCCAATTAATTATTATAATCTCCTAATCAACTTCTCTATTCAATAAATATCGATCTTTCACAAGTATATAGAATTAACATGTTGTCTACTTATTGTCAAACCCAACGTAACTTGGATGACATTTGAGGACATAAATAACCATTAGTTTTCACGCACAATAAAAGAATCTCCATTAAGATATTTGTTTAGCCACATGCTTTAGACGCTCTACCGATATATTTAATAATAGTAAAGAGAAAAGATCACTCACACACAATATACATATACACTATATAATTTATCAACCGTAAAATTTAAATTCAAGGGGGCATGTGTATTTTTTCAGATTCAGATTTAAGGTGGCTATGTTTAAGTATCTTATTAAGTGGAAATATCTCCAAAAATAAAAAGATAAAACTTTTAGCAGGACTCGAATATATTTTGAATGATATACAATACCTATAGCGAAGAAGATTTTAGTAAAATGGTTATGTGGTTTACAATGCAAGCAAAGTAATATACAACTTCTATTCAGTACTACAGAAATAAAAATAATAATCTAAACAAGTATAAAAGTTTGGTATAATTATATTTACCTTTAATTTGTGCTCGTTCCAAAATTAATTTAGAACGGCCTTGGACGGAGAGCATGAGCTCGATTTTCTAAGCCACTTCGCTGCCCCCTCCGTTGACCCCATCCTCTAACTCTTTATATGAGTATGATCAATCCTAATTGTTTCCTAAATGGTTGCTAACCTGCGGTCTTTTTTCTGATCGTTGGAGTTGTCATGATGCCGAAAATAGCACAACAATGTGGGTTTTTCATAAGGTATGGTCCATGTTAACGAAAGTTGCTAGTACTAATGTTGTATTATGTGACATTGGATGTATGAATGGTATCAATGACACCATATTTGTATTTTATTAAATTCAACACTTAATGATGTCGTGGAATATTTTTCTTCCTCAAATTTGTGGCAAAAATGATAAAAGTAACTCAATATTAGTTAGTCAAAACACTAAATAATCATCGGGACATTCTAAACTTTTTCGTCATGCAATTCAGACAACAAGCTGGGACAGTGCAAGCCGAAAAGAACTAGACTACAGTTTCTCATGAGCTTATTTACACTGTTGTTTCTCTGGGCAACTCAAACTGGAGTGGCTGAGTCGGAGAGTTGGGCCGTAATAAGCCACATCATACACAATCTGCAATAACATGTGCATATATATTAACACATGTAAAAGGAGAACTACTAGGATATGTTTTCAATAAAGTTTCAATAAAGTTTCAATATATGATTAGAGTTCCAAGTTCACCATATCACCATCAAAATAAAGTCAGACAATGGCTCCTCCTCCCACCCACCCGAGCTCTGGTGACTCCCATAGTGATGGTGGTGTTCCTCCCTCATAGACTGATCTAGGTGTGATAAAGTATAGATCCCTTCCAGGACAAATCTTCTATTTGATTTTTTGGCGTGGACCAAAAGAGCACGTTGACGGACCATTTAGCATTCATTATAAATTAATTCTTATTTATTTTATATTTTTTATTTTCAATTCAGATTCCACTTTTCATGGTTTTTATTTTGACCTATAATTTTTTTTTCTTCCAATTATTTTCACTCTTTTTTACTTTTCATTCAGTACATAAATGTTTAATAACATTTAATTATAATTATTTTTACATTGTTTGTAATTACATATACGTTTTTTCCAATGTGATTTTTTCACTTTTATTTTTTGTTTTCTATTTCTCTGGTTTCTTTCTTGTATAGTTTTTAATGATTATTATTTTTGCTTTTGGTAAATATGTACATGATTTTTGTGAGATATACATAATTTTATTTTGAATTGAATAAAATTGTATTTATACACCAAAAATATCTTTGTAATATGTAGGAACATTCCTTTTCACATAAAGGGATTACTTTTGAGATATGCATACATAAATATATTTTCTGTTCAGAACTATTTTCTAAATTTTAGAAATAAGTTTGAGAATTAAGAGGTAAATAAAATAAAGTACCAATTTAATGTGTCATGCTGCCAATATGTTAGGAATTAGTTCGGGCATCATATCTTCAATTAGCTGCCACATGCGCGAAATAGGAGCCCCGAGACATGGACTCGCCACATCAGCGAAGAATAATTGTTTTTTTTAAGGAAGGATCCAATTCATATAAAAGGAGGCTCAACACTTTACAGACAGGTCCCCAAAGAAACAGAAAATTACAAAGAAACCCCATAAAAGTGCAGAAAGCACCCTAAGCCACCGTGAAGAAACTCGATTGGATCCTCAGCCGCTCCCAAAGCTCCTAGTCGCCGGCGACGGCGCCGTACCACCGTCCGCTGGGAAGAAGGCACACCCACACGTTGTAGAAGGCCGCAAAATCCATCCGCCGCGAAGCACCGGAATCTGACCTCGATGAACGACCACGGCCGCAGCGCCATCTCCCCACCTCCACCCAACTTCCAGCCGTGACGCCAGCGACCAAGACCACCAGCACCAACACCACACCACCTCCAGAGCCCACTCCCCTCACCACCACGGCAGGCCAGAGCAGAAACACCAGAGGAGACCAGCAGCACCACCTGCAACAAAAACGGAAGCCCGGCCACCTCCAGCTTCTCCCCTCGCCGCCACGACCGGCCGAAGAAGCAAGGGAGGAGGAGAGCGCCCGACGAAGCTTCACGGCCTCCCCGGCACCGAGGCCGGAACGGAGAAAGGAGGGGAAGCACCACGCCCACCACACCGACGCCACCATCTCCGTCTTCGGCAGCGCCGTCCGGGCACGCACACCTAACACCTACACCTAACTATACACGCACGGCAGCCTCCGGGGCTCCCCCTACCTCACAGCGCCTGAACGGCGGCCAGAGGCAGAGGGGAGCGGCGGATTCGCCGGCGGGAGCAAGCACGCGCGGTCGCCCCCTTTCCGCCTCTCTCTACTGTAGCGGAGCGGATAAGGTGGGAGAGAGTTGGCTTTTTTAGCGAAGAATAATTGTGGTCAACATTGTGTACCAGTGTGGGTACAATTGGTCGCTTTAGAGGTGAAGATGGTTTAGTGACAGAGACAACTTATTGATCCGAGTGTTCAGCACGCATTTCACTAGCTAGATCTTGCGACAGTTCACGTGGGTTTCTCTGTAGTTGGCTGCATAGAAGATATCAGGTGTTTCTTGTTTATAACTAGATCATCTGACACCTCCATAAACTTCAAATGATTCATGTGGAAATCGAATTTATTTTGCTACATTAGTACTGATTTTTTACTTGAACAAGTGTTAGACAATCACCTTAGCTAGGTACCAATTTAATTTGTTTCTAAATTTTTGTTTCTCCTTCTGTATTTTAACTTTTCTTCGTAGTTTGAAATGCATGATCCATTTATGACATACCACAAAGCAATTCATGTAATAATATTTTCATCGATCTACATGTTTTGTGGTGGGTGAAATTCTTTTGACTGTGAGAAATAATTGTAATAGAACACAGGGAGTTTATCAACTTCGTTCGTGCAATATGTATCATTTAAGTGAATATGCTTCTAAAATACATGAGCATATTTCAAGTATGGAACATACTTTAAAACTGCTCATACATGAAACACTTTTTGTTTCAAATTTTATAGAAGTTCCGTGAATACTTTATTTGACACGCATAAACCATTTCTTGAGATACATGCGCATTTCCCATATTAAAGTGGCTGGAACGTATTAAAAAACATCCATAAATAGTTTTATATCTGATGAATGATTATCGAAAATTGTATGAACTATATTATCTGTCATATTGAACAATTTTTTAAAGCGATAGGAAACATTTCAAAATAAAAAATGTGCTATTTTTCTATTTGATTATATAAATTAGTAACATTTATAAAAAATATTTACAAATTATGTTTCCTCATTGTTTAGAACTTTGGTATTTACCTTGGCGACGACAAGTTGGTTTCAAGGAATGTGATTGAGTTTCTCCTTTTTAAGCAAATGGCCAAACTTTATTAATTAGCTAAATGATATGCCACAGATAAAATAATCTGGAACTAACACAAAAACACAAACATCTAAGACACTCCAAGAAACAATGCACACATAAGTTTTCTTTTTTGCCGTTGTCTTTAGCTTCACCTTCTACATCTTATATTCATCTACACCCTTGTTGCAAAATCGTGAAATGCTAAACGTACACAAGCTAGAGTAAGACGATCCAGACAAGACGTCCAGGTGTGGAACTATGATCGTTGAACACAATCTGGCCTCAAACATACATCTAGGAAGGAAGGTTACCGAATATTGCTTTTCATGTATCGTCAAGAAACTAGACAATGAGCATAATATAGACAAAAAAAAGGAGAACCGTTAACCAAAATAAAACTGACACAAACATAGTCACCATCGCCGAGACATACCTAAACCCCGGACGACCGTCTATTGAAATGATATTGGCGATGCACACAACGACGACACCACAAGCTGCTCGATGTTGGCCCTATCGGCCTGACAGTCACACTAGACTGAGGATAGAATCATGAAACTTTTATTCTGCAAGAATTTGCCTCTGATGTCAAGATGTCACCACTAATAAAATACCAACTTACCATAAAAACAAATTGAAGCGATAGAAGTGTTTTGTCTTCCGAGAATCAACTAACATTTTGAAATTTTAGTACATTCAAAAAACAATTACTCGTGGATACCTACACATGTTTTCTACATTTATGCAGAGTTTTACCTTTTAAAACGGAAAAGGAACATTTTTCCTTACAACATTTGTCCTTTTTATGCATGTTACATAAAAAGATATTTCAAATCAAATCTGTTCTTATATACTAGAAATTTGTATATGCAGCTCTATACTCTTGCTCAGGATGTTTTGTTGACATTAAAGTGAAATTTTCGTTTTTTTAAATGAGATCAATGAAACTCAGAAGCTACAAGTGATTTTCGAATGAAAACTGAAACTGTATTGAGGACAACCAGCATAGCCGACGTCCAAGCTGGGATTCGGTTTCTTTCTCATATGTCTTTTCTCTTTTTATTGGAAATTCAATACAACTTCCGAGTTCTTATGCTCCCGCCTGAGTATAAATTCAAGAAAATAGTAAAAAATTGAAAAAAACTTGTCAACTAACTTATCCAAGTACTCTACATGCGTGTAAATTTGCATGACGAAATGAAATTTCTGCTGCTTTGTACAAAATATCAAATTCAGTTGCCAACATGGAATTTAAAAATTCTATTTTGTTTTTTTAGCAAAGTACAACACAAATATCATTTTTTAACGAAACTTTATACGTACGTAAAACACTTGAATATATTTCTTGTCGATTTTTGCCAGAATTATTTGAGCTTTTTACTGTTTTGTTGGAATTTCGTAACAGAATAATATGTGCTTGGGAGCCAAAACTGCACTCTGCGTTTCTATATTAGAAGAACATGATTCAGTTTCTTACGCACGGGGATGGCGTACCTTTTTTTTGGAGGGTGATAGCGTACCTTTTTTTTAGAACCGGTGATAGCGTACTTTTGCTTTTTTTTTAGCGGAGGGGTGATAGCGTACCTTTTTTTTTTTTGAGAATTGGGTGATAGCGTACCTGTATTGTCATTCATTCATTCTCATTACCATGGACTCTTGGGCGATTAAATGAACCCCGGCCCAAGTAAGGGATCCAAAGCCATTTCTGGGCTGACAATACTACTTTCAGCCTGACTCAAGAGCTACTTTTGGCCCAAGTAAGGGATCCAATTATTTTCATGCACTCACAGATAGTGGTCAAAAGTCCACTGATAAAAAGATAGTGGTCAAATTTTCCAAAAGTTGACCGCATAAATCCTACTTCTGCAGGCCTAGGTACAATTTGAGTAGTGGTACTATACTCGTTGGGAGACTTATAAAAGTTAAAACGTTTCATATGTGCGTTCAGCCCTAGGTCGTAGCTCCTGTGTGCCAGGAGGATAGATCGATCGAGCGTGGCGGCGAAAGCGTGGCAGGCCAATCTTACGACCTGTGAGGTTGACATCCTCCCTAATCCGGCTCCGGTACTCGCCGAAGGTGAAGCAACTGTACACGCTCTCAATCTGGCTCCCCTCCGGCTGCCGTCCCGGGCGGATGACGGTGTCGTAGGACGGGCAGAGGAAGAACGCTGCGGAGAAGCGCTCCCGCGCCGCGTGCACCACCACCCTGTGCTCCACGCTCCTGTACAGGTCGTTGCTCCACGCCTGGAGGAGGTCGCCGACGTTGACGACGAGCGCGCCGGGGCTGGGCTTCGCGGTTAGCCACCGTCCGGCCTTGAGCAGCTGAAGCCCGCCGACGCTGTCCTGCGGCCGCAGGATCGTCAGGAAGTCGCTGTCCGTGTGCGGGCACAGCCCGAACGCGCCGCCGCTGCGGCACGGCGGGTACCGGTTCAGCCGCAGGAAGCACGTGCTCCGCATGCAGCTCATCATCATCTCATGGTCGTCGTCCCGTTGCAGCTCCCTTATCAGGATCGACGCGAGCTGCTGCGCCAGCTGCCACATCGCCGTGGACACCTCCTCGATCACATGCCTGGTGTATTTGTCGTCTTCGTCGGCGGTGGCCACCTGATCGTTGTGCTCGGCTGTCGACGGAGGCGTGATGGGGATGTGGTAGGCCTCGGACCAGGACAGCTGCTCTAGGGACGTGGCGGTGGGCGTGCCCCAGCGGTAGCTCTCCGGCGAGAAGTCCAGCAGCGGCTCGTTCACCTTGAGCTGGAAGGGGCGCCGGAACACGCGCACCTGCTCGTCGTGCAGCTTGTCCAGCAGCACCTGCGGCACGTCGTGGTTGGTCACCTGGAAGAACCCCCACTCTGTCGCCGCGCGCACGATCTCCGCACGGCACAGCTCGGCGGCCGCCGCGTCCCTGCCTTGCCCAGCACGGCGAGATCGATCACCGGGAGGTCGCACCCGTAGTCGTCGTCGTCGGCGGCGTCCAGCAGGCTGTGCGGGTGGTTTTGGTCGAAGAGTGCTGGTACGTGTCCATCAGCGGCGGGTTGGACTCTTCGTCCATCGGCCGTATATACGGCAAGTTACCCTAGAAGTTTGGCACGAAATTTTGCTAATTACATTACCGTACGTCCGTAAGAAATTGTTGCAGAATGCAGTGAACTTATTGATCTGATATATATGAACATGATCCATGGATGGAGAGATGCATTTGACAAGTTATAAATTAATTAGAAATGAGTCATCAAGCAGATTGATCGTATACAACAATGCATGCGAGTGTAGATGCGTCCAAATGCATGTGCATAGCAAGTTTACAAGAACAAGGACCTACGCTGACTCTTTAGTCTTGTACGGTGTGGCCACCGCTTCACAAATTCTAGTTCTAGTTGTTTTGACCTTGTTGTATTGCATTTGCATCAACTTTAATAAAATTATGGCCATGTCCATCCGTGGATGCATAGACTGGTAGGTATAACATTTCTTTTTGAAAAAGAACAAAAAATTATGAAACGGTTCTGTTGATCTCTTTTTAAAAAGAAGATGCAATTCCATGTGCTGAGAAGGTTCGTGAAACATCCTAGATGTACACAACACCTGCAGTATTAGTTGAAATATGTTCATATATGTCCTGCGCAGAAAACAATCAAACTAGATATTTCATTGTTCTAGAAAAGGTGTGTCTTTTTAGGTTTGCACTTCTTCTCAACATGTACAATGATGTTTTCCATGACTTACAAAATAATAAAGAAAATTAAGATAAGGAGACTACCTTTATTCTGTCACTATACATGTAAGAGAGGAAGCTTCTTAGTACTTACTAATGGTCCATTGCACTCTGATGAAATTTCCCAAAATTTTACCTTTTTAAGGGGAGGCAAAGCGTCCAGCATATGCATAGAGAGAATTTGAATAAAGTAAGAATCCCTTATTGGATAGAGAGTCAATATGATATTGGCATGGGTTTGCTAGTGAACGAAGAAGCTTTTGATTGGTCTGATTCACTCTGTGTAGATTGACTGAACGTTTTCCACTGGCAAAGCGATCGTGTCCGTTGTCCAATATAGCAGGTCTGAGAAGCTGGACTTAGGGTGCACCTCCTGCGATCGTTTCAGATTGCGGGAGATTGGTGAAAAAGTAGAACTAAATGATACTATAACCAAAGCTGAAAATGGGGGGATGAGGCTGATGTTGAGTAGGGTGATGAAGCAACTTCACCACAACAAGAAGCCTAGTGAGTGGTTGATGCACACAACCACTACAACAGTATTTTTTTTTTTTACAGTTTTGTTAGATGTCAAACAATCTGACCCATAAAAATATATTTAAACTATATCCAACAGCATAATTATGGCAAGTAAAGTGACCTACCACAACCTTCAACACACCCCACCCCACCAAATATATTAAAGTTAAAATAATTCAAATGATACGGTGTCCATTCTTAAATATGATCCGGTGTTTACCACATAGAGCACTTAGGACATGTAGAATGGCTGATAAGACCGTCTTATTTTATACACGCCACACAATATAGATATGATAATAAAATGTGAAGTACAATGGGTTATTTTTTAGTCGACCTTATTAATAGGTTATTCCTAAATTTGTGCTAAGGGATCATCTATTAGGTAAGAGAAGTCAAGCCTATTTTTTAATTCCATCTCCTCCACCTCAGCGATCGTCCTACGTGACAACACTAAGATATAACCATTGTGCATGCCCTTATAATCACAATGAAGGCGTTACTTAACAATTAAGTTAGTATATGTGTATTGCTATTGTACACCGTATAGTATATGAAAATCATTTCTGACGACTTCAATATAATGAAAATGTGTTTTTCAATACACCTTAGCCACAATATTATTTATTTCAAGGTAAACATCAGAGTACATTATGGCCTTTTCTGGAAGTATTTGGTTTTTGAGAGTACAGGAATGCCTCATGTCGCCAGACAAGAAATTTTAACACAATTGGAAAATTGAAAAACAAAACATTTGCAGATCAATATCTATTATATGTCTATTTGTCATTTTGTCCGGCTCGTCGAAAGTTGTACCATTATATTTATCATGGAAATGTGTTCCACAATATTTTTTCTTATAATATTTTACAGACTCCCATGTATAAATAAATCAATGGTTACAAGTTATAATAAACTAGTAAAATATTATCTAGGGGCCATAGGCGAAGGGAGGGAGAGTGAAAGATAAGAAGTCATGAAACTTGTATGTATTCAACTAAATTTTCATTGATCGAGCAAAATAAAACCATCACGTGATGAATGTGCATGCCCACTTATTAGTTGTATGTTGTCACTATGCTATTTTGTCTGTTCCTCTGTGGCTGCACACCTGTCATGCATGATTTCAGTAATTACAGACATGCAGATGCACATGCACCTTATCTTATCTTCAGTGAATGCTATCAGAGTACGAATGCATGGAAACTATATAAAGAAAAAGACCAAACTTACATAGTGCACGTGTACGTACGTGTTTATGCATATGATGGCCTATGCTTACATATCACATACAGACTCACATGCACATATGTAGATCATGAGAACAGAAGATTATGACAGAAGCTTTCCATCTATAGAATGAATTGTCCATACATGGATGATGAAAAAAAATGAAAAGGTGAACTAAACTTGAGGAAATAGCTAGCGTCAAACCTGTAGTCCTGATAAATGACTCTCAGAAGAAACAGGAGTCTGGCTCGAATGTGTACGTATTTTGAAAACCAGCTCTTCGAATTTGAGAGGTTTTTGATAGCTAGCTAGCCAGTGCTAATTGGTCATGCCTATATATAGATGGGTGGACATACACATATACACATGAGTGACTAGCTTGCCGGTGAGGAGGAGGAGGAGTTAGTTGGTAGGCCGGCTTCCAAAAGAGAAGATGACGAAGCCTTCCTTTTTATGAGCATCGGAAGATTGTGCTGAAACGTGTGGAGCGTCGGCAGTGAACGTTGAGTCCTGCCCCTCCTCTCCCCTCTCCTCTCCCTGTCTTCTTCTCTAGCTACCATCTATTCCTCTTCCTGTCCTCTTCTCTACCTTCCATTCACCTCTCTCTCTCTCTCTCTCTCTCTCTCTCTCTCTCTCTCTCTCTCTCTCCCTAATGCATCGATCAAACCTCTCTCTCTCTCTTAATTAGTTGGTCACTCTAGAAATCACATCCATCCGTCCGTCCATCGTTAGTTGGGGTGTGCAGTTAAGTGTGAATAAATCCAGTACCACGGGGATGATCAGGGATAAGTGGCTAGTGTCATGCCGCCCTCTTCTTCTGCGGGCCATTGGCCGCGGGAAGATTTTCTTATCGACAACAACAGGAAAGCCTCTTAATTAGTCATGCACCGAACTTCGTTTTTCAACACACACGTGACATAAACTTATTTTCTTAACTAGTCATTAAATTCCAATCAGAGATTATTTTCATTGCCTCATGTTTCTCCTCCTTCATAAATAACTAGTTGAATTTGGCGTGCCGTCACGGCACGCTCTTTGTGATTTTCTGTGTGCAATATATATATTTTGTATTCACGAAAATGTTAGCTAAATTGATATGTTGGAACATGTTTCTATTTAGGTAACATTTTTTGTGTGAATTTCGGCTATATTGTGTGTAGTATTCAAATATTCAGTGGGTTGAAATGCTTGGAAATGTTTGTATTTTGGCGTTAATATTTAATTGAAATCAGAATAATTCAGTTGAATTTGATTTCACATTTGGGGGAAGTTTGTTTGTGTGGTGTAAGAAATGTAGGCGAATTTGAAGTGTTGAAATATATTTGTAAGTTGGTATAAGTATATTGTTTTTTGTTAATGAGAATTCTCGTTATGTTTTGTGGAATATCAGAAAAATGCGCTCAAATGTTGGCGAAATTGCAATTTGTAAGCATGTTTTTTTATTTTGTTGTGAGTAGATAATAAACTGTATGAGCATTTTTTATATATTTTTCGTTGAGTATTGAAATATTTAGCAGTTTCAAATGTTCGAACATGTTTGTATGCCAGTGTTGATATTTCATCGAAATTAGGAAAAGAATGCATATGAATTATTTCCAAATGGTGACAAATTTTTGAATATTTCAAAAAAAATGCAACAGAAGTAGTTTGCATGTATTTTGTCTGATTGTTTTGATATATACCTGTATTTTTCTAGTGGATATATTCGGAGATGTGTATTTACAATTTGTTTGAATTTTTAAATTTGGCGGAAGTGGGAAGCTGTTGTTTCTTTCTTTTTTTCCAAATGCTCAGATTTATGGGACATTGAAAATTTTGAAGTTTTAAGTTTGGGAATTTGATCATGTGGCATAAATAGTTTTTTTTGTGTGATCATTTTGGTGTTTTTTTTTAAACGTATAGATTTAAAGTTATTGTTTTAGTTCACATTTCTTTTATCTGGTTTCGTTTGCTCAATTGTTATTCGAAATATATGGGTTTTTTTTCCCCAAGAGAGATGACTTTGTTGTTATAAATTACTGTGGTGTCTCTGTAAGAAATAGTTGGTTTGATTAAGTTTTAAATAGAATTTTTATTTTACAGGTTCAACGTAAAATATATTTTGGGAATAAATGGAATAATATGTTTGGAAAAAGGTGATAGAATATATATGCGGTGAATTAGAATTTCTTTATTTGTAATTTATGCATGAAGCATAAGCTTCATAATTTATATAGGAATCTATATTAGTTTTCGTGATGTTTTTTATTTAAAAATATTGCAACAATATTTTATGGGGGGGGGGGGGATATCTGTTATTAGAGAATCTAACAAATCTATTGCTAGCTGGAATTCAGTTCGAAAGCAATCCATAGGTAAAGCGGGTGTGTTTGCATTTTCCGGAAATATTCATCTAGCAACCTTTTCTGAACGTAGCTAGAGACATTTAAGTTATATTACTTGCAAATATGTTAGGTAAATTTGCGTGGTCAAATATAGTTCTATTTTAGCAAAAATTTCATGTGTACCACCATAATTAGAGGAAATTTATTATGGTTATGTATAAATTTTGTATGTCTGTCTCGCTGCAAATATGTGATTTAGTTCCTTGGTTAGAGCAAATATGTTGTGTTAGCATCTATTAAATTGAATCCGTCTTGGAATGAAGCATTATAGAAATTTGGCTACATAATTAGAGGAAGTTAAGTTGAAGTTGACATTTATTAAATTGAATCATGCAATTGGAGTAAGTTTAGTTATATTATTTGTGATTATTAATCGTACGAATTGGTATGTTATGTCCGTGTCTGTTGTTAAATATTTAATCTAGCTCAATTATCGGAAGAATTAAATTGTTTGACCATTTATTAAATTCAATTTGAAATCAAGCCTTAATTAGAGAAAATGGATTTTCAATTTTTCCGAAGTATTGACGTAGCCGAGCAAAATTCTTCGTAATGTTATATCATTTCTAAATTTTAACTTGTTCGAAATGGTATGGCATGTTTGTGTTTTGTGTTAAATGTTTAATTTATCTCAATAGTCTTCTTAAATATATTGTTTGGGCATCTATTAAATTAAAATTTAAAAGCAAGTCATAATTAGAGGAAATAAGTTTGCATTTGCTCGAAAGGTTCATTTAACTGGACATTTTTTTAGAGTACAGTGACTAATTTGATTTTAGTAAATTTGTGTAATAAAGGGTTCAACTGATTTCGAATATTTTGAGAAGTTTCAAAAGATTTGAAAAATAGAAAAGGAAAAGGAAAAGAAGAGGAAAAAAAAGGGGAAATAGAAAAAGGCCGAAGCCCATCTTCCCAGCCCAGGCCCACTGCTGGCGTCACGATGACGTCAGCAATGGCCGGAGATGCGGCGGGGACGGCGACGTCGGGCAGGCGACGCCGCCGCGATTTTGGACGGTGGCCCGGGCGGAGCGGATGCGCGCCGGCGCGGGCTACCCGTAGGCGATGGCGCCGCCCATTTTGGGTCGCCGGAGCGACGCCGGCGACGGCCAAACGCGGCGGAGGGCAGCCCGCGCGGTGGCGGCGATTGCGGCGCGGGCGCGGCCTCCCTGGACGCCGCGCTGGGCCAGGAGGGAGCGGCGGCGACGGCGCAACTCCCCACGTGCCTGGATCCAGCGGGGGCGTAGCGGATGGGCGGCGCGCCGCGACGGCGGCGGCGGTGACCCGCTGCGTCGCGGGAGAGGAAGGGAGAGGGTGAGTTCTGCGGTGTTTTTGCAGAAAAGCCCTTTAGGTTTTGCCAATTTGCGAAGAGATCCTTCCGCACGTAAAGTTAAGGACCGCGGAGCAATTCGTCGGCAGTGAGGGTCGTTTTTGCGAAACGCCGGCGGGTTGTGTGGCTGACATGTGGGGCCCACCACGCACTGTAGCATACTGTGTGGCTGACATGTGGGCCCACCGCGCACTGTAGCATACTGTAGATTTCTCTACAGTAACACGGGGTGCGGAGAGGGCGCCGTTTCGTTCGTCTTTAATATAGTTAGTAATGCCCCATTGATGGCGTGGTGATGAGGGCATCCCTACTTTGCCACATTCTCAAGATATTCGCATCGAGATGCCGACCGGTCCGATCACGTGAGCTCGAGCGAAACAACTACAAGAAAAGGTGAATTTAATCCTTAATGAGTACAACAATTTATATTCTGAGAATTTTATACTACCTAAATCCTCTGTATTATTTATTCTCAGATATGTTGATGATCACGGATACGTAGCTCCGGATGATCGTGCTACCAGCGCACGTACACAAGAAGCAAAGGGAGGGAGGCGTGGAAGCTGTGATGTGTGCGTACCAGAGAAAAGTTAGCACAAGACTACTCCATGCCTGATTACCGAGAGGACCTAGTACAAGTCCTAGTTGAAGTCACGAATCACCATCTGAAGATATACATCTCGGGTACCTTACCATAAGGGTACATGGTGCACGTGTCGACTAAGGCCCAACTATCAAGAGACTACACGAAGCCCATGACGAAAGGCCCAACAAGATGGAGTATCCTACAAGATTAGACATAGGCATAGTCGGTTTAGACTTTCCTTACATGTAATCTGGGTCGGTTACGAACTCCCGAGACCCAGCCTATTATATAAAGGTTGGGAGGGCCGCCGATCCGGGACAAGCAATACTCGAACCACCAAAAGCTCTAGCGAGATCGACATCTCGCCGGAGCCTCCCTGTAACCGCATAATCTCACACGATCAATACCAGACAAGCAGGAAGTAGGGTGTTACTCTCCGGAGGCCTGAACCTGTGTAAATCTTTGCCTCTGCATGTCAGCCGACGAAACTACCAGTACTACCACGTTCTCTCCCCATAATCTCAACCCTAGGTTCTTAACCATGGGATTTGATGAGTTAACCCTCGTCAATTGTCGCCGTCTGTGGGAAAGAATAGTGCTGGACTCACGGTTTCTTCGGTTCCATCGGAAAACGGCGACTCGCCGATCGCATCTTCAAACGGCAACTCGCCGGCTGCATCAATAAACCAGAACTCGCCGACTCGGGCGGCACATGGCGACTCGCCGACTCACTCGACAAACGGCAGTACGCCAACTCCACCTGCAACAAGCACGTCAGATCCTCTGATGAACTTTGAGCCGCACTCGCCAGAATTCCAGGAGGCGTTCGCTGATCTCGAGTCAGGTTTGGGTTTAACCGTTGGTTCGTTCAATTTTTTCGTAAACAAGCCTGGTATGCAGGACTTGACAGATCCACGCCAACTCGCGACTTCCGCACCCGAGGATCCATCGGTTGCGGCTCCTTCGACTGCGGATCCATCAACTGCGTCCATACCATCGTCGATCCTCCAAGCCTGCTCGTCTGCAACAACCATGTCGACTCGAGAGATCAACGAGCTCATTGAAGAACTACAAGGTGAGGAGGCCGAATCAGCATATCGCACAAACGATCCTGAGCTCGATCTCCCACTCGAGGATAGCTTCGACTGCGGGATCTCCCTCAGCGATTTCGATGAGCCCGAAACTCATATCGACAACCACGTCGACTCCGAGATCTGCACCAAAAACAACCTCGACTTCGAGATTCATAACAACTTCGCCGACACCGAGATGAGCATAGGCGAGGAAGACATCGACAGCGAGATCCATCCAGATGGACCACTCGACGAGCATATCAACTCCAACATGAGACTTGATACCCCAGCAGGTCTACGTTGCCTTCGCTGCAGAATCATCTGATACTGCGGTCAGTCGCAGGCCTACAGAATTCCCATGCACAGTTACTATGCCGGATAGAGTCACAAATCTCACAATTACTGCTGAGATGGCAGCAAAAGCAGATAAAGTCATCAAGGAGTGCACAATGATGCCAGCAGACGCAACACGAGAGGAGATGTTGACCTTCCAGTACTTCAACTGGCAGGAATCGCTTCGACTGCAGCAGATCAGAGCAACACTCGAAGAACGTAAAAAGCAGGCTAGCTTGTCGAGTGCACGAAGAAGACAGCTCTCCCTGAGCTCCACGAGCGAGCAGACACAAGACCCAGATCAAGGCTGTCACACCTCGCGGCAGATGAGAGGGCAGCACTCACCCGCAACTTAGGCCACTCTTTCATGACATTCGACGAGGAGGGAGTGCCAGTACCCAAAACAGTTGTGGGTGCTCTCTTTACCGCTGCAGCATATCTAGAGGCAATCAAGCCTCCAGCTGACGATCGCAATGCAAAACTACATCGCCAACAGATCAAATCACTCGTCTTGGCGGCGAAGGCCATACGCCAAATCCCAAAAACTCCAGGAGGGAGTCGAGACCTTGCCATAATAGACACGCGTCGTGAAGAACATAATCGCAGTGGTCGCCGTCACCACTCGAAGGAAAGAAGCGGCTCACGTCGGCGCAGGTCCAGGAGCAGATCACGCAGATCTTACAGTAGCGACTCGTACTCTGATCAGGAGCCTGAGCCACACGGAGCTCTGTGCTTCACTCGATGCGTCCGCGAGACACGGGTGCCCAAAGGGTTCAAACTCACATCTGAACAGCCCAAATACACGGGTCGACAGGAACCTTCAGAATGGCTGGAGGACTACAGACTGGCTGTCGCGTGCCAGCGAGGTACGAACATCACAGCCATGCAATACATACGACTCATGCTCGAAGGCACAGCCCGCGACCGGCTCAAAGCTCTACCTCCATCAACATACGACTCGTGGGATCACTTCCGCGCAGACTTCATCAAAAATTTCGAGCCTCTATGTGAGCGCCCAAAAACGTTCGAAGAACTGCGAGCTTGCGTTCAACGGTCAGACGAAACGTTGAGGTCATACATCGACGATGGACTGAGATACGCAACTCAGTTGGAGTAATTTCAGAAGATATGGCCATGGATGCTTTCATCATGGGCCTCGCCAGGCGAGACTTCAAAGAAGCACTTGGTCGCCAAAAGCCAACCTCTATGGCTGAGCTCCTGAAGATCGCGACTGAGTGGGCAGACGGAGAAGACATGGCGCGCACCACACGCGGGTCCTCACCCCGTGACAATCACGAGAGCGGCAGTCAAAGCCGCAGAGACTCATACAGAGACGATCGGAGGCGCAAACGTTCAAAACGTCACTACGACGACGACAGACCTGAATTCATGGCGGCTGGATTCTCCACACCCCGCAACGACCACGACAGAAGCGACCGACGGTCAGAAGATCGACGGGACAGTCGAGATGATCGCCGGGACAGTCGAGACCGCGGCCAACGCAGCGACAGCTACAAAAAGAAAGACTGGCGCAAGTCGCGCTCCGGACCACAAAACGAGCGATCATTCGATGACAAGATGGATGCTGATTGCAGATTCCACCTGTACAAAGGGGAAGATGGAAAATTGCGCTCCAATCACTCGATGCGAAACTGCAGAGAATTCGACCAACTAGCGTCTGAATACGTGCAACTCAGAAAGGCAACGGCCGCACACGCACCCGCACCTGCACCTGTGCCTCAGCCAAACAATGTGCATGTTCTGATGGCCCCACCTCCACCACCACAGCCTGCCGCAGGCGGAAATATCGCGGGTGCCATACAACCCGTACCTCGGGTGGACGAACCTCAGTACCCTCCGCCCCAAGGGCAGATGTACATGATACAGAAAGGTCGCCCTTCCAACATGGAGCAGAAACTTCGCACTCGACAAGTAAATATGGCGGTCATGTCACCCCTGCCGTAACTGAATTCTTGAAGGGATTGGGCAATACCGTGTTTCAGTTTCTGAAGATCAAGGTCAAGTTTGCTTTTCCGCTGGGAATTGAGGGCTTGGCGATCTCCGCTTCGAGTCAGCGGCGATCAATCCGGTGCGTGTTGGGCGAATATCCATAGAGCCGCATGTCCGTGCATTGGCGCGTGGTGTACGGCTGAGTGTTATTTGTGAGGCAAGCACTAGTTATCCACAATTCTACTGAGAAGATCGGGCGTCCCGTATCACGTGGATCACACGTTCGCTGGGAACCCCAAGAGTAAGGTATGATGTAGCATAGAAGCAGTTTTCCCTTGATTACAAAACCAAGTTTATCGAATCAGTAGGATTTGGAGAAGGCTTCGACTAGGTATCAATGGCAATGGCGCCGAAAGAGCTGTTGACGTGGACCTGCGCACATACGAACAAACTACTTTGTCCAAACGAAACGGAGAGGTTGTAAATCTCGCCGGCTTGCTGAACACAAAGGATTAAATATATGATGAAAAATAATATGAGAGTAATAATGACCAGCGAGCAAATGACTAGGAAAAGCTATTAAAACGGTAGTAAACAATATAGGAAAATAGGACTGGGGTCCACAGTTCACTAGTGGTGTCTCTCCAAAAGATAAACATGTTGGGTAAACAAATTACAGCAGGGCAATTGACAAACATGGGCGCAACACAATACTATCAAGACACAAAGTTCACCGTTTCATTTAATATGGGCATTACGTCAAAATACATAGACCGTTATCCAACGGCATCTATGACTAATAATCCACCCCGGGATCGCTATCCAGCATGTCACCCGAAAGTATTAAGTTGCAAGCAACAGATAATTGCAATAAGCATGGTGCGTAATGTAAGCAATGGTTACAACATATAGCAATAAACACCGTTATTTTATCCCTAGTAGCAACAACACATCTCAAGCCTTAATCGTTTCTGTCAACTCGAGCTCGGACAAGAGAGGCATGAACCCACTATCTAGCATAAATACTCCCTCTACTGACACAAGTAATTACTTCGGCCAAAGCATACACAAGCATCGGAGAGCATGCAAGATCATAAATAAAACATATCATAGATAAACTGAACAATAATGTCAATGACTCCATAATTCATCGGATCCCCGCAAACACAACATGTAGCATTACAAATAGATGATCTTGATCATGTTAGGCTGCTCACAAGATCTAAACAATGGAGTACAAGGAAAAGAGACAACCATCTAGCTACTGCCATGGACCCGTAGTCCCATGGTGGACTACACACGCATCACTCCGGAGGCAGGCATGATGGTGTAGATGCCTCCGGTGACGATCTCCCCCTCCGGCAGTGAAGGGGATCGTATGCAGAAAACAAAAAAATTCTAGCAACGATAATATAAATAGCCAAGATCTATTTCTATGCAGATATACAGTAACGGAGGAATCGGTATACATACCCTTATAGACCGAAAGCTTTACGTCCGAGAGGATGTTGGCGATGACGATGGCGACGCCGACCTCAAGGTCAAGTAGACGAACTCCTCCAAGTGCCGCAAGTGCAGCACCTCATAGCTCTACACACGTACGGTGTAGACGACGACCTCCGGGCTCCGGTCCAGCAAAGCAGCGGAAGCAGAAGACTTGGACCGAAGAAAACCAGCAGCACGGCGGTGTGCGTATGGTGGAGAAAACCTCAACCTATGCGCAACTCCAATTGCGGAGTCACGTCCGAAGGTGAGAGAGAGAGAAATTTCTGGGTGAATTTCCAAGGCATGGGGGCGCCTCCTTATGTAGGTGGAGGAGGGATGCCACCCTTGGTGGCTAAGCCATGTGGGACTAATCCCCATATGGTGCGCCGCACCAAGGGGTGCGCCGGCCCCTGGTGGGCCCCTTTCGGCCCACCCAGGCCAGCCGCCCCTCCTCCCCTCCTTTGGGGTGCGGTTCCCCCCTCCCCCCATGGGCCTTCTCCTCCGAGAGTTGGCCCATTTAAGGTTGGGATGACTTTAAAAATAAAATAAAAATATATTTATTAATTCAATTACTCTAATTAATAATAAATACATATTACTTTATTTATTCTAGCTCTGAAACATCTTCCATTGCCCTCCGAACTTCATCGGATATGTCCCGGAACGATTCCGGTGCTCTTCTCTCTATTTTCTCTTCTGCGTCCAATCTAATTTAAACGTCGTCTACCCTTAAGTGTGCCACCCTACGGTTCGGGATCACTCCAGACATGATCGAGGCCCGTCTCCGATCAATGACTAACAGCGGGATCTGGAAACCCATGATAGCCCCTGTGCGTCCACGAATATCTTTGTCGTCTGAACCTTAAACGTCAAGTCTCACACCTTTTGCCTAGCGATACTTAGTTTGTCCGAGACTCGATCTCAGGTATCACGATACCTAGTTCGATTTCGTTACCGACAATACTATCTTTACTCGTCTGTGATATCACATCCTCGTGACCTAGTCACATGCTTGCAAGCTCACTGATGCAATCTCACCGAGTGGCCCAGAGTATCTATCCTGCTATGTGGATTGGAAAATCCCGCTCTTGATCATACGCCTCAACCTATTCCTTCGGATACCTGATTTGAGACACCTTTATTGTCACCCTATTTAAGGTGTGACGTTTGATGTAATCAAGGCACCTTCCAGAGATGGTGATTAAATACGATCTCACGATCGGAGGTTTGAGTACTACGTTCTCCTATATATTGGGTGTGCGTCCATCACATCATTCACCTAATGACATGACTAAATTATCAATTGACATCCATGTCCATGATCAGGAAACCTTGATCATCTGTTGATCTCAATGGACTAATAAAGAGGCTACTAGGGACCTGGTTGTTTACATACCACACGTGTATTAATGTTTCCGCTCAATACAGTTATAGCATGGTATAAAACATATTATGAACAATCGAGATATGACAAATAAATATCTTTATTAATTGCCTCTGGGGCATATCTCATTCAGGCAGGGTGCCGGCAAGAGTTTCAGAACCCTCCCGATCTAGGGTTGGCGACGGCAGCGGCCTCGGACGTTTTCTAGAAAATATGATCGGTACCGAAGGTTTTCGGGAGGAATAGAATTTATAGGCGAGTGGACGGTCGGAAGCTTCTCGAGGCAGCCAGGTGGGGCCCAGGCGCGGTCCACCCTTGACCGTGCCTGGGTGGCATCTGGGGCCTGTGGGGCCCCCTGCAGGCGCCCTCCTAGCTCCGTCGTTGTTTCTTCGTAAAAATAATTACCGTAAATTTGCAGCTGATTCCGAGAAAGTTCCCCGACTAGCTTTTCTAAAACAAAAAGACAACAGAAAACAGGAACTGGCACTGGGCATCTTGTTAATAGGTTAGTTTCATAAAATGTGCCAAAATGATATAAAAACATTATAAAAACATGTGGCAATGATATATAACATGCATGGAACAACCAAAAATTATAGATACGTTTGAGACGTATCACCCATCTTGGTCGGAAACCACGAATGGAGTCTGAGGTCTAGGCAACCCTTTATTTTGAAATTTTCAAAAAAAATTACTTTAAAGTTAGAAATAATCTAAAAAAATCATACAATGTTGTATTATGCCAACATGTAAAATATCATATCAAAATAAGTCATATTTTGGACTACATGGAATAACAAAATCTGACATAATTAAAAAGTTGAAATTTTGCACCTATCACTGCTTTCAAATGTCAGGCTTTACAAATTTTTTAGACAAAAATACAAATATTTCTAGTTGAGATTTTACATGTTGGTAGAATACAACATGGTACAGCAAGGTTTTTGTTTTCATATATTTTTTTGGAAACTTTAAAAACCAATTTAATTTTTTTTCTTCAAATTAAAGGGCTCCCTGTAGCCCGAGCCGACTGTCTCGCATGGGCTGGCATGGGTTCCAACGTCGACTGCGACTAGGGCTTCGTCGGTGGGAACCAAAGATGAAGTCGGAGTCGCTGCCTCATGGAGGAATGATGACGACGACGCTCGGTGGCAACCTCCACGGCGGTCTTTCTTCTCGACTATGTGTATGTGCTTGGTGTGGGTAGCCAGGTCTGCTGGGTTTGTGTTCCATGACGAGACTGGGGCATTGTGTCGGTTTTTACCTGATTTTCGCTAATTAATTAGACCCAAATTTGTTGCCTCCGTTTCAAAAAAAATCTCAAAAAAAAAATCTTACGTCATAAATTCGGAAGAAAAAAAAGGAGAGACGACAGGAACACCTGCATCGTGGACACTGTGGTGTGCCCACCGCCCAGCACCAGTGCCTGTGCGACGGTGCAGAAAGAGGGAGGGACGAAGGCCCGACAAGAGCAACGTCCGCGTGGTGTGCTTCCAAGCGCGGCGAGGCGAACCCCACAGTGCACACCCATGCAAGCCGGCCCAGCGCGAGGCAGACACCTCAATCAATAAACACATGGCGATCCATCAGAGCCGTACCGATTACTGATGATTTTCAGGCTAAAACCCCGCGCTAGCCTCCATTCACTCTCACGGTCTCAGACCCGCATCCATGCAAGAACTTTTACGACGCAATTATGCAGAGGGGCCACTGCTCAGTTGCGCCTGGAAACCGTGTCGGAGACCCGGCCAGTGGCGCTAATTAATCAGATCGATCGATCCATCGCTACTGTAGCACGTACGTGGGGCGCGACCTCCTTGCACTGGATTCAGGATTTCAGATTCATATCAGAGGTGAGTCACATGAGGCCATACAGCACTGTCGCTGACAACCTGCCATGAGCAGAGACCACTAGGGTAGTCGTAGTACTAGAATTATTATTACATCTACACTACATAATTTACCGCTCCGTCTCGATCGATCGATCCCAATCAATCACTCCTAGTACATGCGTGTATCGTGTTGCTAGGAATTACTACGTGAGATCAATCAACAATGGGAGCTGATGAACTAACCAAAACCAGACCAGAGGTTGTTGGTCTCAAGTCCCAACACTGGACTGGAGCATAGCTAGCGAGGCCCCCGCAGCGCCGGCCATCCGGCGCCGACAAATGTAAGCAACTGTGTAGTCGAAGTGTCGAACCATCTAGCTAGGGGTTGTAGAGGCGGCCGGCGCAGCGGCATTTCCACCCCAACGGCTTGTAGTTGGAGTACTGCGCGTAGGCGGCGGCCTCGTCCACGACGGCGGTGGCGGGGGCGCGGGACGTCGTCCGGCCGCTAGACCCCGCCGGGAGCGTCGTGGACACCTGGACGGCCTTGCACGGGTTGCAGGCGTTGCACCGGTTGTGGCAGCTCGGCGGCGTCGACCCAGCCGCGACTTGTCCTCCGCTAAGTTCTGCGCACAAGATAAACCCAGAGCACTTCAGTTAGACCAATCTATGTATCAGGACTACGAACAATATCACCAGTATCCTGTCACCGAGAGATTCAAGAGTGATACAGTGTGACAATAGTACCTGGAAAGAGGAGATGGTCGGCGTGGTGGTGCGGCTGCATGTTGTTGCAGCTCCGAGGAGGAGGCTCAGAAACATGGCCGCAAGGAGCGTTCGAAGAGGGGATGAGCTCATGGCTATCCGACCATCTCGATCGTTACAACCAGAAATTGTATATGTACTTGTGAAAGGTTGAAGAGAAGAGAAGCTTCTAGCCAGCCTTTTGTGTAGGTTCCTTGATCAGACTGTCCAGAGCGCTAGCTCAAGATGCAACCTAGCTAGCTACTGGGTTGGTTCTTGGAGCTATGGTGGCCGGCTAGTGCAGATGGCCAGGCAGTGATGGTGCCACAGGATCGATCGGAGGGTAAAGAGCAAGGTGGTCAGTGGCCAATGAGGAGGTCAGCTGCAAAGGGGAGGAGGCGAATGGGACGAGACGGGCATATATGTATGGGAGCCTGGGATGCCGCGCTGCAGAATGGAGGTCGCATAAGACAGTGTGGTGACCACCCCTGGCTGCCACATGTGCAACTAGCACTCCCCTCGGTTCAACCGCACGGCTTCTAGTGTCATGCTCCCTATTTTTTCCACAGTCAATTGTGTTTTTACCGACGGTAAAAGTTTTACCCTAATCTATTCATTAAAAAGAAGAGAGTTGCTCAGTTAATGAATAGTTAATTAATAGACCATAAGCAAGCAACCGCCTCACTGCCAATAAAATCGACCAACCTAGTATATCCACACACTGACACAATCTGAAATGGACCCAACAATCAAGCAAAAGTGGAAAGCTTCCCTTGTGACTTCGATCTTCTTTCTTATCCTCCTGAGAGACTTCTCCACCTTCATGATTACACCCTCCCAATCCTTACCCGCCAAGACGCAAGCAATATCTTTGACATATCCACGGCAAGCCGCATCCAAATCGACGAGCAAGTCGTAAAACTCTTTTGCAAAGAGAGTCTCAGAGTTAGGTGCCAATAAACATGTCTCATCAACCTCGTCACTGAGAGATGAGAGAGTGACAGAATTAAGCAAACCTCCATTGTCCATAGAAGCGGGCGGATGGCAGGACTCAGGCGGAGGTGGTGAGGGAGCCATGTCCCCCGGTATCACCATAGAAGATTCCCCACAAGACTCTACTTCAGGCATAATCTGCATAACTGGAGCCACGACTTCGGTGATGACTACACTCTCAGGGATAGACGACGTCACATACAAACCTCGAGTAGAAAAATCTGCAAAGAAGCAATCAGCTCCCTCATCAAAGAAATCAACCTGTAGCTCAGGCAGCAAAGGCACACCCGGCCCAATTTGAAGCTCAGGCAGCAAACAAACACATAATTGTGGCACCCGTTTGCTTGGGTACAAATTGTTTTTTAATGTTAAATTCAAGTGTGAAAAAATCAAATATTTTCCCTTTGTATACTTACGAACGTTTTCTATGTCTTTCTATGAAAAAATTATGTCCCGAGTAATAGAAAAACATGAAAAATATATAAAGACACCCCCCCCCCCCCCCCCCCCCCCCCCCCCACCCTCCCACGATTTATCTTTTTTGTGTACCGCAAAATACAACCTTCTTTTAAGAAACTGTGGTGGCGTACGTACAAAATTTGTACATGTAGTAGTATACTTCATTTCAGGCCTTTTGGGGGCTGCAAATATTTTTTTTACTTAAACAAACACAGACACCAGTCTGGTCGGGAGCCACATGCACTTTTCGTATACGTGTGACTATCCCATTTTGAAGTCTTAGACTTGGAATTAAAGTGTTTGTTTGGGTCGCGGGATTCTAGAAACACGGAAATTAAATAGAAATGCATTTGCAAAATCAGATAATTGAAAAACAAATAAATTATATGAACAAGGTGTTTGGTTTACAGAAATAGAAAAAGCATGAAACATCCCAATTAAAGCGGTCTAAATAAATTATAGAAAGAAAGTATAATTAGAATGTTATTATGCCACTAGAGACTTCAGTCGTGTTCTTCATGCCTAGTAATTTGGATAAGAAGTATAAGTGGATCTTTAAAAAATTATGTTTTTCTTTTGAAACAAAATCGAAGGAAAATTCTCTGTGTTTTTTCTTTACTTCGTTCTTATGAACCAAACGGATGAATAGTGACTGCCGGAGTTACTATCGCGAGACATAAGGCCTTAAGTTTTTCTTTGTCGACTTGGTTGGATCTAATACCTAGCTTTGCATGACACCTAAATAATGAATAATATATAGTTGTGTGCATCAACCAAGAGGTCAGGATTTTGTTTTTTTTTTAAGCAAGAAAGAGAGGATGTGGCCAAAGTGTTGGTCCCCGAAACTTTGAGGTTAGGAGTCCTAGTCATGGCAACTATCGCATGGGCAAACTGTGAGTGATCAGGAATAAGTGAGAAAAGGAATTGAATGGCGCCACAACAATCGCCATCAACTCGGGGAACATGGCCGGGTTTGACGCCGGCCTTGACTGACCGGCGTACGTGCCATAATGAATGAGTAAGGCCACCACTGCTTGATAGCGAAGGAGCGGCGGGAATCGCCATCGCCGTGGTTTCATGAGAGCATGCCAATGCTGGCTGATCAAGACAGCTATAGTAGCTTGGCTGTGGCAGACGACCGGGAAGCGTGTGCATCAGTGCATGAGAGGGCATGGCGGTGAAAACAGCTCACGTCCAGGCATGGCTGGTCCAAGCTAGTTCTCCATGGCAGCGAAACCGAAGCATGCAGCAGGTTGACGACGACGTTACACGGAGCCGGAGTAACTCCTCAAGGTACTAGAAATTCATGATCCGGCAGCCTCTCCCATTGGTGGCTGGCCATCACCAGGCCTAGCCTCGCGGTCAAATAACGACCGTCGCATGCAATGATGCAAACATGCAATGCATAGTTCTTTGGGTTGGCCTGGCATATATGCAGTGTCGAAGAAGATCGATCCTTGATGCAGATCAGAAAAGTGTGGCGGAAACGAAGGCACTCTAGTCAACGCACGTCGTACAAGCGGCCGTAGATGCACTCTTCGACAGTTCATCTCTCTCACCGGGCAATGTGCACCGTCGCATGCAGAAGACTCTGCCATGGATTGTAGGACGCCGGCCGCTCGTAGCAGCGGCACGTGGTCTCGCGCAAGTGCCCAATGGTGCTCCATAACGATCGATGCGGGTTAGTCGGGTATCGGCGCTGTCGGGGAGACGACGACCACCACGGGCGAGGAATGGCGTTAACTTCAATTCTTGACATGGCGTCTCACTGTTCCTTGTTCAATGGATTCAGCCTCATCTGGACAGGGCATCGAATTCCACTCGCCGTGCCGCGCTCTGTTCTTTGTGCCGGGTGTACTTCCGAAGATCGGAATTTTCTTTGCTTGTTCTGTGAGCCAAGCTAAATAGGAGTGCTTCCTCTGTTAATTAAAATAAGTCGTATAAATTAAGTTGATGTCAAAATGTAGAAGTTAACTACGTTATAAAAATTATTAATATCAACAATATCAAATCATACCATTAAATACACAATAAAACTTATTTTCGCATTATGTCTACGACTTTAGTTTTTTGCCATTTATAATTTCCAATAGTTTTTTCTACAACTTTAGTCAAACTTAACATTGACAGATATTTTAGAAAAAATATACGTTGAAACAGAGGCAATATTGCACAAAGAGCAATATTCACCCTCGGATACCGGCCTTCTCACACAGTATGAATGGCAAACTGTTGAGTGGGCACAATTATTAACAAGCAAAGAGAGCAACGTTGTATCTTAGCTAGCATATAACAATTGCACAGGAAAAAAAGTTACTACCTCAATCACGTGCAAGAATGACTCCTAAATCAATTAAATGCAACCCTTTTAGATACAATGCACTATGATAGTTGTCTCTTAAGTTATTGTATCTTCTACGTTAGCATACTAAGAGATACTGTAACTTATAATAATTAAGCATATGAAAGAGGCCTAAAATAACAAGAAAATGGATAGAGGGTTCAAAACAAAACACTGCCATACTGACAACCTTAGGTAATGGAACTTAGAATACCACTGAGATTTTCTAGTACGATTAATTAGTCCCTGTAAAATTTGGAGAGATGGAATTCGAGAGGAGAAACAATGGGGAGATCAACAAATGACTCCAAGATAAGAGCCAAAACCTTCCCTTCACACAGAAGAGAAATTGATAGGTGGAAATGTGGATTTAGATCTTCGCTATATTCTCCCTTCTGGGGATGCAAGAATCATCGGAGGAATGTAGAGGAATCAGTAATTTTTACATCAAAATTTGTAGAGACAATGGTGCTAGAAACCTAGGTTTCACTGCGGAAGAAGACGCCCTATATAGGGGGAAGGGTCCACCCACTTTGCCATTGGAGGCATTTTAGCGAGCCCGATGCCCAGCCAAGAATTTACGGATTCTGTACTAGACCAGAAAAATGGGTAATGGACTCCCCCGGTATACAACGCGGTAGCCACCTAGAAACATTTCGGACTAAATTTTTTCAAAAAAACCACTATCAGAAATAACGTGATATATTTTGCATACAAATTTTATTTTTAATGAACTATTTTTTCTAAATCAGTCAAAAGGTATAGCTCCTCACGTAGAGGAACATCAGTGTCAATGCAGAGATAAAAAAATGGAATGGTTTGACCTCTCTAACAAAAATGAACCTGTAAAACCTCCAACATAAAAATTGCGATATTTTTCCATATGAACTCAGTCTTTTATGAAATCGGGTCGTTATAAAGATAGAAACAATCTAGCATAGTACATTTGTTATATTCAATGTTCGCCTATCTCGGTCAATAATGATAGTGAATAGTACAATCTCAAAATTCAGCATCTAAGAAAATAGGAGTAATATAGCGAAAGATGTAAAAACTATTGGGTTATCAAAGGAGGCTTATATTGCCCTAGAAATATCACTGAGAAAGGACAAGTAGCTGAGAAGGTTTTCAAGATGTCACCATGGTCGAGATTGTTGCATCAAATTGGAACCACCACGTTCTAGTGGTGGTTGGTTCACATATCCGATATGTTGCCAAAAATCTATAGGAGCGTAACAGAGTTCAGAATGTCCTCTTTAATTGGCGCCACAAAAATGATCACAACATTGACATAAAGCGAGGCCTAGAAAATGGTGCCACAACCACAAAGACGATAGAGCAAGCCCAACTATGTTGCCATATCCAGTATTCGCTGAAGAGGGTAGACGGTAAGCACGAACAGAAGAGGTGTGAGCGAATATCATTGCCGCAATATGTGATCATGTTGCACAATTTCTCGATGTTTCGATGGGAATTTCTTAACTTTTCGTATATAGAAAGAGATAGACTATAAATGACATCTCTTATGTCATTTCAATCTGTACTTTTTTAGTTACTTCTCCACAATAGAGATAGAGCTTAGAATTATACTTCTTCCCAATAGAGCCGATGAAGTTTAACGACCCCATTTAAGATAATCTACGTAGAAAGCCGGGCATATATTGTACATTCAATCACATAAATGGGATGTAAGCCAATAACTACATAAAACACTTAAAAGCTAAAAACCCATAATAATTTTATTATGAATTGCAAAAATCCCACACGGTATGCACTACAAATGTACAAATTCCACTGGTATCCAAGATATATTGTGAAAACATATACAACCATAGCCCGGGGGTGCTGCCGAGCTAAGGTCCAGTAGTATTCAGTAGGCCAGACACCTTCCTCGCCGCCGGTCTGGCCCTCAGGGCATCCCACCAGGCTTTGACATGGGGGTACATGTCGAGCACCGATCTATATGTAGTTATCCCTAGGCACAACATTGTCGACACATGGTTAAGGTCGGCGAGGCTGATGAAATCTCCAGCTAGGTACTTGGAGCTCGGCAGCCTCGACTCATACACGCCCAGCACCTTCTTCAGCTTTTCCATGTTCTCCTCGACGACCCTCTCGTCGACCCTTTGTCCGAAAATCGGCCGAAGCCTGATCTCCATAAGAATAGCTTCCATTACAGGACTGTACTGGTGGGCCTCCACCTCGAGCCACACATCGACCATTGCCGATCCCTCCAGATTGCCTATCCTGAGGAGCTCAGGTTTGTACTTGCGGCATACATACTTGGTGATTGCGCGCGACTCTGTTTTTACAGACAAAAATATATATATGTGATGAGAGAGGGGCTTGTGACAAGGCGAAAATTTGCTAATGATGTTTCTCTCAGAAATCGTATCTGATTTCTAAACTCTGTCTAGCTTGCTTGGCCAACGAAACTACTAAAAAATAGCTAGATAAAATGGCTCCGGAACATATTTATATGCAAAGGACGTCTCCTGAAGTTTCTTACCCCAGACGTAGTGTTGGAACAGCCCCAATACGCCGAGTACTTTCCGACGTAGATGACGAAGTCCGACGTAGACGATTCCGCGGAGACGCTCACGTACACCGATCTTCAACCCACGTACGTATCAAGAAGCTAGCTAGACTTGACGGATCGGATCGATCAGCTAGTAGCAGCAACACACGCACGCACACAAAAACTGGCTGATTGCCAAAGGCTCGTCTCTAGCCTTTTATTTCTATTGCTTTCAACTCACGGGCCTCTGGTGCTCGGCGGCAGCAAAGTTGACGGCGACGACCTTGTACTCGACGCCGGCGTCCTCCAGGCTCACAAGGACTCTGGATATGTTCCAAGACTTGGCCGTCCCATACACCTTGACGACGGGCGCCATGTTGCTCTCCCGGTTTCCCTGTTCCTGGTGCCTCCCTGGTTGGTTGACTGCTACTCTGCTAGCATAGTCTGGAATCTTGTTTGTATAGGATGCAAACTTAGAACCGCAATGTTTGTCAAAATACGTGCCTATCACTGTTCCACAAGGAGGGTTTTATATGGAGTATACCTTTCAGAGGATGCATAATAACTGAAACACCCCTTAATAAAATAGACTTAACATACACCCATGAAATGGTCAACGATTAGGTAGTAGTACTTTTCATTTCCATCTCAAATGAACGATTGTTTACTTATGATCTTAAGATCATAGCAAGAACGGCGGAGGTCGTTTAAAGTGTAGAGGAAAATATAAGTTATGCAGATAATGTAAAAAAAACTAATCACGTAATTGATGATTGTTAGAAGCTGTAGAATAAGGAGAGAAACGTACGTGTCAACCGAATAATATATCCGATGGTAATGGTAAAGTCTATGTTGTTTCTGGTGACAGTTCTGATTCAGGCAATTGTCTTGTTGTTTTTGCTAGTCAATGGACTCCGGTCATACTATCTAAAGGGCTCTTGGGTGAAAAATGCCTAATTATGGAAAAATACGAAGCTTTGGTTGCCTGAAGGAAACTATTTAACCATTTGATATGAGACACGAGTTTGCACGATAGATTCGGTTGACATATGAAGTGCCTTAACAACATGAAGGACAATTCAAGTTTTACGAGAACATGCTATTGAGAGAAAATAGCGTATTGTTGAATCTATGAGAGCACTTGATGGTGCCTAAAAAAAATCTTTTAGTGGAATAAAACAAGCAAAGCAGGAGAATCCAAATAGCATAGATCTAGTAGCACCTATCTCTAGTACGGTAGGCACATTTAGAAGATCGATGGGCTAGCTGGTGATCAACATGGGACGTGTCTTGTCAAATGTCATCCACTGGGAGGCGTCCCGTGTGTTGATCTCTTCCAGGCTTGCTATGCTTGTCGTCTAGAATTTAGTATCGCTGCCGAGGTTTGGGCGGGGTGAGGAAGTGGTGGGAGGGAAGGAAGCGAGCCAGCGAGATGTGATCATCAGGTGTCACCTAAGAGGCGCTCCATGAGTTGCACACCATAGGAGAGGGTTGCCCTATGCGTTTGAACATGGCGCCTCGGAGGAGGCAGATCTTCGTGGCAACGTGGAATCATTCTGGACCAGAGGTGTGGGAGAGGGTTGGCTAAATCGATGTGAAACTTATGACAGAGGCGTGCCACCGGCAGGAGGTCATGTTGGAGATCATCGGATTTTCGAGGCGGGGGAGAGGATCGGGGGAAGTCAAATGTGTGGAGAGAGAGAGAGAGTAATGATAATTGTGTTATTCACAATTCAGTGAGGAACCACAAAAATACTAGTCTTTAAAAATGAGTGGAGACAAGATATTGAAGGCTATTGGAAATGACGGGAACTACTCTTCGGAACACTGATCACCTTGTATCTAAAAATTTGAAATTTCTAAGAGATCCGAAGCATCAATCAACTTGTAACACAAAAACACAGCGCCAATGGTGACGCGGCAAAGCATTCCTAAACGCCGCAAATGCTTATCATATGAATTCAGAATCGGTACAACGGTGAATACTTGACTTTTAAAACGAAAGCGCTTTTCGGACTGGAGGAGCTTTTACCGAATCCACATAGCACAGTCGCCATCTAACGAACGTCTGCCGCCTCCGCATAGTGTCGGTGGGACGGCACGACCGTCTCGTGCACGGCGCGGCAGCGGCGGCGCTGCCAGTTTTTTTTTTTTTAGGAAAGGCGGCGCTGCCAGATTTGGTTTGCATGTAGCACCACGCTTCAAACAACGCTTGCAGTCATGGGCCAGACGTCCCGAGGTACAGCGTGTTCTATTTGGGCTTGGGCTGGAAACAAACAAAAGCAATCTGAACGAACAAAGAAATTTCATTTCTTCCAACAACGTTACACGTATGTACACAACTTCTCAAACGCTTCCGATCGACAAAATAGACTAGACCAGCGTGTTGCAGGAGGCCGTAGCGGGCTCGTACAACGCCGGGAGCAGGTACTTCTTCCCGCCGGCGCCATTGGCGTTGTAGCTGCCTCCGGTAGTGGGGTCGACAAGCAGGTTCCCGGGGTAGCCGGGGTACGCGCCGCTGCCGTACACTCCCTGGCACGCCGTGCACGCCTCCAGCCCGGCCCCCTTCGGGCCCTGGTAGTACCCGCCCCCGTACGGGTTGCTCACGGTGCCGGCCACCATGGTGGCGAGCACCATCACCATGCCGTCCATCCCGACGTCGCCGTTGGGCGCTACCAGCGGCGCGCCCTGCGGCCCGTACTGCGGCTGCGCGAACGGCCACGCGCACTGCCCGGGGCACTGCTTCACGGAGTTCCCCACCCAGACGTGCGTAGACTCGCCGTTGGACGACGACCCGTGCCTGCCGCACCGGCTGCTGCAGAACCCCTCCACGGCCACGTCCTCGTTGGTGAGCACCACCGCGATGCCGCCCTTCTTGACCGCGACGCGCGCCGCAAGCTGGTCGATCTGGTCCAGACTGAGCGACTTGCCGAGCGAGCATTTGTCGTCTGTGAGCTGCTCGCCCAGGAGCACGCGCGTGGCGCCGGCCGCGCCGTTGGCTTTGGATAGGTACAGCTGCTCGATGGTGCCCCACCACTGCCCGACGGAGGGCGTGGCCACCCCGTTCGGCGCGGAGGTGAGCGATCGGAGGAAGTCGGAGACGATGGACCTCTGCGCAGCCGTGAACTTGCCGTACCAGAGGATGGACACGGGGATGTCGCCGCCGAGCACGGCGCCCTGGTGGTACCTCAGCCGGTCGCTCGGCGGAGTCTCGTACAGCTCCATCAGCCTCCTGCTGCTCCACGCGGAGAGCTGCGCCATGCTGAATATCAGCGCCACTATCAGAGCCATTGTGGAAGCCATTGCTAGATTGGTTGCACCTTGGTAATGAAACACTTGTGGATTGTGAGAACTGAGTACTGGGTGATCGATCAAGCTGGTACTCGTAGTACTTGCTTGTGTTGTGGTGATCGAACGGAACGCTTCCCGGCTCTTATTTATAGCCGTGGTCGTTGAATTCGCCGATGGTGCGTCGTGTATGTACGATTCGGGGGAGGGCGGTTTGGCGCGGTGGGCGGGGGACAGAGCGGGGGCAGCGATGAGCTGTGCGAGCGCACGCACGCCACCGGGTGTCGCTCGCGCCGCGCGCCGCGGTGCCCGGTTGCTTCCGGGCACGGCTCCAGGTGCAGCGGCGACGCGCGGGAGTCAAACTCGCAGCAATACTCTACTATTCGCGCGCGCTCCGACGGATGACGACGCGCTGGTTGTGCAGATTCCCACCGCCTGCCGATGAGAGTCACAGCTGTCAGTCCATCAGCGGAAGGTTCCCAAGAGCAGAGGCGCGGCAGGGTCAGCGTTCTTGAGCGCGGCGTCGTCGGTGCTGGTGAGATTTGGTGTCGACATACAGAATATTATCGGATATATGCTTCGGTGAACACGAGCTTCTTCCCGTTTGGCGCCGGGGATTGCATGCTTGTTGTTTTTGTATGTGCCGAATATGTGTACGAGTAGAGATACAATTGGACTTGTGTAACCTGGCCTGATATATAATGGCACCAGGGGTAGCCCAAATAGATGAGCGACGAAGAGAGACGAAAGCTAGGTTAGACATAATATCTATTCGAGGACAGGCGGCGCCTGTGGTAGGGGGTGGCCGGACCGGCGTGGCGTGTGTGATCTGATGTGTTTGTATACCGTGACGGGTTTGTCGTCGACGGTACTATGTTAAATAGTATGTTGGGGAGGAGCGTCCGTAAGCATGCCCCGCAGATGTAGGCGTTGATCGTTGAACTGCGTTACCAAATCTCGGTGTCGATTTCTGTGATTGCTTGTCCACGTTGGATTGATTATGCGCCTCAGTTTTACAACAAGTGGTATCAGGTTTGGAGACCGCTGAAGATTGATTAGAGGAACGACGAAGGCCAACCGCGGATAATCACGGTGCACGTGGCGATCGCGAATTCGCAGGATTGTTTTGGCGGCCGTCAGAGATCGTCGTGCTGAAGAGTAATCGGAATCGACAAGTGCTGCAGATTGGATCCATCAGGGTGCCTGAGACTGACTCGGAAAGATCGGGCGATCGGAAAGCAGCGGCAGCAGGAAGATTTTGCATCTCGGAGAGAGCGCTCAGTAGATCGGATCGGTAACAGGTCGATCCAGCGCTTCACCAAGTTTGAAGCCGCAGCAAACGGAGGCGGCGGCAGATCGATTACTTACGGGCCGGCAAGCCGGCACTGGCGGATCCACAGGGTGGCCAGAGATTTCGATCAGGCCCATAGACCATGGCCTAACAAAGCCCATAAGTAGGATATAGTACATGCGTGCAACCCAACAGCCCAGCACGCTCCAATTTGGGGAATTCGGGCCATTTTCTTCAGCTAGATACACAACTTGTTTCTCAGATTATACGAAGTTAAGAAGTGTACATGATGTTGTTTGTAAGTTGAAACTTATTGATTATTTAGGCTGATGTATTCTACACATTTATTCTAGAATTGTTGAAAAATGAAGAGGACCGGAGACATTGCTTTTCTTTTCCAGAAACATGCGGCAAAAACCAACTTTTGTTCAATTATGTGCTATCGTGTTAACATTTCCGTATTTGTGTTGTAACAATTTTTTTGAAGGCGGACCACCCTGCATCAAAATCCTGAATCCGCCAATGCAAGCCGGCCATGTTGATGCACGTGCGCGCGGCCAAGCCCTCCTGGGCTGATGGTCCGAGGCACGGGTGCGTGTGGGTACAGACATGAACTTGATTTGAGACGCTAAAGGCTGAGACTCAGGCGCATGCAAAGTATGCTGGGTACGTGAGATTTTGGTTTGTCTCAAAAAAAAACGTGAGATTTGGTTAAAGAAAAGAATGCGTCTGATGTACGTGCATGTCATCGTGCTGGAGCAAAAGAAAAATAAAGGATGGATTCAGGAGCTTTGGATCGTACGTGAGGAGAGGATGGTGCATGATTTAGTTGATTCCGAGGAATGTAATTCTTTGCTACGTGCATCCGGAAGGCACTTGTTCTTTTGGGAGTTTCTTTGCTCGGTGCTGTTTGTGTATGAGATGGTTGTGGTTGATACAAGACGCGAAGCAGTAAGTCGGCGATGGACTGAAGCGGCGAGGATGTGCGCATAAGGCTTGCGGTAGCCTGGGGTGCGGCGTGTGAGGGATCATGTTTCTACAAGGCGTCGAGCAATGCACGAAGTGCTGGACTGATACGACGCAAGGTGGAGCATGGTTGCAGTCGGATATGTTCGGCTGGGATCAGACATATAAGGCGGGCAGCCTGGACAGTCTGATGGATCGACAAGAGGTCGGTCGTAAAGAAGAAGACATCGAGATCGGCGAAGGCGACACATGAGTGCGATGCTGATGGTGTGTCTGAACTTCTGTGGCGTGATGACAACACGTGGCGCATACCTGAGGGTTTGTGTGCTTCAACATGCGGCACGAGGATGACTCAAGATGGTGCACACTGGAGGTTTTGGAGTCGAGGGGCGCGAGGTAGGCTAACTAGCTACATGTCATGTTGAAGATGGAGATGGTTTCTGATGAGAAGATTCCACTCAGGCTGATGGAGACACGCTACGACGTAAGCATGCAGAGAGTCGAAGCCTAATTCAGCGGAAAAGCGAGGGAGACGTTGTTCGGACTGACGCGTAGGGGTTCAAAGGATACGTGACCTCGGCATCGGTCTGGAAGACCGGTGTTATCTATAGAGGGGCTCGAGGTGATGTGGGTTTGTAGGCCCAAAAGATTCGGAGCGATTGTAGATGAACACAGCGGGACCATGACACTGATGGTTTGTTGTCAACCAAGTGTGGAGGTGAGCAGTGTTGGCGAGTAACAGGTTCATGTTGGTGACAGTCTATCGAGACCGGGAGATGGACGATGTTGATCAAGGATTATCTGCGAAAGTGGTGGATGAGACAACTGTGAAATTGATTGAAGATGACTTAAAGCAACGGCGAAATTTCTTCAAGTTTCAGACATGCGAGGATGATGAGTTCAGCTTATTTGTGACACCTAATGTGTGAGTTGTTCACTTTCACATAGATCAAGGATCGACGTGTGATGGCGGTGGACAAAGAATTTGGAGCACAGAACAAGAGCGTGAAGAACTTAATCTTCATGGAAGAGTTTACTGTGATGAAACAAGGAAGAGACTACAGTTGCAGGTGGAGTAATATGAGAAGTCAATGGAGTAGCAGCGGAGCTCATGGTTAATGGTTCAAGTCCAAGTACACTGAGGTTCGGGCATGGCAGCTTCAAAATGGCGAAGGACATATTCGTCAAGGTGGAGTGTTGTTTTTGGTATGTGCCGAATATGTGTACGAGTAGGGCTACAATTGGACTTGTAATTAGCAGAGGGTTTAGTGTTCGAGTCGAACACGTGTAACCTGGCCTGATATATAAAGGCATCAGGGGTAGCCCAAATAGATGAGCGACGAAGAGAGACGAAAGCTAGGTTAGACATAAGATCTATTCGAGGACGGGCGGCGCTTGTGGCAGGGGGCGGCCGGACCGGCGTGGCGTGTGTGATCTGATGTGTCTGTATACCGTGGCGGGCTTGTCGTCGACGGTACTATGTTGAATAGTACGATGGGGAGGAGCGTCCGTAAGCATGCCCCGCAGATGTAGGCGTTAATCGCTGAACTGCGTTACCGAATCTCGGTGTCGATTTCTATGATTGCTTGTCCTCGTTGGATGGATTATGCGCGTCGGTTTTACAACAATGCTTTGATGAACTTACGAGTATTTGCACCATCTTATGCTGAATCAATACTCCCTCCGATGTAAAATTGTCGGAAGAAAACAACGTAGCAAGTACAACTAGTAGGTATAACACACGACGTTTTTTTCTGATCGGATGGAGTATTAAACTTGATTGAATCGGCTGGCCCAAATTGAATCCATGAACCTTGCAAACGTGCATATCCATGGCACTCCTGCAGCTGGCTGGTCTTCATTTCGCATGTGCCTGCTCCGTTTCCATTGACCGAGCTTCGGACGTGCGATCATGGAGATCGAGCCGAGATTCTTGCGGCACGCGTGGCGAGATGCAGAGATCACACGCACACGAAGTGCATGTACACGTGGTCATCGATTTTGTGATCTTCTTTTCTCATGGTGACACGAATATTTCTGTGCTGGGAGCTCGAGGGACAGGCCACGCTGGCTGGAAGGAAACCAAAGTCAGCTTCGAATTCGAACTAGATACTGCCAGTACAGATCGGGAATGAATAAAAATTCCTATCGGATGATCATCGCTGGAGCTGGAGTCTCGTTCACTCAAACTATTTATTCTGAACTCGAGTTCCGTAATTCACCTGGATATACTACAGGCATCTACGCCTCCAGCATTGCTACTCCCAAAGGGATGCTCGACCTGATCCTGAATGCAGGACGGATACAGCCTCCCTTTCGGAAAACAATCAGTGAATTCACAAATCCTGTGTGCATGAACCTACTCCACATAGATTGAACGATGCAGTAACAATTTACTACTCAGCGACCAGCGTGCGTTCCACCGTCCAACGAGGCAAGACATTGCCGTTGCCAGCCTGCCAGGCGAATAACCTGACTCTACCTGCAGGGTTTACTAGTACCCGAGCAAGGTGAATTTTCTGTTCGTCCTCGAGTTACCATGGCGTGCAGGTAGAGCACCGCGTGAATGAGATCCTGCCTGCATCCCGATCGAAGACGGGCGATGGCACAGGCTGTCCGCCGTGCAGCCCGAGGCGGCCTCGGGCGCGCCCGCCAAGAAGACGCGTCCCAATTGTTTGACGGCCTGGGCACCGGCCGCGATGCTAGTCTCGGCGTGCGGCGCCCGTGCGGTCTCGGTCAAGCGGTGCCCGTGGCGATTGCCAGGGACGGAGCTCCCGTACAAGCACTGGTGTCAGCTGACACCAGTGACTCTCGGCGTTTCAGCGAAGCACCATTAAGAAAACTGTCATCTTTTTTTTTTGAGAATTACACCACCCTTTACTCAGTATTGCTTTGGTAAGCTACACGAACTCCATCAGGCGGCGATTGAAACCACACATGTCTGCCACTAGTAAGGTAAATAGAGCTCCTTGCCAGATTGTGTGCATCGATGTTTGTTGTTCTTCCATCATGAACGAACTCTGCATTTTTTTAAACGAACAGCAGGCGCTCTGCTTTTGCATTATTAGAAGAGAAGGAACAAGCAACCGGATTTATAACTCAACTCCACACTCAAGTTCCGAAACTTGCATACACTCTGGGCAACATGCACTGACCGGACCTAAACTAACTGCCGGGTAGTAACACCAAATCAGTATCCCCTCTAACTTGACTGGCCACCGAAGCGGCAGTCGAGAACTCGTTCTAAAAAATTCTCCTCCCTCGCTCCTTCCACACATGCCAGAACACGTAAACAGCAATGGAGATCTCCTCCTTGCGCTGCACAATGTTTGGCCTTTGTCTTGCCCGACTCCACCATTCCCCAACTGAATTTGAATCTTCCAGAAGCTGCACCATCTCCGGTCTTGATCCACTGACACGCCTCCAAACCTCCTTGGCAAAGCGGCAGTGCAGCGCTAGATGCTCAGCGGTTTCAAAATGCAGATTGCACAAACAGCAGGCATCATCATGAGGCCACCCTCGGTCCCGAAGACGATCAGCGGTCCAGTTTCGGTTTTGAAGCAGCAACCAAAAGAAAATTTTCACCTTGCCTTCAGCTTTGATTCCCCAAGCCATCTCGAGGTCCGGCTGCTTGATGCGACCCACAAAATGGGCGGCGTAAGCAGACCGCGCCGAGTACAGGCCATCTGAAGTAAGAGTCCACCTTATTTTATCTCTATCAGCGGACAGCTGCACAAGCTGGATCAAATTCCAAAGCACCAAGAACTGATCGAGCTGCTCTTCAGTGGTTATTCTAGAAAGACCTCGCATCCATTTTCCCTCTGTCAGAGCCTCCTTGACAGTCAGGCGCTTCCTGGTAACAATAGGTAACAATAGGAAGCACCAAGAACGAACTCTGCATGATCAAAGAATCTTGATCTTGCCTTGATCTCCTGGATTACATGTCCATAGGAGCCCATCCCATCACCTCTGATACTTCGCACTGCATTGCTGCAGTCCGATGCTACCCTGAAACCACTTAGAAGAAGGTTCGCCGCAAGCGAAAGTCCCTCTCTGCACGCCATTGCTTCCAGGGCTTCAGAGTCCGTGATCCCTTCCACTACAACCGAAGAGGCGCCTTGGAACTGCCCATCAGAACTACGAGCAACTGCTGAAAAGGCTGCAGTGTTCGAGTTCTTTGAGATGGCAGCGTCCACATTGATTTTCGCCATGCCTTCCGGAGGTGGAATCCAAGCTGGTCCTTGTGCCGTCCGTGGTCGTCGTGCAGCACCCGCCGGCGCAACCAGCTCAAGGTCTAATAAGAACCTCTAAACAATTTGTTGACAGCGGGCTCTGATAGATTCCTTCATGAATTGCTTTCCGCCTCGCGTGCCACAGAGCCCAAAGGGTCACCACTGTCCTCGTCAAGTCCACATACGATAACGCGCTGAACACTACTGCCAGCCACGCCTTCGCACGCTGAACACTACTGCCAGCCATGCCTTCGCATCTGTCATCTGAACCCAGTAAAAAATCATGGCTGACCCCAGCGGCCCAGCCCAACTGTAGAAGACTGAAATTCAGAGACATCAAAAGCCCAAAACACAAGACACAACGATTAGTCTCTTAGGAATATATGGTATGTACCGTATACACGGCAGTGTGCACACAGACGCACGTCTCTTGGTCTCTCTCGCTTGTTCGATCCCAGCGGCCAAATAGCCAAAGAGCCCTAGCAAGCTCAATCCCTATCTCCGGTGCCATCCGGCGGCAACCACGATAATCATCCGAAATTCTCCTGCTGATTCTACGTTGCCACTCCCAGGTACGCCTTCAACTGTTCGTCCAGATCGGCAGATCGCCACCATAATCTGTACATATATGTGTGAGTGTAAGCAGAACCCAAACTGAAATTTCCCATCTTGCTTTTTCGGTTGTTTCACTTAGGAGATTATCGACATATATGTGTTGAAACGAACAATGCCGCAAAGTTTTGATTCAGCTGAGAGTTCAAGGCCACTTAGCAATGAATATTGTCAAGAGTGTTCTGCGGAATAAAATGGGTGAGAAGTTCATGAGTGATGTTATGATTTGCTATGTGGAGAAAGATATATTTTCTACAATCACGAATGATGATGTGATTGATATATTTCAGAAGATTAAAGATCGAGAAAGGAAGCTCTAAAATGTGAGTTCCATGTCACTTAATATCTTTTGTATTTCTTTCCTGTATATTTTTCCCGTCTAGTTGTTGTGGATATAATTAGTTTTTTCTATTCGTTTTTTCAGGAAGTTAAACAAGTTGGTAGTCATTTTTTTGGCATTTTTCTAGATGCCTAAACAAGTCGTTTTATTACTTCTCTCAATTTGTACTCGATATGACAAGCTTTTGCATATGACAACTATTATTGTTGGCTCTGAAATTTTTCATTTTGTGTATTACAACGTGAATTTACTTATATTGCCTGTGAAATTAATTCCATTCTCCTTCCATAGTTGTACTTGGCATTGGTTGCCTGACACCCGTGCCAATTTTTCCTAGCTTCGTCCCTGGCGATTCCCCGGTTGTACACCGCGCTCCACCGCGCAAGTGATGCTAGATCGCGCCACTTTTCCACGTACAAAATGGACACATCGCCAAGAAATCCGATTTGGCTCAACGGGACTTAGATATTTCAATGGTGAAAATATATTTTAAAATGTCAAAAACATCTTTAAAAAAATCCAATGTACATCCGGATATTTTATGTCCGTGGCCTATGTAAAAAAGATTAAAAAAACGTCTTGTGAAAAATCATTTTGGAGAATCAAATTTGTCTTCTTTACACATAACACAAGAATAAGCTTGATAATAGTCGTGGTAGCCTTTTAGGGGCAGTTTGTTTCCGCTGCTGCTTCAGCTTTTGAGGTCAAGAAGTGGAAGCGCAAACAAACAGCGAACAATAGGAAAGCGCTGGGCAAAAGCGCGGTCGGAAAATGTACTACGCGCGCGAGCGAGAGGGAAAGCTAGCTCCGAGCTGCTTCCCGAGCTTTTCCCCGCTTTCCGTGTGCCATGAGACCAAATTGCCCTCGACAGTTTGCAGTATTAACGAAAAACCTGCCACCCAAATATAACTTGAAATCCTCAGTGCGAAACGGTTCTGACCGACGCCCCCGAGTCCCCGACTCGTTTTCCTCTTTTTCCCGTCACGGGCATGGCGGCCTAGGGTTAGGGATTCCGCCGCTGCCGCCGTCGTCCCCCACCGCCGCCGCCGCCCCCGCCGACGCAGTCCCTCACCGCCGCCGTGCAAGGTCTTCTCCGCTCCGGGCCTCCGCCAACTCGCGGCGTCGTCGCACGACGGGTCGACCTACTAGTCCCCGTCGGCCGCCGAAGACAGGAGGGATTCGAGCCGCCGCCTCGCCCTGTCTCGTTCGCCGCCGTCCACTTGACTGTTATCGACGGTTGGTCTGCGTACTGCTCCGACCCCGCCAGCTATTCTTCGCCGCCGACCACATCCGTGCTGCACCAAGTGCCTCCAGCGGCAAGGTGAGGCCCAATCCCCTGTTTTTTTCTTTCTTTATGCAATTTCGATCTTGTGTTCTGTGCTGTTTAGATGTGTGTATTATACAGAATGCATGAAAACGACAGGGTATTGAATTGCTATGAACATGACATTATTTGTTTTGCTCTATTGAACTTCTAATGGAGTTTTATGGGTGTGATGTTTACATTTTTTTATGGACAGACCTGTGTATCAGATTGTTGGTCTTATACTTTGCATAGATAGATTGATATCGATATAGTTCGTGTCATGCATTGAGTTAAATATTTTACTATGTAATTAGATGGAAGAAAAGACACCTAAGGCACATTGGGATGCATCATCTACTACAATCTTTTGTCAAATCTGCAAGGATCAAAAAGATGCAGGAAATAGGCCTACCGCTTTCCTTAGTCCGGAGGGGTACAAATGTTTAGCTAGAGAGTTTGCTCGTAGGACAGGGAGAAGTTACATCAAGCCACAGTTCAAAAACAAATGGGATACAACCAAAGCATTGTACCAAGCATGGGTGTACTACAAAATCAAAGCTACTGGACTTGGTTGGGATCCGGTGAAGCAAACAATTACAGCAGATGAGGCACAGTGGGCTGAATTGATCAAGGTATGACATATGCCATGTTTATGTCATATTTACATTTCGAAATAGATGGATCAGATTATGGTTATTAACTTGTTATAACTTATGCAGGCCAACAAACTTATTGCGGGTTTCCGGAAAGGTCCTCCCGACAACTTGGAGTTGATGGAGGACATGTTTGAGGATGCCCATGTTGATGGGACATCCGCGGTCATGCCGGGAGTGCCAAAAGAAGTGCCCGCTGATCTGGTTGATCTTGTTGATGAAGAAGGCTCTGCTCCAACACCTCCTAGTGTGAATAAAAATCGTGGGGCTGCTAGGATTGCATGTAGTCCGGGAAAGAAGAAGAAGAACCCCATGCAACAAGACTTCAAGCGTTGGGTTGACCATTGCATTGATGAAGATCGTGCAATATCATCTTCAACCCAAGTGGTTCAAGACATTGAAGCGATAATGAAAGAAGTAGTGGAATGTGGAGCACTTGAGGGCAGTGTTGAGCATTACATGGCAACAAAATTATTTGCCAAACTTGAAAATCGAGCTTTCTTCAATACCATGAAAACCGCGGAGGGTCGGCTTCGTTGGTTGAAGTTTTGGAAGTGTTACCTTTATTAATGTCTGTTTTGGTCATATATGTTGTAGTTTTGGTGCTGGTTGGGCATGTATGTTGTTGTTTGCTGCTGTTTTGTCATATATGGTGCTGTTTTGATCATATATGGTGCTGTTTTGCTGCTGGTTTGTCATATATGTTGCTGTTTTGATCATATATGGTGCTGTTTTTCTGCTGTTTTGTCATATATGTTGCTGTTTAGGGTCATATATGTCGCATGGTCTTTTGGATATATGTGAAGTGTTATGATTTTTCGGAGTATATGTAATGCTCTATATTTGGATAAATACGTGTTTCAGTTATTACATATAAATAGATAAACTGAGATAATTTAGCTATCTAAACATCGTATTAATGAATTAATAAGTCAAAAACAATTGTTTCGCTTCAAATCGGCACTTACATAACATTTTCAGCACTCAAGGGCATTCCAGACATTTCACACAGAAAATCAACAGCTACAGCTGCCAACAGCACTCCTGCCAAACATCAAATCTGTGCTTCTCACAGCTGCTTCTCACAGCTGCTTTTCCACAGTTCAAAAGCTACAGCTGCTTCTCAAAAGGTGCAGCCCAAACAAACAGACCCAGACTGCTTGCAGCTGCAACAATTTTTTTTCTTCGAATGTAAGGGCATGGTGCTAATATCAATTGATGCTATGCCCTACATTATCCAAGCTATGCCCTCCATTAAGAAAAGCCGCAAAGTGCGGCAGGGATTTGCGCCCCCTTATTACAAATTTTTGGGTCGCAACTTACTCTCCCCGGCATCCAGCCCCCTAGGGCATGTACAATGCAAGGTGCTTAGGCTACGTATAATGCAAGGTGCTTACAAAAATAAATCAAACTTTTCATAAGCACCAGTGCCTATTTCTATAGGAGGGGTGTCTAGTTAAGCATTTGTCTAGTACAAATAAGCATTGGTGCTTAGTCAAAAACCGGTTTATTTTTCTAATCACCTGCATAAGCACCTTGCATTGTACATGCCCTTATGAAGGTGCTTAGCAAAATAAACCGATTTTTGGTTAGACACTGGTGCTTATTTACACAAGACAAATGCTTAACTAGGCATCTCTTCTATAGGAATAAGTATTGGTGCTTAGAGAAATGCTTGGTTTATTTTTGTAAGCACCTCACTAAGCACTTGCATTGTACATGCCTTATAAAACATAACACCTCCTCGACGCTAAAGCAGACCCAAAAGTTCCAACACCGAGAACACTAGCAACATGAACTTATAACAGAACAAGACCAAGTCTAAAAGCACCAAACTTCCAAAGTCTAACAAACCACTACTAACACCTCTTTTTTTCTTTTTCTTCTAAGCATGATCAGAAGCCTGGCTCAACAATCCAGCCTCTTCACACCCGTGCCCAGCCTTTGTTCCGGTTGAAGTTTTCATTAGTCACTGCCACTATTGCTTTCGCCGCCGGACGCTGTTCATCCCGAAACTTAGTCCTCTGCAAGCCAGTCCAAGCATGAATGTAATGTGAGACCTACGAAACCACACTAACTGGATCCGAAGGAAAAACACTCTTAAAACATTCCCCCTTTCTAATATCAATTGCTGCTACAATTTGGAATATCAATTGCCGGACTTTGGTTTTACTGTCAGTTTTGTGCGGAAAGTTTTCACTGCCAACTTGGATAATGTTATGGGTCACTTAGGTTGCAATATTCTGATATTTTTATGTGCAGCCCCGCATGCAGAACACCAGAAAGCTCTTGAAGATCATCCAGAATTCAAAGGAATTGGTCATGGAGTCTGATATCCGCGGCAGGATGCAGGATTTGAAGGATCAGTCAATTGAGGCAATAAATCATGCGCACAAAGTCTCCAAAGTTCATGTGTTTGTAGCCATATGCCGAGGCCTTTGGGACCCTACGGGGAAGGATGTCTTGAGTTTCCTAGAAAATCGCAAAGAAAACAAGGCTTGGTACAAAGGCGCGAGAGTCGCACTCTCTGTAAGTTCGTTTTCCTATTTTCCCCATTTTACTACTGGCAAGTCATTTCGTGAATGTTTTGCTTAGTGTTGCTCTCCAGTATCGTGGTCACCTAATGCTGCAGGTTCGTGATGATGCATTTGCATCCCAGATGCACCTGCTCCTTGGCAATACTCTCCAACAAAAGGATCTGGGGCGACCTAGATTGATAATGGCAGTTAGGTCCATTGTCAAAATTTAGACGTGCATTTTAGTGAACCGTATGCCACCCAAAATTTAGACGTGAATTTCGGTTAACTTTTTTATGATTTCTTCAGTTACACGTGCTTGCTCTCAGAGTGTGCTCTTCTGCCATAGTTTCAACCGGGAAAGGATTTGAATTAGCGGGGTTTTCGGCAATTATGTTTTCAGCTGTTTATTAAGGATATCAATGAAGAGGGTTCGGACGGATATACCAAATTTAGATCCAAATCCAGGTCGATTAGCATCACTATGATCTGTCCACGAAAGTATCCATGGGCATGGATGTCGCTCCATATGCAAACAACAAACCCGTCGGGAACCCAGATATCCATGGATATCCATGAGTAATGCATCAGAAAATTAAATCAACAATATTTTAACCAGAAAGTACTTAAAATATGCAGAATCTCCCACAATCACACCACAAAATACATAATTGTCTCATTTCAATTTTACGGAACTAGATGTAGAATCTTACACAATAACACCACTTGAAATATGGAGACGAGGAGTCGCGACACCTAGGCGGTTGCGTGCGTGTGTGGATGCGTTAGTTTAGGGTCAGTAATTAGTAGTCTTACGTGACCTTTGGGTCATTTGGTGAGTTGGGTCTCAGGAATAGGTAGAGATGAGCCTAGGAAAACGTACATGTCTTGCTTACATGTGGGTCCCACATGTCAACTGGATATCCATTGGATATTCATGGGGTAAATTTTTTGTCCATGCCACCCGCGCCCATAAAATCCGTGGGCAAAATAGGCCTCCAAATATTTATCCACCGAGCCAGATATATATGGAGACATGGCTTCATGGATAAAATTGCCATATTACTGCTCAACTCTCTCGGTTTTCTTCGCTTTCAGCATAAGAAATTTGGGATTTCCAGACCGATCAAAAGCATAGCAAGAGTTTAGATTTAGAGCCCACGGATAGCGGCTTCCCCTCCCGCCGGGAGTAAAATATGTGAAAACTAGTAGGTGTGCAGTTGTATTAACTTGTCGTTAGTCAATATATACAGCACATCTGTCTGGTAAAAAAAACTAACTGGACAATACCGATTTATGATTGTGATCACCTAAAGGAATAAAACAATATTAGAAGGTGATGGGTCGTGAATGTTTTGGTAGATAGGCTCGTGAATGTTTAAATCTTGGGTATATAGGCAGTTCGCATGACAGAGAACCCCTAAACCAGTTGCAAGTCATCATCACGTTGGCGCTCCCTCGTACACAGCCTGACAGACACAAAGCGTGGCGCTTCATTGTGCGGCAAAACTACCCCGCCGCTTCCTCGTGACTCCAACAAGGATGGCGGGGACTCATTCGTGCTCAAGAAGCAGGGTCGTCTCTGGAACATGAGGCGGCGTCCGAGGGCCCATTTAGTTAAAAAAAAAAACTCAGGCGGGGGGGGGGGGCAATTGCCCCTCGAGTACACATAGTTTGTCCATTATTTTGCTGGGATTATATAATCATGTTATTTTCTAATACCACCCATGTAATTTTCTAATAGCACCCCCGTTGATATTTTTGCTATTACTATTGGCGGGGCCCATTTTTTTGTTTGCCCCATGCCTCTAGATGGCGTTGCTCCTATTGGGTGCAGTCGCACTACATCAGGCTACAGGATTCTGCAGTGGATGGTTTCTCTTGAGTCTTGCCTAGTGCGGTTCGCGGACATCGACGACCGGTGTGCTATGGCCACGTGGGTGGAAGGTTGTGCTGTGACGGACAAGCCTTGTTCTTGTTCTTGTTAGGAATAAACTCTCGTGCCGACCGCCGATGATGTTCAGATACATATTGTACTCTTTTTTCCTTGATGAGGTTTTCCCTAATGGTTTATCATAAAAAGGTTTTTAATGAGACAATATAAATACAAGTGTTTGGATATGCCATTTTGCTTTCTCCTTATATTTTCCCACTGCGTTTTTAGAGGAGTTTTCAGTGGCACGTCGTATTGCACTCATTTTCACTCCTTTTCACTTTATGAGTTTACCCTCAAGGTTCTCATATAAGTGCTAAATGAGGTAATATATTTTCATTATCATATGTCATACTTTTATATTTTCCCCACCGGGTTTTTTAAAGGAAATATATAAGGCATATTTATTGATGTCTAAACTCACCAATGAGATTTTTCCTATCAAGGTTTTTCTCATATGAGTTATCAATGAGACAATAATCATTATATGTTGTATCATTTTCTCCTTATTTTTCCCACAGGGTTTGAAGGAGTTTTAACAACATATCAAATACAACTCTCCTCATATTTTTCCCACGGGGTTTTTGGAGGAGAGATTCTAAAGATGAAGAATTTCAAGATGATAGAATCTACAAAGGACATTGTTTTAACAAGGACATCCTCATGGATACACAAGAACACTCTAAAGACTATGCAAGAAGATCCGAAGATTATACAAGAGATTTTCTAGGATTTGCGTTGTCCAAGGGGGAGTGTTAGGAATAAATTAGCTTAGATGTTAGGCTAACTAGACAGTTAGATATTAGCTTAGATCCTAAGCAAACTTGGCAGTTACTTGTGTCCAAACACTGCGTCCCTCCCTCCGAGGGGACGCGAACCTTGTAATCGACATTTGTATGCATCTGTTGGGACCTATAAATATCCAACTCTATCATCAATACAATTATAGATTCATTCTCAATCTTTCATTCTCAAACGGTTCTGAATCTAGAGTACTCGATCCACTTTGCTAGGGTCCTCGTCGGGGTGTTTGCTCCTACGTGATGTGTGGGGGAGATCGAGCGACCGCTCCGCGCCTAACGCCGGTGGTGACGATACATGTGGGGTGTTGCGTTGCACTTGGAGGCGCCGTTTTGACTAGAAAGTCAGGATCAACCATTGGGGGGTCTGGAGGGGCGGCAGCCCCGGGCCCAGAAATTTTGGAGACCCTGCCACTTATGTGTACTCTAGGTACAGGTCAGGTTTCAGGTGGCGCGGGACGTCCCGCAGCGCCGCGACGGCGCCCCGCAACTTGAGCCCGCGAAACGCCTAGCGGGCTACCCGTGTCAAGCCTAGCGGGCCGAAGCGGTCACGCCGCAAAGTCGACCAACCTGCCGCATACCTGCATCGTCCCGCAAACCACATCGAACCCTCTCCCTCAGCTTAAAAAAAAATTGAATCCTCTCCCCGATGGCGGCGATGGGGCTCCCCGCGGCGCCTCCGACGTGAGTACTACACATCCGCCGACCGCTGCATCCACCTGAGTACTCCTGGCTGCGCGGAGATGCTGGGGTCTACGGCCGAGCCGCCTCCATCTGTACATCCGCCCCTCGCCCATGCACCTGATGTTGGAGTTCATCCCTCGCCTTCACTCGCCGTCGTCGCTCTACCTCCGGCCCCCGTCCATGCCGTGATACTGGAGTTGCTCCGCCGCTTCCCTCGCCGTCACTGCTCCTCCTCCGCGCCCCGTCCATGTCTTTGTCCCGGCCGTTGCCTGTGCCGCTGAAGATAACCAGCAACCACTCATTCCCTCAAAATTTTCATCGTTTCTTGGTATTAGTTGGTTACAGAGATATGGATGCAAACCGTAGTAATCAGGGATCTAGATTCATCATGTACAGAGAAACTGATTGGTGTGATCCATTCAGGTCAACTTCTTCAGTTAGCCTAGCTTGTTCTCATCAGATCTGCGCAGCAGCCAGCAGTCATTGTTTTTGTATAGATAAATAAATGGAAGTTGTTATCTCATATTTTTTAATTGATATAGATGGAAGAGTATAGATTACTTGGGAAGGCACATACATTTGTATAAACTGATTAAGTATGAAAAACTGTTCTTCGTATTTGGTTGTGTCCTGTACAAATTGTCTGAATCTTAATTAGTGTCCTGTAGCTGCAGAGTTTAGTATCTTAGATAGTAAAACAGAAGTTGAACGCGAGTTTAGTATTTCTGGATTAGGTTCTTTTGTTCATACTTCTTATCTCTGGAGTAGGTTCTATTGTTCGTTTTTCATGAAAGGTTTTGCATGTACTAACTACTAAAGCTTCTGTTCAGGAAAGGTTTTGCATTACTGTAAGCAGTCACGGTATCTGGGAGACAACTCCACAGAGAAGGCTGCTGAAGATGCAGTTCATCAAATAAGCACCTGATCAATGATTGAGGATTAGTGTGTAGCATTCGCCTCATTTCCTATGTGCCGCCCTGAACATGTCATTAGAGCATCTCCACTGGGGGCCTCCAAACGTCCCCCCAAAGCTTATTGCAAATGTCTTCAAGAATTTCCTGTGTATCCCGGAGTATGCATTGAAGGAGCTGATTGTATTCTTGTTGTGATTGCAGAACTTCTTCTTGCTAAGCTAGCTCCGTGTCGGAACCTGCAGAACGCCAAGGAGCGCGAGGCCGCCGAGCGTCCGCGTCGGACATGGCCACGACCACGATAACAAGGTCACGGATGGGCGGCTCGTGGCGACGCTCGAGGTCAGGACGGGCGGGAATAGTGCGCCGTTGACGCGGAGCTCATGGCCGTCGCTCGAGAGCGCGGGCACCATGTACGAGCTGCTCCAATTGGGGGTGCCGGACATGAATTTTGAGGCCCCGATCGAGATGCTCTTACTTCCATTTGGTTCTGAATGCGTAATTGAAACTGTTCTGTAAAGTGCTGTGGATTTGTTGTTCTGAATGCGTAACATTTCATTACTAGCACTACACTATTTTGTTTATGAGAAATCAAAGGTTTCAGAATAACGGACGTTGGCATCTGACCAATCTACTTCCGGTATATGCGTTTACCAACTTCCCGTGATGCAACATGAATTTGATCTGGAAGCGTTCACCTTGTTCAGCTAGCATGTGGGGTCTTGGCTTGTTCAGCTAGCATGGCGTGACTGATCAAATACTGCCGCAATCTATTTTAGTACTAGTGTAACTTGCGCGTGGCGGGTGTATGCGGGATGATGCGGGCTGCCGCACTGTTCCACACTCATTCAAGCGGAGCGTGGCGGCCAGCTGCAAAGGTTCCGGCAGATACGCACCATCCAGTGTATGCATGTAGCGGACCGCCGCGGCCCGCCCCGCCTGCAACCTTAGGTACAGGTACGTGTGCGGAAAAAAAAATCACCTAAGCAGGTCGCGGCGACATGGGTCACATGACGTGGCAAATGGGTCTCCTGTTTCCACTCGGGACAGCGATTCGATCAGGACTCAGGACATAACCGGTGCACGTTCAGCTGTACGCGACTTCGCGTCCGATCCAAATATCCGATGGAAAACGCATCCGCAATTCCCCATCACCAGTAGCTTCGCCCGCTGCAGGCAGCATCGCAGTCGGCAGCTCGGTCGATTCCGTGATTTGTTAGGTATTCAGTATGGCCCAAGATGTCGCGCCGCCGGTAATCAGGAGGTGTATTATGATCTTCTCTATTATAGGTTTAAGACCTAATTTTGATTACTAATTATTATTTGTTTTGAGCCTTGTTATGAACGGTCCATCCAGTAGTCTGAAAAGGAAAAGGAAAAGGAGAGACAATGAACTTTGTTTTACAGAATGACATAGAGGATTTCTTCACAAATTTTTGAAGAGCAACACGAGCATTTTCAAAAATCCAGATAAGTGATACGTTAGTGGAGAGTGTCCATTAGAGAAGAAAATATTACTTTTCCATTGCATCTAGTAGAAATGTAAAGAGAAAAATTTAGTCTTAGTTGAAATTGTAATTCGACTTCGTCATAGTGAAATTACGTCTTGTGCGTCTATGATTTTTTTCGGTATGAACTATCCACGTAAAAATGTACCTCGTTTCTATCGTTTGATCTCTATTTAGCTAGCACATATATGTCTACTTATTTATAATAGGGGCCCCAAATTCTTATTTCGCCTCGGGCCCCTGAAATCTCGGCCCTGACTAAATGATAATCATGACACCTGGTCATATCCTTGGCATTTTCAGATTCTAATGGTTATGCGCATACCCATGGGGAGTGTTGATGTGCCACTATATTTCAGTTCTCTACTGAATTCCTGTTGTCAAAAAAGAAAAACATAAGGTCTTGTTCTTGTACCTCGTTGACAATAGGCTGAAGATACGAGCAATGGTTCTTGAGAATCAATTTTCACCTGCCAGGTTACACATGTGTTATGTACTTATGTTTGGGGATGACACTCTTGTAAACATGGGATCATTTGTACTTATGTTGCGTATTTGCTTCTCTGTGCTAGAAGGACCTTAATCCACTTTTACATTTTCAAAGTCTCACTATCCTGCATATCTTTGTCTCCTTTATCACTTTCAACACTCTTTCTTTATGGAGACTAGAAAGAACCGTCAAAAATAATAATCTACTAGAAACCGCTCGGTCTCTAGATATTTGGTGAATGGTACGCCTTTATTTGTAGATATGTGTCGAGATATTTAATAATATAAAATGCACACAAATATCGGAAATTCGCATTGGCACCCGGTATTTTCAAAAAAAAATCAAAATTTGAAAACTTATCAAAAAATCTGAAAAAAATCATGCACGTACCTGAGCATGGTGCGCACCGCCGTGAATAATTTCGCACCGAAATGTCACCATATGCGTCCTGGGCAAAAATGACAAATTTCTGACGCGCACCATGCTCAGGTACGTGCATGATTTTTTTCAGATTTTTTTGATAAGTTTTCAAATTTTGAATTATTTTTGAAAATACCGGGAGCATATGCTCCCGGGAGCCAAAACGGCATTCTCCACAAATACATACATGTATAGACTATAATTTTCAAAAATGTCATAAATTAATCTGTTGTTGTGTGAGATTCTATTTTTTTCCTCACGTTTAAAGGAAACATGCTTAATCATTCAACATCATTGCCTGAAAGGAGGAAAATAACTTACAATACAGCATACACTATACAGTTTAACTTTTACATGGTATGCATGTACTTTTTAATGATAGATGCGAGAAATGTCAAACATAGAACGCTATAACTAATATACAACAATACTCTCACGTGGTTAAGTAGAAAATTACAACATACATTTGTAATTTTCTATAAAAAATACATTACAATAAGTATAAAAGTCTAGTATAAATATTAATCACCTCCCCGCGGGCCCAAATAATGTTGGGCAAATCAACGGAGAGGCGCCGCACCCGTGCCATGTCGTGCGGCGGCGCGTCACGATTCGTGTGAGCGAATCGAGCACGCCGCACGCGTGCAAGCAGCTCATCACGACGTCGACCACGTCTGCCGATGCGGGCCCACTTGTAAGCGACACGTCTCGCGCAACCGCTCATGCCACACGTCTCTCTCGTCCCTTTAGATAAGGTTGTGGTAGGTCCCACTTGTAAGCGACACCGGGGACGCTTTGGGAGTGCACCGATTTCAATTTTGGAATCCGTGCCCAGGGATTCTCTGCCCTTTGAAATCGGTGCCCAGGGATTCTCTGCCCGAGTTTCTCTCACTTGCTCCCCTCTCCGCTCCTGCGACGCTGGTAGCGATCTGCCATATCCCGACGCGCTGACCGCAGTCCGGCGGTTTTTCGCCGGCGGAGAGCCTCGTAGTCACACCCCCGCCGTGGTGAGCCCCTATTTCTCATGCTCTGCTCTCTCGCTCTCCGCTCGCGTCGATTTCGTCAGCGATTCTGGATTTTACCACCGCGGTGGCCGCAGTCCAGTGGTTCCTCTCCGGCGTAGAGGCTCGTCGTCGTTATCCTAGGTGTCGTGAACCCTGCGCCCTCTGTATTGTGCTCGTTTATGTGGCTTGTTTAGTCTATCGCGGCGTACTTTGGTCCGGATTCGACCACCGTCGCCATCGATGTCAGTTGTGTAGTGGTAGAGTGGCTCGTTGATAACCCCCAAGAGCAGGGGATCACTGTAACACCTCTCAATGTGGAAATAAGGTATCGATCCGCAGGAGCAAGAAGGAAAAGTTATCTATTCCCTACAACTAAATGTCACAAGTTTTAGTTGATTATGCACTAAACAAGTTTAAAGAACAAGGTGGTTGATTTAATGGATGGAAGTTTGATGTAACAAAACAAGAATGTAAAAGTGTCCCAATCCTCTTCAATGCAAGAGGACAAGACAAAGGTTTTCTCTTATAGGAACAATGGACATGGGTTCATGGGTTCACTTAATCCTCTCTCTCTCATCTACGGTGATTATCATGTTATAGATAAAGTACACACAATTGTCATGTTTTAATGGTAGCTTTTAATGACGGCTATATGTCCTAAAACACATAGTTGAAAGAAATACTCATTTGTGTGCTATGTCACCCCTGCAAGGCTAGCATGGCTGCTGTCACTCCCACATCATACTCTTTCTTTTTACCCCCAGATAAAGGATGTTGGGCTGTATTTCACATGTCACTCAATACATATGCCGTGTCACATCGGCCATCCCGTACCTACATACATCATACTTCATAATGGACAATATTCTAAACACTAGTGCAATGATTCATATTCGTGTGTGTGACCACATCTCTCTCATCTATCCACACTTGGTGGTGTCAATCACCTCATGACAAGGATAAACAAGGCATTATGCATAAATCAAACCATCACATGCATCATAGAATATCTCCAAAGTATGACAAATCATAAAAGTTCCAACACAACAGTAAATGCATAACAAATCATCTCATACCACAATATCCACCATAGGAATTACATAGATGACCGTAATCATGTTCAGCAGCTCATACGGTACTAATTAGTGAAGCTCAAAGAGAGGAGAGATACATAAGTTACCACCACAAACCCAAGTCCAGGGGGTGGACTACTCCCCCTTCATCATGGAGACGGTGGAGAAGTCGGTGGAGAAGTCGTTGGAGAAGATGGAGACCCCCCGGCAGCGCCCCGCCGGAGTTTTCCCCCTCCAATCTGCAGCTCCAGGTCTCTGTTTCGTGGTTTCTGTGTTTCGGCGGCGCTCCCTTTCGCGAAAGCCCTGGGGGGGTCTATATATAGTCGTTTTTAGGTCAAGACGAAGCTTCGGGAAGAAGGATCGACAGCAGCGGAGGCCCGAGGGCCAATTTGGTGGGTCCCACGCGGTCAGGGAATCTGGCCCGTGGGCCCACCCCTTTCGGCCTTCTGGTCTCCGTTTCTTCGTTTCCTTTGCGCCTACGTTTCGTTCCTTCCAAAAAAGTGATCCCCGTAAAGTTTCAGGTCATTTGGACGTCGTTTGGTCGCCTGAAACGTAAAAATATAGAAAAAGGGGTTTTCTGACAGTGCAGGGTTAATTCCAGAAAAATGGGGAATTGTTAATTATCCCCAAAACTCAATATAAATCATGAATATAACCCTTATATGATGCAAATAACATGGAATAACATGTAAAGTTCATGTATGCATTTTACATGCATCAACATCCCCAAGCTTAACCCATGCTCGTCCCGAGTATGAAGGTGATAAAACTAACATGGACTTTGCATTTTAATACTATCAATGGATATCAAAGGTGATTACTATTGCTACATAGAGTCAAATGATTCATTCTTCAAAGGAATAACAATATGCAAGATAAATTATGAAGTGATATCAAATACTCAATGTAAAGATGTTCAATGATAAATTCACAAAGTGTAACATAGAAGAAAGTACTATGGACCAAATGTATGCATAATGAAAAGTAAAAACATCCTATGGTGGTCATAGAGTACTTCTTATGAAAACTGAATATAAAAGGTGGACACTTTGGATAGATAAATAAGTAGAGGTAAAGCATGAATAAGTTTCATCTAACTTCCAAACACTTCTACTTAAGTTAATGCTTGCAATGTGGTAGTCATTGGTGTGGAGCTCTCATTACCCCTATCATAGCATCTTGAATGATTAATGTTTAAAGTGAAAGCAAATATGAGTGGTGTGCTTGACAATGTATTGGTTGAATGTCTCATGTCCCTTGAATACAAGTACCTACACCATGTGTTACTCACTTTGGTCCACAAAGTAAATTCAAATAAAGGTCATTGCAAGTAATAATAGTATCATCAAGAACTGCACTGGGGTACCTCTTGCCCTTGACATGAACAAGCCCATGTCAAAACAACAAGACAAACAGACAATGAACAATCTCAGCACTCTTTTATTTACTATGGGTATAGCTTTTTATTATGAGGTGCATCACTGAATGAACATTATGGTTATGCTGTAAATTTCCACCATGAATGATGCATGGCTTAGATTAGCGGCCCAGGCATTTCTCTAACCATTTATACAAACTCTTTGAACTTACTAAGTATCCACATTCATTTCACCCATGATAGGCATCCATAAACAAAAGTACATGACATCAACTAAATATAAATAAGTGCAATGTTGAAAGCTTGCCATGTGACAGCACATATGGGCTAACTCCCAACCAAAACTATTGTCAAGCCCACAACTTCATAATTTTAATCACAATGGTTCATGCTTATTAAATGCAATAAAAGTAAATTGTGCATCAAGTTCGTGAGAGCTTTTAACCAATTTTTCCCATGACAATCAATAACATAAGCATTTAAATTCAGAAATGTAGATAACACAATATAACATGATAAACATACTTGGAATAGCATAAAGCTAATAGGTAGATATGGTGGACTCACTGGAAAAACTTTGGTTGAAGGTGTTGGGAAACAAGCTTTTTACTTGTTGTAATTTTTGGGCTAGCAATAGGGAGAAAGTTGACCATCTAAATGCATGCATAAGTGTCCATAGAACTAATCAATCCATGTTAAACCAAGTAAAGTTAAAATTCAACATCTAAACATGGTAAAAGATAGCTCTTGACAACACACTTGCAAATTAACATTCATTCAAAGCACATGAATTATGCAACTATATGTATCTTTTAAAATCAACTCAAACATCCCTATCCCAATATATTTAATAGCATCCAACATAATTCAACCCAAACTTCCAGTAGCTCTCTCATATATAAATGATAGTGGTGGTCTTATTAACAAACCGAAATAACAAAAGCAAAAAAAACAGACGCTCCAAGTTTATACGATAAAGTGCTTTGATCGAAAAACAGAAGTTAGACGTGTGCAAACCGAGAGTGTGTTGGTCTAGTGGGGTTGTCTTGACATCCCCAAGCTTATGGTCTTCACCATCCTTGGATAGCTCTTGGTGCAGCTCCTCTAATCCCTGTGAAAAAACTTCAAAACACCGTTTCTCCCATTTCTTTTCTGTGGGGTGATATTAGTAGTGATAAACAAATAGGTTCCTTGCTGCATAAAATCCTTAGGCAAAAATTCATATGAATGTCCAGAGAGTATATAATGTTGTATGCCTACTCATAAACTCAATTGAATCAAAAAGATTCAAGCAAAAAGCTCAAAGAATGCATCAAACAATATCAAGACAGAATCTGTCCAAAAAACAGCAGCAGCAAAACGCATTTTTCTACCCTACTTAAACTCGTCAGAAAAATCTGCAAAAATCACGTGTGCAGAGGATGAAAAGTTGAAGCTACTGTTCAAATTACAGCTCAATCGGAGTTACAGATAAAAAATGAAAAATCAAACCGTGCACAGACTTCGTGCAGGCAGAAAACTCTCCGAAAATGAATAGCAACTTTTCAAACCCAAAATAGGTAAAACTTGGTTCTTTATTAAAAATCCCAGAAACAAAACTAACAAACTACTCTCTTGTTACAGCAAGAGGACTCAAAGAAAATCTCAAACAAAAACAACCGGGTTGCCTCCCGTAAAGCGCTTTCTTTATAGCCATATAGCTAGGCTTGATAGTTTTAATGATGCTCACATAGAGAAAAATATGAAACACATTTAAGTCTAACCCACTTCCTATGCATTGGGATCTTGTAAGAAAATAAATCAATAAAGCACAAAGTGACTAGCATAGGAAGGCAAAGCAAGTGCAACTTCAAGATTTTCAACAAAGAGAGAGGAGACTTAATATTATTGTGGTATATGAAGTCATGTCTCCCTCTCTCATAAAAACTTTCAGTAGCATCATTGATAAAATCTACAATATAACCATCACATGAAACATTCTTACCATGATCCATATGCATAAAAGTATCAATATTTTCCACATAAGCAAAGTTCTTATTATTAATAGCAATGGAAGTAGGATCATTGTAAAGAACTCGAACATGATAGACAAGTTGTATATTAATTGGATGGTTTTGGGTGATCCTTCCATAACTATGACAAGTTTTATGAGGATGATTGTAATTATTAGCATCATCATTTTCAGAATTAGTACCAAAGAGATTTTCAATATCAAAAGTACTATGCTTTTCCCAATCATGATCACTACTATAAGTAACAGGCATAGGATCATCATCGAAATCAGACTCATCAGCAACAACTATAATAGGAGCAACATGCTTAGGGGAAGATACCGTTTCCTCTTTTTCATTAATAAGAGTAAAACAAACATTAGTCCTTTCATATTTTGGTAAAGTATTCCATCTTTTATAATATTTTGTATGTAAGTGTTGGCATGGCAATTATTAACACAATAGAGATAACATCCATGTAACACGCTATTCATATCAAAAGCACTCATATCTAACGAAGAAGTTTTTCTTGATAACTCTTCACACCCCAAAAATAATGTAAGTTCATCATGTTGATTAGGAGTGATCATGTTATCACAAAAGTCTCCCGCAATATCCTTATTAGAACCTGAGCATTGAAATTCGAAATGACCCTCTTTATAGCAAAGTTCACAAATAAAAGGATAGCGGGCACACACTTTTTCAGCCAAATCACTTAGAGCTCTGTACCATGTTGTAGTTTTTTCATTCCTATGATGAATACAATATTCCTCTTCGATTTTATTCTTTTCACAAGGTCTAAGTGCTCCACAAAAATTAACATGCTTATAAGAAATAGTATTTTCAGAAGTTTGAGCATGTTTATTGCAATCATTAGTAACAATTTCGGTTTCCAAGCAAGTGTCTTTAAAAGGTTCATGATACATGTCCCAATTCTCTTTAGGAATATTAATATGAGAAGCAAAGGTTTTACAGCAATCAACAATAATTTGAGAATCAAGACCAAATTTAGCACTAAGCCCATGAAAACTAGCAGTTTCAGCGAAAGACTTAATGCAATCATACTCAAAGTTTATACCTGATTCTTTACCTTTGTCGTTCTCCCAATCTTCAGTATTGCGTTGAATTGTTTCAAGAAGATCCCATTTAGCTTCAACCTTCTTACTTGTGAAAGAACCACCTGAAGAAGCATCTAGATAATCCTTGTAATGACCTGAAAGCCTTGCATAAAAATTAGTAACAATTATTTCCTTAGGAAGCTCATGGTTAGGACATTTGAGTATTAATGTTTTCAGTCTTCCCCAAGCTTGAGCAATGCTTTCTCTATCATGAGGATAAAAATTGAAAATGTAACTCCTAGCTAGATGCACTTCATGAAGAGGATAAAATTTAGAGTAAAAGAGAGATTCAAGCTGTTTCCAATTCGAAGGACGATCATCCAGCATCCTATACCACTTCTTTGCTTTGTCCTTAAGTGAAAATGGAAATAATTTCCTCATGACATCTTCTCTTGATAAACCTGCAACCTCAAACAACTCACAAAGTTCTGTAAGTTTCAACAAGTGATCATGTGGATGGACTGTTCCATCCCCTGCATAACGTTCATTCCTAACCATTTCAACAATTTCCATAGGTATTTCAAAAGGAATACTTTCAGTAGTGGATTTAGAATATCACAAGTATCATTAGAATTATCACATATAGGAGACAAAGTATTATCAAAGCAAATTTTCTCCTCCAAAGCTGGGGAACTACAAGGATCATTTTTATAAAAACTAGCTTCCCCAAGCTTAGACTTTTCCATAGCATTAGCAATAGTGTGCAAAGAATTTATAGTAATAACATTGCTACCATCATGCAAATGATTTTCCATAGATTTTTTAATTTTCTGCTCAAACTCATCATGTCCTAACTCAAGATAAATTTCATAAAGCTCTCTAATTTTTTTGTTGTTTTCCATTTTCTAATTTTTATGGGTTTTTGATATATATAAAACTAATGAGAAACTCACAACCAAACAAGTTTAAAGGAACCTCCCCAAGCTTAGATGATTGCAAGATATAAAACAAGATAAAATAAATCTAAAGTCTAGTGCACACAAGAATAGAAACTTAAGCGCTACGCTCCCCGGCAACGGCGCCAGAAAAGTACTTGATAACCCCCAAGAGCAGGGGATCACTGTAGCACCTCTCAATGTGGAAGTAAGGTATCGATCCGCAGGAGCAAGAAGGAAAAGTTATCTATTCCCTACAACTAAAGTGTCACAAGTTTTAGTTGATTATGCACTAAACAAGTTTAAAGAACAAGGTGGTTGATTTAATGGATGGAAGTTTAATGTAACAAAACAAGAATGTAAAAGTGTCCCAATCCTCTTCAATGCAAGAGGACAAGACAAAGGTTTTCTCTTATAGGAACAATGGACATGGGTTCATGGGTTCACTTAATCCTCTCTCTCTCATCTACGGTGATTATCATGTTATAGATAAAGTACACACAATTGTCATGTTTTAATGGTAGCTTTTATGACGGCTATATGTCCTAAAACACATAGTTGAAAGAAATACTCATTTGTGTGCTATGTCACCCCGCAAGGCTAGCATGGCTGTGTCACTCCCACATCATACTCTTCTTTTTACCCCCAGATAAAGGATGTTGGGCTGTATTTCACATGTCACTCAATACATATGTGTGTCACATCGGCCATCCCGTACCTACATACATCATACTTCATAATGGACAATATTCTAAACACTAGTGCAATGATTCATATTCGTGTGTGTGACCACATCTCTCTCATCTATCCACACTTGGTGGTGTCAATCACCTCATGACAAGGATAAACAAGGCATTATGCATAAATCAAACCATCACATGCATCATAGAATATCTCCAAAGTATGACAAATCATAAAAGTTCCAACACAACAGTAAATGCATAACAAATCATCTCATACCACAATATCCACCATAGGAATTACATAGATGACCGTAATCATGTTCAGCAGCTCATACGGTACTAATTAGTGAAGCTCAAAGAGAGGAGAGATACATAAGTTACCACCACAAACCCAAGTCCAGGGGGTGGACTACTCCCCCTTCATCATGGAGACGGTGGAGAAGTCGTTGGAGAAGATGGAGACCACCCCGGCAGCGCCCCGCCGGAGTTTTCCCCCTCCAATCTGCAGCTCCAGGTCTCTGTTTCGTGGTTTCTGTGTTTCGGCGGCGCTCCCTTTCGCGAAAGCCCTGGGGGTCTATATATAGTCGTTTTTAGGTCAAGACGAAGCTTCGGGAAGAAGGATCGACAGCAGCGGAGGCCCGAGGGCCAATTGGTGGGTCCCACGTGGTCAGGGAATCTGGCCGCGTGGGCCCACCCCTTTCGGCCTTCTGGTCTCCGTTTCTTCGTTTCCTTTGCGCCTACGTTTCGTTCCTTCCAAAAAAGTGATCCCCGTAAAGTTTCAGGTCATTTGGACGTCGTTTGGTCGTCTGAAACGTAAAAATATAGAAAAAGGGGTTTTCTGACAGTGCAGGGTTAATTCCAGAAAAATGGGGAATTGTTAATTATCCCCAAAACTTAATATAAATCATGAATATAACCCTTATATGATGCAAATAACATGGAATAACATGTAATAAAATGTAAAGTTCATGTATGCATTTTATATGCATCACTCGTCGACGTAGTTGTCCTCGTGGTAACGCTTTGTCGCCTCTCAGTTTGCTATTTTTTTATTGTCCATCCCGTCGATTTTATTGTTTAGTGGTCTGGATTTGACCACCGTTGTTGTCGCTGTCAACGGGGTAGGGGCAGAGAGGCTTGGCGGCGTTGTTCTTGTCTTGTTTAGCCCGGCAACCTCGATAAATTTGCGGGATTGGGCTGCTGCGTGTTCTTCAGTTTATTACAATTGCATGGTTTATGAGGATTCCTGCTACTGATGGATGGTGCCAGTGTAGTGTTGCTATATCCTATTTGTTGAGTTATGGTGTTTGTTTAGTGGATTTGTAATAGAAGTATTTGAGAGCAGGACAACATGTCCGACACCATCGATGTGTGCCCGATATGCGTTACTATTTTGACTATTGTGGCTTGTGTTTTTTGTCCGAGCAACCTTCTATGTGTATTGGTCGTGTCCTCGCCGTCTTGCTTTTGTCTTGTGTTTTTTATATGTCTATTGCTTCTGGTGATTTTGATTCTGTTTTTCCCGCATGCAGGGTTTGTGCAATGGCTAGGAGGAATGGTAGACTTAATAAAGCAGGTGCTGATGCGAAAGAAAAAGGCATAAGGAAGAATTGTGGTGGTGTGCAATTCTAGTGTTGTAGATGTGAAGGGGGCGTAAAGGCAGTGATGTAGTTTTAGTATGACTTAAAGTTGCAGTAATATATTTTTTGTGAGCTATATAGCAGATAATGTGGTCAGCACCGCTAATTAACTTGGTAATTAGCACTGTTGGGAATTAATTGTGTTTTATACCTTTTTGTAATTAGCAGTGAGTTCAGATTTTCTGGACCTTCTTTTTTGAACTAATTTTGGTAACTACAAGCAAATGAACTAGAAGCTAGGATTTAACTAATTGATAACCAGTGTCGTTGTCAATGGGGTGGGGGAGTATCAGGTGTAAATGTACTGATGTAGTTGTCATTCTCAACAATTCACCACGCAGCAACCAAATCCTTGACAAAACTAAGGATTGGACACCCATCCTAGGTAATTTCATTGGATTAGGTTGCCCACATAATAACCGACCAAAGTTAGGGTTCGTCAACAGAAGAAGAGAGTCTGGACGGATCTCGTCACCGCGCCAATCCAGCGGAGAGGAGGAGGGGGGAGGACTGTGAGAGAAGATTACCTTTGAGGTACCGCGCTTCGGTGCAAGGGGCGGCGTTCGGCGGCGAGGGTTCGACGAGCAGTCGTGGGAGGAAGAGGAGAAAGTTCTGTTTGGATCTTGGCTGACTCGCAGGAGCGGCCGGCCCTAGACGGCAGCGGGGGCTGCTCCGGCGGTGGAAAGGCGGTGATGGCGACTTCGCGAAGAGACGGCGGCGAGCAGGGGTGGTTGAGCGTGGTTAGGGGCAGTTTCTTCAGCGCGATTTGTTGAGCGCGGGGTTAGGGGCAGTTTGTTCGGCGTGATTTGTTGGGGTGCACATCATACATCATTGAGAGAACATGAACCATTAGATTTAGCGCTGTGAACGGCCCTGGTGATCCGGATCTGGCACTCTCGTTCTTTTCATATTAGTGGTGATAATGAGTACTTGTTGTTTGGACAATATGGATTACCAGGAACGACGACATCTTTGTAAGATGATCAAAGCTAACCTCTTCGGATGCAAAAGGAAATTCAAGGAGGAGCTGGTTATGGTTATCCATAGTGCAGAAGGAAAAAAAAAAATCTCCCGTCATGGATTGGTTTTATTTGTAAATACTACTCTCTCCGAACAGCTTGCAAAAATGTCTTTTATATTGGTACAGACAGTGCCGGAGGCCCGGAGCCAAGGCTTGGCAATTGGCAGGGGGTGCACAGGACACCGATTGGAATTTTTTTCCTCTGTAAAATACTATTTTTTCATCACATAGGCAACCCCTAAAAATGATTTTTATCTACTATGCCACCCTGGTTCCAAATGTTATAGCTCCGCCACTGGGTACAGAGGGAGTAGCTAGCTCTCTATGTTGTATCAGAAACTAAAAAAAACTTTTAAGAAAAGTAACCAAAAAGTTCTTGCTTTCACAAAAACAAAAAAATTCAAACCAATTGTTTAGTACTCTATGTCTTTGTCTGAAAAAAATGTAAATAGATGTGAGATCATTGAAACAATTTGACCAACCCCAATTCCATTCTCCGATCAACATTATTGCCGACACATAATCTCATGATTCAGCAACGAAAGAATTGCATGCTTCCATGCTGGCATATGTACACTAAATTTCTCAGCAAACGAACTAGAAAAAACATCCTGGAAAATGCAATTTGCTCTACACCAAAGTACTGCAAGCAGACGTTGCAATGTCGTAGAGCGCAGGAAGCAAGTACTTCCTGCCACGAGCGCCATTGGCGTTGTAGCTCGCGCCGGTGGCCGGGTCCACCTTCAGGTCCCCGGCGTAGCCAGGGTACGCGCCGCTCCCGAAGAGCCCCGGGCAGGTGGTGCAGGCCTCCAACGGCGCGTCGCTGCTGCCCTGGTAGTAGGCGTTGCCGAACGGGTTGGTGGCGGCGCCGGCGAGCATGCTGGCGAGGTTCATGACCATGCCGTCGACGCCGACGTCGCCGTTGGGCGCCACGAGGGGGGGTCCTGCGGACCGTAGGCGGGTTGGTGGAACGGCCACGCACACTGGCCGGGGCACTGCGTCGCCGGGTTGCCGACCCAGATGTAGGTCGTGCCGGCGCTGGCGTCGGAGCCGTGCAGGCTGCATCGGCCCATGCCGAAGCCCTCCACGGCCACGTCCTGCGCCGTGAAGACCACCACGATCCCGCCTCGCAGCGGCTTGGCCTTCGCCGCCAGCTTGGTGATCTGCGCCAGGGTGAGGGAGTTGCCCATGGAGCCTACGCCGTCGGCGCCATCGGAGAGCTGGTTCGCGAGCAGCACCCGGGTCTTCTTGCCGGGGCTGGCGCTGGCCACGGGGGAGAGGTACTTCTGGTCGATGGTGCTCCACCACTGAGCGACGGACGGCGAGGCGGCCTGAGGCGCGGTCGTGAGGGAGAGGAGGAAGTCGACGATCACCGACTTCTGCGCCGGCTTGAACTTGCCGTACCACAGAATGGAGACTGGGATGTCGCCGTGGAGCACGGCGCCACCCTGGTGGAAGGTGAGCATGGTGGCTGGGTCTGGCTGGTACAGCTCCATGCGCCGCCTCGCCCCCATGCAAAGCCTCGCCCCCATGCAAAGCTGTGCCGTGCTCACAAGCATCACGGCTGCAAGAAGCACCGCTGCCTTCGCACGAACGACGGCCATTTCGGACTTGGGGTTTTGTTCGAAGAACAGTGTGTAGTAGCTAGCTAGAACTTGTCTGAACCGTGGAGTGAGCAGGAAAGAACTCGATGAAGGTGTGATCGATCGATGCTGGGATGTGAGCTAAGTGAATGAGGAGGAGCTTATTTATAGGGGAAGGCACCGAGCTGTTAGTACGTTCCGGGATGCTTCCCTCGGTCAGAGGCATGCAGATCTCAAGGTGCAGCTGGAGCACCCCGTAGCAAGGTTGCGGCATCTTTGAAAAGATTAGCATTGCTGAGCTGTTGGGGTGAGGCTAGAAGCTAAACAAAGCGTAGGTTAGGTCAGCGGGCTAACTACAATTACAAACAGCCGAAGATGGGCGACATAGAGCTGGTTTTCTCTTTGGGGGCTGCTGATGATTCAGCAGACAAAACGGCTGCGCGTGCGGTGAGGGGACAAACGCGATCCAGGGTCGAAGTTCATGGATCTGGGTGTTCAGGCTGTGTCTTTCGTGCCGCGACAGGCTGAATCGGGGGCTTCGGCGTGGCCGCATCACGATCAGTCGATCAGGCTGGACATGGTACTGACTACAGAGATCACTGATCCTTCCTCGGATGAAGCCTTCACCGGCAGTATGTAGCGTCTGCGAACGGTATGGTCGTATGGGGTTGATCTGATCAGTATGTAGCTTTAGCAAGGGTTTTGACTTTTGAGGGAAGTTTCACAGGGGCCCCACACATCAGAATGGATCACTTCAAAAGGTTTGTTACTCTTAATACCCCTACTAGGATAAGTAGTACCCCTTATATGCTTAGCCAATTCACACGCATCACATACAAGGGATTCCTTAAGACATGCCTTAAAAGAGGGAAAGATAAATACGAGATAGAGCAGCAAAAGAGAGATGTCCAAGCCTGCGGTGGTGTAATATTAACTCTTGACATGGAGACATGCAGGTTGCAAGAACAATTAGAAGGGTGTTTGATCGTATCTTTTTTACTAAATGGCCCTTAATCAGACATTAGGCTAATTGTGGCCCTTCAGAAAACTTTCACTCAAGTATGCCCCTTTTGTGAAACGCCACTTGAGATGGATTAATTTTGGCCCAAAAACGTCACCCGCGTTTCTCTGCTTGGGCCGTCACTTGCGAAGACGTTTCTCGGAGGCCCATAACGGTAACGGCAGATGGGGGTTAACGACGACTTCTACTTTATTTTATTAACCGTCGTGGCCTATACAAATCATATGTATCTTCTAGCGTAGCTGGTTCCGCTGAGTGCTTCACGTATGAAGGTTGTGGGTTCGATACAACTGGTGCACTACCAGCCGACCAATTTTATCGTACTTTATAATATGCATGCATGCTCATGCATGCTTTTCCATTTATCATGTGCGTGGCGTTAATTAGCGATAATATGCCGAGGTAAGCGCTTCATATAATTCTCGTTATGTGATTAATTACCTCTAATTAACGCTTCATTTAACTATCTATCGAATGATTATTTTCATCTAATTAGCGCTATTCCATTTAATTACCGCTAATTAACGCTTCATCTAACTATCGAATGATTATTTCACCTAATTATCGCTATTCTGATTAGCGCTATTCCATTTAATTACCGCTAATTAGCACTTCATCTAACTATTAAATGATTATTTTCATCTAATTATCGCTATTCCATTTAATTATCGCTAATTAGCGCTTCATCTAACTATTGAATAATTATTTTCATCTAATTATCGCTAATCTAATTAGCGCTATTCCATTTAAAAACCGCTAATTAACGCTTCATCTAACTATCAAATGATTATTTTCACCTAATTATCGCTATTCTAATTAGCGCTATTCCATTTAATTAACGCTTCATCTAATTATCGAATGATTACTTTTGCCGTTATGTGGTTGATTACCGCTAATTAACACATCATCTAACTATCCAGTAGTTAGCGCTAATTATTATCATCGGGTGATAACCTGCTCCAACCGATCCTGGTTAAAGAAAAAAAGGTGCTGAGGTGAGGGATCGAACAGGTGACCTGACAAAAAGATAAAGCTGACCCGGCCCGTAATAACATAAAAAACGTCGCCGTTAACTGGGCCATCAGACGGAACCGCTAGGGGACTCCGAGAAACGGCTTCGCAGGTGACGGCCCAACTCCAGAAACGCCAGTGTGCGTGACGTTTTTGGGCCGGAAACAAGAAATTCCAGGTGACGTTTTGCAAAAGGACATACTTGCCTGGAAGTTTTTTGAAGGGCCACAATTAGCCCAATGTCAGATTAAGGCCCATTTAGTAAAAAAGATACTGTTTGATCACAACACAACTCCCCGGAATTTGCTGCTCCTCTCTCACATTGCAGATGAACTGCGGCTTTGGACTTCTAGATCAACGAAGATGGCCAGCAGATCAACACCTGGGGCACCATGCTTACCACATGATCTTTTTTCTATTTATTTTCTCTATTTTGGGCTATCCGCCCTTTTACCCTTGTACAGATCGAAACCTTTGATAATAAGGTAGAGAAATCCTCTACCTTTTAATTCAAAAAAAACACGCTGTCTTCACAAGTGCTTCAACGTCCACCGCGGAGAGGCACACATCGTGGAAACATGCGAGGCTCCGCTTAGTAGGGTAGAAATTCGGTTAAAAAAATGAAGTTTTAGTAATTTCGTTGGTTCCTAAAATATAAGTTTTCTTTAGAATTTTGGACTTGATTCAGATAAATTAGAATTTGCTTAACTTTGATGAATTTTAGACGAAATAATTTGCGAAACTAGCTAAATTTCAGAGATTTTGTTGGGTCTCAATTTTTTTTGTCCAACCGAAATTCAAAACCCTAACGCTTAGCTTTCCTATTGGCAGCCATGTCATCCACGATCCACATCCACGTCTCTCCTGGTGGAGGAGGTAATCGAAGGCCCAGACTAGAGCGCAACATGGACTATTTCTCTCCAAACTCAGTGGTGTTGACCCATCATGAGTTTAGGAGGGGGGGTAGAGATTTATAGTCCCCTGTATATCTCCATTGTATAAGAGCTTTACTGAACTTTCCCACACATGTACATGTAATGGCCTTTGGGCCTATGGCCCCGTGTGAATACTAGTTGCTCATTTATCCAACATGGTATCAAAGAGTTATCTTCTTCATCTACGACCATCTCAAGTTGCTCGTTGTATTGGTTGAGTGTCTGAAAGATGCAAGGCAGGTCCATGAGGTCTGTGTTTGAGGTAAGAACTGCATATCAGCATTGCATTATGGTTTATGCTAAATAAATCTTATTAATCCACTATTCTTCTCCTTTTCGCTCAGGCCTTCCAAGCCCTGATGAACCTCCTGGCAAGCAGGGCCGTCTCTGGGACAGGGCCAGAAGGGCGACAGGCTAGGGCCTAACCTACCTAGGGGCCCAAATATATACACAGGATTCTTAGGGCGAAAATTCAAACATAAAGTGGTTTTAGCTATAAAAAAACTCAGGCGGGACGGGGGGGGGGGGGGGGGGGGGGGGGGGCAGTTGCCCCTCGAGTACACATAGCTTCTCCATTACTTTGCTCGAGATTATATTATCATGTTATTTTCTAATATCAGCCTCGCTGATATTTTTGTTGCATATATTTAGTTTGATGGTTAACTTCAATGAAACTAACAAAGATGCCCGTGCGTTGCAAAGGGTCTAAAAGAAATCAAACATCTTAGGTTTGAAGTAGCCCCCGAGTTATCCTTTTAGACGTATGTTGGTTTACACCCTAATTTCAGTTCTCTTAGTTGTCCCACTATACAACAATCTCCAAACTTAGTATTTTGAACTACACAAAAAAGACAAATGTACATATCTAAGTATAGTGTTTCAAATCTCCAAACTTTTTAAGATTTTGTTATTTTTGTGTAGCCCAAAATATAAAGTATTTCTAATTGAAATTCCGCACATTTTTAGAATACATCATTGAGAATATGCATGATTTTTTCACAATTTTTTGAAACTTCAAAATATGATTTTTAAGTTTTTTAAAACGGAGGGAGCACTGGAGCTCGCAAGCACAAATGGATTTCCATGTATGGGGTCGATGCATTGCATGGCACCGGTTTTGGTTAGTTATGGGTGTTCGAGTTCGATCTGATCCGTATGACGGATGAAACTTCTCGTGAGGTACTACCCAGACAGCGTCTTCGGAAGAGCTTTGACGTCCATGATGGAGAGGAAAACATCGTGGAAACATGCGAGGCCCCACTTATTATTGTAAAAGTTCTGTAAAAATTGAATGAAATTCCAATAATTTCTTTGGTTCCCAAGACTAGATTCAGATAAATTTCGATTTTGCTTTAATATGTTGAATCATAGTCGTTTTTTTGTTGAAAATTAGCTAAATTTCGGAGATTTTTATGTGCCCAGAAATATTTTGTCCAACCGAAATTCATAACGCCGACGTTGAGCTTTCCGGTTGGCGACCCTAACCCCCACCATCTACTTTCCTCCTCATTTTTAACCCTCATCGTCATTAGTGGAGGAGGTCATCGAGGTCTCTAATAGCAAGTACAATACAATAGTGGGCTTATAGCCCACCTACGTGGCATTTTGTCTATGTGAATGAGAGAGACATGAAAAGGTAGGAGGACTGGGCTCTCATGCAACAGCCTTGCTCTAAGCGTGCTCTTAGACAAAAAATAATAAATATGAGGAGAGAGATAGAGAGAAAGTTTTACAAAATACTAGTCTAATAGCCAACCTTATGGTCCACTTTATTATATGAGTAATTTTAGATTGTGCTTATAACTGATATAGTAGACCCATATAGCCAGCGGTCGGCTATACCATTAGTCATGCTCTAAAGATGGTGGATTGGGGACATCGGCAGATGCAACAGTAATTGTGTTCTTTCTCCCATGTGAAAACGCATGGTCTCGCTTCTCGGGTTAGAATGGCGAAGCGTTTAAGTTGTAATGTATGTCGTGCGCTTGTTCAATCAAACTCCATTGGGATTTGGGCAAACCCCTCGTTTGTGCTTGATTCATGACGTCGGTCCAAACAATATGGTCTTCTGTTTTCTTCCTTTTTTTTTCCATAAACCGCGATTGTCTGACCTTTATGACCAGTATGTTTCTTATCAAAATCATGGCTGTTTCCATCCTGCTATGCGGTCATTGAGAGATTTTGTCCTTTCTTTTCAGGGTGCTAGGTGGCATACCTATGTTTTAGTGGAGAACAGATACTTGCGTTTTTTTGACAAAGAGAGCTTTATTATTTAAAAGTTTTAATCATTACACCGGCCTGCATAATCAAGATACACACAGATTCCACAAGTTCGGATCAAATGAAAATAAAAAAGGTGAAAAACATGTAATCATGGAGAAACTGTAGATCACCTATGGTGATGAAGCCCATCTAAAAATCATGCGGCAACCCATGTTGGATAAAAATATTCCTCGATGTGTCTTCCAACCATACAGACATCTTATTAAATAGGTCTCGATTCTTCACGCGATATAGAGGTGACCACAAACGGAGTAAGCTTGTACACCGCTACAAAACTTGTCATTTCTATGAAGCCATAACGGCCAAATGACGGCAACCTCTCCCATCCATGTAACCGGTTTCCGAATATATTTGCAACACTACGTGGCGGATACAAGTTAGAATCTATTTGGATGACTGACCATATAGAACAGGTAACTCTGCATTTGTAGAATAAGTGTCTTATTATCTCACCATGATGGATAGAACACAAACATTGTACTTCCATGCCAATTGTGTTTTACAATTATCTTTGGTAAGGATAAATCTTCTACGAATATACCACGCAAATTTTATTTTTTTAGTGGTATCTTCATCTATCTTCATCTTCCAAAAAAAAATCAACTAGCACAGATGGCTGAATTAGTGCTCTATTCATGGAATACACTGAAAATTTACCATTATGTTGCAGATTCCATGGAATTGGTCGGCCCCTGTAACAGGTTGACCATTCCAATCGCTCTAGGAGAGCATTCCATTACGCTAGTCTCGGGCCAGTGAAATCTCGTCTAAACGTCACATTTGGTGTAGAAGAGTCCATAACCGTAGGTATTGCATCACCCTTGTGAGAGACTATGTTATAGAGTGCTGTATATTGTTCTGGGAGAGTGGTATTACCCAACCACTTATCCTTTTAGAATCTAATTTCTAAGCCATCTCTAATTATAAATGGTCCAAATCGAAAAAGTGTTTCTTCGTTGCCATAGACCTGCCAAAATGAGAGTCATGAGGCTTCCAGTAAACTTGGGACAATACTTTTGACCGCATTTTGCCAGTCAATTGGGTAAAAGTGCAATCCGATCGCCGCCGAAGTAGGAATAATAGCAGTGGCACATCCAAGAACATGTTGCTCTATGTTCCGTCAAAAGGCCTATTGTTCGTTTCTACCTAAAAAGATGGACAAGGGACAGAGTCTTCTCCTCCGAGATCCCGAGAGAGATTGCACAAGGCTCCCTTTTTCCATAAATAGGGGACTCCCTGGCACAAAAATCTTGATCAAACATAATCCAATTTATATAAGACTCCTTTTGGTAGCGGAAGAAAGAAATCATATACGGTACCATATTGCATATGTGTGGGCGTGTGGCAAAAGATTAGTCTTGGCAAATTTGTATTCCTTGTCAGGCACTAGACGGATAACACCAACTGGTAGCAATATTTCCCTTTTAGGGTAGATAAATGGAGTAGGAAATAACTTCCACATGGCGATTTGTAAAAAAAATTGTGGACATTTTTTTTTAAACGAGGCAAAATACTTGTCATTTTTTTTTTTTTGAAAGCCCACGTCTATTCACCAACGTACTACATACACCGTACACAGTACAAGAACAAAGATCAGAGTACAATACGTGGGGGATCCAGAACCAGAACCGAAGACAACTTCTTCTCCGGCAACGACGACGGAGGTCGCCAACCACCTTCTTACCGCAGCCTGAGAGCGCCTTCCTTGAAGAAAGAGGCCGCAGAGCTTGTCCGCCGCCCCGCGACGGATCCTTTGCCGATGAACGGGCACGGCCAACGCCCTCCCTCTCCGGCAACACCGCCTTGCCGCAGCCACCCTCGAAGTCGACGCAGGACGAAGCCGCCGTCCTCGTCCGGTCCTGGGTTCCAACCGCCAGATCCACCGCCACCACAGATCTGGCGGAGAACAAAGGTACACGAGAGCCACACCGGGCCCCCAGCACCAGCAAGTCGAAGAAGACGACGCCAAGCTCCGAAGAAACTCACCGCCGGAGAAGATCTTCTCGACACCAAACCAACCCCAGCCGCGCCATCTTCTCCGGAGCATTTTCATTTGTTAAGAAGGAAGAAATTGTCTAATTAATTAGCGGAAACCCGATAAAAAATCGCTACAAACACGACCGTACAACAAGGCAACCCCGGCCTAACAGGCTACACACGAAGACTCCACGCAGCCACGCAGGCCACCAAGTAGAAGATTCGACATCAAGGTTGCCTTCAAACTGACATCAGCATCGCTTCTCTACGAGCAAGTGACTCTGACTTCACCACCGGCGGCCATCACCGAAGCCCTTGCCGCAACAGGAGAAGCGATAACCCTATCGGCCTATGTCAAACAATTGGTAACGACATGTTCAAAGACCCAATGACTCATCTTGATTCTCAGGACCTGATCCACAATTTCTTTTGTAACGGGTTGTAAGTGGTAACGCCATATTAATTTTCTGAAAATTTCTCGTAAATGACCGCACATTTAGTTCCAGGACTAATGCTTTGCTCGGTCCCATCTGATCGGATTGCTTAAATACAAACACGTTCAGCTATCCTTGGCATGCCATGCTTGGATTCTCTGCTTCCAGGATTATAATGTGTGCCCAGTTAGTGTGGCAAAAATAAATTTTTGAGAGGATTTTCTTCTTCTTTCTGAAGAGGTGGTCTTGCAGTTGCCGAATGCTGAGAAATGGCGGGAAACCATGTCCTGAATGTGTTGGCCGTGCGCGGCGCGGCAGCATATGTACTCTGAACCGTAAGCGACCAGACACAAGAAACAGAGTATTTCAAAACAGAACGTCTCTTTATACCATAGATCACTCTATACACTAATACACAGTAGTGCAATAATCCACAACATATCCTTACAGAATTACAGATTGCAAGTCACACCAAGGTTGAACATGTGGACGTGGCCGGGTCGAACAGCGCGGGAAGCAGGTACTTCCTCCCGTGCGCGCCATTGGCGTTGTAGCTCGCCCCCGTCGTGGCGTCCACCGCCAGGTTCCCGGCGTACCCGGGGTACGCGCCGCTGCCATAGACCCCCGTGCACGCCGTGCACGCCTCCAGCGCCGCCCCCTTGGGTCCCTGGTAGAACCCGTCGCCGAACGGGTTGGTGACGGCGCCGGCCACCATGCTCGCCACGTTCATCACCATGCCGTCCATGCACACGTCGCCGCTCGGCGGCACCAGCGCCGGCGCCTGCGGCCCGTACACCGGCTTGTGGAACGGCCACGCGCACTGCCCCGGGCACTGCGACGCGGAGTTGCCCACCCACACGTACGCCCTGGCGGCGTCGACCGAGCCGTGCAGGCCGCAGCGGCTCATGCAGAAGCCCTCCACGGCCACGTCCTGCGCGGTGAGCACCACCGCGATGCCGCCCTTCCTGGGCTTGGCCCTCGACGCCAGCGCCGGGAGCTGCGACAGCTTCAGGCTCTTCCCCAGCGAGCACCGCTCGTCGGAGACCTGGCCGGCGAGCGCCACCTGCGTGCTGCTCTTGGCGCCACGTTTGGTCTTGGAGAGGTAGAGCTGGTTGATGGTGTTCCACCACTGGGAGACGGACGGGGTGGGCGCCGGCGAGGCGGATGTGAGGGAGAGGAGGAAGTCGGAGACGACGGCCTTCTGCGCGGGGGTGAAGTGGCCGTACCAGAGAACGGAGACCGGGATGGCGCCCCGCAGCACGGTGCCGTTGTGGTAGGTGAGGAGCTCGCTGGGCTGCGGCGTGTACAGCTCCATGAGCCTCCTGGCTCCCAGGGAGCCATGCGCGAGGCTCAGCAGCAGCGCCGAGACCAGCGCGAGCGCAAAGACGTGGCCCGTGCGGGTGGACGCCATTTTCGTGTCTTGGAGCTAGTGGGACTGGCAGAACAAGCTAGGATCGACTAGAGCTGATGATTTGTAGTGGAAAGAGGTGGAGTACGTGTCTGGGTGTGGTTTTGTAGACGAGGTTTGGGTGAGTTTTATAGGTGCGAGCTCCGCGTGGAATGGCAATGGAATAGCACGTCGGAGTTTCGTGCACCCTTCCTGGCCATACGACGGCCCATGCCTCTGTTTCCGCTTCGTGTGGGTGTGGCCTTTGAGTTGACTCGGTGGGATGCAGCTGGCTGATTCGTTTGGACCGAGGGCGACGCGCGCTCATTAGTACTGTCGTTTCCTCGCACGCCAGACAACGTACTACATGCATGCAGCTTGGACGAGTGATTCAGCTCATCGCACGGAGCAATGATGCAAAACGCGATATTATTTAGGGATGATGATGCGTCGATGTCGGATTATCAAAGTCCTACTGTGAGGGATCAAAGCTAAACTGTGTCTTGCTAAACACATCTACTAGTAGAGTCACGTATGTCTGTTTACGGGATGACAAGGGTCTTGAATTCCTGGTAAAGAAGCGTTATTTCCTCAAAATAAATAATATCTGATGATATTGAGCATAATAATAATCTATTAATCCGGCGGCAGAAACTCCACGAAGCAAGCTTATGTTCCTTGTTTGCTGAGCGGACCATCGCAAGCTGCTATCAGCAGACGGTAAAATAGGAATTTGAGTTTGGCTTCCAGTAACAGTAAGGGACATCGGCGTGTTCCATCGGTGACATCCGATGCATCGGTGCATGGCTGTTATCATGTTAATTACAATCGGGCCCATTACAATCAATGTAGATTTTTTTTAGTTGTTGATCAAAGTGTTGACCAAAATAACTTAAAATAAATCGTTTGGTTGTTGATCAAAGGAGGCTTGTTGGTTTGGAGTACGTTCATGCATGCTTAATGGGTATGTTGGTCCATAAATCCTTAAATGGTTTGCCTATTGCACAGTCGCGTCCAAAGGACCCTTGGCTCTAATCAAATAGTCAATCTTCATGCTTCTTCTTCATTTTTATGATGTTTCCCTTGATGTTTCTTCTTCATTTTTATGATGCCACACCAACAAGCCTCCTTCGTTTGACCTCACCTTTTCCATCGAGATATCGTATTTGCGTCGCCGCTCATCCCTTGTTGCGCCAGGATCAAATCTACACATAGGAATGAGCACCTCGGCCCTTTACACTAGCCCCAACGCTGGTAAGAGCATCTCCACTCGCGGCGCCCAAACGGCCGCCCAAACGCCTTTCGGACAGGCCGTTTGGGCGCCGTCCGGACTACTTGGCTCATTTGGGCGCCCTCGCTCCCCACTCGCGGCGTCCAAATCGCGCCCAAATTCGAATGTGCCGCCAAAATACACTACGCGAAAATATGCCGCCAAAATACGCCGGGCTGCCCGGCGTCTGCTTGTCGCCACCGCCGTCGTCGTCGCCGATCTAGATGTTGTCACCGGGCTGGGGCACGTAGCCATAGCCGGGCTGAGTCATGTCGGGGTCATCGGCGATCATTACGGGGTCATCGTCGACCTGGCCGTCCGCGCCGTGGCCGGTCTCGGTGCCGTGGTTGCCGCCGTTCTCGGGCGGAACGAGCCAGAGCTCTTGCAGGATCGCGGCGCGATACATGTTGTGCGCCGCCCTCGCCAGCGGGTCCAAGTTGGAGATGTCGGCCGTCAAGATCATGAAGTCCTGACTCCTCTTCTTGACCGGAGCTCGTCGAACTCGTCCTTGATCCGGGACCAGTAGGCGGTGCTCGACTGTTTTGTGCCGGTGATCTCGCCGGTAGTAATGGCCTTCCATGATTCGACCATGCACTCGTCTTCCTTGGTCGTCCAGATTGTGTCGCGGCTGCCCTTCTTCTTCTTCGCCGCCTGCTCGCCGACCACAGCGTTGGTCACCACCCCCTCCTCCTCGACCTCGTCGTCATCCTCGGCGTCGTCCTCGTAGTACTCCTCATCCTCGTCGAACCCGTCGTCGTCATCCTCCGCCCGGGCGTTGTCGTTGATGATGTCGTCCATGATATGGGCGGTCTCCTACACACAAGGAGCAAGGCCGGTAGCCACACCTCGCCTATGCACACGTCTATTGTACATGCCATGGCTACAAAACGCGGGTTCATACCTGCATGAGCTCCGGGGCGTCGGGAGTCATTCCGTCGATCACATGGGAGGCGCCCGCGTCGAATGAAAGGCTCCGACCGGCGGCCGTTTGGACAGCGGGATCTCTCCGCATCGCCGGCGAATTCAGATCGACGGGGTGGTTTAGATCCAGGCCACAAGAAGGGAAGATCACGTTGGGGTCGAAGCCGCCGTGATGCTGGCTGTCGCCGTACTCGGGGGAGAACCTGGTGCGAGACGTGGCGGCGGCGCTGTCGGCGAAGAAGGAGGAATTCGACGGCGAGCCACCAACCTTGCATCGTAGAGTGGCGCTGCTCTCTAGGCTCCCTACCAAGGCGAATGCTTGGTTCAAGGCGGCGACGGTCTTGCTCATGGCGGCGATCTTCCTTGCCGTCAATGGCGCCGCCGTGCCGAGCCTTTTCCTCTCATTCTCCTTCACGCGGCGCCCGGCACGGCTCTGCGTGTCCAATCGGCGCCGGAGTACATCGAGGTCCCAATCCTCCTGCCTCATCTCCTCCGGCTTCACCCTGGGCGGGGGGCCTTGCGCTTGACGCCCAACGTCTTCCCCGCCGCCTTCGTCTCATTCGCTGCCTTCCCTTGGGTGCCGGCGGCGCCATGGAGCCGGCGCGGTGCGAGGGCTTTTCTTTTGGCGGGAGAGATGGCGGGGAAATGTGTTTTCTGCGGACGAATTGGGGGACGCCGGCACTTATTGCGATCTTGTCTCACTGCCAGGCGTGGCCCGCGCGTCGGAGGCCGACGTGGCGTCGCGTTTCCTTCCGTCTAGGGCCGCCCCAAGCCTCCCCAAGTTGAGGGCGTGGGCTGGGCGTGCCGGACACAAAACTGGGCCGCGCCGGACCGAATTCGCGTTTGGGCGCCGCGAGTGGGGGCGATTTTGTGTCCGGCACGCCCCAAAGGCGTTTGGGCGGCCGTTTGGGCGCCGCGAGTGGAGATGCTCTAACATAGCTGGTATCATAATCTCCAGCTCAGCAAAAATGCTGACGTGACGGACAATTAAAGAAGAGAGATGAGGTTACCGTAACATAAGTGGATACCGTATCATGGCGTGGGTTCCGATAAAAAATAATAGCAAAACGATCCCGTGCGAAGCTAGCCTTCTTCTTCTCTCGCTTCTCCCTCGATCTCTCCCCGACCAGCTCGTCCACTCCTGCCCATCGCCCCAGCAGCCTCCATCTCTGCTCTCCGTCCCTGCTGCCAGCGGCGGCGCCGGCCGGCGGCGCCACCACCTGAATCATGCGGAGATCTGGCTCGCGCAGTGGGACGGCACAGGTCCGGACGCCGGCGACCTCACCAGCGCAGCAGTTCCCCGGCGCCCCGTTCAGCTCCTGCTCTCATCCCTTTCCACCACCGCACCTCCACCCCGGGACCTGATGGCTCGAACCTGATGGCTTGTGGATGATTCGGTTCAGCTACTGGATGATTCGGTTCAGCTGACAAGGTGTGAACCTGATGGCTTGTGTGAATGTGCAAGAAACAAATGATTCGGTTCAGCTAGTGCATTTTTTAGATGCGAAACAAATGATTCGGTTCAGCTAATGCATTTTTTAGATGCAAACTGTGTGCACGTGGTGGTCTGTGGTCAGTTGCATTTTTTAGAATTGAATTATGTGAGCTGATTGAGCATATTTGGAAAAAGTTTCGGCGACAATAGATTATAGTATGGTCTTGATCTTGTATCACTAAATATGTTTTATATATTTTGAGGATATTATATTGGCATTTTACTATTTATTATAGATCCATTTTATTTTTGTGTTCTTGTAATTATCCTTGTGTACCAACAAATAAAATTTCATATTGCTACATACCACAGATAGATCACAAAGTTGAAGTACTAGTATAGATCCACAAAATAATAAATGAAAGACTCTATGTTACTACACTTATGATACTACCCATTGTGTATGATACTACTCTATGTTACTCCTCATTGTGACTAGTCTGAGGCGTGGTCAACTCGATCTGCTCACTCTGAGGAGTAGTTATGGTTTCCGCGTGTCGTGCGTGCGGCACGCTGTTTCTTGTTTACACCGGCGGTACACGCCACGCTCTTTATCTTCTCTGGTTCTCGTTGCAACCGACGCTGCTCCAAAGATGGCTAAATCCGTGCTGTAAATTCAAATTCTAATGGTAACATGAACGTACTACTGGCTACTCCTACATGCTAGGAATGCTGGCACTCATGCAGTAGTATCGCATGCATGCAGCATCTCCCAAGACATGGCTAAATCCAAGGAGCAGATCCTGAATTTAAATTCGAATGGGTAAAGTGCTATGCTCGGGGAGTATAGCTAGGAGCTACGGAGTGAGTGCGGTACAAACATTCATACCTAGATGCTCATGCTATGATACTCTCACAAATGTTTTTATTAAAACTTATCAAGGACAAACCATCAAGAAGTACTCGGTCAAAGCTAAGGTTGGTCGCGCGATAACTGGATGGAGATGATTAATTGGTCGCGTTAGCTGGACCGCTGAGCACGACGTAATCAAGGGATCAGTTAGTGTGGAGTGTTCGAGCTAGCTTTTTGTTCCCATTTTTGGCTCGAAATCTACACCGAAAGCACATAAATACCTGGAGACATGGGAAATTTTATTCTATTGTTTAATATTGTACCGAAAAAGATTCAAATAATTACATTAAAAATAAACATGTTGATTTCTGCGCCTACGGACAAGCATATCTCAATATTTTTCAGTCTAGGTTTTGCAAAGCCCGACCCGATCAATCATGTTTATTTCTAGATCCATCCAGCCTTAGGTTGTTCATTCAACAACCCTCTCCCTACAATGTGTATACCTATCCCATCACTACAACGATGTCTCATTTCTTGTGTCGACCATTGGGTTTTTTTTTAAAACCTATGGCGGGGAGCTCCCGCGTTGCATATAAGAAGAAGAATTGGTCCAGTTAATTAGGAAAACTGGAGCCAAAAACCAAACAACACCCGGTTAATTAAGGAAAACCGGTGAAAACCACACACACTACTAGCACTCAAGGCACATCATCCGAGCCAGATAGAAGAGTCCCCAGACCCAGGGCCATCGGAAACAACTTATACCTAGCCAAGCCAAACACCGCAACCTTGAGAGTACTCTCGCAACAAGAGTAGTACTCACGTCTAGCCTTGTGCAGATAGAGATCAACCATTGACCTGTACCAACTCACGAACTGCCTGGAACGCCGTCGGCATGATAGTCTTCTTGCACATCCGTAGAAAAGGCTCCATTTTCTCTTGCACATCTTGCTCGGTGCTTTTCTTCGAGATCATGTCCTTTGGCAACTCACCGAAAGTCTCTGCCACCCTATATTCAGCGCGCTTAGCAAAGGAGTGCCAACTTCTACATAACTATGTTTTCATGTTTAATTCCGTGCAACACATTTTTAATTCATAAACTGATGCGGGCTTATGTACAGAGATAATAACAAACACATTGCTTAAGAGCATAAATTTTACATACCCAAACGTCTAGAATCCCCTCTACTTTCATTTTCATTTGTGAATATTCTTAACAATCTTGTTTCAATACCCAGTTCCCAGTACAAAGCATACACACTTTTTCAAAAAAATTACTTGCTAGAGAATTTTTACAGTGAAAATATAGGCAGCTTATACTTTACAAGTTTCTATAAAGATGCTTACTTAATCATACACTAGAAACTACTATTGAGACCTTAGTTGTCAACTATATAGATTATGCATTGCAGAAAACATAGTTCCAGAATAAAATTGTAGAATACGGCATACATTTTAGTACCTTTCCATGAATTTAGTACAAACAAAAACACACAATCTCATATCTAGTAATTTTACAAGTTATGTGGTGAAACTATGCGAATAAACACAAATTATAATCGTAATAATATAACATGCTAAACATAAGACCCATAGAAGTATAAAAGTTCAATATAAGTTGTATTTATATTATTTGCCTCGGACCATAGTTTTTATTGGACCGGCCCCGGTAATAGTGCGATTTGAAACCGTAGTGGCGGGAATCAAATCAAGACGACAAACTTTGCCTTATAGCTCTAGCAGTTCCATCTAAAAGTGACATCTTTGTTCCCACTTATTCGTCGCCTAAAAGGGAACAAAAAATAACCATGTTTGGATAAATGGTCATAGAGCAAGTTGACATCAATTTATAATCAGAATGTTACTTACACATCAAGTAAGGAACGAAGCCACAATGGCAATAAGCATTGTTATGAATGGCTAGACCGACAACAACTGCAACACAAGAAATGGTAATAACAGAATTTGCTGGCTGCAAGCAGTGTTGCATATCAAATTACATCCAATAAGTACGACCAGAAAAATTCAGAAACAAAGAAAACATCCTGTTTTTTCCAAGGCGGATGTGTCTTACAGCAACATGTTGGTCGTCAGCTTTGGTCTTCTTTTCCATAATGAGATAAAGCAGTTGTATGCCGAAGTATATGCCCGCGAACTCGGTAACGACAGTGCTAGTGTTATTGTCAGAAACAGATACAATGTGGAGACTTAGTGTGACGAAACAACATAAAATGTTGATTGACAATGTGAGCTGTGAAAATGAGTCAAATTGTTGTTTAATCTGGTGATCTTCTTCCATTATGCAGAACACATACATGAATACGAATTAATTATGTAAAACAAGCACGAATTAAGAATTTCATATCCACATGTTGAATGATATTGTGTATTTAAAAATACGTTGAAAACATGTCAAAGGCAAAAAAAAATTGCTTACACATCTCAACCTTACACAAGCACTTGTTTATACTTCTTGGAAATTCTTATGGATATTGCCTAGCATGACTGAAAAGTAGAACATGTGTATCTAGAGAATAATTAAATGTCTCAGATATTGTCTCTAGGGAAAATGTAAATGCATTTCATGAGTTTGTCTCAATGATTGGTCCTACGTAACTGTTCCTCACAATTTCGAAGGTCTCAAAAGTTGTCCCTGGAAATTTCATTCACTTACACAAACGCCTCACCTAATATCTGTACGTCAACAGGCAAATTGTGTATGCATGAATTTAAAAGATACTACCTACGTTCCGTATTATTTATAAACCATTTTGGCATGCAAACTAAGAGGGAGTACAAAGTTAGAAGCGTCTCTAAGAAAGTGTCTCTACGTAAGTTTGTTTTGTTGTGATATTCGACCGTAGTTACAAAAACTAACGGTCGTGTTTTAGCAAACGTGGCTGGTGATGGATTCATCGCCGAGAAACACATAATAGTTGCCCGGTGCCAAAGGTTGTGGATAACACGCACGATTTCGAAACAACAGTTCTAGCCAGGGCGAAATATAGTCTGTCTCTAACCCCGAACACGCATACCAGATCTTGGGCATCATAGTAGAGTCTACGGATTGGCATTGACAATCGGGTAGCTATTTGTAAAACAAATTAATTAGGGTTGAGTAATACTTAATTACTGTATACGACGATCCAAAGCCTATCCGCGGAACGCGGTGTCTCTCCACTCCATGCCTATCCGGTTCCTAGCAAGTAAACAACCTGCACGACCAGCCTGTAGCTGTGCTCACATTCAGCGGCAAATCATCTCTCGGTTCAACACATGGTTTTGTACTCCAGCGCGTACACGAACGATTCTCTCCCTCGTTTAGCGTACTCCAATTATACTATTTTACACCCTCCAAGAATCTGATACAGTCGTGTGCGCCGCAGGTCCATGGTTTGAGCAAATATCATCCGAGAAACCAAAGGACGGGGAGACACGCGCGAGACACGGCGCCGCAGCGCGGGCAGCCGGCCGGTTTAATGAGACGTCCTACCAGGTGACAGCCTGGGCACCCCAATCCCTGTCCTTGCATCTGAGTAGGTGTACCTTGTCGTATGCTCGCGTCGCCGATGTACTATATCGTAATTATAGGCATCATTATACTCCCTCCGTTTAGGTGTGTTAGGCCCCTCACCAAAAACTATTTGTTCAGAAACGGTAGAGAAATAAGGCCCGATTGCATTTAATTCACTAATTAACCACACCCTATAATTACTCCATATAACTATTGCATGCGATATGAAGATCACGGCCACTTTAATGCTCGAGAAAGCTGGAATAAGGTTCGGCCCTCGTACCTTCACGCCATGACTGCTTCACGCGCAGTACAACCGTTACGGTGTTGATGTGATCCCTTTTCCTTTTTTGAACACCGCGGGTGCCGACGAGATGGTGCCGAAGCAGGCAAAGAAACCAGGGCAAACGCCATGAACGGCGATACGATGGTACGGCGGCGTATCGGCCAGCGAAGCACTACGGAATCACGCTTACCTGGCGCCTACTCCTACGGTACATGGATGACCAGGACACGGAGTCGGACACGGCTTTCTGGAGAAGAAAACGCCAAAGCTTTTCGATCGTCGTCGGCGTCGGCCAGCTGGGCTGAATCATTCATTCGCATGATGAAAGAAAGGAACGCGAGAACAGCTCCTGCTGGCTGCTGCTACAGGCTACAGCTCCTGCTGCTGCTACAGGCTGCAGTCTTCAACAGAACACGTACGCCAAAAATGCGAATGAAAATAAGACATTTGTCATTTTCTTTGCCAACGAATGGATACAAGATATTTCTCGACGACTGAAAGGGTACGATCTGTCGGCATGCATGCATGCACGCACGCGGCACACACGGAGCTTTCTTTACGTGCGCACGCGTGTCCCGGCAGCGGCTCTGCTGCTGGCTGGCGGTGTGGTCGACATACTGTACGAGCAATGAGCCGAATCACGAGCGCGTCGTGAGGGCGTAAAGAGCACGGCGACGCGCCTAGCCGCCTCAGCACCAGCTGGCGGCGAGCCGTACGGAGACCTCTACACGACGCGCGCCGGAACACGTCGGATGGGGATGGAGATGGCACCCACCAGACCCTATCGTGCATTAAAACGTGCGGAGATGGGCCTGCCGGCCTGTGGGCCCTGCACTTTCGCGCGCTTCGTCGGCTAGTTCCTCTACATGGGCTGCACGCTAGGCGGGGTTAGGGCATCTCCAACCGAGGCCGGCAATCGGGTCGGGTTTGGTCCGGTCGACCTCTTCCAGACCCATGCCCGTTTAACAAATGGGCAAGCTTCTCTGCCCGCGACCCTGCCCATGGGTCAGATTTCATGCCCATGCCCATGACCCGACGGGTCGTCCGTCGGGTCTGCATACAACAGCTCCTCATGTCAATTCTGGCACTCCAAAATGGGATATTTTATGTGTCAAACTGCATCAGTACATCAATAAAATCATAATAAGTGTTGAAATGCATCACAACATCAGTACATCAATATCATCAAACTTGGTGTCGAGAATTACATCAAATATTCAAGTCATCAAGTTCAGCAGCAAGTTTTTCCTCAGAAAGAAACCAAGGTTATCGAACCAGTAGGAGCAGCAACTCTTCATAAGGTTGTTGGTGGCTCGCACGGCGCAATACGATCACCAACATGGAATCTGCACACAACACAATCAAACTACTTTGCCCCCAACGAAACAGTGAGGTTGTCAATCTCACCGGCTTGCTGAAAACAAAGGATTAAACGTATGGTGTGGAAAATGAGTATTAAATTGCAGAGAATGAAAAAGGAACAGTTTGTAGTTTATGGTTGTCTAATCAGTGTAAAAGAATGGACCGGGGTCCACACTTCACTAGTGGTGTCTCTCCATAAAAGATAACTAACATGTTGGGTGAACAAATTACAGCTGGGCAATTGACAAATAGTGAGCGCATGACAATGCATATACATGACATGATGACTACTATGATATTTAATTGGGCATTACGACAAGATACATAGACCATTATCCTACTGCATCTATGACTAATAATCCACCGCCGGGTTGTCATCCGAGTCCCTCGTTGGTATTAAATTGCAAGCAACGGATAATCGCATTAAGTAAAGCGCGTAATGTAAACAAGCACATATGCCCGTGGACATATCATCGTTAGGTTACCCCTAGTAGCAACAGCACATCCACAACCTTAGAACTTTCTGTCACTGTCCCAGATTAATTAAATGGACGCATGAACCCACTATCTAGCATAAATACTCTCTCTTAGAGTTACAAGCATCTACTTGGCCAAAGCATCTACGAGTAACGGAAAGCATGCAAGATCTTAAATAACATATAAGATAGATTGATAATCAACTTGACATAATATTCAATATTCATCAGATCCCAGCAAACACAACATGTAGCATTACAATAATATGATCTTGATCATGTAGGGCAGCTCACAAGATCTAAACATGATGGCACAAAGTGGAGAGACAACCATCTAGCTACTGCTATGGACCCGTAGTCCAAGTATGAACTACTCACGCATCACTCCGGAGGCAGGCATGGCGATGTAGAAGCCTCCGGTGACGATTCCCCTCTCCGGCAGGGTGCTGGGAAGAGGTTCTGGACCCTCCCGAGCTAGGGTTGACGGCGGCGGCGTCTCTGGAACTTTTCGTGGATATTGGCTCAGGCACTTAGGGTTTTCGCGTCGGGTGAAATAAGTAGGCGAAAGGGCGGCGGCTGGAGACCCCCGAGGGGCCCACACCACCCTAGGGCGCGGCAGAGGGGGGCCCGCGCCCTAGGTGCGTGTGGGGCCCTCCTGGCTCCTCTCCGTTGCTCCTTCGGTCCTTCAGGTGAGTTCTGGTAAAATAGGGACCCCCGTGAAGTTTCGTCCAATTCCGAGAATATTTCCTGACTAGCTTTTCTGGAATACAAAAACAGCAGAAAACAGGAACTGGCACTTCGGCATCTTGTTAATAGGTTAGTCCCAAAAAATGTATAAAAGTGATATAAAGTAGATGCAAAACATGTAGCAATTGGTATAAAACAAGCATGGAACATCAAAAATTATAGATACGTTTGAGACGTATCAGTTACCCATCGGGTCGCTCATGGGTACACATGTCTGCCCATACCCTACCCATGACTAATCAGGTCGCGGATGCATGTAAAATGCATACATGAACTTTACATTTTATTACTTGATATTCCAACATATTTGCAACTTATATGATGTTATATTCATGTTTTATAATGATTTCGGGGATTTTCTAAACAATCCCCCCTCTTTTGGTTCTAACTTTGTTTTCCAGAAAACGTCTTTTTTAGGGTTTCGGACTTTCCGAGAGCTTCGGGACACCAAAAAGGGCAAGGCCAAAGAGCACGGTTCAGAATTATCGAGACGAACGCAATGGGCCTAAAATGAAGACCAGCAGCCCAGCCAGCTGGAAACTAGAGAGTCCCACGCGGTCAGATTCCCTGGCCGCGTGGGACCACCTCTTTTCCCCCTCGTGGCTCCGATGCCGTCCGTTTTTTGTCTCCGTGGCTTCGTCTTGACCTAAAACCAACTATAAAAAGAGTCCCCCGAGGAGTTTCGTGAGGAGGCGGCGGAGAAACACGAAACAGAAGACAGAAGGCTGCCGCCGGAGAAGATCGGAGGGGAGAAACGCTGCCAGAATCACCTCCGGTAGGCTCCTCCATCCCCCCTCCGGAGTCTCCATCAACACCAACGTCAAGACCTGCACCATCTCCATCACCATCTTCGTGATCCACTTCATCCCCCTCATAGTTTGAGATTGTTGAACCCTAGCTATTGTTTAAGTGCTATTCTACCTGTGTATGATTAGTTACTTGTCATTGTTTTGTGGTGAGACTATAATTTCAGATTGTGTTGTATCATTTATACCACTGAATCATATCATGTCTTCACGTTGTGAGTAGTTCTCTCATGTTCCTGGGGGCATAGGATGGATTGGCAATGATCTATATATAACATGTGTTGGTATTTTGTCTAGTGTTTATCTTTTTATGTAATTCTATGATGGTGTTGTGCGAACGTCGACTGCACATCACTTCACCTTGATGGGCTCATAGGAGAACACCGTAGTGTAATGGAGTGAGGGAGACTTGGGAGGACATGTAAACCTGAGACCGAATTATGAAGTTACTTTATGAGGGGATTAATATTGGGGACCTTAGAGTGTAATGCTATGGTGGGATTTTATATCTTAATGACTCTTGTGCAGTCATTTACTTGGCCACAAGATCCATCATAAGAGGTTTAGTATATTTATTTAGCTATACCTAATAATGGCTCCGTCCTAAGAAGATTAAAACTTGACAAAATGCTACTTTGTTGTTCTAGAAATATTTATGCCATGAAGTCTAGGTAGCCCTTGGGAACGTTCTCTACTTATAAGAAATACACACTTGAGCTTGTCCTCTTGCTGCATAGAGGATTGGGCTTTTCTCTCTTTGAGAGCTGTCACCTGCTACTATTTGTCTGCTGCATTTTTATTGTCTTGCAATTATACAACCGAAAACATCAAAAACACTTGCATCTTTTATTGTCAATTTATCATTCTTACTAACCAATACCTTCAGCTCCTCGTGGGTTCGACAACCTTTTCTATTCGAAAGGTACTACAATTGATCTCCTGCACTTGGGAGTCATCAAGATACTTTTCTGGCGCCGTTGCCGGGGAGCGTAGCGCTATTGGTAAGAAGTTTGGTAAGGAAACTTGAAAGGTGAATTTTATTTACTGTTTTGTCTCATCGCTACTATGGCATTTATGAATCGTGCTTCGCTGCATCTTGCTTTATATGAAAGTGCTTATGCTAATGCTCCTAAAGTGGTTGAAACTACTGTGTCTGAGGTACCTAAAGTGGGAATTAAAATTCCCGTTGATCATGTTAAAGGAGTTATGAAAAAACTATTTACAGGAGATGGAACTAAGTCTGCACGTGAACACGTGGAGACAATTGAAGACATATGTGGTTTATTTAGGCTTCCTGGTATTTCTGATGATCAGATAAAAAGGAAGCTATTATATTTGTCTTTATCGGGTAATGCTCGTATTTGGTTCGAGTCTTTGGATGAAGAAGTTACTATTGTATGGAGTAGTTTGAGGAAGGTTTTTCTTAAATATTTTACTCCTAAAGAAAGAATTATTGCTGCCACGAAAAGTACTAATATTTTGCAGGAAGAGGAGGATAAAAACCTAAGCTTGGGGATGCCCATGCAACCCCAAGGAGATGATGAAAATGATGAACAACTAGAGAATGAAGAGAAGAAACATCCACCTTCACCACCTATGTATGAGGGTAACACTCAAAATCTTGTTGATGATAAACTTTGCTTTTATGATTCTGATGATGAGGAGGACTATCAACCTATGCCTAATGAGAACATTATTGATAATAATTTTAAAAATGATGAGGAGTATGGTTTAGACATGCTATATGATAATGCTTTAGATGATGGTCCTATGCCTATTGATAATTCTCCATGTTTAGAACTTGTTACTACTTCATGTGAGGATAAAAATGATATACTTGCTGTTGGTAAAAATACTCTTACTTATGAGAGTCATACTTTATTTTCGAACTCTCCTATTCACACCGTGGAGGAGAAGCTTTTTTATGTTGAAAAGTACTTATGTGGGCTGAAATTATCTTACACCAATGACCATTTCACCCATAACCATCATGTTGATAGTGCTTCTTGCAATTATTTTGAGAGAGGAAAACACACTAATAGCTCACATAATAGTTTTAATAATCCTCTATATGTTCCTAAGTTTGCAAAGTTGCACCAATCTAATAGTTCTTTTGTCAAATTTGTTTCCACTACTTGTAACTATTATGAGAGAGGAAGAAAGACTTGTCTTTATGTTTCTATGTTATTTAAAATGCAACCTACTGATCACCACATGCATTGGTTACCACAAAATTGTTGCTATTTATTCATATATAAAATGCCAATGCATAGGAAGTGGGTTAGACTTAAAAGTTAATGTTTTAATGTTTGTGGTGTGCTCCTTATGCTTTTATTTCCTATTCAGTTTGGGCACACCTTTATATCATGAAAACATGTGAAACAACTTTACCTACTATTATCTAATTGCTAGTTTAAGATTTTCACTTTATATAAAATTTGGGAAAGTAAATGAGAAGGATGAGTAATGGGGATGTTGGGGTCGACCTTGAACATGTGTTGTTCATGCCAATGGAACCATTGCAAAGTCTCTATCATTAAAACTTTTCCCAAAGCTAAAACCAAATAAAAAGAGTGTTTATGTTGTATATATTTGCTTCTTCTTTTGCCTTTGTGCTAAATCAAAAACAACAAAAATATTTTCTTTCTTCCTTGTTTGTTTCTCTTGAATTCTTTCTTGGTTCTTTTTGCTTCTTTTTTATTTTTATCTTCAGTTTCAGTTTTGGTTTTTGAGTCAAGGTGCTTGTTTACTACTGTAACATCACCTTTGTATCTTATTTTCATCTTTATGGCAAGAATAACCTCTTTTGAGAGGTGAGATCAGGCAATAGTGATTTGCTGTCCAGAAAACAGATTCCTTAGCTTCATTGCGGAAAATGTTAAAAATCACAGAAAAGGAATTTTGACCTGAAATTTTACGACAGCAATCTTCAATTATTATTACGCATTTCATTAGTTAAAAGTTTTCTGATTTGAGCAACGTAAGTGACTCTGAAAATTCACTCTTTACGGGCTATCCAGTTTTTGACAGATTCTGTCTTTATTTTGCATTAGCCTCATTACTTGTGTTTTATGTGGTTCTTTTGATCAATGAACAATACACAACCATAGTAACAATAGTTAATGTTTAGAATCAAATCATGATATGTCTTTGCTGTACCTTGATACGTCTCCAACGTATCCATAATTTCTGCTGTTCCATGCTTATATTATACCATTTGCTACATGTTTTATATACACTTCATATCACTTTTATGCATTTTCTGGGACTAACCTATTAACAAGATGCCACAGTGCCAGTTCCCTGTTTTCTGCTGCTTTTGGTTTCAGAAAGTTACTTCTGTAAATATTCTCGGAATTGCACGAAACAAAAGGCCAAATCTCTATTTTTCCAACACGTACACGGAGTCCGAAGGAGAGACGAAGACTCGCCACGAGGTGGCCAAACCATAGACCGGCGCGGCAGGGGGGCCCACCGCGCCGCCTGGTGGTTTGGGCCCCTCGAGGGTCCGCCGACATCGCCCCTTCGCCTATTTATTCCCCGAGACGTGAAAACCCTAAAAGACCGAGCCTTTCATCCAGAACATATTCGCTGCCGCCGTCGTCGTCAACCCTAACTCGGGGGGTTCTGAAGCTCTTCCCGGCACCCTGCCGGAGAGGGGAATCATCACCGGAGGGCTCTACATCGCCATGCCCGCCTCCGGAGTGATGCGTGAGTAGTTCATCCTTGGACTATGGGTCCATAGCAGTAGCTAGATGGTTGTCTTCTCCGCTTGTGCCATCATGTTTAGATCTTGTGAGCTGCCTATCATGATCAAGATCATCTTATTGTAATGCTACATGTTGTGTTTGCTGGGATCTGACTTATATTGATACCTATGTGGAGCTGAATATTATATTATCATGTCTATGTCATTTGTGATCTTGCATGCTCTCCGTTACTTGTTGAAGCCTTGGCCAAGTGAATACTTGTGACTCCAAGAGGGGGTATTTATGCATGATAGTTGGGTTCAACCTCTATTTAACCTGGGATAGTGACAGCAAGTTCTAAGGTTGTAGATGTGTTATTGCCACTAGGGGTAAAACAGCAATGCTTTATTCAAGGATGAATGTATTGTTTACATTACGCACATTACTTAATGCAATTGTCTGTTGCTTGCAACTTAATACTGGAAGGGGTACGGATGTTAACCGGAAGGTGGACTATTTAGGCATAGATGCATGCTGGATAGCGGTCTATGTACTTTGTCGTAATGCCCAAATGAATCTCATAGTAGACACCACAACTCACACATGCATGTTATATGCACTTATCAATTGTCAATTGGCCAGCTGTAATTTGTTTACCCAGCATGTTAGTTATCTTATTGGAGAGACACCACTAATGAACTGTGGACCCCGGTCCATTCTTTTACATCTGAAATACAATCTACTGCAATCATTGTTCTCTACTGTTTTATGCAAACAAACATCATCTTCCATACGATACGTTTAACCCTTTGTTTTCAGCAAGCCGGTGAGATTGACAACCTCACTGTTAAGTTGGGGCAAAGTAATTTGATTGTGTTGTGCAGGTTCCACGTTGGCACCGGAATCCCTGGTGTTGCACCGCACTACACTCCTTCACCAACACCTTCGAAGCAACCTCGTTTTCCTACTGGTTCGATAAACCTTGGTTTCATACTGAGGGAAAACTTGCTGCTGCACTCATCATACCTTCCTCTTGGGGTTCCCAACTGACGTGTGACGTACAAGCATTGTTTCCGGTGCTGTTGCCGGGGAGATATTCCTCGTCAACTTTGCGCTAGCAACACGTTTTCTGGCGCCGTTGCCGGGGAAAACCGAATTGCTTCTGCAAGGGGAGTCTCTCACTTCCAATCATTTTACTTTGTTATTTGTCTTGCTTAGTTTATTTTTATTTAGTCTGGTTTGCTCTCTTTATCAAAAACACAAAAAAAATTAGTTACTTGTTTAATTAGGTTTGCTTTTGTTTTTCAAAATGAATGCTCCTGAAGTTGAAATTCGTTCTTTTAGGCAACTAGGAGGTGAAAATTTGAAAGATGCTTGGTATAGAATTAGTGATGCTCATCATAGATGTACTAAGAAACACTCTACCACTATCCTCCTTAGGAACTTTTATGTTGGTATCTCTAGTTGCTATAGGTATGTTCTAGACACTCTTACAGGTGGAAATTTCTTGGGTACTCCTGCTTCAGAAGCCTGTAATATTATTGAAAGTTTGGTAGGAACACCACCCACTAAAGATATTAAAATTGAGATCACCTTGGAGGATGTTATAAATAAGTTAGACTCTATGGAGAATTTTTTTCCAAATTTTCTTGATTGTATTGGTAAGACTAATGAATCAATAGCCACCATCAATGAAAGAATCACTGTTCTTGAGGATAATAATATCCATGACACCCAAAATCATAGAATTGATGAGTTAGAGGAAGCTATTGAAACCTTAAGTTCAACCTTTACTTCTCTTAAGTCTAAAAAGGAGAAAGTTTATGTTGGTAGAGAGCAAAAGTTTATGTATGTTCCTAAAGTGCCAAAACCAAAGACTCATTATGAGCTTAAAATTGATAAAACTTTTAGTACGGTTAAAGGTAATTCAAACAATGAAACACCTCCAGGAACATTTAAGATACCCATTGTTAGAAGTTGTGTGTTGGAAGAAGCTTTTGATGATTTGAATGATTTGTCTCTTGACAATACTTGATTTTCACTTTCTGCGCTTAGCTGAAAGGCGTTAAAGAAAAGCGCTTATGGGAGACAACCCATCGTTTTTATTTGCTGTTATTTTTGTTTTCTTTGAGTTAAGGAGTTTTGTTACTTCTGTAGCAACTCCTTTGTATCTTTATTTTATCGCAATGTTGTGCCAAGTAAAGTTCTATATGGAAAGTTGATGCAAGATTTGGATTTCTGCGCAGTGACAGATTTTTAGCTATCACGGATTTGAGCTTATCTCCCTGTAGAAAATTCAAAACATTCTGGAAAAAATCACGCATATTCCTGAGAAGAGTGAAAAGCCTAAGCTTGGGGATGCCCCCGTGGTTCATCCCAACCATATTCAGAGAGACTCAAGCGTCTAAGCTTGGGGATGCCCAAGGCATCCCCTTCTTCATCAACAAACTTATCAGGTCATCTCTAGTGAAACTATATTTTAATTCTTTCACATCTTATGCGCTTTACTTGGAGCGTCTGTGTGTTTTTATTTTTGTTTTTGTTTGAATAAATTCGGATCCTAGCAATCCTTGTGTGGGAGAGAGACACGCTCCGCTTTTTCATGTGAATACTCATGTTCTTCACTTATATTTGTTGAGTATTCTTAACTAGCTACTGCAGTGCTTTTAGCTCCTGTTTTTCATGCATCTCTTCGAGCTGTTAGCACTTGTTTATAAATACTCTCTTGCTGCATTATATTATCATTTGGAGAGTTTATGTTTAAATAAATTGATTGGTGTTTGTTTGGAAGAAAGAAAATGCTACATGTAGTAGTTGGTATTGGAAAAGACATATGCATTCTTGTAGATCATTGTCTTGTTTGATTTGATGCTTTGCAATTGTTTTGAGCTCTCAAGTAGATCATGTTTAAGCTCTTGCATCATGTAGTTAAAGCCTAGTAGTGGAGAACTACCGTAGAGCTTGTTGAGACTTGGGATGCATATTTGTTCTCTCTAAGGTCTAGATATTTTCTGGTAAAATGTTTGAGCAACAAGGAAGACAGTGTAGAGTCTTATAATACTTGCAATATGTTTTTATGTGATTCTTGCTGTACCGGTTTATACTTGTGTTTGCTTCAAACAACCTTGCTAGCCTAAACTCTGTACTGAGAGGGAATGCTTCTCGTGCATCCAAAACTTGAGCCAAAACCCATGCCATTTGTGTCCACCATACCTACCTACTATGTGGTATTTCCTGCCATTCCAAGTAAATATTTCATGTGCTACCTTTAAACTATTCAAAACTTTATTACTCCTTATTTGTGTCAATGTTTTATAGCTCATGAGGAAGTATGTGGTGTTTTATCTTTCAATCTTGTCATTTACTTCTGACAGACTTTCACCAATGGACTAGTGGCATATACATCCGCTTATCCAATAATTTGCAAAAAGAGCTGGCAACGGGGTGCCCAGCCCCAATTAATTACAACTTTCATTAATAATTCTCTTCACATGTTTTGCCCTGATTTATCAGTAAGCAACTTAATTTGCAAATAGACACTCCTCCATGGTATGTGAATGTTGGAAGGCACCCGAGGATTCGGTTAGCCATGGCTTGTGTAAGCAAAAGGTTGGGAGGAGTGTCATCTATAAAGAAACTAAAATACATGTGTAAACAAAAGAGAAGAGGGATGATCTACCTTGCTGGTAGAGATAACGTCCTTCATGGGAGCCGCTCTTGAAAGTCTGGTTGACAAGGGGGTTAGAGTGCCCACTACCATTCGTTGACAACAACAAACACCTCTCAAATACTTATTTTGTGCTCTCTATATGCTTTCGAAAACTTAAAAAGCTCTAGCACATGATTTAATCCCTGCTTCCCTCTGCGAAGGGCCTATCTTTTACTTTATGTTGAGTCAGTTTACCTACTCCTTTCTATCTTAGAAGCAAACACTTGTGTCAACTTTGTGTGCATTGATTCTTACATGTTTACTTATTGCACTTGTTATATTGCTTTATGTTGACAACTATCCATGAGATATACATGTTACAAGTTGAAAGCAAATGCTGAAACTTAATCATCCTTTGTGTTGCTTCAATGCCTTTTACTTTGAATCTATTGCTTTATGAGTTACCTCTTATGCAAAACTTTTTGATGCTTGTCTTGAAAGTACTATTCATGAAAAGTTTTTGCTTATATGATTCATTGTTTACTCTTTATCTATTTGTTAGCAAACTATAGATCATTGCTTTGAGTCACTTCATTCATGACATGAGCCTTGCAATATATTGATCAAGATTGTGTGAAAGCATGTCTCCTCAGAAATTATTTGTTGTTATCGTTTTACCTACTCGAGGACGAGTAGAACTAAGCTTGGGGATGCTTGATACGTCTCCAACGTATCCATAATTTCTGCTGTTCCATGCTTATATTATACCATTTGCTACATGTTTTATATACACTTCATATCACTTTTATGCATTTTCTGGGACTAACCTATTAACAAGATGCCACAGTGCCAGTTCCCTGTTTTCTGCTGTTTTTGGTTTCAGAAAGTTACTTCTGGAAATATTCTCGGAATTGCACGAAACAAAAGGCCAAGTCCCTATTTTTCCAGCACGTACACGGAGTCCGAAGGAGAGACGAAGAGCCACGAGGTGGCCAAACCAAGGCGGCGCGGCAGGGGCCCACCGCGCCGCCTGGTGGTTTGGGCCCCTCGGGGGTCCGCCGACATCGCCCCTTCGCCTATTTATTCCCCGAGACGTGAAAACCCTAAAACACCGAGCCTTTCATCCAGAACATATTCGCTGCCGCCGCCGTCGTCAACCCTAACTCGGGGGGTTCTGAAGCTCTTCCCGGCACCCTGCCGGAGAGGGGAATCATCACCGGAGGGCTCTACATCGCCATGCCCGCCTCCGGAGTGATGCGTGAGTAGTTCATCCTTGGACTATGGGTCCATAGCAGTAGCTAGATGGTTGTCTTCTCCACTTGTGCCATCATGTTTAGATCTTGTGAGCTGCCTATCATGATCAAGATCATCTTATTGTAATGCTACATGTTGTGTTTGCTGGGATCTGACTTATATTGATACCTATGTGGAGCTGAATATTATATTATCATGTCTATGTCATTTGTGATCTTGCATGCTCTCCGTTACTTGTTGAAGCCTTGGCCAAGTGAATACTTGTAACTCCAAGAGGGGGTATTTATGCATGATAGTTGGGTTCAACCTCTATTTAACCTGGGATAGTGACAGCAAGTTCTAAGGTTGTAGATGTGTTGTTGCCACTAGGGGTAAAACAGCAATGCTTTATTCAAGGATGAATGTATTGTTTACATTACGCACATTACTTAATGCAATTGTCTGTTGCTTGCAACTTAATACTGGAAGGGGTACGGATGTTAACCGGAAAGTGGACTATTTAGGCATAGATGCATGCTGGATAGCGGTCTATGTACTTTGTCGTAATGCCCAAATGAATCTCATAGTAGACACCACAACTCACACATGCATGTTATATGCACTTATCAATTGTCAATTGCCCAGCTGTAATTTGTTTACCCAGCATGTTAGTTATCTTATTGGAGAGACACCACTAGTGAACTGTGGACCCCGGTCCATTCTTTTACATCTGAAATACAATCTACTGCAATCATTGTTCTCTACTGTTTTATGCAAACAAACATCATCTTCCATTCGATACGTTTAACCCTTTGTTTTCAGCAAGCCGGTGAGATTGACAACCTCACTGTTAAGTTGGGGCAAAGTAATTTGATTGTGTTGTGCAGGTTCCACGTTGGCACCGGAATCCCTGGTGTTGCGCCGCACTACACTCCTTCACCAACACCTTCGAAGCAACCTCGTTTTCCTACTGGTTCGATTAAACCTTGGTTTCATACTGAGGGAAAACTTGCTGCTGCACTCATCATACCTTCCTCTTGGGGTTCCCAACTGACGTGTGACGTACAAGCATTGTTTCCGGTGCTGTTGCCGGGGAGATATTCCCTCGTCAACTTAGCGCTAGCATACCTATGTGGATTTGATTTATGGAGACACTAACCCCTCTAATCAAGTTTTATGATGAGTTTTGTGTGAAGAGAATTGTCAAGTTGCCGGGAGTCCAAACGGGGCCCCTCCCCTGCAAGTTGGGAACCTGGTTCCAAAAGCGACGACTGATTGGTCTTGCGTATCGTGATGTCAACCGGCCTACCATTGTAACTTGCGGCGTATCACCCTTGCCTCTGAGGGTACATGTGGGCATGTTCGTTTATACGTCAAGAATAGATTTCCATAAAATCTGCAGGACTCACCAGAAAGAAAATATCATGTTAACTAAACTTGTTATCGGTAGTCACAATGTTTCTTTAGTACTTCCCAAGAGACTTGTGGTGTGTGTTTTTCTTCCGTATTAACTTTTAATTATGTTAAGATACTCTCTCCATCCCAAAATGTAATACGAACATGATTTTCCGCCATTTTTAATTGAAGTGTTTTACCACAAATAATAACGAAATGTAGGGATTTAGCTTGTATAAATGGCACAGTTGCATTTTTGTTTTGTGGAATATTTTCTCATATGTTTATATACCATTTTTAGACATATTATAAATGAAAATCATATTCAAAATTGTGCGTTATTGAACAGAAAAGGTCACCACTTAATGTTTTAAAAAACTTCCATGGGAAGTGAATAATACCATAGTGATTGTTATATACTTTTTTAATTTGGGTCCTTCTCTTCTCGTGGCCCTCATCGGTCGCCCTTCTAGCCCGACCCGTGGGTTGGCCTTGCGAAGAATCGACAATTGATAGCTTTCGTTGGGAGGAACGAATCATTTAGACACTGTTTCAATTGCCATTCAGCGAATTCCGTAGTTTTTTAGGCTTTTATTTTATTCATGATGAAATATGTGCTTTCATGTATGAAACCTTGTAGTGACATTAATGGCCTCATTTATTCATCGGATTCTGAAAACAAAGAAATAAGAAAACCATAAGGTCGAAACATGATGTCCATTCCATTCAGACAAAATTTTACATGCATCAATGTTCGTTTGATTTCACCATAAAGAAAGAAAATGTTTTCTTACGAAGTGGTTTGAGTGGCCGTTAGATTGCCTAAAAAATGCAGTTCAAAGTATTGCTTTGAAAAAATCCTATGGAATTCAATCCTAAAAATGATACATCGACTATATGAAAGATTCCAAAGGATTGAAATTCTCTAATTCCCTATGTAAATTTTTAAGTCCCAAAAGTTTCGTTATTGAAGCTGGCGACATCCCCGTTCATAAAAAATACTCCAACACACGTGATGAATTCTCACTCTGTTTTTTCAATGTTCCTACGGTGTCTCGTTCAATCTCTAGCTAAGAGAATCTCTAGCAGATACCGCATAAGCCCCCGGCCCGGAAAAATAACTGCTTTTTTCTGGGTCCGGGGCGAAATCTGGGGCCGAACAGATGCGGAATAAGCCCCCGTACCGGAAAATAATTTCCGGGGAGCAGGAAAATTCCCCCGCGTGCCCTACTTCTTCCGTTTCCGCGGCCGAATATCCTGGATCCCGGATTGTTGGCGCGAACTCTCCCGCGCGGAAGTTTCAGCTCACCTACCGCTCGACCTCGGCGGCGGCGCCGCTGCCGTTTCAGCCGCCTCGCCGCCGATTGGCTCCTTCCGCCGCCGCCCCGTCACCGATTTGGGCCCCATGGACCCGCTGCAGCCTCCGCCGGTCGTCGGAGCCGTCCCGCAGCTGGCCCCAAGAGCGCAGCCGTGAGCTCCCGCGCCTCCGGCGGCCGGCGGTTTCTTTGTCTCACCAGTCCTGACCGTCGCCGGCCAGAAATGGCCGCGGACGCTGGGGGTGCCCCGTCCTCCGCCGCGTCGCATCTCGGTGCCGCCGCGCCGCATCGGCCCACCGCCACGTCGCGCCGTCCTCCTGCCGGGTCGCGCCAACCGAAGCCGAAGACGCACGCCGCCGGCCGAAGCAAGCGAAGAAGGCCAAGGCTCTTGTGGCCCGAGGCCGTGCTCCTCTTGCATCGGCTGCCCCATCCGCCGCCGCCTCCTTCCACGCCCACAACGTGTTCGACCAAGCACCGGAGAGGTCAATTTGTTATCTTTTTCCGCGGTTTTCTAAAATCGATGGATTTACTTACGAGTCCGAACGTTTCGAGGTGGAGGTGGAGGTGGTGGAGGTGATGTCGGCCAATGGTGGTGGTGGTGGTTTTTCTCAAGTTTCTGACGTGTTGCATGTTGATGTTTGATTCATCGACATGTTGATTGATATTGCGCATTCTTTTGGTCATTTTTATTGCTATCTAAGTTGCGCATGATTTTGGTATGTACTAGATTGATGTAATAGACCTAATTCGGTGATCCATGTTGAAACTTTAACTAGATTCGGTGATGAGAACTATTGAAACTTGTATTGAATCGCTGTGATAAATGTTAAAATTTGTGAAATGCTGAAATATCGATTTTCCGGTACCGGTACCTTGTGCAGAACAGATACGGTATACGGTGCCGGAAAGATGCTCTAACAACTGAAACACATTCAACCAAGTGCCAGGCTAGCGCCAGTGACGAGGGCTATACGTACGACCAACCTGCTGCTGTACCGCCGAAGTACTCCTCCACAGTACCGTGGTTTACGACTGTTTGCCATACATCCTGCACGCACCGGGGTCCATGAAGCAGTGACACCCAGAGAAACTCAAACGGCCCGACCTGCCTCTCCCCCAACGTTCGTATCGTGCTGCCATGCCGAGCAGCGTAGCAAGTTTCAAACGCCTCGAGAAGCCAACCTGCTTTTACCCACTCCCGCACTGCCCACTTTACCCTACCCCGCCGCGATCACCAATTTGCCCTCCGCGGCCTCGCACGCCACGGTCCCCGAGGGACAAAGCGAGGGGGCACAAGGGTAACTTGCTCGCCCTGCTACAGCTGGGAGCGAGCAGGATCACGCAAAAGCCAGCTGTCAGTGACCGTTCGGGCAGACCCTCTTTTACTTTGGCCTCAGAAAGAGAGCACCACTCCTCACTCGTACGTCACGCGCTCTCAGCTACTGTAGTAGGTACCACCACCTTTGCTCCACTGTCTCCCTTCACTCCTCTCCCCTCTATAAAACCCCAGCTGACTACCCACCACCAATCCACAACACAAAACAGAGCATCTGTTCAGCAACAAGAACACCACAAGCATACTAGCAATGGCTTCCTCCTCCTCCTTGAGCTCCATGGCAGCGTCGCTGCTAGTCTTCGCAATGCTGCTCCAGACCTGCGTCGCGACTCGGCGGCTCACCGCCCTCGTGCAGGAGCAGCCCATCACCATGTCCTACCACAAGGGCGCGCTCCTCACCGGCCGCATCGCCGTCAACCTCGTCTGGTACGGCAACTTCTCCGCCTCCCAGCGCGCCGTGCTCACCGACTTGGTCTCCTCCCTCGCCACCTCCCCCTCCCCTCAACAGCCAGAGCCATCCGTCGCCACCTGGTTCAAGACGGCGCGCAAGTACTACGACGCCACCTCCGGGACGGCCCGCTTCCCGACGCTCTCCCTCAACGCCCACGTCCTCGACACCTCCTACACCCTCGGCCGCCGCCTCCGCGAGAAGGACCTCGTCCGCCTGGCCGCCCGCGGCGGGCCCAGGCGCGCCATCAACGTGGTGCTGACCGCGCACGACGTGGCCGTCGACGGGTTCTGCTCCAGCCGGTGCGGCTCCCACGGCGCGTCCCCGCGGTCCCGCCACGGCCGGTTCGCGTACGTCTGGGTCGGCAACCCGCGACGCAGTGCGCGGGGCAGTGCGCGTGGCCCTACCACCAGCCGCAGTACGGGCCGCAGACGGCGCCGCTGGCCCCGCCCAACGGCGACGTGGGTGTAGACGGCATGGTGGTGTCGCTCGCGTCCATGCTCGTCGGCACCCTCACCAACCCGTTCGGCAACGGGTTCTTCCAGGGACCGGCGGAGGCGCCGCTCGAGGCCGCCACGGCGTGCGCCGGCGTGTACGGCAAGGGGGCGTACCCGGGTACGCGGGGTCGTTGCTGGTGGATCGCGCCACCGGCGCCAGCTACAACGCGAATGGAGCCCATGGCCGGAAGTACCTGGTCCCGGCTCTCGTCGACCCCGACACGTCCGCCTGCTCCACCCCCATGGGGTAGATGAGGAGTACTCCTAGTACGTACGATGATGATTAATGGTGTAGTTATTATAGCTGCGGTGGTGTCGTTGCTGTGTGGAGTGGTGTTCCACGCGGGCTAATCTCTCTGTGCCTGTAGAGGCGATGAAATGAAATTCTTTCATTTGTTGGATGAAAAAAAACTTATTAATGTAAGAGGGCATTGTTCGGAAAACTGACACTACGATTTGGTTGTTTGGTGCACTGCACGTCTCTGTTCGTTGAATCTAGTCAGACTTATGAAAAAAATTCTCCATTAACTAAGACACGAAGGTATATATGCCTTTGGTCACTCACGTGCTTGCAGATCCAGCAAATTGACAGTTGAGAAATAAGTGGATGAACTCGAACTGCTAACATAAAAAATACGCGCTGTCAGGCATAAGAAATACTTTGTGTGCCCTGGGGACTGGGAAATGCGCGAGCATGTCCTCGATCTGCATGCGCGAGCGGAATCCCATTGCTCCTCTCGAAAAGGAATCCTATTGCTTGCTCTGGTTGTGGTCTGTAATGTAAAACGGAGTCTGCAACTCGCAGAGGTCAAAAAAGATGAGAACGTATCGTAACGATGAATCTGCGGTAGAACAGAATCGGTAAAATTCGCATGGACAAAAGCGACATGAACCGGCTGCCTGGCAGTCTGGTGCACGATATCGATGGATGCCGTTGAAACAATTTATGATGTCCCGTGCCGTAAACCTGGGAAAGGGGAATGTCTCCGGTCACCCAGTGAAGTGCCCAGATAGACGGAACATCGATGCAGAATTGAGGCGACCGGCAATTTGCGCATAGCCTGCTTTGTTACGCTGGCGTTCTTGCCGCTGTGACCTTCAATTGTTTTTTTTTTGTCAAAAAGGTGACCATTAAGTTTTGACCATCATGGGTACGAAACCACAGACAAGATATTATAAAAGACAAACGATTCAACACAACAAAAACCGACCTTAGCTCAGTTGGTAGAGCGGAGGACTGTAGTGTTGCAGAATAATCCTTAAGGTCTAACGAACCGTACCAGAGCAAACCCAAAGACACGGCATAAGGCACTTATTACTTTCTCTATTCTCCCCTCGAAAAAAAAATTACTTTCTCTATTCTAAAAAAAACTCTGAACTAGCCCAAAATTGCCTTCAATCTCCATTGAGCACAAAATCCTAACATAGAAGAACGAATATCTAAGGCACTTTTTCTGCAGCTTCTCTATCTGAATCATGGCATGAGTTGGAGATGCTGAAGTTAAGGGTGGCGGTTTCGGAAAACGGTTACGAAACTTCTAGTTGTTGTTTTAGCTGGCACTGATTGCTCCGATTTTGCTCTGCTCCGCTTCACGGGGATTAAACCGTGTGCAGATGCAATCTCCAGGCTCTGCGCCTCTGCCGCGAGTATCATTTGTGATGCAGAGTACTCCACTGAAGTTGCAATTATATGTGATCTTTTAGCCACAGAATAAGATAAAACTTCTGGAGTTGAACCAACGAATACGACGGTCTCTCTTAGTGGTGATGTTCCACCGTTCTTCTTACTTAAACGTGACGGGCTCCTCCCTTGTGGCCCTCATTCTTTTTAGTTGGGTATTGCAGTCACCATGCAGAGTTACACAAAGTCGGTTCAGAAATAGTATAACAGGGTGCAAACGCCGGGAGTGGTGTTTTGGCTCCGGATGCATATGCACCCTTTATTTAAAATGCATTTTACACATATTTTAAAATGTCAAAAAATTGGGAAAAATGTTCGCGCATAAATCTCAACATGTTATGTGTTCACAAAGTCGTTTTAGGAACACATATAATATTTAATATGAAGATGTATCCGCGAAATTTTGTTCAGATTTTTTTGACATTTAAAAATACGTTTTTCAAATACCGGGTGCATATGCACCCGGGTGTGTCAAAGTGAATTTCCGTGTGCAAAACTGAAAATTATCACGACAATTAAGAAAACATGTGGACCGTAAAGCACAACACAGATAGACCACTCGCCTCTGTCAGTGTCCTGTATGATTTTCTCAGAAACCGCATTTTTTTTTCTTGCTACGTTATGGTCCCTGTACGCCCCACTATGCTGCCGACCATCTCCGTACTAAACTGTTAGCAACAGCGCAGCTTTTCGCACTCAGTAAACTCTCCTGATGCTGCCTTTGATGATGACCACGCCTCATTACAGCCATATCATCATACGTGTAGCTATTCACTCTGCTCGGCAGGTGAACGACTCTAGTGTAGGTGCTGCTGCGCCTAATGCGGGTCGTGTGATTGCACAGTGTAATAAAGCTAGTCTTAACAGAGCATCTGGTTGTCTCATTTGGAAAACGAGATTGGCTGCCGGGGGATTCACGTTTTGGCATTCTGATGAGCTGACACCATGCGATCGATCGATCACCCGCACCGCACGGCATAGGGTTCGAGACTTCCCCATCGAAGGCGTTGTGTTTGCTGAAGCGTGCACACCTCCGCTGCCCTGCCGTCGATCCGATTCTCTTCTCTGTTTCTTTGGCTGGTGAAACTGTCAAAGGAACATCACCTCGCCGACGAACTGAGCTATCCTAAATTTGTCAACGAATATGGACCCAGACTTTCGAAACGATAGCCATGTTTGATGTTTCCGGTGCAGTGCAGCCTGTGCAGGTTTGTGCCGTCGTCGAGGAGAAGGAAGCCGGGAGGACGAGTGCCGAGGAATCTCACGCAGTGCCACAACACCACACGGCAGAGCATGTGAATGTGAGAGAGGGTTACCTGGTGAAGCGCTGAGTGCATGGCCGGTAGTTGAACGGCCATTTATTCCCCTGGCCACCTGCTGCAGGAGCATTTAGCAATCTTGGATGCAAGCTGCATCTGTGCAGTGCAGGGGGAGCGCCTGCCTGCCTGCCTGCCTGAGAGGTGCGCCTCACCACAGTGCCGAAGCAACCATCTAAAGATAACATCCTTGGGGTGCCAGGACGCTCCTCAGAGTTTAGAGCTTCTGGGCCGTCTACTTTAGACATCAGATTGAATCCTGGTCGTCCATTCTCTAGCGATCCCCAGTCGGCCGGTCGATTTGTACCCGCACGGACGTACTCTGTGTCGCTGCCTGTGGGCCCCAGTTTTTTCCGGGCCCGCCTGGCAGCGTGTGGGGTGGACCGTGTCGTGGTGACTTCGTAGGTGTGGGATTTGCGCGAGTCAATCGTCTCCGAGCTTGGGATCGCAGGAACAAGGACGAACACAGATTTACCCAGTTTCGCCCCTCAATGTGAGGTAAAGACCTACTTCCTGCCTACCCTAAATTGGTATTGATATGATATATGTGGTGTTACAATGGAGGCGATCCGATCTGGGTACTCGCCGTAAGAACTAGGGTTTTAGGGCTTGATAGCTTGACCTGTCTAAGTCCTGCGAGTCCTCTTTATATACACAGGCTCGCTAGGTTACAAAGGAAACTTCCTCCACAAGGAATACATCGACTGGAACCTACGGAGACTAACTCCTCCTCACGTCTTCCAGGATATGTCTTCTAGATCCTTCTCCTTGTGGCGGTGTGATATTGGGCTTGCTTTCATGCAGGCCTTTATTGTGCGAGTAAGATGAGTCGCACTTTATCAAATATGGGCCGCGGGTTAATCTACAAAGTATTCCCCCGACATTAGCCCCCAAGTTCAGCTTGGACTTCGGATGAAGGCTTCTTTGTCTTGTTAACTGTTGAACCGCTCACATGAATGTCCCAGCTGAACTCCAATTTTTGTATCGCCATTTGCGACTTATAACCTTCTTAGCGGCTCAAGGGCGCGACTCATCTGGTCGTGCCTGTTGGTTTTCAGATCTGAACGTCTTCCGCGCCTGGGCTTTTTAGTTTGGCCCATCGGCCTCCCTGGCGCTCTGCTTCAGTTACGCCCCGCTACTCTTCTCCGCCGCCTTTGGTTCCGCTTCTTGCGCTTGCAATCTTCTGGCGAAAATCCCCTTGGTTGAAAAGATGTCTCGCCGTAGTTGCAACTGGGAAGGCTCGTGGATTGATGAGGTATTTTTGGAGTCTTTGGCCGCTCGCGGCCTTCTTCCACCGAGGGATCAATGCGAATGGCGCGCCGCTGGCGAGGAGATAATTCCCGATCCGCAGCCAGGAGAAGTGGTGATTTTTGCGGAACACGTCGAGCGCGGATTCAAGCCCCCTGGTTCTCTCTTCTTTCGCTCCCTGATGCAGCGGCTGGGTCTTCGCCTTCATGACATCGGTCCCAATTCAATATTGCAAGTGAGTAACTTCCACGTTCTTTGCGAAGATTATTTGGGCGTCTCTCCTTCAATAGACTTCTGGCTCGCTCTCTTTGGCTGCAATAGTCAAAGAGAAGCAACAGATGCTTCTTTCCTCCAATGTGGCGCCATATCTTTCCAACGCCGTAAGGGTAGTATTTTCCCAAAGCTAGCCCTTGCCAAAAAAGTTAAGGATTGGCAAAGAACTTTCTTTTACTGCAAAGACACTTCTCCTGAGGGCGAAATTCGTCTTCCCCCTTGGTCTCCACTTCCTTTCGAGGCTACCCTGCTTTGTCTTCCAAGCCCGATCCTTCTTCGTTGCCCTCCATCGAGATTCTTTTAGATAAGGTGAGGGCGCTGACGCTCCATGGCCTTACCGGATTGGATCTTATATCTTGCTGGACCAAATGGCGAATTCAGCCCGTGAGTCGCCGTCTGCGACTTATGGTGGATTTCACCTGTCACGCGGATGACGTTGATCGTACTTGCCCTGAAGATTGGGACAAAGGGGAGTGGATAAACTTCATTCGCCGAGTGACGAACGAGGACATTGACTCGTATGATAACGTCGGTCTTGCTCCTTTCTGGGCTGAACACAAGCCTTTTGTGGTAATTATTCTTGTAACTTTTTCCTTCTAGGATCTTCCTTCAAAGTTGACTATTTCTGACATTGATTCTCTTTCAGATTGATCCCTATTTTTGGACTCTCCCATCCGAAGAGGAGACCGGCTCAGGCCAAGAAACCACTGTCAAGTCACCAGAAGAAGTCGCTGATCCTGGCGAGGAAACGATTGCACATGGCACTGTTTCTGAGCCTGGTGGTAGCGCATCTGAAGAGGAGCAACAAATGGCCAACGCTCTTTTGTCCACGGCTCCAGGCACATCTTTCCTGGCGCTTCCTGAAGTACCTCGCAGGTCCTCTAAGCGTCTTCTATCTGAGAGCTCAGAAGATCCCTCGCAACCTGAGAAACGTCGCAAGGCCTTGGCGTTGCTTGTGGATATCAAAGCTGCCAAATCTTTAAAGCTTGCTAAGCCTGACAGCACTGTACTTTCCTCCGAGCCTGCGGTGAAGAATTGCCCTCGACAAGTTCGGGTATTTCCTTGTGACATTCTCTTCTCTTTTCTTTGCACTCATGTGTCTCCATGAAGGGTTGTTTATTCACTGCTGTTTTTTCCGTCCCGTAGGCTCAGATCTGCAAGATTTGTCTTCTCCTTCTCTGGTTGCCTGATGAAGAGCGTCCGTATTGCTTCTGGGTAAGACTTGCTTTCCTTTTATGCTGTGACATGCCACTTTGGTCTATAACCATCAATATCTTGCAGGGCCATGGTTGGAGGGATACAAAGTCTACCTCCTCCACTGCTCTTTCTCAGCCAACACGAGCGAAGATGATGTTGCTGGCGAGAACATGGGAACTAGCGATGGCGCGACTTATCTGAAGCCTTTTTAGAAGAGGGTATTGCCGATGCGGCTCCTGCCATGGTTCCAGTCGCAGCGCCGTCTGCGACTCCTAATGTTGATGGGATGCCAATTCAAGTTGGAGCTCCTATTTCTGAAGCGGCTGATCTCCCAAGCGCTAGTAGTTCCAAATCAATTGCGGATGCCATAATCGATGCTGGAGATAAGCACGCTGCTTTATTGCGCGACCTGGTTGAACAATTTTCTTCAAGTCGCCAGGTACGCATACTGTAGCCCCCAAGGATCAAGACCTTGTGTCAGTTGCAGGGTGTTGATTCTTTCTTTTCTCCAAGTTTTGAGCCCCCAAGTACCTTTCGAATTGCTTATATTTTTCCTCTGTTTACTCGCAGCTTGAGCTTTCCTCGCTTGCTGCTCTGACGCAATGAAAGTCAAGGGCATGTCCTTAGATAAGCCTGAAGTGATGCGATCTGCCTTGGGACATCATAGCGAGATCATAAAAACCAAGCGCAAGAAATAAAGATACTCAAAGATCAACTTGACTCCTGTGAAGAGCAATTTAAAGAGCTCGAAGCAGATTCCAAGCAGCGACTATGGAGAAGGATGAAGTTATAAAATCCTTGCGAGAGGGGTTGAATCTCAAATCTGAACTGCTTGATCGGCTGAAAGGAGACCATGCGAGGGAGCTCGCCGCGCGAGATGAAAAATATAACTCGCTGCTCAAGGCTTTTGAGGGTTTTGGATCTGTTGTTAAATCAGCCATTCTTCAACTCGCCGGTACATCCTTAGTCCTTTGTCTCTTGATCATTCATATCTGGGTGACCACCATGAGTTGCTGATTTGAATAACATCTTGTTTTTTGATGCAGGGCCTGGTGCTCCAGTGTACCGCTCCAATTTAAAGGATCAACTGGAATATCTTCAAGATTTTAGCCTGCGCCTTCTTAAAGTAACCAAAGAGGTTATGACAAAAATCGCCCCTACGCTGATGCTCCAGATTCATGTGAGTTTTGGCTGAACAGGCTGTTTAAGGCTCCTCACTATGTCTCTGATTGGAAGGGGTCTTCTGCTCGCTCCGGAGCTGCTCATGTGTTAACATTACTCCGGCATATTATCCAGAAATAGAGGTTGGCAAGATTGCTCGTCATGACCGGGCGAAGCGCGCGGATGGTACTGAGCTTCCAATGAGTGAATATTTCGACATCTGGAAGGGTATGCGTGGATACGCCACATTATTTGTTAAGAATTTAGACTTGGGCTCTTATCTGGGGAAGTTCAATCCTGATGGTAGCAAAGCTACGAAGGAGAAATCCACTGGGGCTGAATCATCCCGAGCTTCCAATCCATCCTCAGGACCTGGTGGTCCTTCTACTTCATCTGGTGGTGCCTTGGTTATAAGGACACCTGCTGCTCCAACCTCAAGACAAGCCGCGAAGGCTTCTGTTCCTGCGACTCGAAAGCAGAAATAAACATCCAATAGTAATGTGGGACTTGTCAATAGTGACTTGCCCGTTAGTCTGTAAAAAATTTGTGTACTATAAGCAGTACTTTTGTGACCTATAAGCAGGTTCTTTTATGATACTTCCATTAAGTAGACGCTCGCGCGGCTCAGTATTTCCTAGGAACATGTGTGTTCAGGGTCGAGAGCGGCCATGATAGGCAATCAAGCTCGATTGACGCCACACCCCAGTACTTTGGCCGCATAATGCAAGACGCTTCTAGCTTAAGGACTGCCACTCGTTTGGCAAAGGTTGAGGTAGCGAGCTGTGCTCGCTGTGCTTTGTAAAAAAGCCCTCAGGGTTGGTGATGTATGAAATTCAAAAGACTCAGCGACTCAATGATAGTTGAGGCGAAACGACGAACCCTTGAATGTCAAGGGTGCCGGCTTTATTTCATAACCACTCAATTTATTACAGGGTGTGACAAAGACGATGCAGACCCTTTAATGCGAGTTTTCTGTTCCTCGCAGGTCATGCATACTTGATACTCATCGCACTCATTTGCGAATTAATACTCCTGACGGAGTGGGGTTGAACACCTAGTTGGTTCATGTTTGAGTCGCTAAAAGCGACTCGGGTCGAGCATGATAGCTCCGATGTGTTTTTATGCCAAAGTGAGGGTCAAATCTTTTGATAGAGTAGTCGCACTGAGTTGCGACTTATGCTGATTCACGTCCTTGGAGGATGAGTCGCGGGGGGTAAGGTCTCACAATAGTTGGACCTCTTTGACTTGGGTTGTTGATTGATATTGGATCTATGCATATACGCCATCTCTTGTTTTTTTTTGTATCAAAGCGATTCCTGGAGTATTATCTTCCTGATTCGCGACTGTATGATTGGAATTCACCATCTGGTGGGCGCGTCCTGCTGTCCGTCCGTTCTGAGTCCCCAAGGCGACTCGTTTTGGGCTGCGAGGTTCACTGATGGCCTGAGACCGTGTGAGGAGTTGGCGATGCAAGCTTCTTCTGCGATTACTGAGCCTGCTTCCTCGCATTCTAGCGCTCTCTGTCTGTCTCCATGCACCGTGATCACGCCGTTTGGTCCTGGTATCTTTAACTGCAGGTATGTAGCAGGGGCGGGCAGTGAATTTGACATAAGCTTCTCTCCCGAAGATCGCATGGTATGGGCTTTTGACTGCTACGACCTCGAAGCTCAGGAACTCTGTGCGGAAGTTTCGCTCGGTCCCGAAGCTGACTTCGAGGGTTATTTTTCCTATAGGTCGAGTGATTATTCCTGGAATTATGCCTTGGATATCCTTCCTTGTTGGCTGTAGCCGCTGCTCGGGTATATTCATTCGACGGAGCGTGTCTTGGTATAGGATGTTTACTCTTCCTCCTCCATCCATGAGGACTTTGTTCAGCCTGTATCCCGCGACTTGCGGTGTGACAACGAGAGCCAACTGTCCTGGATCTTTTACTTCTGGGGGATGATCGTCGCGACTCCAAACAACCGATCGCTCTGTCCAACGGCGGTGTCTTTCCAACGTTGGGACTGGTCGCGGCTCCATCTGCTATTCATTTGCCTTCTGTTGCCCGCTGTTTGTACATCCACGGTATGAAATTGCCCTATGTTTCTTCTTACTGAAGTTTCAGGCTTTTGACAGGAGTTCTCCTTGTCCTTATGCTGCATTGGTCCGCTGTAAGTCGCGATTGATGAATCACCTTCTTTCCATCGCCTGTAGTAATGACACTGCGCCTTTGTGTGGCCCGCGGGTCTCCCATCTCTTCTGCGGTGTAAGTCGCAAGGACTATCAAAAATCCCTTTGGCGCTATTGGGGAGTGACTCCTTGTCTCTTTTCTGCTCCCTTAGTTGATACTTACAGTGTTCGTTTCCTTTGAGATTGGCGATGAGCCGCTTGCCATCTTATCTCTCTGCGTGCTTGTTAGTAGTCGCCAAGAGTTGGTCGAAACTATCGATCTTATGTCCAGTGCGGCTTAAGGTACGCACCGGCGGCTCAAATCTACAGTTCTTTCTCATAACTTGCACTTCAGATTGCGCCGTGGTATCTTTGGCGAGTCAAGGATCCCTGTGACTTGTTTTATCCACTCGCTGGTTGATTCGTTCTCCTTCTGGACCCATTGCCTGAGGTTTTTCACGCCTTCTATTTGGAACCTTTTGATGAACTTATCCTTTAATTCTTCCCATGAGTTTATTGACTTTGGCGGCAACCTTAGCAGCCAATCCTGGCTTCTCCCTGTAGTACCAAGTGAAAATACTTTGCGAGCACCTCCTGAGTTACACCGATTCCTGTCATGTTTATTTCATAATCCTCTATCCACAGGACAGGGTCTAGATCATTATGGTAGGTGGTGACTTGCTGCGACTCACCGAAGTTCGGTGGGAAACGAGTGAGCCGTATTTCCTCCCCGAAACATGCTGGTCCTTTCAATAACGAATAGGAGCTCACGGGTGCTGTATCTTCATCTGAATCAGTTTCAAACTGGGTTGGTTGAGTCGCTCGAGCGTTTGCGGCTTACCCTCAGCCTTACTCTCTTTATCTGGTGATATTTGCAGACCTGCTAGCTGGTTGTCTACTTCTTCCAGTTGCAACTTTCCTCGCCCCACGATACCTCGTGTTGCGGCTCGTTAGGCGTGACTCCATACATGTTTGCTTGTTGTAGGGCAGCAGTCTGTAGCAGATCAATCGCATGGCGAGCTTCCTTATCAGCTCGCGTATCTCCGACTGGTGCTATTTTTGATAATATCCCGATCGCGCGTGCATATTGCTCTCCGGATTGTTGTGGAACTTCTGCTTCATCTCTTGCCTCCTTTGTCCGTCTTGGTGCAAGTTGCCTGTTGCTTTTGCTGCCAACGCCTCAGTCGCCGATCTTCTTCCTGGAGTTTTTTGCGCTCTGCCGCGAGTCTTTGCGCTTCTTCACAAAGCTCCATCCTGACAGATTCGATTTCTTCAATTTGGGATCTTTCTCCCGGCTAGGCAGAGGTTCCCAAATTGATTTTGACGGGACGGAGGCGGACGTTTGCTGCGGCTTGTTGCAGTTCTTCTAGCACGCGGACCCTGACTGGCCGCAGTTCCTCTCCTGATTCGCCCCTTGAGTCGCGTCTGAAGATCTGCGACTGACGGACCCGACGAAGATTTTCACAGACCCGATGGGAATAATATACCCAAATTCAATGTGATCTGCCTCTGGTCCCCACTCTGAGTCGTCGATGAAGGGAACACCATTGATATCTTCCACTTGGCCGATGGCGATGTCCTTGAACCCTGATTCCGATCCTGCGCGGAACGTGACGCTCTTGACCGCAGGCCCCACGGTGGGCGCCAACTGTCATGGGTTTGTCACGTCAGATGTCATGGATGACTTCGTAGGTGTGGGATTTGCGCGAGTCAATCGTCTCCGAGCTTGGGATCGCAGGAACAAGGACGAACACAGATTTACCCAGGTTCGGCCCCTCAATGTGAGGTAAAGACCTACTTCCTGCCTACCCTAGATTGGTATTGATATGATATATGTGGTGTTACAATGGAGGCGATCCGATCTGGGTACTCGCCGTATGAACTAGGGTTTAGGGCTTGATAGCTTGACCCTGTCTAAGTCCTGCGAGTCCTCTTTATATACACAGAAACTCGCTAGGTTACAAAGGAAACTTTCTCCACAAGGAATACATCGACTGGAACCTACCCGGAGACTAACTCCTCCTCACGTCTTCCAGGATATGTCTTCTAGATCCTTCCCTTGTGGTGGTGTGATATTGGGCTTGCTTTCATGCAGGCCTTTATTGTGCGTGTAAGATGAGTCACACTTTATCAAATATGGGCCGCGGGTTAATCCACAAAGTATTCCCCGACAGACCGTATCGACTTGCGCTTCGGGATGGGGGCGTCACGGCGCGGTGGCAGGGCACGTAATTCTACCGAACTCCAGGGGCAGAAACGGTATTTCGCATTCCCATTTGGCGAGACGACGACGGTCGTCGTCCCGTGGCGGAGCGGGAGGCGACCACGGGTGCGGGAGCTACAGGTGGCGGTCGCCTCCGCCCCTGCCCTCCCTGGCCGCCGCCAGGCTATGTGCGACGCGCCTCCTCGCTTCTGAACCCTAAATCACTTCTCGATCAAGGGTTTCAAGCAGTGCTCCCATCCCCGATACGCTGCCGTCTCTACCGCTTCCACCGCCGATTCGGAGCGACCTCTGTCGCTGCGACCGCCGTGCCGCTCCCCGACCGCCTTCACCTCCTCCTTCCGCTGTGGCGTGGAGCACTGGAGCAGACGTGTGGCGTTAGAGGAAGAGAAGGAGTTTGCAGCACTATGGTGAAAGGATTCGCGGCGATCTGCACCAACTCGACCGGCGTGTGGGCAGCAGCCACGCTCTGCCTCCTCTACATCACGCAGTGGCGGCCAGCCGAGCTCCACCTCTTCCCCCACCCCTTTTAATCAAGGATGGAGACAGAAGGACAGGTTCCTTTCTTCATCTCTCTCCCTCTCTCTAAATTTATTGCGATTTAGTTACACATCCACCTAGGGTTCTAACCAATTTCACCAGTTTCGTGAAGATAGTTGGGCACGAGAGGACGCTGGAAACCAACGAGGAATGTTTATGAGAATCCAACTTACCCTAGCCATGGAAATGGTGCGCCCTTCTTCCCCCCTCCTCCCCCCCATTATTTTCGCAGCAAATAATTTCTTTTTATGTTCAGGTGCATCCAGTTTCCCTCTCTGATATTGTATTCTCGAGGAAGAAGATGAAGTTGCATGGAAGATTGGGCCCAACCATTGATGTTCGAACAGGTGATTGATTGGAACTTTATGTTTGGAAATTTGAACCGTAGTCTAAGTTGGCCATGTTTCTTATTATGCAAAGAAAATTACGTTTGCTGATTTATCCTACCATGTTTCATTGTTTGTGGATCCCAGATTCATAATTTGTACTAAGGATGGCTTTTGTGATGCAGTTCCGGACATGGACCTCATCTGCATCATTTGTTTGTAAGCCACAATATGTTGGTTCCTTGGCTGACATGACCATGAGGTGAGCAATCAGCTAGATTTAGTTTGTATACGCACATCCAACCTTTCTCTGGGTTACGGTCACTTGTGGGGTATTCTCTTTGGGTACTTCACAATGATAAATATTAGTAGTTTGTTAGAATTCAATGCTCCATGAAAACTAGAATTAATCCCCAATTTATGTCATCTCCCATCACTGAATTCATTAGAAATTGTGCAACTGTAGACATTTATTAATTGTGATCAAACATTGTAGATGTATAGATCAATATCAGTGGATCCAGTATTTTAGTTTCAGTTAAAGGTTGAATCTTGATGGTGTGGAATTAAGGGAGTACTTCTTGCTAATTTAATTATTGTTTCTTATATATACAAGTTGATTTGAATATGGTATAATGGTTATTGCAAGATGTGTTCTGCGTACTCAAATAATTCCTTTCATAATTCCTATACCGTGTACCAAAAGAATCCTGAAAAATAATTGAAGATGAGTTTTTCTTACATCATATTCTGTTTGAGTTTTTCCTACTACAGTTAAATGGATGCCTGCTCTATATTCACTTCAGTAACTATTAGGATTGTGTGTTACTGCCTGGTGGACCTCTGTTTTGTTTTGATTTGCATTGTTGCCATTTTCCTGCTTATTGTCTTTCATTTAGGCTTTAATTTTTAAGTGCCATACGCTCCACCTTAATAGGAGTGTGTTATTTCTGCAGGCGCTGCTATGATCCACTTCGGTTGGATGCGTAGCGTTGGTTTCGGGTTAATTATTTCTAATTCACTGAAGAAGAACGGTGATGCACAACCTTGGTGGTCTGTTGTGCTGATTTACATGTTATTTCTTCCATGACGGCTCAAATGTGCCACCGTTTTGGCGAATATTTGTTTCTTCTAGACGAAAGCTGGCCCAGGTCTGTAGGCGAGCATCCAACTTCATTCTCTGGAGCGGGAGCAGCACGACCGCCGCCACAAACAGATGAGATCGAGCTGAGGTGACCTGCCGCTGGTCCTCCCTTTTCCTACTGCATTATCTTGCTCTCCACCTCCCAAATTCGTTTTGCTTTTGGATCTTTCAGTCACCTGAGGTCATGTATCCACATTTAGGACCTGCCACTATTCATTTATACCTCCTTTTTCACACGGGTTATTTTCCCTAGGTTGTTCATGATGCAATAGTTGATCTGGAACCAGCTGCCAACTTCCCTTCAGCTCTGCCCATTGACAAAAGGTATATGGTACCTAATTATTTAGACCCTTATGTAGCCTTAATTTCACGACAGATTTTAAATTGTATGTGACGTTTCCTTTGGCATGTTTGCATATATGAGAATGAAGGACTGAAATATCATGCCATCAATTTTCATGGAGCTTATTTTCCATATTAGAAACACTGCCCACTGTTTTGAGATTTGTAAAAATTAGTAAGCACACATATGTATCTATTGGGTTCACTACTTTGGTATTGGTAATATCCGAGGATGAGTGGATGACACCCGCCTTTGTTGTTGTCACAGGATGACACCATAGTAGTTTCCATGCTGAACTTCTGAAGATTTTGGTTTATTGTGGTGTTTTTTGGTTCTTCAGCTCAACCTGTCTGTGAGCTGCCCTTTGTAGCTCACTTCTTGATAAAGTTTGGTGTGAGGTCCTTGAGTAGTAGCATAATGGCCTAATGGGGTTATCTATCAGCTTGCAGGTTTTATCTACTATTCGAGGTAAAATGGAAGTAGAATGCATCAATTGTGGGTACACTATAGAAGGTAACCAGGACAATCTTGGGTTCAGATGAAACGGAATGCCCCATGTTAATTTGAAAATAGGAACACATTTTTGTAGGCAGACACTTATCAAGATCTCCATCCATCAGGCATGCCATATTCTGGTTACACTGAAGCAAGAGAAAATTCTTATTTGGGACTTACTTATCTCCTCATCTTCCTCTTTATTTTCTCACTTTATTCTGTTTAGATCCAACTCATTCTTCATATGTTGCAATTGGTGGTTTAGTTATCTTAGTGGATCAATGCTTGAGTATTTTGTTAGTTCACCATATCCAAGTTTGAGAAATTCGAGAGGAAGTACCAGGGAAAGGCATATATTTTTCTCTTGCTTGCCAAAATATTACATAGCACTAATTTTTAGTTATGATGTCTTGATTTTGGGTGTTCAGACAAATTAAATGATGTGTACAACTTTATCTTGATACAATTCAGCACATCCCTTTCACATGCCTCCGGCTTGGGTACATTGGTGCGATTTAAAATGTGTGCTGCCTAATGATTTCATGGGAGAAGCATAATTAGTTTTTGTTAGTTACACTAATGTGGTATGTTGCATGCTTCATTGCTTCCTGCATGTTAGATCTCTGTCTTGCGTGGATAGAAAACTGATCAAGAGCTGATGCCTGACTCTGATAGCCGGATGAGTCGTTTTTTTTGTCATATTGATATAGTCAAGTTGACTACTACTTTGGTTTCTGATTTTATCCTGCTGAGCCGTAACAAATTTTAAATATCACATGTAACTCGGCAGATGACTAAATCTTCCTTAAACACAATAAATGAACACAACCTGCACCCGTAGTCTTGAGTTGCACAGCTGAAAGCTTCATTAAATCCATTCATGGCAGTCATATATGGCCCCCTTCATTAAAGAAGGGGCCTATCTTCTAGCTTTATAATTTGTTTTGTAGCATGTGATTCTCTTGACTGCTCCTAGCTGAGTTCTAATCGCTAAGATATTGTCTCAACCTCATGCTAATATTATTATTACCTTCTAATTGTTTTTCAATTCACTAGGGGTATATATTTCTAGAATATGTGAGTTGTTTCCTCCAGATTGGAATTACTGTACATAAACTGCAGCCTTTGAACTGAATTGACATAGCTAGAAATGACTCGAAGGAGCCGGACCAGTAACTCCTGCATGCCTAATTGACCAATACTCGTGAATGCCTAATTGATCAGTAATAACATACATCACACTGTCAGAGATGTTATGGCTGCAACTGTAATTTCTGCTGCTAATTGGAAATTAATTAGTACCCTTGCATGTCTAATTGATCAGTCTATTTTGCAAGTTTATGATAAATAAGTACCGTAGGTGCAGGTTGTGTCCATTAATTGTAACGCATTGTTGTGACCTGTGACCACCCTTCTTGGATGTACATTTTGTGATGCGACCCTCTAAATCAAGCTTTAAAAATATATAGTTTACCTTTTAGAAAGAAAATTTCCTGGCAGCTACCCTCCCATGTTTCATTATTTTTATGAATTGCAGATTAACAATCAGGTACCAAATAATCCTTCGCTAATTGTTACCTTATGCATAACATAATTTATCTACCTTTTACACTATACACATTTTATGATACGGAGTTGTGTTCATTTTTTCAATGTTCAGGAGGAGTTCCCATTTTGCACCTTTTCTTTGACTCCCATCACTGATCTCACGACCCCTACTGATCGCCCTATTCGGTTCACGGGTAATTTCTGAACTTTCTTTCGTGATCTTTCGTTCACTATCTTTAGGTTTGTTGTAATTTCACACTGTTTCTTAATGATACCATGGCAATTCCATTTATTAACTTTTGTCTCCTTTTCTTACATTTGTTACTTGCTTTCCTACAGTCAATAGTTAATAAGCCATTGCATTATCTTCAAATAGAAATTTCCTTACCGTCTCTTTATTTGTTACTCCATGCCCCTCCTTTCTTATCATGTTCTTAAGCCATTGCAGTATCTTCAAATAGAAGTTTCCTTACCATTTCTTTATCTGTTACTCCATGCTCCTCCTTTCTGACAATGATCTTGCTTTTAATTGTTATTGTGCAGATATCGCTGGTATTATCACAGGTGTGTCCCAGGCTACTCAATACCATTCTGCCAACCGTTCGGAACCCTCTACTAAAAGAATCATATACCTGTCCGATGTTTCATACGTATTCGCTCTCACGTTTCTGTTTTAATGTTACATTTATCCTGCCCGTGAGATATTTCAGATGGTGTATGTACTATTTCAGATGGACTAATTGTGACTGTTTTTTGAGAAATGATATGAGCTTGAGTTTCCCTCTCGAGTGGTACTAGCCTTAAATGATGAATTGCCTTTTCTTTTTCACATTTTATCTGTGTTTATTTTAAGAGCTCATACATTTACCTTACTGTCTCACAAATTAAGTTATTGAATAACCACTGACAATACACCCTGTTTATTGTTTACTCCTTTCATATATCTGCAATGTTTATACAAATAACAAATTGGCGCCTATTAATCCTTGACAGTTTTGGTTGCAAATCAAGCCTCTGTTTATAATAGCTTACAGTACATCACACATATTTACAAAAATATGAGGAAACACCTACCCATAGTCTAAATAAGACAATATTTCCATCAGGGATGTTAATGCCTTCTATGTAATTAACAGTATCGACTTTGCTACATTGGTGGTGATGGTCAAGATGATATTGAGTTTGTTTTCTTCGATCAAGTGGGCAAAGAGCTCCTTGGCAAACCACTCATTAGCATTTTACGTGCTGGCCACTCGAGTAGTACTCCCCTGGAAGATATTGTAAACTCCACAAGGGAGATGCATCGATTCCAAATGAACTAGCTGCTAGATTTGTCGTGCAAGTGACTTCTAAGAGCTTTGAATCTGAATTTACGAGACCATCTTACCAAGTCCAGAGGATTGATACAGAATTTGGGAAACAGCCACATTCTTCTGCTCCGAGGCATAGACATGCATTAGGTGTTGCATCATCAAGCCAGTCACCTACTGGACAGTCTCATCTGATGATTGGGTCGCCGGGTGCAGCACCCTCTCCATCGACCTGTGTTTCTGCGCTAGAGGATTCATACGACACAGATGTTAATTACACTTTTTCTCTGTACAACAGCCCATTATGCATCTACATGTTGATTTAGTTCATTTTACATCTCTGACACTTTCTTCTGATTATTGTATCATTCTGGCTATATTCTACCAGCTGATAATGCTCCTCCTTCCGTTAACAAGCTTCCAAGTCTTAGGTACTTATAGCATCTCCTAAAATTCATCCTTATGGTTTAGTGCAATCTTTCCTAATGACATCTCCTAACTTACTTGAACAGGATGAAGGATGTTTCATCAGATTCTGCTGCACGAAAGGCTTTATTTCTTGGAGATGTCTCTGGACTCCAGACTAAAAAGGTGTTTGAACTTCACTTCCTCACTCGGCTTATACTTATGGATATATATTATGTACACCTAGATATGGGTCTCTCAAAATGCCATCATATGTAATGTCAACATAGCGTGAATTTAAACATCACTTTCCTTGCTGGTTTTATTTTTAAAAAGTCAGGTGACACACTGCTACTAGACTGATTTTGCTAAGGCCATGAAGTTGTGTATTTTATTTTAGAGCACTCTTTAAAATGACCTTCATCTATTACATTGAGCTACTCAAACCGTGGCATATCCCTTAAAACATTTTCTATCACGGCTTGGATAGACCTTTTGTATGGTTATTAGGCGATTTGCAATTATTATCAAACAACTTTTCTCATTAGTTATTGGACATGCTTGAAAATGTATAAATCGATACCATTATCCAGGATTTACCAATTGGCGCGGATGAGGTTCCAACGTTGCCAGCTGATGGAACAGATGTGAAGGATCATCTACCACCTACAGATCCAAGTGATCTCGATGGAAGCTCTAAGAATATCAAAAAGTCAGAAGTAGCTGAAGGGAAGCTGGAAATTGTTATTGCTGATACCACGGCGACTGAAACACTTGAAGAGGAGACGTCGTCCCAATCAAATGTGCCTGTGCCTACGGCGGCAGCTCCCACTGAATCCCCTGATACCAGGTACCTTTAGGGTTACCGTTGCACAGCCTTATTGGTATTATGGTTATCTTTATCTTCTATGTTCATGTTTAGTTCTGACCTTTTCTTCTCTTTTTTACTTTAGGCGCAGGGGAAGAGGTGGAGGAGGTGGTGGTAGTCTTGCGAAGAAGGCCAAAACCTGAGACCCCCTACAGCGATGCTGCTCCTTAAGGTCCAACCAGACCGTACCTTTTGATAATTCAGTCCACATAGGTGTCTTCCATTTAATCTGAACTTCGTTACTGCAGGTCGGACCTATTTTGCGTGTACAAAGTTTACGTCCGTGACTGCCTCACCAATTTGTCATCGGTGATATTTTGGATCCGTCTTCCAGGTCTTGGTTGCTATGTCTCATTGTTAACGTTGTTCAGGCGAGCTACCTTTCTCTTTTGGAATCGGTGTTAGCTACATGAAACTCATCTGCTGTTTTAGATCATGTCTCCCTATCCACCTTAGATTTAGATGAGTGATCTGATGAAAACTTATATATTTGGTACTATTTCCATGTGTCTGTAGTATGTGCACCTAGATGGGACTCATGAAGCCATCTTATGTTAAATCAGTGTGCTATGGATTTCTTAGTAACTACACTTGTGTGCTGAACTGTTTGAAGAGCTTTTGCATGTGTACTTCAACATTGCGTTGGTCTTCCTATTTCTTAAAATTTTGATTGTACAGTATGGTTATTGTTGATTTCATACGATGCTTAAGATTTCAGATATGCTTTCAAATCAGTTAGCATCTTATTTTGCTTATACATTTGGATATAAATCATCATTTTTAGTAATCTGTATACAATGTGACAACCACGGGCAAGAAAATGAAAGATGCGACAAGTGTCGCGCGACGAGCCGCGCCGTTCGAATCTAGTAAATGAAAAGGTCGAAGGCATCTCCCTGTGCGTGTGCGCATACGGCCACGCCTAGCTCGGCCGTATTCCTCACAGGTCGCAACTTCGCACCTCCATGGGCCGATCGCTGCCACCAGCTAGTGCTTGCCGGTAGTGCTGGATCGGAAGGTAAAACAGTATCCTACTACTGTACTTCCAACTCCGAGGTACTTAAAGTGTTCCTAAATTGAAGTAAAACCACATCGTAAAGTGGCGAAAAAAATCAAGGAAAAAGAAGACATCGATAGAATATGTAGCAATCATGTCTCAAAAGATGCAAATTCAAATTCCAAATCAACTCTCTAGAAACAGTAAAGATAAATATGGCTTTGGATAGTAGCTAGCCCAAACTGGGCTATAGATCTGGGGAATCAACTTCGGAGCATGGGACTATGGGAGCATATGCTCCTACCATGCGGAAAAAAATTCGAAGAAGTCAAGAAAAATTTGATAATTTTTTTTTACGCGAACATCTCGATATTCTATGTGCGCACACTAAGTTTCACAGAAAACCGACATTTTTTGTGTCTCGCATACAGAAGACAAAAAAAGTGTCATGAAAAGCCTTTTTAGCACCGTATTTTTGTCTTCTTACACACGACACGAAAAATTTCTTTTTTTGTGAAACGACTTCGTGAGCCCATAAAATGTCAAGAGATGTACGCGTGAAAGATGGAATTAGAAACTTGTCTTTTTAACGCTAAACTTGTCTTTTTAATCTCACAAGCTGCATACCGAGTTTGGTGCTAAATTTTTGTCACAAAATTGATATATGTAATATTGGTGTGGATCTATTTCAAATAATACGGGTGCACTAAGAGTACTATATAGGGCTGGGAGCACCTGATGCTTACACCACCGGTCGTCAAAGAAAATTCCCTTCAAGCATGCACCAATACCAATTTAGTTTTTGCTTCAGTTTTATTTTTTAATCACAGTTTGTTATTCTTTTTTCTTGACTCTCGTTCTATTTCCATTCATGTGTTTGAATTTTGGTCGACTATATGCACTTGAAAACTACAAGTCATTCGCCAAATCAGTCTACATATACTTGAAAATAAATTAAAATGTTAATATATGGCCAAAAAAGAGCCCACAACATGCCGCGCCTATATATGCTTCCTAGTTTATATTAGAGAGCAATCATTCTCACAAGTTTATACTTAACTTCTTTACTTCAGCGCAACTTATATTAAGTCTTATAATTAATATACCTTACTTAGATATTTGTCTTAATTGTTATTTATAGCTATAGTTGGCAGAATTAACGATGTGGTCGTGATACATATCCATACTTCAATATTGATATTAACCCATCGATAATTTATTTTCTATGCTGAATGATGCTATATTATGAGGAAAAAGTAATTTGCCAATTTAGCTTCGGGTGTTTAAACAAAATTCTTTGTTGAAATGCATTTCACCTTTAAATCTATGAAAACCAGAAGTGTGTCATTTGTGCGCATTAGTGTATTGTAGGTCTTTTATTTGTGCTTTTATGCATAGTGTCCTTAAATATTTACATAACTTTGTAGTTTCTTCTAGAGCGTATGAGTCAAGCAAATATTGACGGTAGTTCCTAGAGTTTAGACAACCTAGTTTTTTTTTCTTCTTTTGAACAAGAGGCCGGGTCTTGAAGGACCCGGACATAGCTATATTTCAGAGGTGGGAACACTGACAACAAGGTACAAAAAGAAAAGGATATTGCAAGCAGGACCTAGACTTTTGCGCAAAGAGCCAAAGTAAAGCAGAAAAGCAATCGATTCCTGTGGCTCTTCTCAAGTTTTTGATCAAACGAATCCATTGACACAAACTGTTCATGAGCGAAAAGTTTGTTGGCTCTTCTCCACCACACCAACGACGAGAGCTCGGCGAACAGAGCAGCGGCACCGAAACTGGGGAGGAACCACTTGGTGCGACGTCGCTGAGAGTGCACTGCTCAGAGCTGAAGATCCTCTGACCTGGAGGAAGCATAACCGGTCACTGTTAGCTATGAAAAACTTTAATGGGTAAAAGATAAATGTGTACATTATTATACTCCATAAATTTTATAGTAAAAAAATTACTCCATAAATTTGGCGGTTCATATCATCTTTCAAAACAAATTTAATGCAGATTGAGCCGTATCTGTCAGATAGAATAACATAACTGCCACATATCTTCCAGATATGATCACACAATCACAATTATATCTTTAATTTTTTTTGGGTCTAATCTTTGGAGGCTATAAAATATGACGTAGCCTATTTTGATGTGCATGCCTCTATTATATGCTTGCTTACTTGCCTTTGTGACAGTTTATTCTTGAAGACATGGGAGTCGTCAAGGTGCCAAGCCTGCTATGCGTGCTACTACCAGGGCCGTCTCTAGGATAGGGCAAGAAGGGCGCCGTCCTAGGGCCTAACATGCCTAGGGGCCCAAATATATACACATGATTTTTAGCAAAAAAAATTAAACATAAAGTGGTTTTAGCTATAAATAAAACTCTAGGGGAGAGGGGGGGGGGGGGGGGGGGGGGGGGGGGGGCACTTGCCCCTCGAGTGCACATAGCTTCTCCATATTTTGCTCGGGATTATATTATCATGTTATTTTCTAATATCAGCCTCATTGATATTTTTTCTGCTGATACTTGGTTTGATGCTTAACTTTAATGAAATATATTTGGTTTGATGCTTAACTTTAATAAAATCATTAATTGTATGTATGCACGTGATTTTCATTTTCATTTACTGTACTAGTAGCTCATTTCTCCAACATGGTATGAGACGGTTATCTTCTTCACCTACGAACTTCTGAAGTTGCTCGTTGCACTGGTTGAGTGTCTGAAAGATGCAAGTGCCACGCCAAGGCTTGTCCGTGTTTGAGGTAAGAACCCAAATCTGCATTACATTATGGTTTATGCTAAATAAATCTTATTAATCAACTTTTTTATTCATTTTCGCTCAGCCCCTCCAACCCGAAGAACTTCCAGGCAAGCAGGGTCGTCTCTGTGCTGGGCAAGAAGCGACAACTCCGATGAGCGCAATTCTAAGAAAATAAGAAGTAAAAACATGCCGACATGTGACGGCCAGGTTCAGTTGTCCAATCAATGCATTTTTTCTATACGTTGGCCATTCAAATATGAACTTTGTACTCTATTACACATTCTTCTATCTTGCTTCAGTGGAACATTGCAGGACTTGATCTTTTTTCATACGCCATATCGTGGTGGTGGTTTTGGACGCTCGGAAGCCAAGACCTGCACAGAAGAGAGTGAGAGCTATCAAACTGTTTTATGCAAGACCGATCAATGTGTTGAGGCGTGCCACGAGGAGGGCTTTACCGACGGGTGGTGTCAATTCATCAACGTCAAACCATTTATGTTGTTGTGTTTCTGTAACAAAGAGTGCTGAATAAATACATCTAGCCAGTGTTCGTAGGATGTGTGATGTAATGAGTGAAAGGCACCAGAGGTCACGAAGTTGCGCGAAAAGTAAGGATTGGTCACCAAGTTGAAAAACCTCAAAACGAGGTCACGAAGTTGTGGAGTAGTCAATTTTTGGTCATTCCGTCACGGTGGGCGTCAAGTTGCTGACGTGGCAGTGTTTTTTTTTACAAAAAACACCTTGAACTTTTATATATTCTAATTGTTAGGTCCTTCTCCATATTTATTTTCGAGCTGCTAGCCGTGGCTGGGCTGCTCGCCGTGGCTGATTCTTGGGCGCGGCCTACAGCGCCTGATACACGGCGCAGGACATCTCGGAGGCTGTCCTCGTCGCAGGGTAGTGCAACGGGGCCGGAGGCGCCTGCCGGGAAGCCATTCTCCTCCTTATACGAATACGGGAGGCCGAGGCGAGCGGTTCAGCTTCGACTTCGAGCAGTACATGTCGGCCAACGCCAAGGCCGTGCACGAAGCGCTGGACCGGGCAATGCCGGTTTGCCAGCCGGGAGCGCGTCAGCGAGGCCATGCGCTACTCCGTCCTCGCCGGCGGGAAGCGCGTGCGGCCCATCCTCGCCATTGCCGCGTGCGAGCTCGTTGGCGGCTCCGCGGCAGTGGCCACCCCAGTCGCCTGCGCCGTCGAGATGGTACACACGATGTCGCTCATCCACGACGACATGCCGTGCATGGACGACGACGCCCTCCGCCGCGGCCGGCCCGCTAACCACGTCGCCTTCGGCGAGTACACCGCGCTGCTCTCCGGTGACGCCCTCCTCGCGCTCGCATTCGAGCACCTTGCCCGCGGCTGCGCCGACTTCGGCGCTGTCCCCGCGGAGCGCGCGCAGCGGGCCGTGGCAGAGCTAGGGAACGCCGCCGGTGCCGGGGGCGTCGCCGCCGGACAGGTCGCCGACAAGGCGTCGGAGGGCGCACCCGTGAGCCTCGTCATGCTGGAACACATCCACCTGCACAATACAGCGCGGCTCCTCGAGGCCGCAGCCGTGTGTGGTGCAACTGTTGGCGGAGGTACGGACCGCGAGATTGAGAGAGTCCGGCGGTACGCGCGCTCCATCGGCTTGCTCTTCCAGGTGGTGGACGACGTGCTGGATGTGACGCGCGTCGGAGCAGCTCAGAAAGACGGCGGGGAAGGACCAGGCAGCAACTTGAAAAAAGGAGAAGGACCTAACAATTAGAATATATAAAAGTTCAAGGTGTTTTTTGTAAAAAAAAACACTGCCACGTCAGCAACTTGACGCCCACCGTGACGGAATGACCAAAAATTGACTACTCCACAACTTCGTGACCTCGTTTTGAGGTTTTTCAACTTGGTGACCAATCCTTACTTTTCGCGCAACTTCGTGACCTCTGGTGCCTTTCACTCTAATAATTAACTAGCACAATACCGTGTGTTGCAACGGGTAAATAAATGATATATAGTTTTACCAAAAATCAACATTTTTTCAATCGAGGGGTCTCGATGCGTCAATCCTCGGTTACTCTGAATTAGTGGCAACCTCGCACGGTTTTATTTTTATCTCGCCCGGTTACCCTGATTTGGAGCTGGGCTATGTCTGATCCGATTCACAGGAAGATGTCCCTAACTTAGAAATTCTTTACACCATCTGAAGTCCAAACGATCTCTATTAGATACATATGTGGTAAAATTTGGTTACGCGGGTTGTATGGCTACATAATTGGAGGGACTTTTCCGGTGGCGTGTGGTAGCCCTTAGTTTGTCGGATCGCCACGCGGAGAGGAGATGGACAGCCTGGCGGGGCATGATAGGATGACACGGCGTCAAACACATTGGTTTATACCTATATTTTTGGAATCTTGAAAAACTTAACGTGTTTTATTATCTCGGTCCGGTTTAAAAAATCAGGTTGATATGCCGCCAAATAGGTCTGATACGATGCTTCACAAAAATGTGCTCATCCTAGTATGGCGGGTTTTAGAATTAAAAAGCGAAAAACATTAGAGCTTGGGGATAATTGCACTGGGCGTAACTTAGAAATCTTAACACCGTCTGGAGTCCATACGATCTCTATTAGATACATACTCCGTACATCGTAAAATTTGATTACGCGGTTTGTGTGGCTACATATATAATTGGAAGGACGTTGTCGGTGATGTGTGGGAGCCCGTCGGGACCAGAAGGATGCATCAAGGAGGGAATTAAAATTCTGGGCTTTTCCAAGATGCACGTAGCTGGAGCTGGAAGAGAAAGCGATTGAGCAAGTAGCGAGATCTGTGAAGGGGGCGACATGCAAGCGAATGGCTCCAAACTTGCAATGCCGTTTCATCTCGGTCATGCAGCTCGGTCCGGGCAAAATTTTGTTTTGTTTCAGGATACGATAATTTGGAGAGAGAAAAAAAGGAAACATCGAGCCGGTGGTCGGTTCCCCTCCTCCGGCCGGCCTCGCCGGTGTCGCGAGGGGTGGGGAACCCGATCTATGGTTGAAGTTCTTAATAAAAGTAGTGTTTTCAATAGATTTGATTAGGTTTTTGGTGCCGTCTTCTTCGTCAATGGAGTTCTCATCATTTACAATAAGCTATCTTCGGTTCTTCCTTCGACGACGAGATCTTCTTCCCGACGTCAATGGTGGTGCTGTAAGATTAAATTTGTCTAGGTTTGGTCCTTCAGATCTTGCTTCGACGGATCGATTTTAGATCTTTTCTTATGGTTGCCGCGAGGATTGTCCTCGCAATATTTGTCCCGGCTGCTACGTCCTCGACAATGGTGATTCGTACTCTCGGCTCCCAGCGACGTCGACCAAGCTGTCCGATTGTTATTCCTGAAATATCGGTGTTGGTACTCTTGCCGATGTTGGTTAATTAACTTATTGGCTGCGTGCGTGCACGTAACCTTGGCATTGCGGCTCAAAATTATGGAGGAACCCTCGTTGGTATTCGCAGGTCTGTTGATTGGTATCTTTGTCGTTCTACGGCTGCCTTCAGAAAAGTTCAAGATTGTGTCCTGGAATAAGAAAGAGTTTGAAGATTTGCTCTTTTCTTTTAGACTTTATTTTGTAATCGTTGTAGTCAGCTCATGTATCTCTACCATGTACTATTTGCTACTATAATATATGGTATTAATTGTCAAAAAAATAGTATTATCTTATACCGTAACTATCATTCAACAGTTTTCTTTCCACCTACTCGAATCCGACCAATGAGAGCGAGCAGTTGTGTTTGGATTATCCTCCAAGTGTCCCCCACATGTACATGACGCATACGAGGGTTGGGGATCATCTATCGATAGATTAAGCGATAGATGAGCTGTTGTGGGCGTTTCTTGGGCTTGAGTCATCTATATTTATTTTGGATGTCCGTTTAGATGTGAACTTGTGATCAAAAGTTGGCCGTTTCCTAGTTCAATATTCTACGCGCACGACGTGTCTATGCACCGTTTTCAATATTCAATACGTTATTGTATTTTTCTACATATGCTAAGTTGCTAACTAGTACAGTACAACTATACCTACGTGGGAAGCCGCCCGCAGAGTGGTCTACGAGTAGGACATTGTTCCACAGATGCTTCCTCGTGCTCATGTCAAAGCCGTTGTCTCACGACGATATCACGAGCACCGGTTGCCGCCTACTTAGGTTTCACAACGAAGTGTAGGGCACTCTGATCTGATGCGCGGCCGACATGGGCACGGCCCCCGTAATTCAACTCCCAACAGGGGAGGAATCCAATCTTGTCCTACCTAAAGCTGCAATGCATTGACATTGGCGTGCATGCCCTACGTGCGAAATCAACGTCCTGCAGACGCGTTCACATCATCACATGCACGCCAGTGCCTAGGGTCGTACCACATCGTCAACAAAAATTGAAGTACCCGTGCTCCATGTTATGTCCCCTACAAGTGCAAAGCTCTGGCTACCGTCGTGCTTTCCTACGAACTCAAAAAGTGCGGAGCGCAGCGGCGGCCCTCGACGGCGCGGTTCGTCCGGCGTACACGAACGTCGGGACGGCGCCCCGGATTTCTTCGGCGACCTTGGCGGTTGCTGTGGCCGTGAGGGCGGCTGGTTCGGGAGACTCGGTGTGGCTAAGCCACTTATTTCCGCGTGATGCGTGTGGTGGCGACGGTGCCTGCTGAGATCTCCGGCCTGCTGTTGGAAGCCGGCGGACGGCAGCGCGGGGGGCTGCCGACCTACCTAATATAGGTGGCGATCCTAGGTTTCTTCTCGCGTCAAGATAGTGTTCTGCTTGATGCGTGACCACATTGATCTGGCCGGTGACGAGTTTCGGAAGGCTCAGCCGAAGATCTCCATTGGGCGCTTGTTGCCTGTAGATTGATGGATCGGATGGGATTCGGTCGTGTGCACCCATATTCCTGGCCGTGAGGCTTCGTAATGGAGTGACGCGAAGCTTCGCTGTCTGTTGTCACCGTGGGACATTTTCGGTATTTCAATTGCTTTGGTGATGGCAGTAGCGGAGAATGTCATGAAGGCTAAGTCGTTTAGTAATGGCGGATCGAATCTTAAAGGCGATGAGAATTTTGCTTGCTGATTCATAATTTGTAGCAGCGACATCGGCTAGCGGGGGCGGCAACACAAGAGGAGTACAGAGTCTTATCTTTCCGTGTAAAAATCTAAGGTCTGACAGTAATTGGTTGTGCCTTGCAACGGCCTTGTTGAAGGCATTGTTTTGAGAGCGCGAACTTTCTCCATGGTGAAGACCTAAGATCTATGATCGGGCGGCGACGGCGCTTGTGCAGTTTCCTTCTTGTAGGCGTCGCTTTTAGAGAATTTGGACTCCGGGCGTTGTCTTGGTGGTGCTTTGTGTTGCAGCTACAAGGAATGGATCGTTGTTGCGGACCTTTTTTTTAGTAGAGTTGTGTGCATTCCTAATGTCTTCAGAACATTGAGAGGCATTTTGCTAGTCAGGGGTGTGGGTGCGCACCCCTAGCTGTCGTTGGATCCCCGTTTAGATTCGTAAAAAGCAACATTCAATGTTTGACCAAGCATGTAGGCTAATTTTGGTGGCAGCTCTTACCTGGCTGGAAAAGTGAGAAATTTTTGGCGGGAGTGGTTTGTGTCTGCTGAAAACATTCTATCCATGCTGAAAAGTTAAGATGATGTCATCCCACGTTTGCATGACGGCATAACCCGTCAACTTTTCATGCATGCTATCTTGATCGATCGTGAATCTACATGCAAGCTGGCAAGCTCGCTACACCCAGATACTATGAACGACGTCATGGTTGTGCATGCATTCGGATGTCATGTGTCCAACGTTCTTTTTAAATAAAAATTCAGTGGCTTAATGGTTGCTACCTTCGTCTACCTCTGGATGGCTGTGTATAGCAAGTAAAAGCCATTGCCTTTTGCTCCGTCTGTTGCCTATTAATCACCGATTATATGAGCTACAATTCAGTAGACCTAAAGTAAACACGCTTTAAAATTATGCCAACCTTGGTAATCAATCGGCAACAAATCAATTTATTTGGCTTCCGGGGCGACTGATCCTACACTTTGCTAATAACCTTATATATAAAAGAGGGACATGACCTCGGCCGATCCAGCGCGCCACGTCGCCGCTTTTCCTTTGACCGTCGGATCAAACCAACGGGCGATCACTCCACAACGCCTGTCGGGGGGCTACCCCCGGGTAGGGTCATGGTTTGGTATGTGCAATGTCCAAAAGTGGATCGAGGTACAGTAAAAGCCGACATATCCGGATCTCTGAGGAGGACGGGGTGTAATGTTGGTGCAAACAGACTTAGGCAAACCAAGGTGTCCAGGGGCAGAAGGGACCGAGGTATCATGCTGGTGCGAACCGGCATATGCTGACCGACATATACCAACCGGGGTATGTTAACCGACATACCAACGTCGGTATTCTGGTATCTTCTCTTATGTGCAGGGGAGGCGCGAGGAAGAAGAATCCGGCATATCCATGCCGGATTAAAGCAGCGAGATGCCTTGTGTCGGTTGGAGTCAATGCTCCTGTCACATCCCGTCTGGCACGGAAGCGCCTGACACGGGAGCGTGCAGGAGGAGCAAGATGACAGGCCATCATCCCACCGCTGACTCCGGTTTATCCGGGGACAGACTGCGAGGCAGAGGCATGGGCAGGCCATGTATTGTCTCTGGCAGAGGGTACATTCTAGGTGTACTATAGAGCTGCAGGAGATGGGCATATCACGTCCTGTCTCTGACAGGAGTGCCATCATGACATACCTTTGGCATGGCTACAGTGCACCGGGAGGGGTACTTCCGTAACTCGGTTTAGCCTATAAGTAGGGCTTCACCCCCTCCTGCGTGAGGGACGGTGCCCTGAGAGACATTTCCCCCCTTTGCTTCATCCTCTGCCTTGTGTTCATCACCATTGTTGAGATATACAGCTCAAGGAGCAGCTTGTACACTTGATACCGAGATATATATAGAGAGACGGGCAGGAGTAGGGGTGTTACCTCCTCACGAGGGCCCCGAACCTGGGTAGATCGTGGTGTGTTCTTGTGCTTGTGAGTTCATCTGTGTGTGCTTCTTAGCGCGCTAGCCCTCTCCCGGATCTACCAGCGTCCATCGGCCCCTCACTTTAGCCATCCTATGGCATCTGCCGTGATACCACCACGACAGTTGGCGCCCACCGTGGGGCCGACAGCGGCGCTGGCTGGTGTGTTCATCCGGACGGGTTCCATCATCGCCTCTGGCGAGCGCGTGGTCAGTGGCCTTGTCCACAGACTCGGCTCGCTGAACTTCATCGACGACAACGCGGGCTGCTTCGGCAGCAGGCCGATGCCGAGGAACGGCTGCCTCGTCCTCTTCGGGACGTTCGAGATCTACGTCGCCACCGAGTTCGTCTGCAAGTACCCGGAGCAGGTGCTTGTGGCTGAGGATCCTCCTGCAGTCTGTGCGGCTCGCGGCCGGCATATCACTCGCCCCGGGAGCTGCGCAGAGGTCATGATGACCGGCATCGCGGGTGGTGCCGGTAGAGGAGAACCCGGCGAAGGAGATGCCGGCAATCCTGCCGCCAAGACCACCAGATCTGCTGAAGTGCCACTGGAGAGGAGGGAGAACCTCCGCGGCCAGGCCGGAACATCGAATGTGCCGGTCAGACCTGCTCCTCTCGATGATGTGATCGAGAAGCTGGCTGTGCCGGTAGCTACCGGTACAGATGCTGCCTTGACGGAGGCCGAGTTGGAGCTGCATCGTCAGAATCTGCTGCAGGAGGCCCTCGCGATGACCGAGGTATGGAGAGAGTTCGGGATAACCCTCCGTGAGTACAACCAAGCACATGGTTTAACCCCGGTAGCAGCTCGCCCTAGTCGCATAGAGGATGTGCGTAAGAGGGGTAAAGGCCTCAATGCCGAGATTGCTAGAGATGGTAGATCTAGTTCCAGTAAGACTCCTAGTCACTTATCAGTTGAAAAGCCGAAGTATAGTTCCCCTGCTAAGACTCTTAGAGCTGCCGAGGCAGCAAGAGCCGAGTTGTCTGGCTTATCCGGAGAAGCTCTCCGTAGGCAGCAAGACCGAGTTAATGAGTTGGTAGCTGTGGCTACCCGGCAGAATGAGGCCTTTCGCAAGGCTGACACAGCTGCAGGTGGGTCCCAGTTGTTCACTCGGCTAAGGCAGCCGGTGAAAGATCTAAGGGGCAAGCTTCATCACCGCATGTCGGTGGAGATCGTGACCGGAGTGTAAACTCCGGTAGAAACAAGCAGATGCAGACATATGATCCGGTTATGCCGGAAAACAGTTAGTCGGGCCAGGCAGTGCCGGCCGGGGTAAGAGCAATCCCGGTCCGGGCAATCCAGATGTCGGAATAGTTAACTCGGCTGGCCGAGGTCATCCACCTCGGTATCCGAGGCAGCAGCAATATGTGAGCATGTTCAGCAGCCACGAGGTGTTGACCCCTTGGCTGATCGTTATGATGATGGTAACTCGGCTATGGAGAAAGCCGGATATCCGAGATATGAGGGTCCGCTGGGATCTCGGTTGGGACATCGCCAGTTGTCTCCGAGTGATGCACGTTACAAGTTGGACAGGATCTACATGTCCGAGATGCTGGAAGAGCAAGGCCCACCTGGCCCTGCTGCTTTGGACCTCGGATCATGAGGGAGCCACCGGTGCGGCACTTTCAGTTGAACCGAGGCGCGAAGACATATGACGGCAGCACCAAGCCGGAGGACTGGCTGACAGATTATGTGTCGGCAGTGCATATTGCTGGAGGAAACCGCCGATGGGCGGTGAGATATATCCCGCAGATGTTGGAAGGGCCAGCCCGGATCTGGCTGAACAACCTGCGAGAGGGCAGTGTTGATTGCTGGCTGGACTTTGAAGAAGCATTTGTTAGCAACTTCTCCAGCACATACAAGAGACCGAATCGTCCTCAACAGCTTGCCATGTGCAAGCAGAGGAATGATGAAACTGACCGGGATTACTTGACCCGGTGGAGTACTATTCGCAATTCCTGTGAAGGAGTTGTGAGCGCAGGCCATTTCTTGGTTTGCCCAGGGTGCCGACACGGCTCCATGCTCTGGCAGAAGTTGCAGAGGGAAATGCCGGCCACCTTGGCCGAGACAATCCGGATTGCGGATAGCTATGCACTGGGTGATCCGATGCAACCCTTGCTGAACTCGGTGGAACCGAGTAGAAGGTACCCGGTGAATAAAGACCCGGGCCAGTCAGGCAGAACGATCGCCAGGACTTCGGCAACAAGAGGAGAGAGCCGGATTACCGGTATGGCTCAAATCAAGTTGCGCAGTAAACCAAGCCAGCCAGATGCCGGCGCTAGCCAGCGTCAGAGGACCAGTGGCCCTGCTTGGGGCCAAAACCAGGATGTGAAGAAACCGTGGAGTGACCCGAGGAAGCCGTTAACTTATGAGGCAATGTTGGATGGGCCATGCAGCTATCACACGCATGATCCTCGCAGGCCGGCCAATCATTCAACTCGGCAGTGCAGCTGGTATCAGCGCACATTGAAGGAAGGGGAGGTTCCGGAGGAAATCAGATGGGAGCACCTCAGAGGCCTCCAGCGACATATCCTCAACAGAGGCAAGCATTACCACTCACCGGAGCAAACACAATTCCCGTGAATGCGCCCAGCCGAGACCTGTATAACAGGGGCAAGAAGATGTTAACAATGCAATGCTGGTCCCAGTAGGCAAGGAGAGTATCCTCAGGGAGATTACAGAGAAGCTCATCAGAGTTATGTGGTCTTTGTGACCGAGCCAACAGACAAGGAGCCTGCATCGGCGTGCACTGGAGGTGAACGCAGTTATGCCGGCAGTGCCGAAGTATATGCACTGGTCCGAGCAAGAGATCAGTTGGAGCAGAAGGGATCATCCCCGAGTTATGCCAACTCCGGGAGGTTATGCTCTGTTGGTGGATCCGACATTCTTTGGGCCCACCTCAATGTCCGGTTCACCCGGTTCTCATTGATAATGGGAGTGCTATCAATATCATGTACCGAGACACCATGGTGAAGATGGGTATCTCGTGAACATGCTGCAACCGAGTAGCACAACCTTCCATGGCATAGTGCCGGGTGTCTCATGTGCACCTATGGGCAAAATTTGGGTTGATGTGTTGTTCGGCACCAAGGACAACTGCCGAACTGAGAGCATCCAGTTTGAGGTAGTGGACCTCGAAAGTCCATACCATGCTTTACTCGGCAGGCCTGCGCTGTCCAAGTTCATGATATCAACCCATGTGGGTTACCTCAAGATGAAAATGCCAGGTCCTAATGGCATCATCACCATCTCGGGTGATTACAAGCGTGCACTGGAGTGTGCCTCGGCTGGATCGTGCTTGGCCGAGTCATTGATCATTGCTGCAGAGAAGAAAAGATCCATGAAGTGGTGGCGCTGGCGCAGTCCGCGCAACTCGGTATGCCGGGTATGAGTAACCCGGAGCAGAATGCAACTTTCGAGGTGCCAAAGGAGACCAAGAAGATCAATGTTGACCCGGCGTTCCCGGATCACAACGTCATCATTGGTACCGGGTTAACGGAGAAATAGGAAGGCGAGCTCAGTCACTTCCTCCGTGAGAACCGGGATATCTTTGCATGGTCAATCAGGACCTGCCAGGTGTTCCGAGGGAGTTGGCTGAGCACTCTTTGTTCGTCAGACCGGATATGAAACCGGTGAAGCAACCGACACGGCGTCTCTCGGATGAGAGGAGAAAAGTGGTGGGTGATGAGCTGGCCAAGTTGCTTGCGGCTGGTTTCATCATGGAGGTGCTACACCCGGACTGGTTGTCTAACCCGGTCCTGGTGGAAAAGAAAAAGATGAACCTTTGGTGGCCAAGGTGTGGCGCATGTGTATCGATTTCACGAACTTAAACAAGGCATGTCCTAAGGATCCATTCCCGCTGCCTCGGATTGATCAAGTGATCGATTCTACAGCCGGGTGTGAGCTGTTATCCTTTGTAGATGCGTATTCTGGTTTTCACCAGATACCTTTGAACCCTGCTGATCAATTGAAAACTGCTTTTATTACCCCTTATGGGGCTTATTGCTATCGTGTCATGACTTTGGCTTGAGAAATGCCGGTGCTACTTATCAGAGTGTATGCAGAATGTTTGCATGAGCAAATAGGCAAAAATGTGCAGGTGTATGTCGACGATGTCGTCATAAAAACTAAAGATAAAGCACTCTGATTGATGATCTCAGAGAGACATTCATAAACTTGAGAAAATACCGGATGAAACTTAACCCGGATAAATGTACATTCGGTGTGCCGGCAGGCAAACTACTCGGTTTCCTTGTGTCAAGCCGAGGTATCGAGGTAAACCCGACAAAAATCCGTGCTATTGAAAGCATGAGGTTACCGACATGTCTCAAGGACGTGCAGAAATTCACCGGATGTTTGGCATCCTTAAGTCGGTTTGTTAGCAGGTTGGGAGAAAAGGCATTGCCTTTGTATCAGCTCATGAAGAAAACCACCCACTTCGTGTGGACCCCGCAAGCAGATGCGGCGTTCACCGAGTTAAAAAAGATGCTGGCAACTGCGCCGATACTGGCCTCACCATTACCCAAAGAGCCGATGTTGCTCTACATTGCAGCCACAAACCGAGTTGTGAGTGTTGTAGTGGTGGTGGAGCGAGAAGAAGAGGGCAAAACTGTGCAGAGGCCGGTATATTATTTGAGCGAGGTGATCTCGTTATCCAAGCAGAACTATCCTCACTACCAGAAGATGACATATGGTGTCTATCTGGCTGCTAAGAAGTTGAAACATTACTTCCAAGAGCATTCAATCACTGTGGTATGTGAGGCTCCTATCTCGGAGATCATTGGGTGTAAAGATGCAACTGGCCGATAGCCAAGTGGGCCATCGAGGTGTCCCCTTACACTCCTCACTATGAAAGAAGAGATGCCATTAAGTCTCAGGCATTGCCGGATTTCTTGGTAGATTGGGCCGAGATGCAATATGAGCCACCACTGCCTGACTCCAATTACTGGAGGATGCACTTTGATGGTTCCAAGACCAAGATTGGTTTGGGGCCGGAGTAGTTCTTACCTCGCCAAAGCGGATCAGCTGAGATATGTACTGCAGATTCATTTGCAGCATCTAACAATGTGGCCGAGTATGAAGCACTGGTCCATGGGCTCAATGTGGCCAAGGAAATAGGAATTCGCCGAATTGAATGTTTCGGGGATTCGAATCTGGTAGTGCAGCAAGTCTCGGGAAATTGGGACGCTTTGGACGCCAATATGGCGTTATTTCGGTTTCATGTCCAGAAGATCTCGGGATTCTTTGAAGGTGCGAGTTCAAGCATATACCTCGGGAGGAAAATGAAGCTGCCGATGTATTGTCCAAGCTGGGCTCATCTCGGGATCCAATTCCACCCGGGATATCCTTGGAGCATTTGAGGAAGCCATCAATCAAACCATCGCCCGAGTCCGAGTCAATCTTTATCCCGGCAAAACCGGAATCTGATGCTGTTCCCATGGACATGATGTCGGGTGCATTTGGGAAACCCGGGGACTGCTTGGCAGAACTCGGGGACTGGTTACTCAATGTCGGAGAAGCAATGTCGGTTGATCTCATGGAGGTGGATGATCCGGTTTTCCTGTGCGTCCTGTGCCGGGTGGGCACAACCAATAATGGCGTATATGATGGACGGGAGTTTGCCAAGTAATGAAGTTGAGGCCAGGCAAGTGCAAAGAAGATCCAAGGCATACACCATCATCAACCAGGAGTTATACAAGAGAAGTGTGACCGAGGTACTGCAGCGCTGTGTCGAGCCGCAGGAAGGGCAAGAGATGCTCCTGGAGATTCATCAGGGAGAGTGTGGTCATCATGCTTCATCAAGAGCCTTGGTGGCTAAAGTATTCCGGCATGGGTTTTATTGGCCCAGTGCTTTGAACAGGCAGAAGATATTGTGAGGAAGTGTCAAGGATGTCAGAGATTTGCTCACAAGATTCACATGCCAGCCTCGGCACTCAAAACTATTCCCATCACTTGGCCCTTTGCTGTCTGGTGTCTGGATATGGTGGGAGAATTCAGACCAGCCCGAGGTAACATGACTCATATGCTGGTGATGGTGGACAAGTTCACCAAATGGATCGAGGTAAAGCCAATCAGGAAGTGTGATGGTCACACAGCTGTGTCCTTTTTGAAGGACATCATTTTGAGATATGGTTACCCCCATAGCATTATCTCGGATAATGGCACAAACTTTGCTGTGGGAGAATTTGCTCGGTTCTGTGCGGAAAAAAGAATTCGGTTGGACATAGCCTCGGTGGCACATCCAGAGGCAAATGGGCAAGTGGAAAGAGCAAATGCGTTGGTATTAGCCGGTATCAAAGCCCGGTTGATTGAACCACTGTTGCGAACTCCGGGATGCTGGATAGAGGAGATACCAGCAGTATTGTGGGGTCTAAGGACCACACCGAATCGTTCAACTGGCTATACGCCATTTTTTCTGGTCTATGGAGCAGAAGCGGTCTTGCCGACCGACATGGAGTATGACTCGCCGAGAGTGGCGCTGTACACTGAAACCGAGGCAAAAGAAGCTCGGGAAAATGATGTTGATTTGCTCGAAGAAGCACGAGAACTGACCTTATCTCGGTCAGCTATATATCAGCAAAATCTCCGACGCTATCATAGCCGGAAGATCAGCCCTCGGGTATTCCGAGAGGGAGATTTGGTGCTGAGGCTAGTGCAACGCAGTAAAGGCCGACACAAATTGTCACCTCCATGGGAGGGACCATTCATTGTGAGCAAGGCTCTGCACAATGATTTACTATCTTATAGATGCGCAGGCACCGAGGAAAAATGTAACGGACAAATCTGGAGAGGAGACCAAAAGACCCTGGAATGTAGCTCTACTTCGACCCTTTTACTCATAAGGGCGCAATGTATGTATCTCGGTTTTCCTTTGAATAAAATGCCGGCACTCCGAAAAGAAACTCGGGGACTGCCTTGTCCATATGCATGTGTTTATCTCTGTTTTATCTATGTTGTTCATATGTCGGATGATTTTGAGACCTCGTTTCAAAGTTCAAGTAATGTATGCTATTTTGTTGTGATCTTGTGACTCGACTGACGAACGCCGAAATGGCAGTCAAGAGCAGAGGTTATGGTATATGGTAAACATGAAAATGGACTCGGGGACTCGGTCCTAAAAAGATCCGACATATGTCGTTTACTAACCCGGTTTTTCTTTCCTTTCCTTTGTGTCGGATGACTCTAAACCTTACCTCAAAATTTACAAGTATTGTATGCTATAATTTTGATCTTGTGACTCGACTGTCGAACGCCTGAATGGTAGACAAGAGCAAAGATTACTAAGTATAGTAGAACAAGAAAGTAAACTCGGGGACTCGGTGAAAGTGATCCGGCATCAAGCCTGTCTTGTTGAAACTAGCATGATAAGAGTAGCACTGCGAAATACTTAAAAGTATATTTACATCTGCACCCGGCATTCCGGGGATTTAATGTTTCAACTTATGATAAGTTCAGGCAGCCGCAGTAGAGGAACTGGGGTCAGCGGGCGCAGTCTCGGCGGCAGAAGAAGCTTCGGTTGTTGGAGCAACCTCGGGGGTTGGAGTGGCTACCGAGGTATCGGCAGTGTCGGGCGCCGCTCTGGCAGTGGCAGTGTCGGCTGCTTCGGCAGTAGCAGTGTCGGTTGCTCCGGCAGTTGCAGTCTCGGGAGCTTCAACCTCGATCTCCTCGTCAACCTCCTCTTCTTCGTTCTCATCATCTTCATCCTCCGAGGCATCTTCTTCGTCATCAGAATATGCCGGCCCCGGAACGAAGTGCCGGGTTTGAGCGTAGGCAGCCATGAAGGAAGCGGCCTCCTTGCGGCGCTCGATCAACACCGGATCTTCAGTCCATTGCGAATGGGCGCGCATAGATTTCAGGGCATTGAGATCGATGGCCTCATACCAGGATAGCACAAATGTCAGGGCTTGATCGGCTCCGGCGCGAGCTACAGAAGATCTCCACTCTCGGAGCCTTGTCTCGGCAGCAAGCAGGCATTTGGATAACTCGGAGATGGAAACTGGAGTCGCAGAATTTGGCCATAAGGCTTCGTAAACTCGGATACCAGCATCAAGGAGTTCAGTACCAATGGCCTTCAGAGGAGAAATGCGAGCACCCAGAGCCGTCAGGTGATCCTCAATGTCCCATTCCTCCGGGATTGGGCCAGCCTCTGCTCTTTTTGCTCGTGCCCTGTGGACAGTGTTGACTGCAGCCTCCTTGGAATGGGAAAAGTGATCTGAAGACAGAAAAGCTATCACCGAGTTGAGATATATACCGGCATGTGTTTAATGTCGGTACAAGCAATGGAAACAAAAAGAAAGAATAAAGGAAACTTACTGTCCATCTCCTTGTTAAGCCGGGTGAGCTCGCGCAGCCAGATGTCGCATTTTGCCTTGAGGGCATCCAGTGCTTCCTGTGCCGAGGTAGCGCGAACCTCGGTCTCCTCGAGGGTTTCCTTGTGCTTCTGCGCGGCTTCCTCCATCTGCTTCAGGGCATTCTCAATGTCGGTCTTCTCGCCCTGGACCCGAGCAAGTTCCTTCTGGAGCCGAAACACTTCGTCTCGTTCCTTCTGGAGGGCAGTGGCGTGCGCGGCGTCCTTGTTCTTCAGCGCATCCTGAAGCTGCTTGTGGGAAGTCCGGAGTTTCCTGTGCTCCAAGAGTAGCTTCTTGAACACCTCGGTCCGGGTGTTGGTGCAATCCTGAAAAGATAAAATGTGTCGGAAAAGTGTGAGGTTTCACACCGAATAAGCTTGACATGAGTCTCGGGGACTGCATGTCGGAAATTTGTGAAGATTCACGCCGAGTAAACTCGACATGAATCTCGGGGACTGGATATCGAAGTTTTTTGAAGTGGGATGGATGCTGAATTTTTTGGGAAGATTCACGCCGAGTGGTCTTTACTCGGTCGAGCTTAAATCACTCGACCCGAATCTCGGGGACTGGGGATAGTATATGTATGTTCTATTAAGAAAGAGAAAAGAGCTGAGTTGAGGAAGGTTTACGTCGGTGATCTTGCTGGCATTGAGGACTGCAACTTGCAGCGCGTGTATGGACTGCGCAACCTTGCTTGGGCCAACCGGGTTAGGGGAGGAAACCTCGCTGGTATCAGCGGGATTCCAATCCATGCTATAGTGCCCCCACCGAGCCCAGGTTGTTGCCGCTTTGAGTGCGCAGCTGAGGAATCTCCGAGATAGCTGTACCGGCTCTGGCAACTAATTGCTGGTAGCTCGGGGAGTGGGTTGGAGTCACCACCAATTGCTTATCCGGGATAAGCGGCAGTTTTCTGGTGGCCAATTGGCTTGGCACCGGATTTGGCACTGTGGCTGCCTTCTGGGATGCCGGTGTGGGAGATGTCGGTGGTGGCGATGGCTGCTGCTGTGGCTGTTGCTTTTGTTGCTGCTGTTGTTGCTGCTGTTGTTGTTGTTGCTGCTGTTGTTGTGGTGATGGTTGCTGAGGGTCCGGTGCTACCGGAGTGTCGGTCCGCGGAATGTCGGAGTCCACGGTGGGGGCACCGGAGCCAACATCCCGGTCGAGGATCACGACCTCGGGAGTGTCTTGGCCTCCTCCAAGTGCGACATCAGAGGCCGACAGCAGTATGACGGATGGGGTGGGATGTACCCCGGAATCACTTGCCCGAGGTTCCGCTGATGTCGGAAGCGGTGAGCGCATGGAGGAGGCGCTCTGGTTAACCTGAAGGGCATCACTGTATTGAAACAAGAAAAGATGTTATCTCGGGAAAGGTTATCCCGGGAAAAGGAAGAAAGGGGAACAAGCGTATATCGGAAAAAAGTATCTTACCCTTGAGAAACTGGCGGTGTCTTCTTGACCCGTGGCGGCTTAACCGCTCCTTTCTTCTGCCGCTTCGCTTTCGGCGCTGCTGGGTCTGAGGGTGTGGAGGTCCCGGTATTCGGGGCACCGGTCTCTGCACGCTTGCGAGATCCGACTTGTTTGCCCATAGTAGCAGGGCGTGTACTCGGAGCAGGGCCGCCCGGGTTAGCTGTTTCCGAGGGTGGAGGGTGAGCACATGCGATGGGACGAGCATCAAGTACCTCTAAGATTTCGCAATCGTCATCGTCTGACCAATCTCGGATTGAGACTCGGGCTCGAGGCTTACCCGAGGTAGGGGCGCCAGCAGCCGGGATCGGCAGTTGATCCTCATCATCCGGGTCATCTACCTCGGTGACGGCCGGGGAAGGCAAATCTTTGCCCCACTTGGCGGAGGGGTCCGCTCCATCTTCCTTTGCTTGCCGAGCGAATCTCTGCAAGGCAGGCACAGAAAAGCCGAGTTATTTTATGAACCAAGTATGGAGCCGACATAAGAGTCATCTCGGCAGAAAAAAGTATGTCGGTATAAATTGCAAGTTACTTACTTGCTCCGGAAGCCGAGTTCTATCATGAGGTTTTAGACCCCATCCCCATTCCTCGGTCATCGTCGTTCGGGCAATTGCCTTGACGCGTCTTCTGACCTCGGGTTTGGTCAGCTCGTGGGTGCTGGTCCGAGTTGGATCGTACTGGCCACTCATGTGGCAAATCTTGTGAACCCGGGCTTGGAGGGGGGAGACTCGGCGGCTGACAAAGGTCCTCAAGAGATCATCGCTCGTTAAACCTCCCTCCACCAGCTGGTTGACGATATAGTGAATTTGATTGATCTCGAGGTTCGTCTCCTTCGGGTTGAGTGACCAGTTAAACTGCTCAGTGGGGGTGCCGATGCTGAATGTCGGCAGGTTCAGAAGATCAACATGGTCCGGGCTCTTCACGTAGAAGAACGTGCGCTGCCACTTCCGGCAGGACTCCAGGCCTTGGACCCGAGGAAAGATGGAGGCTTTCCGAGGTATAATTGTGGCGGTGCCGCAAGGAGTGATTTCTTTGGGGAGGGTCTTATCCGGGTTCGGGACGCTCTGCTTCCGGAGTTGGAAGTACTTGGCCCAGAGCTCAACGGTGGGCCAGAGTCCGAGGTATCCCTCGGAGAAAGAGACGCACGCCGAGAGAGTGGTGATGGCGTTGGCTGGAAGGTGATGGGGTTGAAGATGGAATCGATCCAAGAAAGCTCAGAAGAACCGGCTCGCCGGGAGTCCAAAACCGCGCTCGAAGTGCGCGACGAAGACCACGCGCTCGCCGGATTTCAAGCTCGGTTCGGCCTCTGTGCCGGGAATCCGGCATATCACGTCTGCCGGGATTCGCTTGGTCCGGACCAGCCAGTCTATCTCGGCTTGGGAGACATCCTAGCCTTCCCATCCGGCGCGCTCGCTTTCCTCGGCGGGAATGTCGGTAGGCTCCGGAGTATTGCTAGCCGACATTTCGGCAGTGCGGCGAGGAAGTGAGAATCTGGTGCCCGTGCTGGCAGTGGAATCTGCAAAAAAGGGCACAGGTTGAACCGAGATAAGTATCTCGGACAATTTGGACAACAGAGGAAAAAGCATAAATGGCGGGAAACACAAATCTGTGGATAAGTATTTGGCGGAAGGATCTACGGAGAAGGAAAAATAAAAAATAAAGGCAAGATCTATGAGTTGAAACTTAGGAAAATCTACGGAGGAACTATTGCAAGGATGATAAGAAGCGCGATGAAGAAAATCTAGAGGGGATCTAAGCAGAGGGATTGAAGAGCATCTACGGAGAGAAGGAACAAGTTCATCGAAGATGATGAACAAGTTCATCGGGGAAGATGAACATGTTCATTGGCATTGTTAAGGGCGAGGATCTTACCGGTGTTGCGGCGGCGATGCACGGCGAGGAAGCGCTGGTCGTGCCGGGGTTGAGCGTGTCCAGTGGCGGCGCGAGGTGCTCCGGTGGGCGGTGGCTTGCGAGGTCCGGCGTCGTGCGGTGGCGGAGCGCACTGCGCGGCGGCGGCGATGGTGCAGAGGAGAAGAGGATGGCGAAGAGGACGATGAGAGGTGCCCGTTCCCCTATTTATGGGCGTGGGGGTGTGCGGTTAGCGTTTTTACCGCGCACGTTCCCCGTAACTGACGCGCGGATTAACCGCGCACGATCTGCGCGGTTGCGGTAATTGCGGCCGCACGATCGGCCACATCGTGGGCCACAAAATGGTAACCGCTAGCGGCGCAGTTCGTGGCGCAGTAACTGGCGCGAGAATCAAGGGGCCGCGCTGCGGTCAAACACACTCAAGTGCCCATGCGACGTGACAACGCGTGACGTGGGCGGCGTGCGTGCAGAGGTATACCTGTCCGCGCACAGAAACCGAGACGACGCGCAGCATCTCCCTGCCACGTGCCGTGGAGAAATCTTCGAAGAGATCGTGGGAATCTTTTTGTGTCGGAGAGACCGGCACAAGGGCAGATCTCGAAGGTTGTGGGAAGCTTGGTCCTTGAAGCTTGAGATGAACCGACATGAGAATGTCAGATATTTGACCAGATTAACGGAGTTGTCTTACGTCGGAGAAACCGACATAAGGGCAGATGTCGGAATCCGTTGGAGAGGTTACTAGTGGTTTTATGGTTGAACCGACGTAGTTATGCCGGGTGCTTGGTGTGATTGTTTCGGTTGTTTAAACCTGCTGTGGCCCTTCATCCGAGGCTGCAGGACCGCACCAGCTTCGGGGACTAATGTCGGGGGCTACCCCCGGGTAGGGTCATGGTTTGGTATGTGCAATGTCCAAAAGTGGATCGAGGTACAGTAAAAGCCGACATATCCGGATCTCTGAGGAGGACGGGGTGTAATGTTGGTGCAAACAGACTTAGGCAAACCAAGGTGTCCAGGGGCAGAAGGGACCGAGGTATCATGCTGGTGCGAACCGGCATATGTTGACCGACATATACCAACCGGGGTATGTTAACCGACATACCAACGTCGGTATTCTGGTATCTTCTCTTATGTGCAGGGGAGGCGCGAGGAAGAAGAATCCGGCATATCCATGCCGGATTAAAGCAGTGAGATGCCTTGTGTCGGTTGGAGTCAATGCTCCTGTCACATCCCGTCTGGCACGGAAGCGCCTGACAGGGGAGCATGCAGGAGGAGCGAGATGACATGCCATCATCCCACCGCTGACTCCGGTTTATCCGGGGACAGACTGCGAGGCAGAGGCATGGGCAGGCCATGTCTTGTCTCTGGCAGAGGGTACATTCTAGGTGTACTATAGAGCTGCAGGAGATGGGCATATCACGTCTTGTCTCTGACAGGAGTGCCATCATGACATACCTTTGGCATGGCTACAGTGCACCGGGAGGGGTACTTCAGTAACTCGGTTTAGCCTATAAGTAGGGCTTCACCCCCTCCTGCGTGAGGGACGGTGCCCTGAGAAACATTTCCCCCCTTTGCTTCATCTTCTGCCTTGTGTTCATCACCATTGTTGAGATATACAGCTCAAGGAGCAGCCTGTACACTTGATACCGAGATATATACAGAGAGACGGGCAGGAGTAGGGGTGTTACCTCCTCACGAGGGCCCCGAACCTGGGTAGATCGTGGTGTGTTCTTGTGCTTCTGAGTTCATCTGTGTGTGCTTCTTAGCGCGCTAGCCCTCTCCCGGATCCACCAGCGTCCATCGGCCCCTCACTTTAGCCATCCTATGGCATCTGCCGTGATACCACCACGACAACGCCCCCCGCGCGTGACACTGTTCTTAGCAACAGTGAATTCACCACCGCGCCAATCACAGGACGACACGTCGTCCGGTCATCGCCGGTTCCTACCCGGTTGCCCCTGTCGCACGAACTTTGGCGCGGATAATTTGCAAAAACAACCCCGCAAAGGACTGGTTTGTAATTTCGTGAAAGAAGAAGGATCTTCGTGTAAAAAAACGGCACAATCCACGCTTCCTCTTTCTTCTCTCGCGACGATGAAGATCGCCGTCGCCGCCGACGGGCGGCACCGCCGCCCCAGCCCTCCCCGACCAAATCGAACGACATGGCGGGCTCCGCCGTCGTCGCCGCTCCCTCCCCGCGGAGTTTCGCGTGCCGAAAATCCGCGCCGTCGCCGGAATCGACGCCGCCGCGGCCGCTGCCCTCCGCCGCGTCCGCGCGTTGCCGTCGGCGCTCCGGCGACCAAAACGAGGCGGCGCCGCTGCCTGCGGCCACCCCACGTTCACGCGCATCCACGACGCCCGCGCGTGCGTCCTGGGACACGGTGGTGCGCCGCCGCGGTGGTCGTTGCCGTGGGATGCTCTCTCCACTGCTGGGTCCACATGTCAGTTTTCTTTTTTTTAACATAAAACAGAAAATGGATTTTTTTTTTACAAATAATCAACGTAAAAATATAGAAAAAAAATACCAAAATGACTGAAAAAAAACTACTTATGTTATCAATTTTTATCAATATTTGGATAGATTTGTAGGAAAAAACAAAAAGATATTTGACCAATTAAATCCAAATTTCAAATTTAAGTCTTCAAAAATTATAACATTCTTTTAAACCTGGTCATTTCACAAACAAAAAAAAAACAATTCAATTCGTAATAAATTTCTAACTTCAACAATTTTTAAACCTGACCATTTCTAAAAAAAAAAACTTTCCAAAAATTTCAACAATTTCCAAATTTTTGACCAGTTTTTAAAATGATCGTTTCCAAAATTGAATTACAACTATGTTGAAAAAATCTAATTAAAATTCCAAATTTCAATACGTTAGAATTTTAAAAAACTTTCGCACCTAATAATTTAAAACTTAATAACTTTTCCAATTTAAATAATTTTTGAAAAAACTACACATTTCTAAAAAATAATCATGCTTGGAAAATTTACAAATTTTCTAGAAAATGATAACTAAATGCACTTCCTCTACTTACTATCAAATTAAATTCAACAAATGTTAATTCTCACTAAATACGTACATAAATTAAATACAAATAGGAAAATAAAAGCATAATCGAACATTACAATTTGCTAAAAAAAATGGAGATAAACTAAAATATATCGACATTTAAAAATACTTACATATTTCAAGTCCTCCCATTATGGAGTTAATTTACAAATTTGTGGAAAAAATACAAGCATATACAAAATGTTAAAATTCAAATAATTCATACCTTCCAAACTATAATTCGTAATAATACAAACAATATATCAAAAAATTACATAAAAATGTAAAATTCAAAAAAAAAATCCTAAAAATAAAAAAAATTCATATCTTCAAATTACAATAGTTCGAAAGTTTCTGAGACTACCAAAATTCTATACTCTCCACATAAAAATTACAACAAAAAAACATTGTTCACATTCAAAAATTAAGAAAACTTAAAATTTAATAAATTCTCAAAATTTTCACACAAACTAATAAATACTCATTTTGTTGAATATTTGTTGGATTAGTTCTCCGGAAAATTCTACTATTTTCTCGCTATGGGAAAAGAAAAAAAAATATTGTTCATACATAAAATATACTACTCTTTCATGCATAATTAAGCCAAAAAAATACGGAAAAAAAAACATGCTAAAAATAAATACCAATTAGTTGTCTCAAATTCATGTGACACCAAACAATTTAGATTAATACATTACTACAATTAACAAAATATTACTTTCTTTCATTACTACTTTCATCACAAAGATTACTCTTAGTTGTATTTAGACCATATTTAAGTTGTTGCTCACGCACAGAATACACCATAATTTTAATTTCAATGAGCACTATAACTTCTTTATATTAATTATGAAGCTTACGGATTTTTTTTCTCCTCTCCACACCCCATGTAAAATTTTGCTACTACTTTACATCCACACGGACGCGTTCATTTCCTTTTAGCACACGGACGCGGTTATTTCCTTGTAAATTCAAATAAAATCAAGTAAAACAATATCAGTAATATCACTCAAGGTGATAAACCCAATAGGATAATTTAAACACTTTATAGATATTATTTCAAATTATTTAAACAATTTTCAATAACTACTAAATGATGTATATTTCAAAATTACAAATGCCTTTCAAATCTAAACATTATGTAAACGTGTAAAAATTCAAATATAACTAACTTCCCAATTTTACTAAAATTTTAAAATCTAAACAATAAATAAATGTTTTTTTTAATTCCAATAGTTTTAGAATCTGAACAATTTTTAATGTGGAAAATTCTAAATATAAATTTTTACGCACGGGCGCGGCGTGTCGACGCGCCATTTTGCCTAGTTCATCCGGTCGGTAGAGGATAAGGAGGAGAGAGAGCCAAGGGACTTGGGCACTTTAGGTCAGCAAAGGCCCACAGCTTTTTTTAAGTCGGTAACAACATCTAGTTTCTTTGTTAGCTGGCATGCTTTTTTCCTCACCAGACAGCATGCATGGAAGCATCAGACAATTAGCAGCGATGGATGCACAGTTTATTATAATCTCGGTTTGACCGGAGGGACAGATGTCAAGCATAGGCTGGGTGCGCATCCACACCCCTGATTAGCACATCATTTCTGTTAGAACATTTCGTTGTTGCATAGGCTGGGTGTAATTGGTATCTCCACGATATTAATATATTTCAAAAAATGAAGAGAAAGTATGTGGTGGAAACTAAATTTCAGTGAACACCAGTAAAAACCACTTTAAAAATCTTATTTAAGAGTTTAAGAGTTGGTTTCCACCGGATATTTTCTCACCCTATGAGGCATGCCCTGTTTGGTTTAAAGGATTCGAAAAACACAGGAAAAAAGATAGGAATGTAAGTGCAAAACAGAAGATTCAAAAACACAGAAATTTTGGAAACTTGGTTGCTTGGTTCACAGGAATAGGAAAGACATAGGATTACTAATAAACATGGTCAAATCAAAGTCAAACAAATTTGAGAAGGTATAATTAGCATTTTATTATGCCAAGACATGCACACCTCGGTTTCGTTCTTCGTGCATAGGATTTTGAAAAAGAAGTACATGTGGATTGTAAAATTCTGTGTTTTTCCTTTGAAACCTACATCAACAGAATGTTTTTACGTTTTTCCGTACTCAATTCTTTTGAACCAAAAGGATGAATAGTGTCCCCATAGGAAAATTTCCTATTTCTACATTATTACTCTACTTTTCATTTGAACCAAACAAGCATTTACATTGCTATGCTGAATCTTCTCCTACTGAGGAAGTATCTAGTGCTCCCTATGCTACCACTAAGAAAAACGTTTTTAAATGTGTCGACAAATTCTACAAAAAATTGTGGATGTTCACAAGGTATGTTTGTACAACGTCCAAAAATTTCTGCTCCAAATTCGAAATCAACATTGAGAAACAAAAAAAGACAAATCAGATATGAATAGTGTCATGTGTGTCAAAAAAGACAAAAACCAAAAAATGACACTATTTATGCCAGATTTGGCTTTTTTGTTTCTCGATATTTATTTCGACTTTGGAGCTGACATTTTTGGAGGTTGTACAAACATACATTGTAAACATCCACAATTTTTCGTACAATTTTTTGAAACATTTAAAATTGACTTTTTTTTCGGTAGGACGGGTAGCACTTTAAAGACCGGGAGCACTAGATATCTTAGTGCTATGTCTTAAACAACAAAACTTGTTATATCTCTTGTTTTTGGAGCTTTGCACGTTACTTCAACAATTTACACTTACTAATTTTCGACATACAATCAGATTGGACCATTTGCATCATCTCTACAGTGCAGGACACTTTTTGTGATCAACCTACGCTACTACTTTAATTAAGACCTGTGCAGTTTAGATTATTTTTCCCGCGGCTATCTAGATTTCTTTGAAGATCATACATGTATGCATCTTATACTTATTGGACTACCTTGATAAAATAAAGCAATTTCCCAAACCCATGATCTCTCCTGTTCAAACTTTACACAGGGATAAGTCTTTTCATTTGGAGTTTACCTACATCCATGAAATTTAAGCAATGCGATGAATTTACCTACTTCCCCAGCAATTGGTAGTTCTCTACTAGAAGAAATGCCGCTGCACCGGCTCTGGCTTGATGGCAACAGACCAACAGTGATAGAAACAACACGAGGACCATACATCTCCTGCATTTATTTATGAAAAGAATCCACATGCACGATTAGCTTTTTTTTTTTGACACATCCAAACTTCCTCATATATTCACCTCAAATCCACGTACACAGTACATAGAAACAAGAACAGAGAAAGAACAAAGCGAAGAGGATGAAGAACCAGAAGCAACGGGAGCACCGGCCTCGCCGGCGTCGGAGACGAAGACGACCACCTTCCTTCTTGCCGCAGTCAGGGAATCTTTTGCCCTATGAGAGACGCCGCCGTGCCCGCCCGCCGCGCCGCGGCGGAGCTTGAATCGATGAACGGCCGGGGCGAGCGCCCCCCTGTCCCATCTACACCTCCTTGCCGGAGTCATCTTCGGAGCCGCCGCTGGACGAAGCCGTGGATCCCGCCGAGCCCCAGGTTCCAAGCGAAACCACCGCCAGGACGGAGACCGTCGCTGGATCTGGCGGTAGATCGAGGCACGGCGCGGATCCGCCGATCCGCGGGTGCCAGAGGAGCAGGCGCGCCGGCCCGGAACTCCACGAGCGCCGCCGCCGGAGAGGAGAAGCACCTGCAACAAAAACCTCGCCCGCGACACCTCCTCCTCCACGGTGCCGCCGGCTGCCCCAGACGAAACTACCACAAATACACACGCGAGGCGGGGATCCCCCACCCTCCCGCCGCCGAGGCGGCCGCCGGAGGGCGAGGGATCCGGCGGATCGACGGTGCGGAGGTGGATCGACCCGGTGGATTCACAAATCGCCCTTTCCGCTACAGTGTTTGGAGAGGGGAGACGACCAGCGCGTCTGAGCTCTATATCACATGCACGATTAGCTGCACGTTACATCGCCTGCATCGTATCGTGGAAGCACCAGCACTAACAGGCAATATACTGGAGTAGTAGTATTCGAACGGTTGCAACACGCAACCAATTATGTTTTTGAACGACTATATCCAAAACGGAAATTCAGAATTACTCCCGAGTTCATATGCCCCTGCTCAATTTTTTTTAAATAAAATAATAAGACATTTCAAAAAATCAGAAATATTGATGAATATAATAGTATAGCATTTCAAAAAACAAATCAGTGACCAAAGTGGGATTTAAAAATAGATTTTTGAGCACTGAATTTTTTCGCCATAACATTTTATCATGAAACTTGACACATATTTATAAAACTTGTATATGTTCATGGCCAATTTTTTATAGAATTTTAAATATTTTACTACTATTTTGTAGATTTTCTTATCGGGCAATATCATGTGAGCCCTGGACCCAATACGCCAAAGATCCAAATTGGAATTCGGGCAATGGAGCAACTATTTGTTGCAAATTCATGTAGGAGGTAACACAAATCCTACCACAAATGTCATTTTTTTGTTTGAGCAAATAAAAGGTCGAGGTTTTTAGTGTTCTTTTCCCACACATATCCAGATTGTGGTGTGGAATCTGGCACCAAATTGTCATCGACTCATCGTCATACATACACATATTGGTCCTAGCCTCTTCTCCACCACTGCAAGAGACCTTCTCTTTAGATCTGCGCCTTGCTCTTCCTGGTACTCTCTGATTGGAGTCCCTAGCTACCAGTTAGTGCTTAATTAAGAGCCTTTCTCTTGCCAACTTTTTGGATGGCGCCTATATCTTACTCCTCGCTTGGTTCTTGGATAGGCTTCGTCGTCTGGGTTTGCTCACAGTGTCACACTGGCCAGCTGCTTCTCTGACTCTCGAGTGATCTCCAAGCAAGGTCCGCACCCCTGCTTCAGTGGAGTAGAAACGGAAGCTTTTTGTTCTTGGTTGCAGAAACAAATTCAGCCTCTCTGTTCTTTGATTTTGTTACGAGCTCTTGCTTCTGTTTCTGGGGCTGTGTTCTATCTCCTTCCCAGTTCTGCCAAGAACACATGGCTTTTAGTTTGTGAATTTGTATGATCCCCTTTAGTTTTTCAATTCGAATTGCCGCAGTTGATTTTTGTATTTGGGAAGTAATCAAGAAATTGTGTTCTCTGGCAGCAGGTTGAGGGATGGGAGAGTGCGGCGGCAGCGAGTACCGGTGCTGGGAGGAGCTGCTGCCGGACGCGCTTGGTCTCGTGTTCCGCAACCTGCCGCTGCAGGAGGTGCTGACGGTGGTGCCGCGAGTGTGCAAGTCGTGGGGGCGGGTGGTGGCCGGGCCTTACTGCTGGCAGGAGATCGACATCGAGGAGTGGAGCCAGCAGCAGCAGAGCCGGCCGGAACAGCTCGTCCGAATGGTGGAGATGCTCCTCCGCCGCAGCTCCGGCTCGTGCCGGCGCCTCAGCGTCTCCGGCCTGCCCTGCGACTCCCTCTTCTCCTTCGTCGGCGACCAGTAAGCATTCTCTTGATTGATACAGGCTGTTGTTAGTTAATCATGTTGGAATGACGAAATTCATTTGATTTCCCAGCGCACGGGCTCTGAGGACGCTGGAGATCCCACGGAGCGAGATCAGCGACGCCGTGGTGGAGGCCGTGGCGCCCCGGCTGCCGAACCTCACCTTCCTGGACATCAGCAGCTGCACCAAGATCGGCGCGCGCGCGCTGGAGGCGTTCGGCAGCCACTGCCGGCACCTGGTGGGTCTCCGGCGCGTGATGCACCCGATCGACGTCGCCGGGCGCAACGCGTGCCACCAGCACGACGAGGCCCGCGCCATCGCGCGCACCATGCCGCGGCTGCGCCACCTGGAGGTCGGGTACATGCTGGTCACCACGGAGGCCATCCTGGAGGTGCTCTCCCGGTGCCGCGACCTGGAGTTCGTCGACCTGCGCGGCTGCTGGGCCGTCGACGAGCGGTTCCTGCGGGAGCGGCGGCCCGGGCTCAGCTTCCTCGGGCCCGGCGTGGACGACTGCTTCGAGAACAGCTACTGGGAGGAGTGCTCCGATGATGAGGAGGACGTGTACTCGTGGGAGCTCATGGACGACGATGAGTACTACGCCGTCGTCGGCAGCGACGACGATGAAGACGAGGCCGTGTGGGATGACGGGCAGGGGATCGAGAACCTGGAGGTCAGGTTCTACGGCGGCGGGTTCACCGAGAGCTACGCCGGCTTCGACTGGCCGGCGTCACCGTGACAGAGCCGTAGTACGTGTTTACCTTTACAAAAATGGAAACCACTACGTACATCTGGACGTAATGTTAACTTGAGTGTTTACAAATCGAGATGGCGAAGATTCACCTGTATGAGTGTCATCGTACCCTACCGTCCAGATTGCACTAGGGTACATTACAGTACGTACCAGCTTGTGATGTTTTTTTTTTTTTTTGAATTTAGCTTGTGATGTTTGTATCTTCGTTGTTGGAACTTTGTACAGTACTTTTAAATCAAGTGTCACGGTACAAGGACGGACTGTGTACTCCCCTGCGGCCTCATCTATTGGACGAGACCAGCGTAGCAGAGGTGGCCAGTAGACAGTATAGCTGGCCAAACGGGCCAGCACGGACACGGCACGACACGACTTAAATGGGCTGCGGCACGGCACGGGTCCGTTAGTGTCCGGGCTGCTACTCGACTTGAAGCACGCGGGCCGGCACGGCACGGCACGATTAACTAATTGTTTTATTTTTTTTAGATTTTATACCTAATTTTACTTTTTTTGAATTTTATAGTTATTTTTATCTATTTTTTTAAATTTTATAGCTATTTTTATCGTGCCGTGTCTGGCGTGCCTGCGTGCCACATCCGTGCCGGTCGTGCCGTGCCTCCTCCCAAAATCAAGCCCGCTATAGTAGACAGACATAACCTTGATTTCGTTTACGATTTTACACGTTCACCGCACACTCTCTCAATCTCTGGACAGCACAGCGCAGACGGTTAAAAGCGTCTCAGCTTTTAGGCTGGCCGGCCGGACCACGGTGGCCAACTGGAGCCAAATCCTAAGATTATGGTCCAAAACCAGACGATCTTTTCTCATCTTTTCAGAAAAAGAGCCTATGGGAAATGGGGCCAATTAGCGCTGGGCTTTCCCGTGCTGCAGATTTGGGTAGATTCTGCTGCTGGTTGCAAGGGCGTTCGTTCCCTGTTCCGATGCCTGCAGCTCATTATTGTAGTATCTGCTTCGAGGTATGGTCTGGCCTGGATGGATGGATGATGAAATCCTCTGCCTCTGGCCAAAATATTTGATACCCTGCGCTGCGATGCCTCAAGATTTGTACCGGTGTGCTACAGCCTTGTTCTTTGGGAAACATGGCAGCGTGCAAGATCTTCCTGGTGATTCTCAAAAGGATGGCGAAACACCAACGTTTGGTAATCGACAGTGAAGCATCAGGATTTGTTAACGCGATTCAGTGAATGGGATGTCTGTGCTCTTTCTACCGCCCAAAGGAAGAAGCCATGTTCCCGACGCTTTGGGTAGGCGTTTTTCCGTGTGTCGTCGTCCTCGCCCCCAGCTGCCCTTCCTTTGTCCCCTTGCCTTTATCGATTCTCTTATTGGAACTTGCAGTTGACAATAGTTATAGTATCTTGGGTCGCTCGACCCTATCATCGACCTGCTTGATCGTTGCCGCTTCTGCCGTAACCACCATCATCTCTGCAGCACGTGAGCTCGTCTCGTGACAGAATCAAAGACAAAAACCGGCCATGCTATATCACTGTAACAAAAGGTGGCCACCTTTGCGAACGAAGGATCGGCCTGAATGAGGGATTTTAGTAGTAGTAGCCTCGCCTGAACAGAAGCAAGCACAGGAAAATTCCAGGGGTGAAATCCGCCTGGCTTGCCACATACTACTTCCGTTGCATAATTTGAGCTAAAACCACGACAAGCAAGAAATATGGAACGGAGGAGTACATGATTTGGCCTCTTCATTACCTCCAGGTGGAGATCAGGAAGAAATAATGATTTTGCTCAGCTGAATCCAGTTGTAAAGAATTAATTCGTCCTAACTATTCATATACTTGAATGCATACTTCATGAGACAGGGGCACACGACTGCCGAGTCATACAAACCAACATCAAATGGCTCTGGTATGACGCTAAGGTTTAGGATCATGCAATCGAACGGTACAAATTCACCTTACAGAAATAGGATAGCAGGAGCATTCTCCTGGCAGATCATGTCAACTAGTCAATATACTTAAAATAGCATAATTCGAAATTATTCCATGGATCGACCATTGTCCGCACTGCGCCGAACTTCAGAAAACCTGGTACTTTAAAAGTAAGGCCTGTAGCGCGTTGGCCGACGGAATCTGGGAACTCTCCTGAACGAGTCAAAGAAGATAGATGTTAGAAAGGAGCATAACAACAATTAGACATCCACCCAGTACAAATGCTGCAAAACTCACCCATAACCGTACGGTGGGAAATACGGTGACCCATATGATCTGTAAGGGTAACCATGGTAGGGGTTAAATGCTCCGCGTGGTGGACGCTGCTTCATCCCAGGGACATTAGTCCTCTTTGGTGAAACCTGACGAGCACAGGGTGAAGGTTGAGTTCCATTCAAGGGCAAGACACTGCCCAAAGAAGGTACTGGAAACTCGAATCTGTTGAGTATTTCTTACCTTGATCTGACGACCATGCAATTCAGATTCATTCATATTAAGAGCCTCCTGAACGGCTTCTTGCTCAAGAAATTCCACGTAAGCAAAGCCTTTTGGTTGTCCAAACTTGTCAGTCAAGATCGTCACTCTGTTGACAGTCCCGCAAGCTTGAAAATGCTGCTGCACTTCCTCCGGCGTACATGCATAATCAACCTGCAGTACATAATCATGTTAGAAGAACGAACTTGCACTGAATGTACATGAAAGATGAAGCAACAGACATTCAGCTATATAAATAACTGACACAAGAGCTTACTCGAAATTCATTTACCATGCTGGCACTAACGGAGTTTAAATAATTATATAGTTACAATCAGCTACTTAGAGCCACTAGTTAATGATATATATTGCTGGGTTTTTCGCTGCTACACAAGGCCAGGGTCAAAGTAGATAGGAAATGAAATGGTAACCAAGGGAAAGGTTATAGTATAATATATTTATTTAAGAAATAGCAGTACCCGATAGAAAACTAGAAATAATAAAATATTGCATAATTCGTAGGGAAATAGAGAAATTATTAAGTCATGAAAAATATGATTCACGAGGAAAATTCATGAGATGAAAGTTTTGTTGGAAAATAATGATAGCTTCGATTCCGAGAATGAAAAAAAAAAACTATTGACGAACATTTTATCTATAAGGTAATTGTGTCTGATGACTGATGTGGCGGGTGACAAATGGAAAAGTTATAAGTTGATAAACATGTAGAATGAAAAGCCAGACTCCATGTTAAAAACCTAAACTTGTGTGTGTGGAAGATGCAGTATCTAGAATATTTTGTTCTTTACAGTCTACACTGCAAGACATTCAAGAAAAGCAGTTCAAGAGAAGTTCGGTTAGGACCAAAGTACTGTTAATCTTCTTTTATCAAAGTACGTCGCCTTCTAAGGATCTTTAAGAAGACAAGGAGACGCAACTTCCATGTTAATACTCTCTCAAAAAACACTAACACGTTAATACCTTCAATAGCATTAAGTAAAGTTTTGTATTCTGCGGTTCCACATCTCACCATATGGGAGTACAATATCGGCAGTTTTACTTTCATTTAAAGTTAATAACCCTTGAAAACAAATGACACACACATTTACGGTAACACAGAAGCAAAGGCCTGCTTAGTTAAGGATAAATGATAAGGTGGCCATGATGAGAGGGGAAAGGAGCAGCATCAAAATGGGTTTGGTAACACAGTAGCACACAGTGAAAAGAGGCCGAGAAGCAAAAGAAAAGAGTCAACATAAGGCTCCCTTCTGATGGTACACTTACATGTCATACATATGCACCATTCAGACGACTCTCACTGGACCGGTGGTTAAGAATCACAGCAGGTCCAAGTCTCAAGCGCCACTTGCAAGTGTGTACAGCAGCTTTCTAGACTTCCTTTGCTTCTTCAGTGAGGCAGCCTATTCTATAATATATAAAAACTTGTTTTTTCTCTTCTTTTCTTTTCTTTTTCTTTCTTTCTTTCCTTTTCCTTTTTTCCTTTTTCTTTCTCCCCCATGACATATTTTTTTTCTTTTTTTGCAGGGATTCTTTTTTTTCTACCTACTACTAATAAGCACAAATACTAAAACACAAGATGGTACTGAACCATACGGACTTGATTTCAAAAGCCTACACCTGCGACCATCACCATTATTCAATTAATGCACCAGATCATTAAAATAGAAGAGAATGCCAACATAAAGAAATAATAGACTCAATTAAGCGACCACCACAACAGTGCAAAAACTACAAATACAAATTAACCTACGTTGTTCTGACTCTTTCAGAATGTTGTGAAGTAGATATATATATTGCCTGCTGACAGCAAAGACAGACAGGAATGAAACATTTCAAGACCACCAACCATGGCATACTACGCCTTGTAACATTTGAACATGTAAGAGAAGTGGATAATGAATCAGGCCTTTTAACATAGACATTTTTTACTAACTAGCGAGAGTATCAAAATATCTAATGAAGTTTTGGATTACCATATATTCATAAATCCACGCTCCACATTTTATTCTACATAACACAACAATAAGAATACCTTGGCAACAACTACATCTACTATAATGCAGACCGACATTCATGCGACCATGTGTGTGTGAGGAAAGAAAGAGCTTATGGAATCTTACATTGCCAACATATACAGAGCGAGCATCCACTTGCTCCTTTGCCTCAGCTGTAGCTGCATTGGCATCTCCTCCTACAAAAGATAATGAGTAACCGCATAAGAGAAGTGGTTGTAGGTACAGGCTGCAAGATAATGCAAGAAAAAACTGACAAGTGACAACAAACAATTCGCATTTGTGTTACAGAACCTACTGTAAGCACTAACATACCCATTAGATGTAAAAATGCACTAAACCCTAAATAAAAGGCTCATCCAGACAAATAGTAACAAGAGAGAGAGAGAGAGAGAGATTAGACCAATAAGCATAACCAGGAGAAATCATGTATAACCCTGCATAGTCATTTTGAAGACAGGCATAGCATTTATCCCACACCCAATAATTACCATAATCTCCCAATATAGATCCGTGCTAAAAAAATGAAACATGAGCAACACAAGTGTGAAACTACTCAAACGACAGAAGCAAGACACCACAACTACAGTGAAGTTATATCTTCATTTCACGCACTTAAGTCAGTGTTGGCGATATTCTAAAGTAATCAGAATTCACAAGAAATAGAATACTCGAGATAGATGAGTAATATATAGCAAAGAGAAAAGGGGTCCCAATAGTAGGATATAAAATACCAAAAACAGGGAGGATTTTTGGGAAATTACAGTAGTTCACATTGAAATTTAGCACATTTTTTTTTTTGAAGTGCATAGCCTGGGTATAAAAAGAAAAGGCATACAAAATTAAGCCCAAGAGAAAAGAATAAGATATGTAGAGTCCAGGTCAGGTCAGGACAAGATGCAGTGCAGGCAGCAAAAATTTACCTAAGTTACACAAGTTCATATTATGCAGAACGAACTAATAAAATAGCTAATGCATGATTGCAAACTCTGCGCATTTGCACTTTGCACTGTATGCAAAAGACACGATTCACCTAACCTGCCCCAAACTATACAGAACTGCGCATCAAGTAATGAACATGCGAGTTAAGAAGAACTTTGCAAGTTCACAATTACTGAGTAATCATAATAACAAAATAAAGAAACTCGTCAAAATTAAGGGGATCAATCCCAAGATCGTAACTTGATCAAATAGCCTAATGGCCAACTCTAAGCATGAGATCATCACAATGTATAGCCAAATAGACTCAAAGCGCCTAAACCAATCCCAAGTAGGAGTAAATCGCAACAAGAACAGCCGCGCGAGCACTGAAATAAAGTTAGGTAGACAGTGAACGCATCTAGAAGACAACCTTGCATCTCCTTGGCGACCTTGGCCTGCATCTCGCGGAGGGCGGCGGCCTCCTCCTCCATCTCCTTCAGCCTCCGCTTCATCTCGTCGAGCTCCTGCAGCTGCGAGAAAGCACAGCATCAGAGACCCAGACCTGGCTAGGGTTAGGGTTTAGCGCGGGGGACAAGGATCCATCCAGGGGGGTGGGGCTAGGGGTGGACCTTCGCCGCGTCGTCTCCGGCGGCGGTCATCTCGACGTCGCCTCCTTCCATGTCGCCTTCCACGGGGATCTCCTGGCCGTACACCTCGTGCTCCTCCTCGTCCATGGCGGTGCGCTCCCTTTGTCTCTTCGATCTAAACCCAGTTCGGTGGATTTGGTTTATTTTTGAGAAAATTTCAGTGGATTTGGTTCGGAGTAGGAGACGGAGCTGGTGGGCTCCGGTATGTTTCAGTTGGGCCTATGGGCTTTCGCATCATGGGCCGCTTGGTTGATAGCCCATTGGGCCTGAGCTGTAGGTGGGCTAGAGCATCGCAGGGAAAAGCGTCGGATGCATTCCCGCGACTTCTGGAATGTTCCGATCCGAGCGGCGCCCCGGCAAGTTCCTGAACCTTCTGAACCCTTCTCCAAGCTCTGCCACGGATATAAATCTCCAGAGTCTCCGGCGATCTGCGTCATTCTCACCGCAACAACATCCAGAAACATCCGACGACTACAAGCAGGGAGACAGTAGTTGGCTTGACATGGCTTCCATGGTGGCTTCCAAGAGGATCCCGCTGGTGCGCGCCATGGAGAAGCTGCTGGCCGCGTCATCAGCCCCTGGCGCCGGCTCTGCTCTCAGGCCCATGGCAGTCCGCGGATACAACGCCGGCGACCCTCTCCGCCGCTACGAGAGGGAGGAGTCAGACGAGGACACCCGCCGCGGCGCGCGCGACGTCGCCGTTCCCGGCATCTTCTCAGGTAGTCGTCATCTCGCGCCATGTCATTACCCTGCACTCGAGTCATTCCTCCGCTTCGCGATTTGATCCAGTTCGTCCAGTTCCAATCTCAGCATAATGCGTGACAGAGTTGTGCTTAACTTGATTTTCTTGTCCCGAAAATGCAGATGTGTTCCGTGATCCGTTCAGCGCGCCGCAGAGCCTGGGCCGGCTGCTGAGCCTGATGGACGAGGTGGCGTCCTCGGTGTCCCGCGCGGCGGCGCCGGTGCGGCGCGGCTGGAACGCGAAGGAGGACGAGGAGGCGCTGCACCTGCGGGTGGACATGCCGGGCCTGGGGAAGGAGCACGTGAAGGTGTGGGCGGAGCAGAACAGTCTGGTGATCAAGGGCGAGGGCGAGAAGGAGTCCGGGGAGGATGAGGGCGCCGCCGCTCCGAGGTACAGCGGCCGCGTCGAGCTCGCGGGGGACGTGTACCGGATGGACCAGATCAAGGCCGAGATGAAGAACGGCGTGCTCAGGGTGGTCGTGCCCAAGGTGAAGGAGGAGCAGCGCAGGGACGTCTTCCAGGTCAACGTGGATTAGGAGAGGGGTGGCTTTTTTGGAGTTTTGCGTCACGAAATCGCAGATCGCCTCGTGTTAGTTTTGCACTGTCGTCCAATAAACATTTTCCCTCGAAGGTTGTTTTTATGTGGTAAATCGAAAATTGTTTTTGTGTGGTAAATCGTGTTGGATGCAATGGTATGTGAAGTTTTTGTACGAGCACGAATCAATGGAAATGGCCTTCTCTGCGAAAATTTCATTCTGGCAACGCGCAAATTTCTGTAATTCAATGATTCGTGAGCTCATTCCCTCCATCCTCCCTCCCCCGTCATGCCTTGTTTGGTACTAGAGGTTTTGAGGGGATTGGGTGAGTGGAGGGATCCCCTCAAAACCTCTTCTATCCTAATCCCGTACAACCCTCTTGCTAAAAAACTCTTCTATCCTAATCCCGTACAACCCTCTTGCTAAAAAATGCCATTTGATAGGCAGGGTTTGGTATACAGATTAATCTTAACATTTTCAAGCAGCATGTAAAGCAAATCAATAGTGATTCTAAAAAGATTCAATTTTTTATAGCGGCACTGGAGCAACATCACAGTTACTACAATTTTGTGACAGCAAACAGCATGGCAATTGCAGCAAATGGAGCCTGTGCGTGACACCAAAACGTTCAAATCACAGTTACTACAATTTTGTGACAGTACAACCCATGATTTAGAACAATGTAGTTGTTGTCTGACATGAAACGCAACATAATTTAGATGTTGACAGCATCGCCTTGTACCATGCCTTGGAAGCGGCCTTGACCTTAGAAGCCTCTCTAAAAAAGACAACAGAGGTTGATTGTCAGGAGAACATATGATGCACATGAACATAAGAAACTTATTATTTGCATGAGAAGTTAGAGTAAATATACCCCATGCCAAATCTGCAATCTCTTGCTGTAGCCACATTATGGCCGTCTCTCGATCAACATCAGACGAAGTGAGAAAGGTTTCTCGGTTTTGAGGACATCTGAAGACTTTGAAAGCCTTGACTCTCTCGTGAGTTGCAATCTCACTCATGCTCTGTAGAACTACAATGCAATTGCTGATTGTGAATTTGTTCACATCTTTTGCATCGGCCCTTTCCTCCTCGGCTTGCTTCTCCTTCATCATCACATACCTCTCAACAACTCCAACCATCCCATCATTCTTGTTGGGCTTCTTCACAATCTTTTGAGGCTTTGTGGTCAGGAGAGGTGGATGCCGGGATAGTGGCCCCAGACGGTGGCGGTACGTCGAGGCGGCGGCCTCGGCCTCCCACCCGGTGATGGTACTATGGGGCCGGGTTGTGGCCAAGTGTGGATTGAATGGCATCTTGATGCTGTGCGGATAGCAGGTTCGTCGACCCGACTGCTGCGACTTCGGCTAATGCGAAGTTTCGTCATGTTTGCTATGTCGGGGCGGCGACCCCGGAGCAAGTGGGATTGGGTGGCGTCCTGGTGCTGTGCGGACAGCGGGCTCGTCGACCCTGACTTGTTTGACTTTGGACAATGCGAAGTTTCGTCCTGATTGCTACGTCGGGGCGGGGGCTCCGGAGCAGGTGGTGTGTATTTGTTGCGTTTGGTCGACTTGCGTCATGTGGGCAGGGGTTGCCTGTGAGGTTTTTTACCCGGTTTTCCATACTTGTATGGGCCTTCTGCTTGGGTACATCCCCACCCCCAAACTCAACCAAACTCAAACACGGTGACGGCTATGATTGATCCGTACCCCTTCGTGACGGACGATAGGATCGTCTTTATCTAATTTAATAAAGATTACTTAAGTTTTATTAAGGCCATGTAATAACTTGTATGGCCCAATTGGTGTGTACGTACACGTATGCAATTGTAGGCATACGAAATCCGTTACTCGTCTTTGTCATCGACTACCGGCGCCGGCCGATAGGATCAGTTCTCCTGAGATCCACCGCGGCGCGCAAGAGCGACGGCGACCGCGGCGCCAGCCGGCAAGAGTTACGGCGACATGTTCTCACTAGTACAAAATCTCAAATGGGAGACGGGAGCTATAGTCGGTCAAACCAAAATAAATTTCCATCCGTTTGGGACATATCTCCTCAAGCGGTTTTATTTTGTGGGCGTCTCTAATATTACCTGAGACGGCTGATACTGCTAGCCGTCTCCCATACAAAATATTTAGAGACGGCTAGAAATCTGCACCGTCGGTAGAAAACAGTAGAGACGGCTGAAAAATTACGCCGTCTGAGAAATAGCTCCCCCGCGCTAAATGAAAGGAAATGTACATTGAACACAGAGTGCGCGCGAAAACGTGAACAAAATCATGAACAGAGGATTGGTAATTAGTTAAACATATATTCAATCAAAGTTCATAACTTACTATTACAATTAGTAGCAAAATACAGTGAATTTGGTATCAAATTTTCACCGCACCGGCTGCCGGCGCCAACTCCTCCGATTCGATCGATCTTAGATAGTGCTAATTAATACGATCGATTGTCTATCCTAGCAAAATATGTACCGTGCGCCGCCCCTGCATAACTCGCGCGCGAATATGTTATCGGTTAATGGCTGATCGATCGATCGATCCCGGCCCCCGGCCGCGGATCGATCAAAGCTAGCTATCCTAACAGAATGTACTAATTAATAGCCAGATCTCGAGCTATATCTAATACTACTATAGCTAGAGATCGAGCTTAATTACCTAATACTAGATCGATCGTTAAACGAAAGGGCTGGGCAGAAAGATCTAGTCGTCATCCTCGATTGAGAATTCGCAGACGCCGTCCTCATGGTCGGGCATGTCCTCATCGGAGTAGGGCATGTAGTCCCCATAGAAGGCCGCTGGCATGCCCTCGTGGAGGTCGTCGTCGTCGTCGCCCGCCTCGGCGTCCGGCATGTCCTCGTCGGAGTCGCCGTCCTCGCCGCCCTCACCGTCCTCGCCTGCCTCTCGCGTATATCATCTGAAAGGGCATATTGTGATCCCCTATGTTTTGTGTGTTAGTTAACAACACTAAGATCTTAATCGGGTGCTAAGTGATGCAGGTGTCAGCTGTATAAAAATATGTGTGCATCAACACCAAAAAGAGAGAAGAAAAGAGCAGCCGGATTTTTGGTAGCCGGATATTCCGGAGTCTACCGGATTATCCGGTTTTGGCGAAGCAAACTGAAAAATGGCTAAGGACCAGAACGCAGATGCTACTGGAGGTAACCGGATATTTCCAAACCGGAAATTCCGATGGCGATCGGATTATCCGGTTCTGGCGAAGCAAAGTGAAAAATGGCTAAGGACCAGAACGCAGATGCTACTGGAGGTAACCGGATATTTCCAAACCGGAAATTCCGATGGAGATCGGATTATCCGGTTCTGGCGAAGCAAAGTGAAAAATGGCTAAGGAGCAGAACACAGATGTGATGTCTACGCACGCTTCTATTCTTGTAGACAGTGTTGGGCCTCCAAGTGCAGAGGTTTGTAGAACAGCAGCAAGTTTCCCTTAAGTGAATAACCCAAGGTATATCGAACTCAGGGAGGTAGAGGTCAAAGATATCCCTCTCAAGCAACCCTGCAATTAAGATACAAGAAGTCTCTTGTGTCCCCAACACACCCAATACACTTGTCAGGTGTATAGGTGCACTAGTTCGGCGAAGAGATATTAAAATACTATTGATATGGATGATTACAAGTGGTAATTGCAATCTGAAATAAAAATGGCAGCAAGCAAACATGTAGCAGAACTGGTTGTAAACGGTGTTTCAATGTTTGAAAATAAGGCCTAGGATCATACTTTCACTAGTGGACACTCTCAACAATAATAATATAATTGAATACATAAATACTTCCTCTTCACTCTGCTACTCCGAACTATTCTCCCGTTAGATAACGAACACCAATCCACTGCATAAGGCTATAAAAGCACGCCTCAAGTCTGTATTCCACCTCTAGGGCACCCCGCGCTGTCACTATGAGCGCCCCAAAATAGTACTAAACAAACGCCACAATATCATAGAGACATCCAACACAAGAACAACTCATGGCAAGTATTCGCATAATCTTTAATCCAAAGAGTCACACACGGTACGCACACTGTCAACTTCGCACCGTGGGACAAAGGTGACTCCGGAGTTTACATTAATAAAACCACTTGAGTAGCATATTCATAAGATTATGAAGAGTAACATCTATGGATTCAACTAGATTACAAAGCTCATGATCACATATAGATCACACCATGGGAGAGAGAGATGAACCACATAGCTACCGGTAGAGCCCTCGACCTCGATGGAGACTACTCACACATGGTCATGGTGATGAGGAGCTTGATGGAGAGGTGCAGCCCGGAGTGGAGGCGGCGGCCAGCGGCAGTGGCGGCAGCCCGTGGAGGCGGCGGCGGCCCTTGGAGATGGTGCTGGTATGGAGGAGGTTCTCCACCCCAAGACGGCTGCCTGGGAGGAGGAAAATTCGTGGTATGGGGGCCTCCCCACGAGTTAGGTTTCCTCTCCTTATATATGCTCTCGGATTCCCGTCATCTCCTTTAGGGTTTCGGTAGAGCGGCGATATCTGGAGCGTCCGAACTCGTAATTAGGCAAATTTTAAGTCCAGATCGATTGGCAGAAAATTCCCCGCAACTTTCGCGACTGGACTTTTTCAGTTTGACGTCGTATTCTGTCCGGTACGTGACAATCTCCGAAAAACGTTTTCAGACAGATTTCAGGAAGGTCCCGATTCGACTCCAACAAGGTTTCCTTTGCCCAATTTTGATAATTCCTACACATTAAAGTGTAAAACAAGAACATTGTGCACTTTGGCAACTATTAGTAGGTTAGTCCAATAAATGTCATAATATGATATAAAGTGTATATAAAACATGTAGCAATTAATATAAAACAAGCATGGAACATCAAAAATTATAGATACGTTTGAGACGTATCAAGATGCTACTGGAGGTAGCCGGATTTTTTGAATCGGATTTTCCTGATTGTAATCGGATAATCCGGTTAGCCGGATTATCCGGTTCCATCTTGAATCGGATTATCCGGTTCCCAGACTCTCCAACGGCCAGAATTCTGGGAGGGGTATAAATACCCCTCCACCTACCTCCAGCCAAGTAGCTCGCCCAGAATTGAAGTCCTCCATTATTGCAAGCTCAAGAATCACTAGATCTCCCAATCCCTCCACCCAAACTCGTTGATCTTTGGAGGATTGAAGGAGAAGGCCCGGATCTACTACTTCACCAAAGCGTTCTTCATTTCCCCCTCATTCACTTGAGGGATTCGAGCCTAGGGTTTCCACTAGGAAAACCTAGGCATCTTGTTGTACTTACTTGCTTGTTTCTTTTGTGTAGCAGGTGTTGTGGTGCTTGGGAGCCCCCATTCCTTTTGTGGGTTGAGCCTCAAGTTTGTTGTAAGGGCTCCGGATTTCGCCTTGAAGGATTCCGATAGTGGAAGGTGAACCGAGCTTTTGGGCAAGGTTCATCGGAGAATAGGGTGAGGCAATTTGTGGCGTTTGAGTTTGAAACTCACACCCCTCCAGCGAGACGTACTCCCCTAAAAAGGAGGAACTCAGGAATACATCCTTGTCTCCGCGTGCTTCCCGTTCGGTTACTCCTTACTTGCTAGCTCTTACTTGTATCGTGCTTAGTCTAGTGTTAACTTGTCATATAGGTAAATTCACCGTAGTTGCATATCTAGAGAATTTACCTTTGTGCCAAGCCTAAATTCGAAAAAGAGCTAAAAATTGAGTAGCACCTATTCACCCCCCCCCCCTCCTCTAGGTGGCCATACCGATCCTTTCAACTCGTATCAGAGCCTCGGCTCTTTATTCGGGCTTAACCGCCTAAGAGAAGTATGACCATCGATGAGCATGGAGTTGAGATACCCGATCTTCCCTCCGAGTCCACTTCGATTTCCGTGGAGGACTTCTAAAATGGACAAGTTGCAAGAGATCCAATCTTTCAAAGTCCAAGCCAAAATTGCACAAGACTCTCGTGCCCGTGCTATTGGAATGCAACAAGGAGCTTCACTTGCTTTGGAGGCCAAGGTGGTTGAACATAATGAAGATCAAGATTGTGAAGATGTGTCCTCCATGGACCCCGAAGAACTCAAGATTGCTCATAGGGACTATGTGGCTCTTGCGGCAAGGACCTTTTGGAAGAACCCATCCAAAGCTAAAGCTCAAGTGGAGCAAAAGTTCAAATCTAGTGGTTACAAGGAGGGCAACCCAAAAATGAAGACTTGCTTCAATTGCCAAGATAGATATCACTATGTTGCCGAGTGTCCCTATGAGAACCGTGAAGAACATGGAGGAAGGCTTGTTCTCAAGAATGCCTCAAAGTCCCCTAGCAAGAAACCTTTCTTCAAGAAGAACCTTCCCAACAAGAAGCCTCCTTCAAGAATGGTATTGGTGACAAGAGAGGAGTACATGTCCGGGGTGAGAGCATGAAGAGGAAACCACAAGTGAAGTTGCCGCTATTGCTATTACTTCATCAACATCACTTCTCTCTTTGAATCCCCCAATGAGAACATCCCATCCAATCCGCCAAGTGTCTCATGGCCAAGCCACCGAGGTATCATCTCCTTCCCCTCCAAGACTATAAATGAAATGGATGATCTTATGAGTCTTAGAGTAAAGGAAGAAAATGTTGCTTTGGATCGTTTCATGACTAACTTGCAAGGTGAAGCCAAGAAACGCTTTGAAGCTCTTATGAGCGATTATGGGCGGATTCAAGAGGAGCTTGATGAGAAGGAGGACTTGAAAGAGAGTATGCTAATGATATTGCCGCTCTCACCGTGGCTCTTGAGAAGAGCATGAGCTTCGTGTTTCTCTTGAAGAGAAACTTGAAAATCTTGATGAGTCACAAAATGCAATCTTTTCTCAAATCATTAAAGAACGTGACCATGCAATTGCAAAATATAAGCTTTCAAGAAAGAAAAGGTTGAATTTGGTGTTGGTCATGATAGACTAACCGAGGAGCTAGAGAAGCTCACCAAGGCTCACAAGGCCTTGGAGAGTGAACACTCTATTCACCAAGTCTTTTGAACAACTTCAAATTCAATCATCTAAAACAATGTTCCTAGTTCCTCTACTACTTCTTGTGATCATGCAAATGTCATTGAGGAAAATGCTAGGTTGAAGAGCGAACTTGCCAAGGCCTCTAGTTCCCAAAGTAAGCCTATTGATGATCTTTTGCAATGCAAAAGCCACACATTGGGAAAGAGGGTCTTGGTTATGTTGCCAAGAAGAAGAAGAACAAGAAGAAGGCCAAGCCCGCACAAGCAAAGAAGACTACCATTGCGAGTAGTGATGCCACAAGGGGCAACACTCCTCGTAGTGACTTTGCGGGACATGCTAACCCCAACTATATTCTTTATGTTGATTATTATGGGGATGTTATGCTAAATATGTTGGTCCTTATGATGGTTTCATTGCTTACTCTATTTGGGTTCCTAAGACCCTTGTTGCTAACAAAAGAGGACCCATTGCAAGATGGGTACCTAAAACCAAGCAATGATTTCTTGTAGGACTATGCTTCCGGTGGGTCGAAATGGGTGATTGATAGTGGATGCACAAGTCATATGACCGGAAGCAAGGAGATCATGACGGAGTTGAGACCAAATACAAATCAATCAACCGTCACTTATGGAGACAATCTAAAGCTAAGGTATCGGGCCTCGGCAAGGTGGTAGTAGCAAGGGATATCACCCTTGTGAATGTCATGCTTGTTGAGTCCCTTGGTTACAATTTAATGTCCGTTCGTGCACTTAATAAGATGGGTTTTGCCGTCCATTTTGATCTTGATATTGTGGTACTCATGTGGAGCAAGACTCTAAAGGTCGCTTTCGTTGGGTATGTTGAAATGAGTTGTTTGTGGTGACTTTTCGGAGTCTACCAACACTCAAGCAATGTGCCTTTTCGGAAAGGCCGACGTGGGGTGGTTGTGGCATCGCCGCTTGTCCCATGTCAATATGAGAACTTTGCAAAGTCTTCACAAGGGTGGCCACATTCTTGGACTAAAAGAGAATGTTTCTTTTTCTAGAGATCGTCTTTGTAGGGCTTGTGTTGAAGGAAAGATGCATGATTCTCCCCACCCAAGCAAGACCATCATTTCATCAACAAGGATATTGGAACTTCTTCATGTTGATCTATTTGGTGCCGTGCCTCAACCAAGTCTTGGTGGGAAGAAGTATTGTTTGGTGATTGTTGATGACTATTCAAGATTCACATGGGTTTATTTCTTCAAGTCGAAGAGTGAGACCCAACAAGCCGTCATCGACTTCTCCAATGAAGTTCAACGTCAACACAATGTCCTATATTGGCCATTAGAAGTGACAATGGCTCCGAGTTCAAGAACTACACCCTAAATGAGTTTCTTAGTGAAGAGGGAATTCGTCATCAATATTCCGCTGCGTATACCCCTCAACAAAATGGTGTAGCCGAGAGGAAGAACCGGACCCTTATGGATATGGCAAGGTCTATGTTGGCGGAGTTCAAGACCCCACTTTTCTTGTGGGCCGAGGCCATCTCCACGGCATGTCACTCATCTAACCGCTCTACTTCCGCACGGGAAAGAAGTTCACTCCATATGAAATGCTTACCGGCAACAAGCCCAATATTTCCTACTACCGGGTGTTCGGTTGTAAGTGTTTCTATAAGATCAAAGGTTATCGTTTATCTAAATTTGAGTCTAAGGCTTTAGAGGGTACTTTTGTTGGTTACGGTGCCGAATCCCACACTTATAGAATCTACGACAAGTCCTTCGGGACCATTGTAGAATCTTGTAGTGTGGAGTTCGATGAGAATGACGGCTCCCAAGTGGCGCAATTTCATGTTCGTGATGTAGATGATGAGGAACCTCAAGATGCAATAAGGCGAATGGGCGTGGGATTCTTTCGCCCAATCGAGATCCACCATGAGGCGCCTCAAGAAGGACCAAGCTCCACCCATGTGGAGCATTCATCATCACAAGTGGAAACCGCACCATCCGATGGAGCAAATGATGCACCAAGCCAAGAACAAGTTCAAGACCCTCCTCAAGTTGATCAAGTTGCTACGCAAGAACCAAGTTCTCCAATTATTGATGCTAGCCATGATCAAGACCAAGGTCCATCTTCTCCTTCTAGTGATGAAGGTGTGCACATTGAAGACCAAGGTCATCATTCCGGTCAAGACGGGGACACAAATGATCAAGATGATCAAGAGATTCCTCCAAGCTCTCGTGAGGAGATCGACACCCGTCGTCATGCAAGAAATGTCAAGACCATGGAAAGAAGACAACACTTGTTGGAAATATTATTGGTGATTTGAAGAGCAAGGTTGTGACTAGAAGACAATGTGCAAACTTTAGTGAACATCAAGCACACATATCCATGGTGGAACCAAAGAAAGTCTTTGAAGCTATTGAAGATCCGGATTGGTTGAATGCAATGCATGAAGAGCTCAATAACTTCAAGCGCAACAAGTGTGGAAGCTAGTTGAGAAGCCAAAGGAGTGCCGCAATGTTATAGGCACTAAGTGGATATTCAAGAACAAGCAAGATGAACATGGCATGGTGGTGAGGAACAAGGCAAGATTGGTGGCTCAAGGGTACTCTCAAGTTGAAGGCATTGATTTTGGAGAGACCTATGCTCCCGTGGCTCGCCTTGAGTCCATCCGTATCCTCCTTGCATATGCATCTCATCATAATTTTATCTTGCAACAAATGGATGTGAAAAGTGCTTTTCTAAATGGTCCACTTAAAGAATTAGTATATGTTAAGCAACCACCGGGTTTTGAGGATCCCAAACTCCCTAACCATGTCTACAAGCTCGATAAGGCGCTCTATGGACTTAAACAAGCTCCACGTGCGTGGTATGAGCACCTTAGAGAGCTTCTAGTAGACCGTGGATTTGAGGTTGGGCAAATCGATCCCACTCTCTTTACCAAGAGAGTAAAAGGGGAGCTTTTCATATGCCAAGTCTATGTGGACGATATTATCTTTGGCTCAACTAACAAAGCTTTCAATGATGAATTTTCAAAGCTTATGACCGATAGGTTTGAGATGTCCATGATGGGAGAGTTGAAGTTCTTCCTTGGTTTTGAGATCAAGCAATTGAGGGGAGGGACTTTCATCTCTCAAACTAAATATATCCAAGACATGCTCAAGAAGTTTGATATGATTGGTGTCAAGGAGAAGCGCACACCAATGGACACAAAGGTTCATCTACAACTTAACCCAAAGGGTATAGATGTCGATCAAAAGGTATACCGTTCCATGATTGGTTCTTTGCTCTATCTTTGTGCATCTAGACCCGATATTGTGTTGAGTGTAGGGGTGTGTGCAAGGTACCAAGCCGCTCCTAAAGAAAGCCACATGGTGGCGGTCAAAAGAATCCTACGATATTTGATTCATACCCCAAAGTTTGGTTTGTGGTACCCCAAGGACAAGGTTTTCTCTCTTCGTGGGTACACGGACTCGGATTGGGCCGGTGATCAAGATGATAGGAAGTCAACTTCCGGGGCTTGCCAATTTCTTGGTGGTTCCTTGGTGAGTTGGTCTTCCAAGAAGCAAAATTGTATATCTCTCTCCACCGCCGAAGCCGAGTATGTGGCGGCCGCAAGTGCATGCACCCAATTGTTATGGATGAGGCAAACTTTAAAGGAATACGGTGTCAATTGTGACAAAGTGCCTCTTTTATGTGACAATACAAGTGCTATCAGATTGCCCACAACCCGGTGCAACATTCAAGAACCAAGCATATTGAGATTCGTCATCATTTCATTCGAGATCATGTTGCCCGAGGTGATATTGAGCTAAGCCATGTTCCCACAAGAGATCAACTTGCCGATATTTTCACGAAGCCTCTTGATGAAGCAAGATTCACCTATTTGAGGAATGAGCTAAATATCGTGGATTCAAGGAGCTTGGCTTGACTATTTTGCATACACACCTATGTCTTGACTATCTATTGTGTTTAGGTGTAGGCATGGACATAGGGGGAGTGCGGTCCTAATACATTGGACTATCCCTCCCCCCATTATGCCGACATTAAGAACTCATTTGCTTCTCTATATTCATTCTTTGAATTGTGAGCTTAAATGACGAGTAGTGGCCGTGAACCCAAGATATATCTTCGCGGTGTCACACCACATACACTCATACATGGTGGCCTAGGCCACCGCCCTCTCTTTGTGAGGTGTTGGACTTATATGGTTCTTATTTGGGTCTTAATTGAAACTTTTGGATTTGTTGGTTCTTAGTTGTCTTTATGGAAAACACACTCAAATTTGGCATTTGTTTGTTTGAATCTTGCAAAGATGAGTGTGAAGTACCATCTTCAGTTTGGCTATCTAAAACCCAAGCCTATCTTATCTAAAACTCTCATCTTTCTTGCACACAAGTCTTGTTTGAAACTGGATGAAAGGGGGCAGCAGGCCTAAATTTCTATGCTTTTTATGGAAATTTTGAGACCGGATTATCCGGCTCCTTTTCGGACCAGAATATCCGGTGGATCGGAATTTCCGGTCCGAGTTCGGACCGGAATATCCGCTTCTGCGGTTTGTCGCGTTTTTAAGGAGACCGTCGGGGTGAAGGCCTCATTCGAGACCTTCTTCCACCCCCGATCGGTCTCTCTCCTCTAGCGCCGCCGCCTGCCGTCCCCGCGCCACTCCGGCGACTCCCTCCACCGGATTTGCCAGATCTTGACCGGATCTGGTGCTCCTCCTCTCCGGTCATCTTCTCCTCCAAGCTGTTCCTCAAATGGATGAGGGTAACTCTCACACTTTTGAATCTAGGGTGCTTTGTTCCCTTCAACTTTGTGGAGTTATTTGTTTTCAATCTTGGACTAGATGTTGCCTAGTTTCATTCCCTGCATACTGGAACACTAGGCTAGCATTCACATGTGTAGATCTATCTTTTAGACCTAGGTCTCGAATCAAAATTTTCTGAAAAATCCCGACCGGATAATCCGGTTCTGTCAAACCGGATAATCCGGTTTTGACAGTTTTGTTCAGAATTCTTCTGATTTGCCTAGGCCTAAGTTCTATCGACCTATGGATGCTCTCCTAATGTACCCTGTATCATTTCCTTCTGCTAAGACTTGTGCGTGCTTATCTTTTGCTATCTATCTATTGCTTCTTCACAGGTGATTCGAGTATGCCTCCCACGAAGTCGCTTGAACGCAATAGGACAGCTGTGAGGAAGGTTCCCGCAAAGAAGGCTGCTTCCAAGCCTCCAGCTCCTGCTTCTAAGAAGAGGAAGGGTAAAGAACCAAGGCAAAACTATTGGGAGATGAACCGCATTGACTATGCTCAGCTTCGACAACGCGATTGGTACACAAGGGTTGAAAGGGATAATGACATTGAGGATCCTCACTTTTGGTGCATGGAGCAGCTCTACATTCATCAGGATATTTATCTGAACTATAAGCATCCCATTCGCCCAATGCTTCCCATCAAATTGCAGGCTCTCAAGGACAAGGCCAGTTACACTCAAGCAGCGCATGTGGTGGAACAGTTTAGCCTAGTTCGTCTCATGGAAACTCAGTGTGATTTCAGTGTACCTATGGTGCTGTAGTTTTTTGCTACTCTTGTGATCAAGAATGATCCTGTCAGGACCATCAAATGGATGACAGGAACAACTCAGTGTGAGTCTAACTTCCAGCGTTTTGCCACTGTCCTTGGGTACAAGTTCCGTGGTGATCCCCCTCTTGGCCATCGCATGCATGATGTAGAGAAGCCCAACAGGAACAAGGTTATGGCAAACATGTATGGTCTGGGTGGTCACATTGGCAAGAAGGAAGGCCTTCTCCCTCTCTATGATCAGATTGTGACTATTTTCCGATCCAACATTGCTCCAAGTGAAGGAAACAACGATGCAATCACAAGCCCGCTGATCAACTTGCTCTCTCTTGCTGAAAAGTGTATTGCGAATCAAAACCCAGCTCGTGACTTCAAGGTGGATGTTATGGATTTTATTTTCAATGAGATATATGATGCCATGGTAGATGGGACCACTGTTCCTTATGCTCCCTATGTGATGCTGCTCATCAAGGACACCTTGCGGAACCAAGATTTTAGTAAAGTGGATGTGGAGTCTCATTACTTCAAGAAAGTGTATAACAAGAAGAACACATCTACTGCTGCTCCTGCCCCTGCCCCGGCCAGAGACTCTTTCATGAGAGATGCACGCATTTCTGGTGCCTCCCGTCAAGCAACTGCACCTCCCTTTGCACCCAAGTCCAAAAAGCTCAACTGGTTCCAGAAACATATCCTGTGCATGAATGTTGACATCCGCCATGGCCAATATGATGCTTATTGTACAAGTCAGAACATCCTCAAGAGACTCCCTAGCCAGCCCGGTGACCCTCCTGTGTCAGATCCTCTCTCCTATGACAGCTGGAACGCCAATGCTCAGACCCCTTGGGTTCAAATGGAGAAATACCTGCTTGAGTCATCTTCTTCCCATCCTTCTCGCTCTCATGCCACTGCTCATGATGAAGATGATGATGACACTGAGGCTGAGTATGAAGATGATGGTGCCGAAGACGATGATGAGGTTGATGGTGATGAAGACTACGAGTCTGAGGAGTGATCCCTTTGGGGCGTAGCATCGCTCTTCTCTCCTTTTTGGTGTTTCGATGCCAAAGGGGGAGAAGTAGTTCTATTAGGATCTACGTGTGGGATTCGCATGGGTTCGGGCACAAGCATATGCATTTATCACTCTTCTTGCGCTTGTGTCCATTTATCTCTTATTTGTGAGCTTTGAACCTCTTGGTAGTTTTATGTGCGAGACATATGGATTTCTATTATGTACGGTTGAGTCTACTTTATATTGTGCTATGCTCTCTATGGATTGTTTATATCTATCTTTATGCACAAGGTATGCCTTTTTCTCTAGTCGCAATCTAGTTTGTGATATGTCTCATGTTGTTGTATCTTGTCGGAGATCGCTTCTCTCTATATGTGTGTAATTGCATTCCAAGGCAAACGAGTTATATGCACACATCTAGGGGGAGTCCTTTTTTAGAACATGATCTAGTTGTGAAACTTTATTGCAAATCCTAGTGTTGTCATCTAACACCAAAAAGGGGGAGATTGGGCATATTGTGATCCCCTATGTTTTGTGTGTTAGTTAACAACACTAAGATCTTAATCAGGTGCTAAGTGATGTAGGTGTCAGCTGTATAAAAATATGTGTGCATCAACACCAAAAAGAGAGAAGAAAAGAGCAGCCGGATTTTTGGTAGCCGGATATTCCGGAGTCTACCAGATTATCCGGTTTTGGCGAAGCAAACTGAAAAATGGCTAAGGACCAGAACGCAGATGCTACTGGAGGTAACCGGATATTTCCAAAACGGAAATTCCGATGGCGATCGGATTATCCGGTTCTGGCGAAGCAAAGTGAAAAATGGCTAATGACTAGAACGCAGATGCTACTGGAGGTAACCGGATATTTCCAAACCGGAAATTCCGATGGAGATCGGATTATCCGGTTCTGGCGAAGCAAAGTGAAAAATGGCTAAGGACCAGAACGCAGATGCTACTGGAGGTAGCCGGATTTTTTGAATCGGATTTTCCTGATTGTAGCCGGATTATCCGGTTCCATCTTGAATCGGATTATCCGGTTCCCAGACTCTCCAACGGCCAGAATTCGGGGAGGGGTATAAATACCCCTCCACCTACCTCCAACCAAGTAGCTCGCCCAGAATTGAAGTCCTCCATTATTGCCAGCTCAAGAATCACTAGATCTCCCAATCCCTCCACCCAAACTCATTGATCTTTGGAGGATTGAAGGAGAAGGCCCGGATCTACTACTTCACCAAAGCGTTCTTCATTTCCCCCTCATTCACTTGAGGGATTCGAGCCTAGGGTTTCCACTAGGAAAACCTAGGCATCTTGTTGTACTTACTTGCTTGTTACTTTTGTGTAGCAGGTGTTGTGGTGCTTGGGAGCCCCCAATCCTTTTGTGGGTTGAGCCTCAAGTTTGTTGTAAGGGCTCCGGATTTCGCCTTGAAGGATTCCGATAGTGGAAGGTGAACCGAGCTTTTGGGCAAGGTTCATCGGAGAATAGGGTGAGGCAATTTGTGGCGTTTGAGTTTGAAACTCACACCCCTCCAACGAGACGTACTCCCCTAAAAAGGAGGAACTCGGGAATACATCCTTGTCTCCGCGTGCTTCCCGTTCGGTTACTCCTTACTCGCTAGCTCTTACTTGTATCGTGCTTAGTCTAGTGTTAACTTTTCATATAAGTAAATTCACCGTAGTTGCATATCTAGAGAATTTACCTTTGTGCCAAGCCTAAATTCGAAAAAGAGCTAAAAATTGAGTAGCACCTATTCACCCCCCCCCCTCTAGGTGGCCATACCGATCCTTTCATCATCCCCGTGACCGAAAAACAGAGGGGGACGCTTCGAAGAAATATTCCGCCGCCGTCTCGGGGCGGAAACCACAGAGAGAGAAAAGCTCTCCGGTAGGGAGAAATCTGCCGGTGAAATTCCCTCCCGGAGGGGGGAAATCATCGCCATCGTCATCGTTATCGCCACGGGCTTCATCGGGATCATAATCCACACCATCTCCACCGCAGTACCATCATCACCGCCACTCCACTTCGTTCCGCTGAGACATCTAGGGTTCCTCCTTGTGTAGTTTATTGGGGATTACTTTCCCGGTGTTGATTACTTGTTGTAGTTGATGCTAGTGAGTTTTACCGATGAATTACTTTTATGTCCAGATTGTTGTTCATCACTTTATCACCTCTTATCATGATCCATATGATGTCTCGTGAGTAGTTCGTTTAGTTCTTGAGGACATGGGAGAAGTCTTGACACTAGTAGTGGAATTATGTTGAGTAGTATTTAATAGTTTGATGCTTAAGTTGTGGTGTTATCCTTCTAGTGGTGTTATGTGAACGTCGACTACATAATACTTCACCTTTATGGGCTTAGGAGAATGCATTGTGTATTTAGTTTGCTTATTGTGGGGTTGCGGGAGCGACAGAAACCTAAACCCCCATTGGTAAACTATTGCGCAAGGGAGCGCAGGATCCCAGAGTTTAAAGTTGTGGTTAGTTAATTCTTAAATACCTTCTTGCATTTGCGGATGCTTGTAGGAAGGTTTAATCACAAGTGTGTATTTGTCCAAGTAAGGGCGGTACATTAGCATAGGTTCACCCACACAACACTTATCAAAATATTAAATACTAAGCAGCGATATGAAGCGAAAGTGACTTGACGAAATCCCCGTGTGTCCTCAAGAACGTTTTAGCCATCATAAGTAACACCACCGGCTTGTCTTTTGTGCTAAAAAGTATTGGGCCACTCTCTGAAATTATTATTGCTCTCTTTTATTTACTCGCACTTTATTTACTTGCTATTATAAAACCCCATAAAAACTTGTCTTTTAGTATTCGCAGTGAAACCTTGCACGAAACTACTTGCCAGCACCTTCTGCTCCTCGTTGGTTTCGACACTCTTATTTATCGAAAGTATTACGATACACCCCCTATACTTGTGGGTCATCAAGACTATTTTCTGGCGCCGTTGCCGGGGAGTGAAGCGCTATTGGTAAGTGGAATTGGTAAGGAGAACTTTTATTGTAAGAGCTATTTTTATTTCTGCATGTTGCTTTATTTAATTATGGAGCCATCTGCTTTTGAATTAATGTTTGGAGACACCCTCTCCACTGCTCTTGTGGCAACAAGGGGTCCTCCACCTATTGAAAGTATTCCATTTAAAATACCTATGGGAATTGTTGATCGTATTATGAGTAACCGTTATGCAGGAGATGGAACTGTCCATCCGGGTTACCACTTGTTGTTTATGAAGAATTATGTAGCTTGTTTAATATTGCAGGTGTTCCTATAGAAGTAATCATGAGGAAATTGTTTTCATTGTCACTGAAGGACAAAGCTTTGGAGTGGTATAGGCTACTGGATAATTCTCATCTTTTAGATTGGAACAAAATTATGCCTCTCTTTTATTCTAGATTTTATCCTCTTCATGAAATACACCAAGATAGAAATTATATTTATAACTTCTGGCCACGCAATGGAGAAAGTATTGCCCAAGCTTGGGGTAGATTGAAATCTTTGATACTTAAATGTCCCATTCATGACATTCCTCGAGAGATCATTATTACTAATTTCTATGCAAGACTCTCTCGTCCTGATAAAGACTTACTTGATGCTTCGTCTGGTGGATCTTTTACCAATAAGAAGGTTGGAGATAAATGGGGCCTTCTTGAAAGAATTCAACGTAATACTGAAGATTGGAAAATGGACAAAGGTAGTGAATCAGGTATATTTTATGATTATGAATGCATTAAAGCTTATGGTGAAACTTCTGATTTCTATGAGTTTAGTGCTAAATATGGGCTTGATTCTCAAATTATTGTTGATCTTTTTAAATATTTTGCGTCTTATATCAATATTCCTAAGCAAAAGTGGATAAAGTATCATGAACCTATTAGGGAAATTGAAATTACTCCTATTCCTGATGACCCGATTCCTAATGATGCAATTCAAGTTCATACCTTTGATTCTATTTTACCTGCTCCTTATGTTGAGAAATTGCCATTTCCTGTTAGAGTAAAAGAACATTCTATGATAACTAGTGTCCTTAATAAAAGTGAAAAGAAACCAAAACAACCTGATGAACAATTGAAAGTTAGCTCTTCGGTGGCTTTAGTTAAGGATCTTATTGTAGAGAATGTTGAAGGAGGTCATATAATCTTTTGTGAGGATGCTTCTAATATTGTTAGACCACCAAAAGGAAAAGGTAGAAAAGTTGGTACTCCTGTTATTTCTGTGAAAATTGGTGATCATTGCTATTATGGTTTATGTGACATTGGTGCTAGTTCGAGTGCTATTCCTTTTTCTCTTTATCAAGAAATAATGCATGAAATTGGAGATTGCGAGATTGAAGATATTGATGTGGTTATTCAGCTTGCTAATAGAGAGACTATCTCTCCCATTGGTATTGTCAGAGATGTTGAAGTCTCATGTGGTAAGGTTAAATATCCCGCTGATTTCCTTGTGCTTGGTTCAGTTGCAGATAAATCTTGTCCTATTATATTTGGTAGACCCTTCTTGAACACATGTAGTGTTGTCATAGATTGCAAGAAAGAAAAAGTTTTTACTAAGTTTGGTGGAGATAGTTATGAATTTAATTTTTCTAAATTCACTAAACAACGTCATGCCAAAGAATTACCAAATGAGGACAATAAAATTCAAAGACTTGCTGCTATTGTTGTTGCTCATAATGATCATTTGCAGCAATTTATGGAAGAACATGAAAGCGAGGTATTTATGCAAGAAAGGGATGAGTTGGAGAACATTTTTCTTAATCAGCCTGCAATTCTTAAACATAATTTACCTGTTGAATCTTTAGGGATGCCTACACCTCCTAAGGGAGATCCTGTTTTTGAACTTAAAACTCTTCCAGATGATCTTAAGTATGCATATTTAGATGAAAAGAAAATTTATCCTGTTTTATTAGTGCTAAACTTTCAGGACAAGAGGAAGGAAGATTATTGGAAATACTTCGTAAACATCGAGACGCCATGGGATATACCTTGGATGATCTCAAGGGAATTTCTCCAGCTATTTGTCAACATATAATTAATCTCGAGCCGGATGCGAAGCCCGTCGTTGATCATCAACGGAGATTAATTCCTAAAATGAAAGAAGTGGTAAGGAACGAGGTATTGAAATTGCTAGAAACAGGTATAATTTATCCTATTGCTGATAGTAGGTGGGTTAGTCCTATGCATTGTGTTCCTAAAAAGGGAGGTATGACTGTTGTTGCAAATGATAATAATGAACTTATTCCACAAAGAACTATAGTTGGTTATAGAATGATTTTAGAAAGGTTAATAAAGTTACTAAAAAAGACCATTACCCTTTACCTTTCATTGATCAAATGCTAGAAAGGTTATCTAAGAACACTCACTTCTGCTTTCTTGATGGTTATTCTGGGTTTTCTCAAATTGCTGAGACATCAAGATCAAGAGAAAACTACTTTTACATGTCCTTATGGAACTTATGCTTACAGACGTATGCCTTTTGGTTTATGTAATGCTCCTGCTACCTTTCAAAGATGCATGTCTGCTATTTTTCATGGCTTTTGTGAACAAATTGTGGAAGTATTCATGGACGATTTCTCCGTCTATGGAACTTCATTTGATAACTGCTGCACAATCTCGATAAAGTTTTGCAGAGATGTGAGGAAACAAACCTTGTTCTGAATTGGGAAAAGTGCCACTTCATGGTTAATGAAGGTATTGTTCTTGGACATAAAATTTCTGAGAGAGGTATTGAAGTTGATAGAGCCAAGGTTGAAGCTATTGAGAAGATGCCTTGTCCTAGGGACGTTAAAGGTATACGCAGTTTCCTTGGTCATGCTGGTTTTTATAGGAGATTTATAAAAGATTTCTCTAAAACTTCAAAACCTCTTACTAATCTTTGCAAAAAGATGTTCCTTTTGTGTTTGATGATGATTGCAAAGAAGCTTTCGAAATTCTAAAAAAGGCTTTAACAACTGCTCCTATTGTTGAACCTCCTGATTGGAATTTACCTTTTGAGATTATGTGTGATGCTAGTGATTATGCTGTGGGTGTTGTTCTTGGACAGCGCATTGATAAAAAACTGAATGTCATTCATTATGCTAGCAAAACTCTTGATAGTGCTCAAAAGAATTATGCTACTACTGAAAACGAATTTTTGGCTGTTGTGTTTGCTTGTGATAAGTTTAGACCTTACATTGTTGATTCAAAAGTAATTATTCACACCGATCATGCTACTATTAAATATCTTATGCAAAAGAAAGATGCTAAGCCTAGACTTATTAGATGGGTTCTTTTGTTGCAAGAATTCGATTTGCATATTGTTGATAGGAAAGGTGTTGATAATCCCGTTGCGGAAAATTTATCTAGGATGGAAAACGTACTTTATGTTCCTAACCCTCTTAACGATAGTTTTCCAGATGAACAATTGGCAGCGATTAAGGTAAACTCTTTCGAGAATGCATGGTATGCCGATTATGCTAACTTTATTGTTTCCAAGTTTTTGCCTCGAATTTTACTTATCAACAACGGAAGAAATCTTCTATGACTTGAGGCATTATTTTTGGGATGACCCACACTTATACAAAGAAGGAGTGGATGGTATTATTAGACGTTGTATTCCCGAGCATGAGCAAGGAGAGATATTGAGAAAATTCCATGTAGTCCTATGGTGGGCATCATGCTGGAGATAGGACGGCGCACAAAGTTCTATAATCAGGTTTTTATTGGCCTACCCTTTTTAAAGATGCAAGGAAATTTATTTTATCTTGCAATGAGTGCCAAAGAGTTGGCAATATTAATAGACACAATGAAATGCCTATGAATTACTCTCTTGTTATTGAACCTTTTGATTGTTGGGGATTTGACTTTATGGGTCCTTTTCCTACTTCACATGGTAATTCTCATATTCTTGTTGCTGTTGATTATGTCACTAAATGGGTAGAAGCTATACCAACTCCTAGTGCTGATCATAAAACCTCCTTGAAAATGCTTAAAGATGTTATTTTTCCTAGGTTTGGTGTACCTAGATATCTTATGACCGATGGAGGTTCTCATTTTATTCATGGTGCTTTTAGGAAAACTCTTGCTAATATGATGTTAATCATAGAGTGTCTTCACCCTATCACCCTCAAACTAGTGGACAAGTGGAGTTAACTAATAGGGAGATTGAATTAATCTTGCAAAAGACTGTTAACAAATCTAGGAAGAATTGGCCTAAGAAACTTGATGATGCTTTATGGGCTTATAGAACTGCTTATAAAAATCCTATGGGAATGTCTCCTTATAAATGGTTTATGGAAAAGCTTGTCACTTACTCTAGAGTTAGAACACAAAGCTTATTGGGCAATTAAAGAACTTAATGATGATTTAAAACTTGCTGGTGAGAAAAGATGCTTCAAATGAGTTCTCTAGATGAATGGAGGAGTGAAGCTTATGAAAATGCCAAGTTATTTAAAGAAAAAGTTAAGAAATGGCATGATAAAAAATTTTGAAAGGGAATTTAATGTTGGAGATAAAGTGTTATTGTATAGGTCTCGTCTCAGATTTTTTGCAGGAAAACTCCTATCTAAATGGGAAGGACCTTTTATTGTTGAAGAGGTTTATCGCTCCGGTGCTATTAAAATTAATTCATTTAAGGGAGACAAACCACAAGTGGTCAATGGTCAAAGACTCAAGCATTATATTTATGATGACCCTCTTAAAAAGACGTTGATATAATACAAGTGGTGACTCCCGAAGAATTCATCAAAAATGAATACCAGAGGATCCAGAATCAGAATTGGAATAGGTATCAACTCTAGTAAGTAAATCTCCTCGGAAAATTCCAGAAAAATTATATTCGTCGTTTTTAGGAAATATCATAAAATTGGAATCAAAGAAGAGACGGAGTCGGACACCACGGTGCCCAGGTGACCCCTGGGCGCGGTCCAACCTGGGCCGCGCCTGGCCCAACCTAGAGCCCCTCGTGCTCGTTTCCGACTCCGCCTCGACTTGTTGCCTTCCTTTTTTTCGGAAATTTTTGCTATATATTCGCCCGGATCTTCCGAGGTCCGTATCTCGTGCTTTCGATGTTTTCTTTTTCGAGCTATTTCTGCCAGGATTCCCAAGCTCTAAAAGCATGTCATCTCAACGATCGTGTGGGGAGGACAATGCGGCTAGGCGCCGGCGTGAACTCCAGCGTGATGTGAGTCGCGGAACCTTTGTCGGCTGGGCGACGAAAGAGGAAATTGCTGCTAGGCGGGCTGACATGGATCGGAGCGTCGGAGAAGAAGTGAGGAGGATGCCACCACGCCAACAGGGAGAACAAGATGCCGGAGGATCAAGGCCAAGCAACCCAACCTTTGTGGGATCAATTAATCCTCAACGTGTTTTCTCTCATAATATGCAGGGAGCAATCCCACCCAAACCAGATCTGCGATCTTGTCCTGCAGTGGCTGAAGCACTTCGAGTCACGGATGAGTTTTGTGACCAATATCGAGTTCTAAGAGCGGAGGTGGAGATACTTCAAGATGAGAACAATAGACTTCGTCGGATGCTTGAACGCTTCTTGACGCCAATTGTTGTGGTCCCTCCGTCACCACCAAAGGAGTAATTCGTCATGGGTAATGGCACTCCCTTGGCTTGTTCCAAGCTTGGGGTAATATCATTATCTTTTATCTTTTATATTTTTAGTAGAGTGTCATATCATGAGTAGAGAAGTTATCATATGAGATAGGTTGCAATATGGAAGTATCGTTCCTTTAGTCAGCTATCCTTGTATCCGTTGGTGTGAGTTTGTCTATGATGGAATATTAATGAGAAGTTTTGCTTATTTTTCCGCACCTTTTATTTTAGCATTGCAATCTATTTTATGTGCTGATCTTGAGGGAAGTGTTGGCTTACATTAGGTGTAGCAAGTAAATCTTTTTGAGTTGTGGCAAACTTGGTAATAGCTTTGACACTTTAGTATAGAGAAAGTTTTTTATGCAAAATAGTCACCTTGGTTACCCTTTTTCTTGCTTGTTAGCTCTCTAGCGTTGTATTCTTGCAATTTAGAATTTGATAACCAACTAGGGAAACAGTTTACAATGCATGATTTGTCTTGTTGCTATATATACTTGCTTGTATCTCTTAACTCTGGTGTTTGCTAAAAAGCCTTGCTAGCCTAAAGCCTTGTACTGAGAGGGAATGCTTCTCGTGCATCCAAAACCCTGAGCCAAAACTTTCCAAAGTGTCCACCATAACTTGCTACATGTGGTATTTCGCTGCCATTCTAAGTAAATTAGTCATGTGCTACCTTTAAATATTCAAAATACTCCATTTTTGTGCCATTGTTTTCAGCTCATGAGGACGTAGTAGTTGGGTTTATCATCTTCCGTGCCAAATAAGTTTATTTTGACTTGCATGCTTCATCTTCTCGTCAACAAATTGCACATTGTTGGTTAGTCCAATATCAGAAATAAAATAATAAGGCACTCCTCCATGGATATGTGATTGATGGAAGGCACCCGGGGATTCAGTTAGCCATGGCTTGTGTAAGCAAAGGTGGGGAGGAGTGTCAAAATATGTATAAATAATAAGTATGATATCTCGGAACCGCTCTTAAAACTTATTTGGTATGGAAGATGTTAAGACCGCTATTGCTATTCGTTGACGTAGACAAACACTCCTCAAAACAATTTTAACTTCAGTTTTCGAAAAGTTAAAAAGCTCTAGCACATGATTTAATCCCTGCTTCCCTCTGCGGAGGGTCTATCTTTTACTTTTATGTTGAGTCAGTATACCTATCCTTCTTATTCTCCACAGGCAAGCATTTAGCGTTGTGAGATACAATCAATTATATTGTAGCAATGAGCTTAATTATGTTTTATTGTAAGGTGCATTTTTCCTTTTTGTTGGCATTCTAATTCTAATTGCAGGCACACAACTCTAGAGGTTCACAATGTAACAACTTTAATATAAGGATCCTTTTGAAATTTAAAATATGATGAACAAGAGAGGTTGTCACAACTCAAGTAAGCTTTTCTTGATCTACCTTTACATGTATGATCATCTTCTTCGGTTTCAAGTCAAGTTTTATAAGAAAGGTTGCTGTGTATAATGCATGAGTGTTTGTTGATTAAGTGATGCTTCACGTTCGTATTCTTTATTATCGACACTTTCACTCCATAAACATGTGGTCATGTTTACCGAGCTCAGTTTTCGATTGGGGACAAGCGAGGTCTAAGCTTGGGGGAGTTGATACGTCCATTTTGCATCACTATTTTATATCATAATTTACTGTTATTCATTGATAATTTCATATTAGAATACAATATTTATGTTATTTTATTATATTTTGCATGTTTGATGATTATGGAGGATTTAACAGCCAGAGCCTAGAATCAGCTGGAAAAGGCACCGTCAAGATACGATATTTCTGCAACTCCAAAAATTCCAGAAAAATTCAGAGATCAATATTTCGTCAGAAGATGGACGGAGCCAGAAGAGGGGCCAGAGGTGGGCCACAGGGTGGCCAGACGCCACCCAGGCGCGGCCAAGCCTCGATCGTGTCTGGGGGCCACCTGGCTGCCCTGCGCCGCCTCCAGCTCCTCCCTCTCGCGTATATCATCCCCGTGACCTAAAAACAGAGGGGGACGCTTCGAAGAAATATTCCGCCGCCGTCTCGGGGCAGAAACCACAGAGAGAGAAAAGCTCTCTGGCTGGGAGAAATCTGCCGGGGAAATTCCCTCCCGGAGGGCGGAAATCGTCGCCATCGTCATCGTTATCGCCACGGGCTTCATCGGGATCGTCATCCACACCATCTCCACCGTAGTACCATCATCACCGTCACTCCACTTTGTTCCGCTGAGACATCTAGGGTTCCTCCCTTTGTAGTTTATTGGGGATTACTTTCTCGGTGTTGATTACTTGTTGTAGTTGATGCTAGTGAGTTTTACCGGTGAATTACTTTTATGTCCAGATTGTTGTTCATCACTTTATCACCTCTTATTATGATCCATATGATGTATCGTGAGTAGTTCGTTTAGTTCTTGAGGACATGGGAGAAGTCTTGACACTAGTAGTGGAATTATGTTGAGTAGTATTTAATAGTTTGATGCTTAAGTTGTGGTGTTATCCTTCTAGTGGTGTTATGTGAACGTCGACTACATAATACTTCACCTTTATGGGCCTAGGAGAATGCATTGTGTATTTAGTTTGCTTATTGTGGGGTTGCGGGAGCGACAGAAACCTAAACCCCCGTTGGTAAACTATTGCGCAAGGGAGCGTAGGATCCCAGAGTTTAAAGTTGTGGTTAGTTAATTCTTAAATACCTTCTTGCATTTGTGGATGCTTGTAGGAAGGTTTAATCACAAGTGTGTATTTGTCCAAATAAGGGCGGTACATTAGCATAGGTTCACCCACACAACACTTATCAAAATATTAAAGACTAAGCAGCGGTATGAAGCGAAAGTGACTTGACGAAATCCCCGTGTGTCCTCAAGAACTTTTTAGACACCACAGGCTTGTCCATTGTGCTAAAAAGGATTGGGACACTCTCTGAAATTATTATTGCTATCTTTTATTTACTCGCACTTTATTTACTTGGTATTATAAAAACCCATAAAAACTTGTCTTTTAGTATTCGCAGTGAAACCTTGCACGAAACTACTTGCCAGCACCTTCTGCTCCTCGTTGGGTTCGACACTCTTATTTATCGAAAGTACTACGATACACCCATATACTTGTGGGTCATCAGCGAGGCATGATGCGCGTGGCGGCGGATCTTGGATTGGCCGGTGAGAGGCGGATGGAGGTGGTGGATAAGGCTAGCTAGGGGGGATGGATTTCTACCGTCCGGCGTCGTAGTTAATAAGACTCACAAGCCCGGAGGGGAATCTCGGGCGCTCCGCCGGCGGCCGCGGTAGTCATGTCCATTAATCCGGAGGTTCAGACACTGCGCCATTCACACTGGAAAAAATGTGGTCAAAGCCTGCGCATGCAGACATCCATACGATCTGTTCATCCATTTCAAATAGTCCGGATGGTACGTATGTTTAAAAGTATGGAAAGATCAAAGTTTTGATGTATTTTGATATATTTGCAATATACATGGTAAATTCTGAGCTATATGTATGCATCCATATTGTCTATTAGTCGTTATATGGCTCAAATATTCCGCGAGATCCAAATGTTTGCTAATTTAATATCCGGAGGGTCCGGCTATGATCCAAATGTTTGCTAATTCAATATATCGAACTAATATTTCTTCAAAAATGATGTACATGGATGAATAATCCATATTATGGTAACTCTATGAGTCCACTATCTAAAACCATAAAAATTTCTCATATTTTGTGAAAAGTTCTTTCATATGTTTGAAGTACAGATGTAGAGAAGAACATCATCGTTAATACAACCAGACCTTTCCGTGTAAGCTACAAGTTTTCTACTACATGATAAATTACCTTCGGTATATGAACCTATTTCACCTTGTACAACTCAGTGTAACATTAATTAGGACGCATAAATCATTTATCTTCACTTTTGTTTGAATATTTTGTAAGTATTTGGGATTATGGTAAATCTCAGAGTGAACAAACATATCCGTACGGTGCGGATTGTGAATAACTGGCGGCAAAGTGAAAAATTTCGGGCTCCAAATCGATAACGGGAGGGTGAAAATTTCCCCTCTTGCCGCCACACCACAAATCGAAAACTCGCCCACCTCCCCACCAAACCCTCGCCCACCTCCCCGCCGCCACCCCCTCACTGCCCGCCTCCCCGCCGACGTTTCCCGCGGCTGCGCCTCCCTGCCGCCGTTCCCAGATGCGCCGGTCCGCCGTCGTTCCCAGTCGCTGCGCTGGTCTGCCGCCGTCCCCCGTCGCTGCGCCTTCCTGCCGCCGTACATGACTCTACCTGACGCTGCCGGCCGCCCTCCGAACCGGCCCGTCCCCATAGCACATCTTGTCTCGCCGTGCAGCTAACTCCTTGGTTTGCTGCATGTTCTACCCCTAGTTTTCAATTTATTTTAGAAATTGTGTTGCGCATTTTTAGGAATTTGTGCTGCATTTTTTCTAGTTTTAATTAGTTCTCAATTAGATAGCTTCTTGGTTTGCATATATATATCATGTGTTACAAATTTGTGATGCCCACATCTGTACCACTTAAACTCATATTTGTTTGAAAACTAGCTTGAATTGCTATGATATAGGAATTCGTTATGCAAATGTTAATTTAATTAATTAACAGGAAATCACATGCCCATTATGCGAGCACGAGTGCTCTAGCCTCCTCAGTGGGGCCAATTTTAGTGTTCATCTGCAAGCTGAGAGTCGTCAAAGCAAGTCATTCGTAAGTAGGACGACAACTTCTAATATTCTCTTTAACGTGTTTTTGATGCATAGTCGTAAGTAGTACTGTATAATAGCGCTTATTATCATGTTTCTGTTGCACAGGTAGTACTGTGCAACGCTCGGAAAACGTTCAACCGGTAGTAGGTGACACTATGTTGTTTCGTGCTCTTGAGAAAACATACACCATTTATGTGACCAAAGGACGGAGGACGACCCGCTTGCACGGCTTAGGATGGGAACACTTCGTCCACCACACCAATGTTCACAGGGGAGTAGTGCTGCTTGTTTTTACTATTGCAGGACAAAATCTCAGGATATCTGTTGCCTTTATGGAATATGCCAACAATGAAGAGCACAATGAGGAGGATTGTAAAAGTTCTGCCTATTGTTCTGAGAGTTCTGTTGGGAGTGACGAAGGGGCCAGTTACATAGTTTCCCTAAGAGTTCATCTGAAGACAGATGAGAACGACCGCCTGGTTCAGCTTTTACCCTTAACGGCCGATGTCGGTGTTACTTTTGTGACCCATTTGACGACCACAAGTTTGAAGAGACATGATATGGTATATATGTGTCTCTTTCCAAATTTAAAATTCAAGAAGAACTGCATCTTTACCCGATATATATGTCTCTTTCCTAAGTTAATATACTGTATATGATGTCCTTTATGCGCAGAAATTACCTAAGACCATAGTGCAAGGCGATGGCCTACCAACTCATGGCAAAGCTGGACTACGATTTGGAGCAGCTGGGGCCATCACAATCATTACGTACAACAAGAAAAATGATGGCCGCATTGAGTTCGACAAGCTGGGGTGGAAGAATTTCATTGAAGGCTAGCATTTTAAGATCAATCAACCTGTTTTGATCACTATGAGGAACACCAATCACCTAAGCTTGGAGGTCATGATTGAGATGCAGATCATATAGAACAATATTTCATCTAGATTGTTGATCAATTTTCTAGGTAGTTTGTTTGCACGAAAATGCAGTTTTGAACAATCTATCTAGCTAGTTTCCTGAACATTTTCTACATGTATGTGTTGTATAACTGATTTCAATAATGGTAGCTTTCTACTTTGTATAACTAGCTGGCTAAAACCGGTCGGGTTGCTGTAATTATTATGTTTTAATTTGCTTCACCAAGTTGGACCCCCGGATATATTTCCGGAGGCAACGAATATTACGCCCGGAGGGATATGTCGGACCCCACGGGTTGTGCGACGGCCAGCGTTTACGTACGTCTCTGATTAGTAATGATTACAGACGAGTGCGTATATTGGCCGTCTTCATGTTAGAGACGGTTGTTTTTCCCGGCCGTCGGAGGGACGGAGCTCGTTACAGCCGGCCCCAGGGTACCGGCTCTAATGAAGCGTACATTAGAAGCCCACGCCTACAGACGGTGGAGTTAACCGGCTGAGGTGACTCTCTGGGGCCGGCTCTAATTTACGGTTCTGTACTAGTGTCTGCACCATAGCGAAGGTACGCCGGTCGATAGGATGTACGGCGGAGGTGCCTGCACGATCGACGGCGACTCGGCGAGCCCGGCGACGGCATCGAACGGCATGCACACCTGAATACCTGATAGTTTCCTAGCTCCTCTGATTCCTTGGTCCACGTTAATTTGATCAGTATCAGCTACTCCTCAATTTAAGGTCGCAAAAGAAACAAAAAATAAAATGAATCTGCATGCGTTCAGATCGAGTGATTGACCTCCAAGGCGAAGCAGGCAAGCTAGGGTTGCCTACCCGGACGGTCTGCTTTTTGTCCGGCCGTACTGCTAAAAAAATAACAGAAGGGGTTGGAGCATCGACGTCCGGCGGCGGCGGAAGGGCTTGGCGTCGGCAGTAGGTTTGGAATAAAGTGGGGCGGCGGCGGAAGGGCTTGGCGTCGGCAGTAGGTTTGGAATAAAGTGGGGCGGCGGCGGAGGGGCTTGGGCGTCGGCGGCTAGGAGCGGAGATGAATGACGGTTGGAGATCGCGATGACGAGCAGCACGAGCGGGATGTGGGGTGGGTATAGCTGCGCTCAGTATACGGTATAGGAATACATGGGTATATAGGGCTCTGGATATGGGCTTCAGCGGGCCAGCATATTAAAATCTATTTAGTTACCTATAAATAGGGAAAAACATGTTTGAGTTTGGGTTGGGAGGGCAACCCTCCTTGTATGGTTTAGACCCAGTTTCTATCTGTTCGCGGATATCTTGTTCTATGATTCGTGAGCTACCCGCGCGCTACCGATTCCGAGTTCCCGCGCTCGAACTTGGCCAAAATTCAGCCACGCGCGCTTGCACCGAACAGAAAGGAGAGCAGAACCAGGAAGCGGCCGAACCTCGCCTCGACGGCCATGCCGACCAACGACGGAGGCAGGGGACCAGCAGGGGCCCGCCCCCCCCCCCAACATGCAAGCAAATATTTTTTTACCCTTACGCATTGTTGACTTCCTTGCCTTCCCGTGGTCTCCTTTCTTTATTCTTGTAATAAAAAAAAGGAAAAGAGGCAGCCGAGGCCAGCACAGAGACACGAGTCGCCCTTGCGCGCGTCGCCTGGGGCCCTGCTCGTTGCCTCCTCTGCGCGTCTCTGCGCTGCGCACGCCTCTGCACCTCGTTCCCCAACTCTGCTCCATGCCTCCATCCCCTTCTGCCCTGCTCTCGTCCTGTCGTCCATGCCTTCCGCCGTCGACAGATCACAGAAGCTCCGCCCTCCGCAGGCCGCAGCGGCAGCGCGCCAGCGCCTTCCGGCTTCCTGATCGTTGCTGATCTCCATCGAGCCCTCCAGCTCTAGCGAGCAAGGCCGGCAGTGGCTCTGATTTTGACAGGTACAAATTATCGATTCCCTCGCATTTGTTTGTACCAATTAGTGTATGGTTGTATCCTGAATCAATTCCCCTTTCATACTTTCAGATGTGCCATTTGATTTTGGTCTGTCTTATTAATTCCCCAAGTAGGGTAAATTATATTAGTCATAGCTGATGGTGTTCAATTTTTCTAGGATAATCATGGCTAAAGATAAAAGGAAGGCTGTAGCAGTGCATAGTATGCATTCTTATTTTGGGAAGAAAGGAAGGAGTGATGATCCGGTTACTGCCCCTGATTTGGATGAGCAAGAACCAGAGCATGTAGAAGAAGAAATTTTAATAGCACCAATAACACCAACAACAGCTGCTGCACCACCTCCACCTCCGGTTGACAGAAGGAATGATGATTCTCCTGTTTTGATAGTACAAAGGGATACAGGGCTGCGGTGCCAAATTTGGGATTATCCTCCTAATGATCAAGAAAAGGCTCGTTTGGCATATATGAAGCATGGGCCATATCAATTTGAGAAAGATGAATACCCTCTTGATGGTGCAGCAAATCACCCACGCAAGTTTCAGTTCCATTGGTGTAGGACCTTCTCTTGGTTAGAATACTCCCCTATTAAAGATGCAGTCTATTGTTTTCCATGCTTTCTATTTTATAAGAAGCCACTTGGAAAGAAAGGTTCGGATAAGTTCACAGTGGAAGGGTTTAGAAAGTGGAAGAAGGTTAACGATGGAAAGGCTTGTGCATTCTTAACTCACATGGGAAAGGATAGTAAATCTGCCCATAATTATGCTGTAAAATGTTATGACAATCTCAAGAACAAGGCGTGTCATGTGGAACAATTAGTGGAGAAGCAAACAGAGGAGGACATCAAAAGAAATAGGTTGCGTCTCAAAGTAACAATTGATGTATTGCGATGGTTGACATTTCAAGCTTGCGCCTTCCGAGGCCATGATGAAAGTCCTAGCTCACCAAATCTTGATATTGTTCATGTTTCGGATACATCTTCAACTACTTTAAAACATGAACTATCTAAAGTTTTGGCTCACCATCAGTTGGATGTTAGCAGCCTTCGTGGACAAGGATATGATGGTGCTAGTAACATGCGCGGGGAGTGGAATGGACTGCAAGCAAAATTCATGGAAGAGTGTCCTTATGCCTATTATGTCCATTGTTTTGCTCATCAATTGCAGCTAGCTCTTGTTGCCGCTGCTAAAGAAGTACCCGATGTTCACAACTTTTTTGATCATCTTGCTCTTGTTATCACTACGGTTGTGTCTTCTAGTAAAAGAAATGACGAGCTGCATGCTAATCAAGTTGCTGAAATGGAGAATCTCATTGAGCTCGTGAGCTTGAAACTGGAAGTGGGCTTAATCAGGTTGGAACTTTACATCGGCCTTGTGACACTAGGTGGAGTTCTCATTATGAATCTGTTTGCAGCCTTTTGAAGCGATATCGGCCTACATTTTTGGTACTTAAAAGCATAGCTACTTCTAAAGGTTCAGGTACTTCACCTTCAGCAAGAGCAAAGGCTAATGGGGCTGTTAAGTTGATGATGTCTTTTGACTTCATATTTATTCTGCATGTCATGAAAGAACTGATGGGAATCACAGATATGTTATGTAGAAAGTTGCAGCAAAAGTCTCAAGATATTGTGAATGCCATGGATGATGTGAAGACTACAAAATTATTGATTCAAAAGCTGAGAGATAATGGTTGGAGCAAGCTTAAAGGTGATGTGCTTTCGTTCTGTGTGAAACATGGAGTGAAAACACCAAACTTTGGTGAGTTATATGTGGATTTCATTAATTCTCGTGTAGAGGATGAGACTACAGTTGAGCACCATTACCGGTGTGATATTTTCATGGTAGTTGTGGATCAGCAAGCACAAGAATTAAACTGCAGATTCAACAAACAAATCACAGAGCTTCTCATTATGTGCACTTCATTGGACCCCAAGAACTCATTCAGTTCATTTGACATTGAGACTGTGTGTTCTCTAGCTTCAAAATTCTACCCCGCTGATTTTGATGAACAAGAAAGGGAGAATCTTAGATGTCAGTTGCGGCATTATGAGCATGATATACTTGTACACCCGAAGTTTCAGAATTTGAAAACTATGTCGGAGCTTTGTCAACAACTTGCAGCTACCGGAAAAAATGATGATTATCACTTGATTGACAGGTATATAATGTTCTGTGCTCCTATACTAGTTGATTTAATCATTGCTACAAAACTAACTTGTTTGTTTTTAATGAACAGATTGATTCGCCTTGTTCTTACTTTGCCGGTCTCAACCGCAACCGTGAGCGTGCATTTTCTGCAATGAAACTTGTGAAAACAAGTATTCGAAATAAAATGGAAGATGGATTCCTAAGAGATTGCTTGGTAATATACATTGAAAAGGAGATTGCCGTTGGAATAACGACAGATGCAATTATAGATGAGTTTGACGAAGCACCACGTCGAGTGGACTTCAATTGAAAAAGTTGGTTGCTCTATCTCCTGTTGTCTAGATTTTTGTTAGCTAGTAATATGCAATTGTATATCCTTTTGTTCTCAGACAATTATTCAATGAATGGTGGTATAATTAATGAAAAATATATTTTGTCATCACATTGTCACACTTTTTGGCTTTTTTTTCTGGCATTTGTGAGTTGTTCCGCCACGCCACCCCCTAAAGCCTTCTTCCTCCGCTCCCCGTCTCCATGTCCGGCGCCTCTACATCTCGCTGCAGCAACTGCTATCTGCTCCCCCTATTACGTTGCTCTTCTCCTCTCTCCCATGGCACCCCTTCTCCCCCTCTCGTGCCGCCTCCCCTCCACAAACCATGGCGCCTCTCTTCCCCCCTCCGGTGGCGCCTCTCCTCGCATGGAACCTCTTCTCCCCCTTGCTTGTACTGCCATGGAAAACCTAGAAATCAAGCCACCCCTAACTCCCATTCCCCTTCCTGGTTGCACAACTCTGATCCTGTCTTGCCTCTTTCAGGTCAGTTTGGTGTCGTAGACGAAGTTTCGGTAGCCAACCAGATCAAGCCCGAGGTAATGTGCATGGAAAGATCGATTTTTTGTTACATTCTTTGATGTGCTACTACTACGCTCTGTTACAATTTTTTTGCAATTTATTTGTTACTAAATCCCACAATCTTTGTTATCTAGGCAGTCTTTTTTATTTGACACTAGTGTGAGTTGATGCTAAATCACCCGTTCTTTGTTATCAAGGCATAAGCACTATAACTATGAGTGATATTACTATTAGTTGATGCAAAATCCCCCAATTTTTGTTAACAAGCATTTTTCAACTTAACATGTACTACCATCAGTTGTAGGATATTTTGAGTCTCTTCTCAAACAAATAATATATGTCAATGGTTGGATGTTGGTGCTGTAGCAATCTGAGTATGAGGTGATATTTGCGGCTAGTTTAAAGTCTACATATGCTTCCCATATTAATATCCTTCATATGTTGTGCTGCTTGTACGAAACAATCTTTAGTTTTTCTTTCTTGCGTAGTTAAGAAAGTAAAAGGAGGAACAAGAGAAGGACTATGTTGGGAGAACTTCTTTATGCAGTTATTGTTGTGACCAAGGGAGATTGGACTCTAGTAACGAGGAGACACATACGATTGGAATTATTAGCTGAAAAATAAGTGTGATGGGCCTGAAGTAACATGGTATGACGAGCTGCGTTTAACTAAAATAATCTTACAGGACCTGTCAATTATATTGCGTGCAGTGATATTTTTGATGATTACCAAGCTAGGCGTGCATCAATGGGAGCTGAATGGATTGTAGGATTGCTTATAATGGGATATTTTACGTTCTAGCTCGCCTTGGGGTACCAGCAGAATATCCTTAGTTGGCTCCCCTAATTCAACCTTTGTGATATGACCGTATTGTCTGTGACTCTATCAAGATTGACTTCTGTTTTGAGCTAGAATGCATGAGTGACGAGCAGTTTTAACGTGACGTGGAATGTATGGACTTATGCTGAATGATCGATCTTGTTAATAATGCTCATACACTTGCTGAATACTATTAATGTAGTATTTATTGGCGTATGTTGAAGTGAAAATCCTTTCCCGTAGAATGCAATGTGTGCTAGGTTTCTTATAACCTTTGTGTTTTAATATGCTGGTTTGCTAGTTTGGGCATACTGTGGTATGGTTGACGAAGTGGTATTGGTTAGGGTTTTAGATGGTCACTGATTTGGGGTGTTGTTTTTTCGTAGTTTAATCTGGTGGTAATTTGTGGTGAATGAGGTAAGCCAAGATTGAAGCTTCCATCACAAAGTTGGAGAATAGGCTGTACACTGAAGGAAAATCTTTTCACGTAGAATGTAATTTGTCCTAGATTTCTTGTAACCTATGTGTTTTTTCCATCTGTTTGTTTGCTAGCTCGAGTATACTGTGGTATGGGACGGTACAAATTTTATAAAACAGTGTTTGTTAGGGTTGCAGATGGTCGCTGATTTGGAGTGCTGATTGTCGGGGTTTAATCTGGTGGTGATTTATCTTTGAAGGACTAGTGCTTGCTGTCGCGAATGAGGGTAAGCTAAGATTGAAGCTGCCTCCACCAACGCTGCTGTCTACATCCGTGGTGGACAAGGCTATTTCTTGTAAAAAGCCCACAGTTTGATCTCTAGATGGATGAGGTAATTTTGCTTTTCTTGGGCAATTTCTGTATTTTGCCTGTCGGAAGTTCTCCATTGATTTGACTACTTTTGCGTGAAGATGGCAGAATCTGAAAAACTTGTGTCTGGTCCTAAACAAGAATTTAGCATGTTGGATGAGATCGTGAGAAAAACGCAGCGCTATTCGGAATTGCTCCTCGAGGATTTACTTAAAAAATCTACCATCGATGAAGCTGGCCTCACAGAAGAAGAAAAGTGGGAAATGGAGCATGCCAGTCTTTTTCCATCAATGACTGATGTACAGTTGAAGCCTTACCTGATAAAGGGTGTCAAGTGGCTAATATCGCTGCGGCAGACTGGGCTAAACGGGATAATAGAGGATCAAATCGAATCTGGGGCAGTATGCCAGACACTTGCGTTTCTTGCTCATCTTAAAGAGAATGGTTTGCATGGTCCATACATGATAGTTGCGTCCGAGCACGGGAATGCTATCCCAAAATGGTTGAGTGGGATAAGGTAAAGTTTCTAAAGTTACACTGTATTCACTGTTAGTTGATGTCTTACTTGGACATGCTTGGTTTCAGAGTTTTTCCCACTTTGAAGAAACTGCTCTATTTTGGAGATAAAAAGAGTCGGGCAAATATGAGGAAAGAGTTTGCGCACAAAACTGTTGGCCCTGATATTCCGATCATATTGACCACATATCGCATGGTCGTGTCAGACAAAGAATGGCTTGCTCATTATAAGTGGAAATATGTTGCTGTGGATGAGGTAATGGAAAAACACATGCCCAAATTGTTGTCCTCTACTGTTTCTCCCTTTTATATTTACATGCCAGTTACATCTTTTTCTAGACTCATGAAAAAATGAAGCAATGGGAATGCGAAATATCAGAGAAGTTGAAGCACGGGCCAGTGGATAATAAGCTCCTGTTGGTAAGGTCACATTCTATGAACCTAGCAGAGCTGCGGTCGCTATTGAAGTTTGCTTTGCCTCATGTGCTCTCATGTCATGAGGAATTTGATTCATGGTATGATTTGCTAGTTAACACTCAAACCGCTGATCACCCTGTACCTTATGCACATTTACATGATGTTCTATATTCCATTCATATATTCTGTGAGCTAGAGCACTCCTTGTGTCCATCAGTTATGAGGCCAAATGGCCTTTATTGATTATATTGATAGGAGCTGTATTTTCTTGTGTAACATTACTTATCTTTCAGAAAGGTTTTCTCTGCCATTGGCATGTTGTTGTACTGATAACCTGGGCTAATTTATATGGATCTAACTGAATGGATATGCCGATGGTGGTTCTAGCCAAGACATCTCCCCTGATTTGTTAAGATAGAATGGTCCTAATAAGTACATATTGTGGTTAGACTGATGCAAATGGATTTGTTAAACTGGGAAATAAAATTCTCTTACTATCAGTTACCTGTCATAAATCCATAATCTTAGCAATTTCACTATTCGACTAGTACTCATGGAATGGTTCTCCTGTACTTGTATGTGATAGCTATATATCATGAGGTTCTGAAACTCTGTCGTCCTATAACATCATACAGTAAGGTTCAGAAGCTATGTTGTCATATAAACTATTGTTGTTTTCTTATTGTAAATTCAAGAATTCTAGCCTTTGTGAAGCACACTAGTTGAACTGAAATTTCTAGACTAGCAACGTGCACGCTATAAAGTCTTGTTTGCTGATTATTGTTATTACTGATATATCATGTCTGCTAAATTGTCAATTAAATACCGTAGCTTTATACTTTGTATTTTGCTTATCTCCATGGGATATGCTATGTTTTCTTATTGTAAATTCAAGAATTCTAGCCTTTATATTTCTTAGAACAATCTACACGTATTTCGGTTAAACTGTGCGTCATTTTTGTTACACAAAGACACAACAGTTGCATGTTAAATATTCCATGCATCACATTTGATTTTTTTGCGCCTCTGGCTGACAACAATCTTCCTTAAAGGTTTGATCTTTCTGACAAAGAAGGCGAGGACCAACGAATTGAAGAGGAAAGAAGGGCCCATCAAATTAATGCTATTTTGTGTCCATTCGTTGTAAGGATGGTCCGCAAGTAGGCCACAACGAGAGCACCAAGAGAGAGTTCTGGGAAGGTCTCGAGGACTTGGTTAGGAGAGTACCTACTGGCGAGAAGCTCTTCATAGGAGGAGACCTCAATGGCCATGTGGGTACATCTAACACAGGTTTTGAAGGGGTGCATGGGGGCTTTGGCTATGGCATCAGGAACCAAGAAGGGGAGGATGTCTTAAGCTTCGCCCTAGCCTACGACATGGTCGTAGCTAACACCCTCTTTAGAAAGAGAGAATCCCACCTAGTGACTTTCAGTAGTGGCCAACACTCTAGCCAGATTGATTTTGTCCTCTCTCGAAGAGAAGATAGACGCGCTTGCCTTGATTGTAAGGCGATACCTGGAGAGAGTGTTGTCCATCAACATAAGCTGGTGGTGGCTGACTTCCGTTTTTGGATTCGTGTCCAGCGGGATAAGCGTCCAAAAGTTGCTAGAACAAAGTGGTGGAAGTTAAAGGGAGAGGCAGCTCAAGCTTTTAAGGAGAGGGTTTTTAAGGAGGGCCCTTGGGAGGAAGGAGGCGATGCAAACAGTATGTGGATGAGGATGGCGACTTGCATTCGGAAGATTGCATCAGAGGAGTTTGGGGTGACCAGGGGAAGTAGAAGGGATGCTAAGGATACCTGGTGGTGGAACGTTGAGGTCCAGAAGGCTATTAGGGAGAAGAAGGACTGTTTCAGACGCCTATACCTGGACAGGAGCGCAACCAACATGGAGATATACAAGGGGGCAAAGAAGGCCGCAAAGCGAGCGGTGAGCGAGGCAAGGGGTCGGGCGTATGAGGACCTCTACCAGCGTCTAAACACGAAGGAAGGCGAAAGAGACATCTATAAGATGGCGAAGACGAGAGAAAGGAAGACGAGGGATGTCAACCAAGTCAAATGCATAAAGGACGGAGCGGATCAACTCCTCGTGAAGGACGAAGAGATCAAGCGTAGATGGCGAGAGTACTTCGACGACCTGTTCAATGGAGAGAATGAGAGCTCTACCATTGAGCTAGACGATTCCTCCGATGATACCAGCCGACGCTTTGTGCGGCGTATCCAGGATGCTGAGGTTAGGGAGACTTTGAAGAGGATGAAAGGAGGCAAGGCAATGGGCCCTGATGGTATCCCCATAGAGGTGTGGAGAGGCCTTGGAGACATAGCGATAGTATGGCTAACTAAACTTTTCAACCTCATTTTTCGGTCAAACAAGATGCCCGAAGAATGGAGGCGGAGTACATTAGTGCTAATCTTCAAGAACAAGGGGGATGTTCAAAGTTGCACTAATTACCGTGGAATCAAGTTGATGAGCCATACAATGAAGCTATGGGAGAGAGTCATTGAGCACCGTTTAAGAAGATTGACAAGCGTGACCAAAAATCAATTTGGTTTCATGCCTGGGAGGTCTACCATGGAAGCCATCTTCTTGGTACGACAACTTATGGAGAGATACAGGGAGAAGAAGAAGGATCTTCATATGGTGTTCATTGACTTGGAGAAGGCGTATGATAAGATACCACGGAATGTTATGTGGTGGGCCTTGGAGAAACACAAAGTCCCAACAAAGTACATTACCCTCATTAAGGATATGTATGATAATGTTGTGACAAGTGTTCGAACAAGTGATGGCGACACCGATGACTTTCCAATTAAAATAGGACTGCACCAGGGGTCAGCTTTGAGCCCTTATCTCTTTACTTTGGTGATGGATGAGGTCACAGGGGATATACAAGGAGATATCCCATGGTGTATGCTCTTTGCGGATGATGTGGTGCTAATTGACGATAGTCGGGCGGGGGTTAATATAAAGTTAGAGCTGTGGAGGCGGACTCTAGAATCGAAAGGTTTTAGGCTTAGTAGAACCAAAACTGAGTACATGAGGTGCAGTTTCAGTACTACTAGGCACGAGGAGGAAGAGGTTAGGCTTGATGGACAGGTGGTACCTGAGAAAGACACCTTCCGATATTTGGGGTCTATGCTCCAGAAGGATGGTGATATCGATGAAGATGTGAGTCATCGAATCAAATCTGGTTGGATGAAATGGCGCCAAGCTTCTGGTGTCATCTGTGATAGGAAAGTGCCACAAAAGCTAAAAGGCAAGTTCTATAGGACGGCGATTCGACCTGCGATGTTGTATGGCGCAGAATGTTGGCCGACCAAGAGACGACATATCCAACAGTTAGGTGTAGCGGAGATGCGCATGTTGAGATGGATATGTGGCCACACAAGAAAGGATCGGGTTAGGAATGATGATATACGTGAGAGAGTTGGGGTAGCACCAATTGAAGAGAAGGTTGTCCAACACCGTCTAAGATGGTTTGGTCATATAGAACGTAGGCCTCCGGAAGCGCCATTGCATACCGGACGGATAAAGCGGGATGAGAATGTTAAGAGGGGTCGTGGTAGGCCAAACTTGACATGGGAGGAGTCTGTTAAGAGGGGTCGTGGTAGGCCAAACTTGACATGGGAGGAGTCTGTTAAGAGAGATCTGAAGGATTGGAATATCACCAAAGAACTAGCCATGGATAGGGCTGCGTGGAAGTTAGCTATCCATGTGCCAGAACCATGACCTGGTTTCGAGATCTTATGGGTTTCAACTCTAGCCTACCCCAACTTGTTTGGGAAAAAAGGCTTCGTTGTTGTTGTTGTTGTCGTTGTAAGGATGGTGGAGGAGGATGTAGAAAACAGGGTTCCACAACAGAAAAGTGCCACAGGCTACAAGACTAAAGTTGTTCAGAACTCGAATGCAATGGGTGTGTCATGTTCTAAAAACCACACAACAAAAGAAGTCAAAAGGACTGGTGCTGAGAGAGGTCAAGCGGGAGCAGCAGAGGTTCCCCAAAAGAAAGGTGCCACATGCCCCAAAGACCATGCAGCAATTGAAGTTGCGAGGACTGGTGCTGAGAGAGAGGTAGCGGCAGATGTTGTTTCTGAAACTGATGGTGAAGGTAGTCCTGACATGCGATCCAGTCAACTGTGTCTGGAAGGCAATAAGGTTGTTAAGCGACGAACAAATGATGTGCTTATCGCCCCGCTTGAAGAAAGATACAGGTGCGCGTGTGCAAGTGCCAAAGTCAACTTCCTCCGAGTTGATCTTCAAGGCACTCAAAGAGATACCTGACTTAGCCCGTGCTGATGTTCTAAGAGCCTACAGTACTCTTACTCGTGATGACCGCCAGTTTGAATCTCTTATGGCGCTCCCAATGGACATGAGGAAGGATTGGCTGCTCATGGAGATTGCAAACAAGTAAACGCTTGCTCCATTGCTCCAGCACCATGACTGGATTTACTTGTTTAGATGTTGCACGATGGACCTTATGAAGTTTAACTAATGACCCCTGATGCTCTCCTTCCGAGTAATTAGCCTCTCTTCTACTGGGACCATGTGATGTCTGCCTTGTATGGCGTTATTCTGATGTTGTCCTTAACTAGTGTGGACCCTGATTATTCCTGTACTGCAGTGTCATTTACTTTTGGCTCTTGAGAACATTTGATATTACTAATAGTAAATTTGTCATAGATATTTCCATGGATGCATGAGTTTCTGGTACTTATATTTTGTATTGATGCATCAACTCAACTGTAAGCAGTTCTCACTATTTTTGCAAAAACAGTTAGCGTCAACTACTCATCGAGGCATCTGCTTATTTGCTGAATAGTGAAACTAGTGCATCAATGGAGTAGTTGCTGTTATTTTTTTTTAAGAAGTACGTGAACTTTAGAAAGTCTGTACGAATGTCTTATGGAAAGTGGCTATATGGAGGGTCAGTTATATATGGAAAGTTGCCTCTTTCTTACTCTTACAGGCTAATTCTGCCCCCTACATAGGTCTGTGAGTTGGAAAGTCTACCTGGCGCAAAGAAATGTGAACTGAAAAGGGAACTCAGCAAAGGAAACCCATGGAGATACGACCCATTATGTTACTTGAGCCTTAGCTTGAACAAGAGCTAATCTATACGAAAATCTGTCTTCGTTGGATTAAAAATGGCTGACCTTTTTTTTATAAAGGGAATATATTAATATCACGAAGATATCAATTACACTCAGCCTCTGTACCAACAAGGATGCACAAAGCCAAGAACAAAATAAAAAAAAGAGAGAAAAGTTAAAAACAAAGACTCCGTCGCCGTGATGAAACACTCGCAACAACAACACTCTAACCACAACCAATAACAATACCCGGACCGCAACCGAGGTTCTCCAAAAGCGACGCCTCCAAGAAGGAAACAATGCAGAAGCGTTGACGTCGCCCGATCAAGCATCTTGAGACCGGGATCCCAAAACAATGCCATGAGCAAGGCAATTGCCAGGTACAACCAATGAAGGCAAGACCTTGGGCTTTCCCCCTGAATATCGCTGCTCGGTACTCGAGATGCACCACCAGAATGCTGTTCACCTGTGTTTTGCCGCCTTCTCCTGCCAAGGCCATTGCTGCAAGTCCTCAACACCCGACACACAGAAAACCTGTGCTACAAATCTTCATCGCGATCAAAACTCCTCTCCACCATCACAAGCCTCCGATCGTAGCCACCTTGACTTTCTTCACCACTGTCGATGGCATGGAAATCTAATTTAGACATTTCCCATGACACCGGCAAGACAGCGAAGCTTCGCGCCTCGCCCTTATGAAGCCAAACTGGCCGAAGATAAGGGCACACACGACCGGATCAATTCCAATCTAGATGCCCGGTGGCTCCATGCCAAACAACGGAGATCTCCGAGGGGAAGACCGGAACACGTCGGCAGCCAGATCGAGGAGGTTAGCATGAAGCACATCGGACTTGGAATCTAAAGAACAGCAGGGCCAACCACCTTTATTTAGCCAAGCCATGAGCCCCCACGCCAACGGCCGGCTGCAGAGGAGAAGGCGAACCAGACCACCACCAACCTCGTTGGATCCGGCGCAGATCACTGGCCACGCCGCCGCCCCGGGGACAACAACTGTCTGGCAGATGCTCGCAGTGGCCGCCGCAACCCACCGGCCCAAATCGGGCCCAGGACGAGCCCGCAACCGCCGCCGCGCGCCATGGCAGCAGCGCCTCGGATGGCGCTGCCGAGGAACCGCCCTCCCCCAGCGCCGCTGCCACCGCGCCTTCTCCTCCCCAATGCACCTTCCGCACGTGCCCGCCGCCATGCATCTCCGCCCCGATGCACCGCCGCTGCGTGCCTCCTCAGCCCTCCGCCTTCGGCGAGACGGGCGTCGGCCTAAGGGAGGGGCTGGCTAAGGTTCGGGGGGGCTCCGGTGCCGCCCGAGCAGGGGCGACACGGGAGGAGAAATACGATATGATGTCCAAATGGCTGACCTTAAAGTCACACTCCTAACGCGTCGTGTTGTCTACTCCATCGAGCGTGTTATCTGCTTGCTAAGCGTGGTCTCCTTATTTCAGACGGTTCTTTGCCAAGTGTCCCAACAAGAAGAGGGTGGGAGATTTAGTTTTCTTCTATTTTTTCAACCGAAAATTCAAATTGAAATATCTTGAGAACTTCCCGTTCAAATTATGAACCATTTTCACTTCTAAATTTCTCGCATCGAGATTTTTAGACTAGATTCCAATGTTGATAGGTTTTGATTAACTTTTTTTACTTTCAGAAGTTGTATGCTTATATTTAGGGTTTCACTGTACTGTATTTTGGCATTTCAGTACTTTTCTACTCCATGCGAGAATTTAACAATTTATTTGGTTAGTGTATTTTTATACGTTAGGTTTCAGTATACTTATAATTTTGTATCTCTGGTTTCTCTATTTTGTACTTCAGATTTTTGTATTTTAGAAATTTTGTAATACATGGTTCTTGTACTATGAGAATTTAATACTAATGAAATTTGTACTTCGGATTTTAATATGTTTGTGCTTCAGTAATTTTTGTATTCTATGCTTTCAATGCTTGAAAACAGATCCGTCAATAATTTGTTGTATTCTAGGTTTTCAATACTTGAAAATAGATCTATGATGTGCATGCACGCATTGCATTTTGAAAGCACATCCTCACTGTAGGAAAGCAAAGCCTGTAAAAGATTGAAAGTACGCCTACATTTCAGAATTACGCCTGCGCGGCACACGTGTCAGGAGCGCCCTGCCCCAAAGGTCGGCCGTTTTTTTCTAGCTGTTATACAAAAAAACATTTTTAGATATATCAACAAGTACCTGCTGAAAACTTCAGAAGCACGGCCCTTTCTTCAATAAAAAAAGAAGAAAAATAGTGTCGTCGGTATCTACCAGAGAGTGAGAGCTCATGCTTGCTTCTTGGACGTTACATATACTCCGAGCCTGCATAGAGAAGTATATCATTTTGTTGATATCCAGCCCACTTGCCTCAAAATCGGTCCAAGTTTTGTTGCCATCCATCATTGTTTCAATAAAATAAATAAAATACCCGCGTCGATAGCTTCTTTTCACAAGGTTGTCCATTGAGCCACATAATGAAGATGCAGATGGAGAACATATATCTAAAAATCAGCACGTTCCCGCGCTCGATCGTGGCCAAAATTCAGCTGCGCGCGCGCTCCCGCATTCTCCCTTCGCTCCCTCCCACGCTCCCTTTCAGCCACACGCAGAACCGAACAGAAAGGAGAGCAGAACCAGGAGGCGGTTGAACCTCGCGTCGAAGGCCACGGCGACGCCGGTGAGTTCCGCCGCCACGCCACCCCCCAAAGCCTCCGTCCTCTCATCCCCTCCCCATGTCCAGCGCCTCTATCCCAGCCCCGCCTGCTGGTTCTGTCATGAAAACCCTAGAAATCAATGCGCCAGTAACCCCCAATTCCCTTCCTGGTTGCACAAATCTGATCTTATCTTGCCTCTTTCAGGCCGATTTGCTGTTGTAGACAAAGTTTAGGTAGCCGGCCAGATCAAGGCTCCCTGGCTCAGGTATAAGGTAACGTGCATGAAAAATGCCGATCTCTTAACCATGTTTTTCTTTGTATGTGCTACTACGTGCTGCCCCTGTACTGTTTTACTTCACCATTTTCTGTTGCATCTTCTTTGTTAATAATTTAGTAAATCCCCCAATCTTTGTTATCTAGGCAGTCTTTATCTGTTGCAGTGGATAGACGCCATTTGTTATCTGGTCATATGTATTTGATATTACTAGGAGTTATGAGTTGTTGTGAAACCCCCATTTTTCAACTGTGGCATCAGGTGTTGGATATATTAAGAGTCTCTTCTCAAACAAACAATGCATGTCAATAGTTTGATGTTACTGCTGTAGCGATCTGGGTTTGAGGTGTTATCTGTGGCTACTTTAAAGTGTAAACATGCTTCCCATATTTGTTTCCTTCATATGTTGTGCTTTTTGTATGCTCTGCTTGAAATATGTGTATCTGCACCATGTTGAAATAATAATTTAGATTGCTTTCTTGCATAATTGAGGAAAATAAAAGGAGGAATAGGAGAAGGAATATGTTGGTAGAACTTATTTATGCACTTCTTGCTGTGATCAAGGGAGTTTTAACTCCTTAGTGATAAAGAGGGTATGTGCAAATGCTGAGGAAAAAAATACTTTGCATCCAAACAGAAATCGTAATTGGCAACTTGAGTGGATTCGAGCAAACAATCCTAACAGTCAACCAAACAACAAAATTGGAACCATAGCACGTCTCCATTTCAGAACTGAATTTATATTTACACTTAATTTCTGCAGACCAGTTCACAGCTCCATGTTTGGGAATTCCTACTGGTAGTGAAGTAGGGAGTCTTGAGTCATGCGTGGGTTGTGTCGACAGAAGAATCATGTGTCCCCCGCCTGAAACCCCCTCCCTGATTTAACTCTACATTTTTACTCTCTCCGTCACAAATTAAATGACTCAGATTTAGTACAACTTTGTACTGAATCTGAGTCAGTTTGTACTAAATCTGAGTCACTTAATTTGGGACAGAGGTAGTAGTTTATTTCTGAACCTGGTTTGTAATTTCGCTTTTCGTAGGACAATTTCTTTATTTTGCCTGTTTAAGTTCTCCAATGATTTGACTATTTTGCGTGAAAATGGCAGAATATGAAAGACTTGCGCCTGGTCCTAACCAAGAATTTAGCATGTTGAATGAGATGACAAAAATCCAGTTGTATTCGGAATTTCTCCTTGAGGAACTACTTAAAATATCTAACCGTCGATGAAGCTGCCCTCACAGAAGAAGAAAAGTGGAAAAAAGAGCAAGCCAGGCTTTTTCCATCACTAACTGATGGACAGTTGAAGCCTTACCTGATAAAGGGTGTCAAGTGGCTAATATGGCTGTGGAAGAATGGGCTAAACGGGATACTAGAGGATCAAATGAGATTTGGGGCAGTAGTCCAGACACTTGGGTTTCTTGCTCATCTCAAAGAGAATGGTCTGCATGGCCCATACATGATAGTTTCGTCCCAGAATGTGGAAGGGGATGGTATCCCAGACTGGTTGAGTGGGATAAGGTAAAGTATCTAAAGTTACACCACATTCACTGTTAGTTGGTGTCTTACGTGGACCTACTTTGTTTCAGACTTTTTCCCAATATGAAGCATCTGCTTTATTTTGGAGATAAAAAGAGTAGGGCAGAGATGAGGAAAGAGTTTGTGCACCAAACTGTTGGCCCTGATTTTCCGATCATATTGACTACATATTTTATGGTCATGTCAGACAAAGAATGGCTTGCTCATTATAATTGGAAATATGTTGTAGTGGATCAGGTAAATGGAAAAACACATGCCCAAATTATCGTCATATTATTTCCCCCTTTTATATTTACATGTCAGTTACATACATCTTTTTCCAGAGCCCTCAAATGAAGAAAGCGGAATGCGAATTATCGAAGAAGGTAAAGCACCTGCCATGGGATAATAAGCTGCTTTTGGTAAGGTCACATTCTATGGAGAACCTAGCGGGGCTGAGGTCACTATTGAAGTTTGCTTTGCCTCATCTCCTCTCACGTCATGAGGAATTTGATTCATGGTATGATTTGCTAGCTAACACTCAAATTGCTGATCACCTTTGTACCTTGTGCACATTTTACATGATATTCAATATTTCCTTCATATATTTTGTGAGCTGGGAGCACTTGTTGTGTCTATCAGTTATGAGGCCAGATTGCCTTTATTGATTATATTGATAGTTACCTGAATTTTCTTGTGTAAAATTACCTATCTTTCAGAAAGGTTTCTTTGCCATTGGCTGTTGTTGTATTGATAACTTGGGTTAATTTACATATGAATCTAACAGAACAGATATGTTGATGGTGGTTCTGAGCAAGACATCTCGCATTATTTGTTAAATTAGAATGACCTTAAGAAGTACATATTGTGGTTAAATCAATGCAAACGGAAAACTAGCGAAATACAGATTCTCTTACTATCACTCATCTGTCATAATTTAATAATTGTAGCAATTTGACTATTCCAATAGTATTTTTTTTGGAACGGATGGTTTTCTGTACTTGTATGTTATAATTATATCATTAGGTTTCGAGACTCTGTTGTCCTACAACGTCACATAGTAACGTTCAGAAGCTCTGTTGTCATACTTTTTTTTCTTATTGTAAATTTGAGAATTCTAGCCTTCGTGAAGCTCACTGGTTGAAATGAAATTTCTGGACTGGCAAACATGCACGCTATTGACTCTTGTTTGCTGATTATTATTATCACTGATATATCATGTCTGTTAAATTGTCTCTTAAATATTATCATAGATTTATAATATGTATTTTGCTTATCTCCATGGTAAATTGATATGTTATGTTTGCTGAAAAGCTTACTGCTGAATCAACAATCAAGTAACATTCATATATTGCTTACAACAATCTATACGTATTTGTCATTTTAGTTACACAAAGACAGAGAAGTTGCCTGTTAAATATTCCATGTATTAAATTTGATTTTTGTGCGCCTCTGGCTGACAACAATCTTCCTTAAAGGTTTGATTTCTCTGACAAAGAAGGCGAGCAACAACGGATTGAAGAGAAAAGGAGGGCCCGTCAAATTCATGCCATTTTGCGTCCATTCCTTGTGAGGCAGGTGGAGGAGGATGTAGAATACAGGGTTCCGCAAAAGAAAAGTGCCACATGCTACAAGACTAAAGTTGTTCAGCCCTCGAATGCAATCGGCGTCGCATGCTCTAAAAACCACGCAACAAAAGAAGTCGAAAGGACTGGTGCTGAGAGTCGTCAAGCAGTAGCAGCCAAGGTTCCCTTAAAGAAAGGTGCCACATGTTCAGATGCGATCAGCATCACAAGCAGGACTGATCACAAGCTCCAAAGACCATGCAGCGATAGAGGGCGCAAGGACTGGTGCCGAGAGTTGTCAAGAGATAGCAGCCGAGGTCGTTTCTGGAACCGGTGGTGAAGGTAGTCCAAACGGGCGATCCTGTCAATTGGGCCTGCCAGTTAATAAGATTGTTAAGAGGCGACGAAGAAATGATGCGCTTATCGCCCCTTTTGAAGAAAGCAATCCAGCTGCGCGTGTGCAAGTGCCAAAGTCAACTTCCTCTGAGTTGATCTTCAAGGCACTCAAAGAGATACCTGACTTAGCCCGTGCTGACTTTCTAAGAGCCTACAGTACTCTTATCCGTGTTGACCGCCAGTTTGAATCTCTTATGGCGCTCCCAATGGATATGAGGAAGGATTGGTTGCTCATGGAGATTGGAAACAAGTAAGGCTTGCTCCATTGCTCCAGCCAGCACCATGACTGGACTTATTTGCTTACATGCTGCATGATGGACCTTCTGAACTCGAACTAATGATCCCTGATGCTCTCCTTCCGAGTAACTAGCCTCTCATACGGGAACCACGTGATGTCTGCCTTGTATGGCGTTATTCTAGTGTTGTCCTTTACAAGTGTGGACCCTGTTTATTCCTCACTGCAGTGTCATTTACTTTTGACTCTCGAGAACATTTGATATTAGTAGTAAATTTGTCATAGATATTTTTTTTTTCGAGAATAACGGGGGGGAATAAATCCCCACCGCTTGTTTCATTCACCGAAAGTAGCCTGGCGGGCCATGTTCTTACAAACAGAATAGCAGGTTTACAGGGAGATACAGAGGAAGAGAAACAACAAAATACATGAAAAAATACAACTAGAAAACAGACAGCAAGAGCCACTATAAGAGGCACAAGCGGCTAGGGGTGCAGCCGGGGATCACAATGCAAGTCTCGACCAACTGCCTAGCACACCACACCAGCGTGCGACTCGAAACCCAGGCACAACTGAGGAGCACCGCCACCATCATCGGTGAGTGTCAAGCCTAGCACCTGGCGCTAACCTAGACAGGGAGCTCCGCCACGGAGGTCGAGACGATTAACAGGAACGGGGCATCAGTTGCGTCGTCATTGAACAAAGGCGAGCCGAGACGCCACCAAGAGCCCAAAGCTCTCCACACCGCGACGGCAACCAAGAGAGGCTCTTGGGCAAGCGCATCACGAGACCGAGACCACGCGAAGGCCAGCCGAGGAGAGACAACAGGGTGAAAAATGGACAGAGGTCTTCATCATCATCTTGAGCAATCGGCAAAGACACCGGCGGACTTCAATTTCCATCTTCATCTAACCAGTGGCATGGCCGCTGGTTGTCTGGTCGCCACCCACCGACACCACTCCCAAGAGAGGGGGGGCATCCACAGGAACGGGAGGTTCCAAAGATGGATCAAACTCCCGCTAACCCGGCTTCCGACAGAAACATCAGCACCTCGAGAGCTTGGACGAACATCATGAGGAATCACCAGACCTCGAAGGAGAGCGGCGCTGGCTGCACCGAGACATCCAGCATCAGGGACTTGGCGCACCAAGACATCGCCCCAGAGGGGGAAGCGACGTCACAGAGGAGACGCCGCCGAGTCCGAACCAAGAACTGGCTCTAGGCTTTCGCCCGGGGCTCAAAAGGGGGGCGGGGTGGATGCAGATGCTTCCCGACAACGCCTCCAGCGAGGAAGACGGCGCCCAGAACGGCGCCGCCGTTGTCGGCGCCGGCAAGAACCGGCAGAGGGCTTTCGCCCGAGCAGAGCAGCACACAGACCTCCAGTCCACGCAGCTGAAGATGCTGGCCAAGACCAGGCCAGGGGAGGCGGAGGAGAGCAGCCGTACCTCCATGATGCGGAAGCAGAGCACAGAGGCGATGGAGGCGAGCTCGCGGAGTCGTGAAGGGGCGGCAGGGGGAGGTCGATGGAGTGGCCGGGCCGCAGCACTCGCGCCGAAGACGGCGCGCGGAGGAGGATCCCGCAGGAGCAGGCGCACGGGGCGCCGCCGCCGGCGAGGGGCTCCATCCGAGGCCCGCCAAGCCCATCGGGGCCCGGAGGGGCCCAGGAAGCGGAGGCCGCACGGGGGCGGAGGATGGGGGGAGGGGGCGCGGGGGCGAGGCGAAGCGGCAGGCGGCGCGACCGGCTCCCGGCGGCACCGGCGACGACCTCCGTTTCCGGCGGTGGCGATTCCCTCCAAAAACGCCGCGCAGGGGGACGAGAGGCGCTAGATCCCCGCCGCCCCCTTCACCGGCGTCGCCCGGCTTAGCCGGCGGCAGCCTCGGGGGGCGACGAGGGGGCTGGAGCTGGGAGGAGGCGGGGTGGCGGCGGGGGCTAGGGTTTCGCCCCCCTGTCGCCCTGGAGGAGGCGACCGAGGAGCCGAATAGCAGAGTCCAACAGATTGAATTTTGCAAATTATTCTCGTCATAGATATTTCCATCGATGCATGAGTTTCTGCTACTTATATTTTGTATTGATTCGTCTGCTCTACTGTCAGCAGTTCTCCTATTTTTGCAAAAACAATTAGCAGCAACTACTCCATCGAGGCATCTGCTTGTTTGCTGGAACTTCAGGAATTTAACTACTCAATCGAGGCATCTGCTTAGTTGCTGAATAATGAAACACATGCATCAATGGAGTAGCTGCTGTAATTTTTTTAAGAAGTGCGTGAACTTTCGAAAGTCTGTACGAATGTCTTATTGATGCTCCCAAGTAATTTGAAGCACCTTTTTAACACTTCAAAGAAATTAAAAAGCATGAAGCTGAGCTTGTTTTCGGACATTTTGGGACCCTCCCAAAGTGCAAGTAAATTTTCCTATGTAAAATTTGACAACAATCCACTCCAAGGAGCTTCTAAGAAAATATAAAAAGTAACACAAGTTATATAAAATGATATTTTTATAACCTACGCAGTTCCTAGACAACTCTTTATTAAAGCCTTAATATTCGTGATATTTTCAGGGTTTTTATATAAAAAATACACCTTTGAATATACATATATTTGAACACATCATTGATATGTGCAAATATTCAAAATGTGTGGTGTCAAGAGTTTCTCTATGCTCGGCGGGGTGTTTAGAATTTCGTTATGCTTGGTGACTGTCCAGAGTCTCGTTATGCTCGGCACTTCAGTATTTTGTTGGTCGGGTAGGCGTGTTGGAAATATTGGCGGCATCAACGTTTACGTTATATCTGTTTGAGGATGTACAATTGATGTGCAAGATTTACAGTTGTTGAATTACTAAGAAATATCAGAGACTTCAAGAATATTTTGGAGTCAAGGGCCCGAGAACGCTTCAGTTTCGTGGCAATTCTAGAGAGTTCAATCTCCCCTTCGTTCCTCTCTTCTTTTAACTGATAATATAGGCCCTGCCTCCTTCACATTTTACACCATTCACTATGCATTTACATACGAGGACACACACACACTCTTCTACAGAGTTTACTCCATCCAACTCTGAACCAGCAGCTACCATTCTCCACCAGATAGTCATGTGTTTCTTGGTGATTATCATCCAACCAGGGCCACTATAATTTTATCGGAAAATCTAACCAGCAGGCGCCTTACATCTGGCTAAACTCGACGCACGTACGCGGACCGTCGATGTGTGGTCGTGCGGCTGTGATTCGTTCGTTGACTTAGGCACAGACTCGTCAATATCGTGCTCACCATCGTCGATTCAATCCCGAACCATCGTCCTCCTCGTGACCAACGACTGGTCCGTCGTCCAGATCCAGCGGCGGCGCCCGTGCCGACGCCAGCTCCCCGCCTACCCTTCGTTCCTCCGCCACGATCCCGACGTCGGACCGCAGTCCGCACGCCCCATCCTGCCCCTGGACATCTGCCTCCCCCTCCTCCTCCCACCCCGCAATAGAGCAACCCAACCGGCGCAGTCAGTCCTTCGAGTTTGACAGGCTCTGGAAAAACGGAAACGGCGGCGTTGTGGCACTGTAGTGAGCCATGCGGCGTGCGCGGTTGGAGACGGAGCTAGGTTGGCCGGCCGGAATTCGTGAGCTGTGCGCGGCTGTTCGAGCTTGAGGGGAGTCCTGGAGCGGTGGCCAACGGAGGCGGCGCGGGCGTTCCAGCACCACCTGATGCAGCACAGCGGAGCGATGGGCGAGCACGTTGGAGGTGGAGGCACCCGACGGTGACCGCACGCGCCGCTTTCCACCTTTGGTTTTTCCTCTGCTTCGTGCTCCTTGGAGACGATGCATTGGTCGGATGAGGGAAGTAGCAGCAAGCTGTCCACGTTGAGGTCCCTCTCTCCCTCTCAATCAGCTCTCGTACTGTGTAGGCGCTGAATCCAGCCAAGGTGTCTTGTGCTTTGCTCACCGCATGTTTGTTGAAATGTCATAATGGGCCCGATACTTCTTTCTTAGTTTGTGTATATGTATTGTTAGCAGCCTGTTTAAAATAAACTTTCTTTTAGCCTGTACAGAATGTGTACTTGCAAGGAACTTGATAAGAAATAGAAATCTCTGAGTAGCTTGCACAATGGCAATACTATCAATACACATAGTACAAAATAGAAATAGCAAGAGAATAGGAACTTGAAACTTTTCATCCATCAATACTCGTAGTCATCGCAATGCAAGCTGTTTTGCTCATTGTGTTGGCTGTTCTTTTGTTTCTGCCTGTTTGTGCGATGTTTTGGAAGAACAGCCTAATAGCTTGTATAATTTTGTATAGCTATCGGAGGAAAGAACCGGTGGGTGTTTTCTTTGTGGCTTGTCTTGACATGCTAATGAGATTCACTACCATTGTACATTGTGAGTCACTACACATTAGTCTGACATTGTTGTAGTTCTATTCGGCAGTCGACGTGTGTTGAATCGAGACAATCATGTTTAGACGTCTGTTGGCTGCTCTTTTCAGAGACATTAGAGTATGTTGAGTTCTCCAAATATGTGTTTTCATGCGAGGAATTGAAATAGCATACTCTCTAAATCGATGTAGTTACCATGCTTTTTAGATAATAGTTACCCACCTAGTACTGATGAAATTACCCATGTGTTCATGCATTCATTATGTGGTTATCCACCACGCAATCGATAGTTATCCTACTCTCTCGGTAATAATACCCACCCAATACTGATTAAGTTACTCACCCAGTACTGATAAAGTCACCCATATGTTTTCATGGTGTAGTTATCCACCACAAAATCAATATAGTTATCATACTCTCTCGGTAATAGTTATCACCCCAATACTGATAAAGTTACCACCCAGTACTGATAAAGTTACCCATGTTTACCATGCTCTCTTGGCAATAGTTACCATCCAATACTGATGGAGTTACCCATCCAATACTGATAAAGTTACCCATGTGTTTTCATGTGTAGTTATCCACCACAAAATCGTTATAGTTACCCTACTCTCTCGGTAATAGTTATCACCCAATACTGATGGATTTACCCAACCAATACTGATAAAGTTACCTATGTGTTTTTATGGTGTAGTTATCCAGCACGAAATCAATGTAGTTATCATACTCTCTCGATAATAGTTACCCACCCAATACTGATGGAGTTACCCACTCAGTACTTATGAAGTTATCCATGTGTACATGATGTGGTTATCCACCACGAAATCGATATAGTTACAATATCCTCTAAATAATAGTGACGAACACAATGTCCATCTTTTTTAGTTGCAGTTGTTACTATGAAATCGACAGTTATCATCATAATACTTATGCACGATAAATTTACCATCTCAAAGTGAAGTGGTAACTTTAAAACTCGTAAAAATCTAAAAGAACAACAAAAAATGGTTTTATTTCAACCCAAACTAGCGGGGTGGCCCGCGCATTTGCGCGGCTAGACTATCTAGATTTTGTTTCGCCACCACATTTTTAAATATAGAAAACATTATCCTTTATTCCTATGTAAATTTAATACCGCAAGAATCGATAATCTTATGTAATCGGTGCATTTGCTCTCTTATATTTTATAGGAAGGCTAAATTTCCCACATGCATTTGTAAGAATGTAGAGCAAACTCTTGGTTATAGTTGTTTGATAAAATAAACTAATATTTTTTGAAAATTGAGTTCACTTATGGTTGTCAGTTTTTTTCTATTTCTCCGATTTCTCAAAATCATTTAAATTGCATTGCTTAAACGTCTTTTGGAGCTTTTTTGTATTTTTGTAATGAAATTTGAGTCCAACAATATTATGTATAGATTATTTTTTCTATTTTCCTATCTTGTACGTCGTCTTTACTTCGTCGTCGTCCTCGTCTTTATAATTTGCACATCAGAATTAAGTTTTTAAACTCATAATATGAGTTTGGATCTTTTTAGGGATCTGATGATATTTTTCGCTAGGCATCTTTTTTCCTATTGACATTATTCTTGTTTAAAATACTTTTTTGTACCCCTTTTTTTTAGCTCAGTATAGTTAATTGTTTTCAAATTAATCGTACATATTACTTATATTTTATCCAACATTTTTTGTCTCATTTCTTTCTTCAGACAATTCTCCTATTCCCCCGGTAGAAAACCCTTGTCAATGGTCAGACCACTATAATAGTAAATCACGATTAATCTATTGTGAAAGTTCAGCAAGAAAATCCCCTTTCTAGTGAGTCGACTTCCAAGTCCCAACTCCCAATCCATTTGCTTTGCCGTGCAACTCCAAAGATTGCCAGGCCCTCTTGGAGGCGAGGCTTGACCAAGGCAGGGACGCGCGCCGGAGCAGCAGATATGGCCTTGCTCACCGGCGAGGCTGCATGTCGCTCTCGCCGATTTGGAAAAGTAGGAGATCCCTTCGTAGTTGTGAATGGCGCTGCGGAGGCGCACGTTGGCCCGCAGCTCCACTATCGATGCCGGGAGCGTCCGCACTGCCGGCAGGTCGACCTGCAAAGGGCGCAGCAGCGCCACAGCGTCCGCCCCGACGGCTCTATCTGAAGACCCCAACGCGGCGTGCGGCGCCGACGGCTGTTCCTACTGGCGTCCCGAGTCTCACCTTGCAGTGCTCCACGGTTGCTATTTGTAATTTTTTGATTTCCCCCAATTTTGATTACAGGATGATCCATAATTTAGTTATTGATTGTATCATTGGATCTAATTTCTGCAGGAATCGTAGCGTCAAGGGGAAACAGAACAATGGCAACAGAGCCAGTTCATCTGACTTCACTTGTCTTGTTGAGCTTGGCGCAGGAAGAGGCATAGTAGCATTATCATAAGTTTTCCCCAAAACTTGTGTACAACCGTAATGCAGGTAAACTGAATCTGTTAGGGAAAAAAAAAGTACACAAAAAACAAAATATGTGTAGTTAACCTTATTCTCTCTTAGAAAGTTTGCCCATCAAATGTACCTTCTAAAACTTGCAATGAAGTATGAAAACTTTGTCATATTGTCTCTATATAGGTCGAACAAATCTGATTGATAAGATAAAATATTTTCTCGGTAACCTCTAATCCATGATTTTCTGTATTAAAGGAAGTCATATATTAATTTCTTTACTAATAACTGGCTGGCATGTAACGAATAGTAATCCCTACTTAACAAAACCGAACCAAAATTTAGGCCTGAACTATGTTTTAGATTAGTCAATGAAAAAAACAAACAATATGGTGAGGCTGGAGGGCGGACCTCAAAATTTATCAAACTTTGGTTCATGCCCTGAGTTATCATTTTTGCCGCATGTCTGAACTTGTTTTGGAGTGTCAGGAAGTAAGTTCAGTGATTACTTCATCTTCAAATCCACTCAAATGAAACTGCATATACGAAGATCTTTATTAAACAAAGCATGTTTAAAAACAATGTCATACATTTGGAGCGAAGTTACTGTAAGATGAAAAATTAGACACAGTTTTGTTTCTTAGAAACATGCATGTGAGCTCAAGTAGATTTCGATACTGAAAATGTCATGAACTGGTTAATTAAATTAAAGGATCTGTAAAACTAAAATGAAATTGAATCATTTTATCTGGCCACTGGTGTGACTTGCATAAAAGTTCTGAACATGCAAGAATTGATGATGGTCTAACTCCCAAGATTTCACAGTCAAGCTTGATTCCATTTGACACTGAAGTACATAAAAGCTCAATTTCAGCAAGGTACATTCAGTAATAGATAACAGACATGCCATGCATATGAATTTTGTGAGTGCGATAAAGAAAATACTCTTCACAGGTATACTTTTACTTGTACTGTAGCTTCTAGCTGTACCGTGCTAATAAATTTGGAAAATTATGCTTAATTTAACATGAACTTAAACTGAACTTTCGTATTACCGGCATCATCCAAACCAAATCAGCAATGTAATTTTCGTAATCCTCGTGTAAGCTACCGGCCAGCTCTGCCCATCAGCGACGGCAATGCATGTATAGATCCTGATGCTCCTGTATATAGGAGGTAAAGAATACGTTAAATCCAGCGTCTGCCGATTTTTCTCGCGTAACATAGACCTAACAGAGTGGAGTCAAGGAATAGACATGGATAGTGGCAGCAGAAAAATCATTAGTTACAACTTGAGAAAGAAATATCACGTGTTAGAAGCCTTTCAACGAACTCCTGCACGGAACTAAGGCAACTTGATGGATGCAAGAAGAAATGTATAAATGATTCTACGACAATGCAACTGCGATTAATCTGCATCCTTTTTAACACCAGAGCTATAAATTCTTATGTTTTTCCTTTCCTTGTTTCGTGATTTTGAGAAATGTGCTACTAAATTGTGCCTTTTGATGATGGTTCAGATTATTTCTATGAATTGGAAAGAAAAGTCCAACCGAACAAAATATGAGTATGTTTCTACATTTCTCCTCATCAGTTTGGAGACCTGCTCCCTTTCCATATTTCAATATTTGGTCCAGGTCGTCTGTAGTCATGGCGCTGGAAAATATATTCTGTATTTAATGCCTTACATGAATTTCTTTTAATTTTTGTACAAACCACTTCCCACAAAATTATCTGTATTTCTTACCATATATTTGTACCTACACCATTCTATTTATTTTTAGCATATCAATTCAATTTTCGTCAACATGTAGGTTGCATATTTCGTTTTCCTGCCATGCTTCTGTCTTCATGTGCCTGCATACAGCAGATCACAAACTGAGAAAATGAGCTTACCTCGAACCATCGAGGAGTGCAAGGAAAACAACTTTTGCTCCAGCTGCTTGCTGTCCTTGTCGTGCTCTTCTGCCATCTCCTCGCCCTCCATTACCTCCACGGACTGGTTCCAGTGCACATGGGGCGCCACCAACAATTGGATCTTTGAGATGAACGATCAAACAGATAAATCGTAGGAATATCTATTGGTTCCTTGATGGAACGGAGGCCAAAGATAAAATTATTGATCTCACCGTCCCTAGCATTGCAGATCACACATCTTTGCAGAGGGGGCATCGTTTATTTGTGCTCTCTCTCTCTCTCTCTCTCTCTCTCTCTCTCTCATCCTTGCATCATGATGTCACCAGTTAGCTCGAATCCATCCTTGCATGCATGCGAACGGTTGGACTACTAATTCCTGATTTCATGCAAGTACTTCAGTTCATATCATGAACTATATGCATACACATAAGCTCTAACTGATTAAATCTTGCACCATTCAAATTTCTATGTACGTTAGCAATAACATTGTGCATGTCAGATAATTACATACCTCAAGAATAAGACCGACTGCAACTCAAACCTTTGGTCCTGTGCAGGAACCAACATGTTATATTCGCTTCCTTCCCTACTCAAATCAGAACAACACATAACTCCAAATTGTCTCAGCGCCTACAACTCAATGTCCAATCTAAATAACAATATGATATCAACCCAAGTAGAAAACATTACTGGCCTCATCAGGGATATGCTTGCCGGCCGTGACCAATTTCCAGAAAAGAATGGCTGGAACTCTGCTTCATTGCCATGATCCAACCACAGCTCGACATAAATTTTAGTCATCCTCATAGATAGGACAATGATCTTGTACGGCTGACAATAAACCTCCAGGCCCGGACCTTTTTGCATGCTGCAGGTAAAAGACGTAGATCTGGAATTCCGGAATCCAGTGATGGATCTATCATAAAGTACTGCCAAGATTTGCTTGAATTGGAGAAAGAGGACGCACCGCCGTGAGTGATACCGTCGAGGGTTCCAGCTAACCGATGGAGAGCGGCAACATGGCAGGCGTGAAATCATCCGTGCCGGCCGGCGCTTCCTGCAAGCCCTCAACCCATCGACGTCGCTGCGAGGTATGAGAAACACGTCCGGCATCCCGACATCTGACATGGAGTCGAAAACGTCGGCAATATTGCTTGGTGAGGCACTGAGGCCTAAGGCTTCGTCTCGCAGCGGTCGGCCGCCGGAAAATCCCTGGTGTCTGGTAACCGTGAGATGTAGCAACCTCGATCAATCGATCATATGCATGTATACGTACGTCGGTGTGGCTAGTACTTTATCTCTGCCTTTGTGATTGGATTAGGACTCTCTTCTTTCCACGGTGACGGCCTGTAGTTTTTTTTTGACTTTTTCTTCTAATCTAGATAACACCTTTTCTCAAGACTGCTCATAACAAGTTTTTAGACGTGGATGAGATGGACACCACACCGGCCGGATGTTACGAAGTAAAAATCTTAGCCGTTGTTTCAGATTTGATTATGTCTGGCTAATCTCCACCGTTAATTATCCTGTGTTTTAATTATATAATAGATACTAATCGTTAATATGGTGGGTAACTTACGTATTCAAGCCTGGGTATATGTTACAGGGTGGGTAACTTTTGGTCACAAAAAAAAAGTTGTCAGATTATATCAACATGGATCTAGTTTCGAAGATCTCGACGCGACTAGCTCAACAGTGAAAATGGATTATAAATCGGATAAACGGTTTGGGATACAAAACTTTTTAAATTTTCAAATTTTGCATTTAATGGGGATGCCATCAGCTTGTTTGTTTGTGCATGCAAAAGGGGCCATTTCTCTCGCTCGGCCGCGCGCGCTCCGCGCGTGCACACTGCGTACAGATACACTAACAAGCAGGCGCCTGCTGATTAGTCGTGTCCTTTTATTCCATCGTGCAGAGATAAGACACAGAGGTGACATTACATTCCATTACCCCTGCAGAACGTAAGTGTATTATAAATTCAACAATAAGGCAGAAGAAGCAGATTAATCTAACTGGACCGAGAGGAGGCACACATCGCTTTCAGAGTTTGCACCGAGATACCGACAAAGACGGCAGCATCTGTCGCTTGTTCAAAACACTCAACCTGGACCATCATCGGAAGAAAACACATCGTTTGTTCATGAAAAAAGGAACGAAATGGAAAAATGACCCTCAATCAATTGAGCATAGCTGCTCAGCTCAGCAGTAACGATTTGCCAAAAACAGAGATCCACTTGACCAAGAATCAACAGAAACTGAGCAAATGAAGTCTAAGATACTGAATCACACACAAACTCGACATACAGAGATAATGGACAAATTAGTCTAGCCATCAGAACCGCATCTAGGGATCCAAATTCATGCATACTATGGTCCTATTCATCATCCATCATAACTCGTCAACATCAATTCAGGGGGATTTTCGTTGCACATGCCTGCATAAGCCGTGCTAGCTGCTCAACTAATTGGTGACCCAGTCATTGGGTGGGTACTTTGTGGACGGCTTGGGGTTTCTCTTCGTGGGCTGCGCCTCCTCCTCTCTTCTGGTTTGATCATCTGAACATGTGTTCACATTGAGGTACTGGGAGACTGTACAACGCGTGTAGGATTCTTCCATGGAGCGGTGTCTTGCAGTCCCGGGTACTCTTCCACTCCTTGCAGCCTCTTCTTCCTCGTGTCAAGGGCAATCACCCACCCCTCCAGGTCCTCGTGGTCGACCTTCGCCATCAGGTACACGATGTCGTCGTCACACAGGCTGATTGTGGGATGACCGATGTGCATCCGCTCCAAGGTTGGCTGCAGCGTGCCCTTGTCATCCCTCAGCGTCGGCAGCAGCTCGAAACCCGGCACCGTGTTGCCGTCGTCGTCCACGGTGGAGACCTCGAGAGCGTGGAGCTCCCAGTCCTTGTGCCAGTCGCCTGAAAAATCAGCCATGCTCCACATGACGGCCGTCCAGCCGTCAGAGACCATATGCTGCCCGGCGTAGGGGTCTGGGATCTCCCTGATGTACATCTCAAGCTGAATGTACCTGATGCGGTGTAACACCCCGAATTTCACTAACCGGTTTTCCTGAAAAAGGGGTGAACTAAAAATTTGCGAAAACCTTTTAACTTGGATTTCTCTGAATTTTATCAAGACTCATTTGAACTTTTGGTGATTGATGTTGAGATCATGTACCTCTCCTTGTCCCAACCCCGGGAATATTCTCTGAATATTTATGATCACCTTTGATCCCGTTCATTAGGGTTTTCTTTATAAAACCTTAATGCCTTTTCTATAGAAAAGTAAACCCGATATACCGCCTCTCCAAAGCAACTCTCCTTTATCTTGCTTGGAAAATTCCGCCAAAAATCACAGAGACACCTATCCTCATGTATATCCCATATATGCATAAACATCGCCATGACCTATGCAACTTTTTCAGATTGAAGAAATTACCAAATCTGTCACTACCGGGCCATTAAAACCAAAACCCTACTTCCACTCCACCATAAATCTTGACCACCTGAGGAAGTGTTTCATATCCCATTATAAGCCTCCCCAAGAAATTTGGGATCATTTGGATCAATTTTTTCTTGTAGGACACCCATCGAGCACCTTCTGCCCTTTTTGAAATCCGAAAATGTTTACACATAAAATCTTCTCCAAATGGCATGATACTTGACCACATTGCTCACATACCAGTAGAACATCACCAGTAAAATCCTAGCTCCATTGGGATAGGGGAAGTCTATTTTCATTTCATCGAACACCTTGAGTGCATTTGAATTTTTCAAAACTTTGTACGGGAATTTTGTCCCAATTTGGTGTCTTGCTTGCTAGATGCTGTGTGTAGTGTTAGTGTAACCTTGTGACGCGACCCGTTTTCCTTTTGGGGCTCCGAGTCATCGGGAACGCGAGCGATGCCGATCACGTCGCGCTCTGGACATGCCGGTGTCGGCATGACCCTGTTCAAAACCCCAGCCCTGCCCTTATCCCCTGCTGCAGTGCAGCCACGTGCTACACTGTACCTCCAGCTCGTCTCCCCTATCCAGCCCTCCTCCTTATCCCCTCCCCTTAACTCTTTGGAGCAAAGATGGTGCCCCAAACAACCACCGGTGCAATCAAGTCTCCTCCCTCTCCCTTGCCTATAAAAGGAACCCCAGAGCCCTCCGGTGGAGGCACAACTCACTCCCCCTGGACTCCCAGCATGTTTGCACGAGGAGCTGAGCTTGCCTCCTTCAGTTTCGGCCATAGCCACCCGAAGCCTTGCCAGGCTCGTTTTCGAGCTTGCTTCGTCTCCCCACTCGTCCAGAAAACTCCAGGAGCTCCCTAGTAGCCCTATCCAACCATCCCCGGCATCAAATCGTCGAAGAACTTCGGTTCCCGAAAATCCCAAAACCCTGGCCGCCATTACCGAGCTTGGCGAGCTCGAGGGCGTCGCGTCTGTGCCGTCCCTGGCCCTCTGGAGCCCCAGGCCGAGCGCGGCGCTGCCCCGCTAGACCGCCGCTGCCGTCGGCCAGTGCCCCGGCCCTCCCAGCAGCCCGCACCGGCGCCGCCCGAGCCGCCCGTGCGGCCGTGGTTGCCGAGCACGTCGGGCTCGCGGCGCTGCGCGCAGGAGCGACCCCACCGACGGCGCTGCGCGCAGGAGCGACCCCACCGACGGCGCCGCCTCCCCTGGCCGCGGTATGCCGCCGCCATCCCATCCCCGCAGTCTCCCGGCGCCTCGGCCCTCCTAGCAGCCGCGCCGGCGAGCGCCCGAGCCGCCCGTGCGCTCTCCCGCGCGAAGGAAGGAGACGAACAGGAGGTCAACGCCTGGATCGATCGATCGATCCGTTTTTCTTTTCTTTCTTTCCAGCAGCGAGCAGCAGCCCAGCCCAGCCGTGCTGCGCACGCAGCAGGCTGGCCGGCCCATCTCGCGTGGCCGGCAGCCCATTCTGCCTTTTTTTTCGCGCAGGGTGTTTTTTTTCCTGGTGAGCAACTTCGGACGCCCATATCTTTTGAACCGTAGCCCCGTTTTAGTCGATTCAAATTCCTAAATTTGTATTTCGTCGAGATCTAGCCAGGGGTGCTAGTTTTGTTATCTTTGGAGCTATTTAGTTTCATAGCCTTTATTTAATACACCGTTTGTCGTTTCGTGGTTTAGGCGTTCTTCGGATTCCGACCCGCGGCGAGTTGATACGTCTCCAACGTATCTATAATTTCTGATGTTTCATGCTTGTTTTATGTATCATTGTCACATGTTTTATATGCATTATATATCATTATTATACATTTTCTGGGACTAACCTATTAACAAGATGCCACAGTGCCAGTTCCTGTTTTCTGCTGTTTTTGGTTCCAGAAAAGCTGTTCGGGCAATATTCTCGGAATTCGACGAAACAAAAGCCAAACCTCCTATTTTTCCGAGGGACACACGGAGCCAGAAGGGCAAGCCAGGGGGAGGCCCACGGCCTCCAAACCACCTCTTGGGGCGGCTGGGCCCACAGGCGCGCCGGGAGGTGAGGAGGGAGCCCAGGACCTCCGCCGACGTTGCCCCTTCGCCTATTTAGTCACCCCGACGCGAAAACCCTAAATATATATCTAATACTCCAGAAAGACTTCCGCAGCGCCGTCGCCATCGCGAGACCTCGTTTCGGGGGTCAGAAGTTCCTGTTCTGGCACCCTGCCGGGACGGGGATTGGCCCCCGGAGCCATCTCCATCGACTCCACCGCCTCCACTTCGACTCCATGATGGTTTGTGAGTAGTTCCCCATGGACTACGGGTTCTTGGCTGTAGCTAGTTGGTACTCTCTCTCCCATGTACTTCAATACAATGATCTCATGAGCTGCCTTACATGATTGAGATCCATATGATGTAATTGGTGTTGTGTTTGTTGGGATCCGATGAATTGTTACATTATGATCAGATTGTTCATCATATTATCATACTATTGTTTATTTAAGATCTTGCATGCTCTCCGGTACTTGTGGTTACCCTGATCAAGTAGTTGCTTGTATCTCCAAGAGGAGTATTTATGCTAGATAGTTGGGTTCAACCTCTATTTAACCTGGGATAGTGACAGCAAGTTCTAAGGTTGTAGATGTGTTGTTGCCACTAGGGTAAAACAGCAATGCTTTGTCTAAGGATGAATGTGTTGTTTACATTATGCACAATACTTAATGCAACAATCTGTTGTTTGCAACTTAATACTGGAAGGGGTGCGGATGCTAACCGGAAGGTGGATTATTTAGGCACAGATGCATGCTGGATAGCGGTCTGTGTACCTTGTCGTAATGCCCAATTAAATACTACAGTAAACCTTATCTTATCATAAGCATGCATTGTCATGCCCTTACAATTATCAATTGCCCAACTGTAATTTGTTCACCCAACACCTGTTATTTGTTTGGAGAGTTACCACTAGTGTAGATAGCTGGGAACCCCGGTCCATTTGTCATCATCATTGCTCTCTGGTCCTATATGTCATTAGAAGTAGTATCAACTATTTTCTGATGCCATTGCCTCCGTGTTACTGCTGCTGTGTTACTGTTACTATTGCTCTCATATTACTGCTGCTTTCACATCACCCCTGTTACTAGTGCTTTTCCAGGTGCAGCTGAATTGACAACTCAGTTGTTAAGGCTTATAAGTATTCTTTGTCTCCCCTTGTGTCGAATCAATAAATTTGGGTTTTACTTCCCTCGAAGACTGTTGCGATCCCCTATACTTGTGGGTTATCACGAGTCCGTAACTTTCCAAACCGTTTGGAATCCTTCTCCGGAGGCAAGCTAACCCTTGCTATGAGCAGTCCCGCAATGTTGTTTGTTTATTTGTTTATTGCCATGCCGAGTGTTTATATTTGTCTGCGTTCGGTATGTATTATGTCGGTCTGTCATTGTTTGTGTTAAATATGAAACTTGTAATATTGCTCCTGCCATGTTGCATATCGTGTTGCATTGAATATTGTCGCATCTATATATCTGTGGATATCGCAACACCTTTTCTTTTGTCGAACGAGAAGGCGCTGGTCGGAGGTAGCAACACCACAGTCATCCGGTTGATGTTTCTTTTTCTTTTGTCGAACGAGAAGGCGCTGGTCGGAGGTAGCTCCGCCACAGTCATCCGGCTGACGTTTCTTTTTCTTGTCAAACGAGAAGGCGCTGGTCCGAGGTAGCTCCGCCACAGTCATCCGGTTGACGTTTCTTTTATTGTCAAACGAGAAGGCGCTGGTCGGAGGTAGCTCCGCCACAGTCATCCGGTTGACGTTTCTTTTCTTGTCAAACGAGAAGGCGCTGGTCGGAGGTAGCTCCGCCACAGTCATCCGGTTGACGCCCTTTTCTTTTGCCGCTCGAGTTCTTGTATTGATCTGTGATGGCGCCTTAGTCACCCGGTCAATACAAACTGCTATTTCTTGAAATATTGTGTTGCTAATGTTTTGTCGTTTGATGATAGATTATTATGATATTGTGATTGTTATGCTGGACTAATCATCTGTTGTTTGGACTTGTGAATGATGAAACTTGATTAAATGAAACACCCCTCCAAACATCGATAGGGTCAGTCCTTGGTGCCACTAATCTAAACATCGGAAGCACTACCACTGTCGCTCATATGGGCGGGCCTTGACCTACGTAACCTATTGAGCCTCCTTTGATGCTACCACTTTGGCAAGTCTAGTCGGTTACCTTTGTGGTCGGGGCTAGTCTTGCGAAGGTTTCGGAGCTAGGCGTCGCTCATGGGTTGGGGACGTGCCGGATTCACTTCGTCATAAGACATAGAGTTATGTCGGTAGCTATACAGGGAGTGTCTTGGTAGCGTGAACGGTCATGTACGTGTATCCGGTCGTCTTAAGGAAGATTTCCTAAAGTACCGGCTATATGGTGCATTTAGATGAGTGGAAACTGCAACCTCTCGAGAGTGTCAATCTAGCAGCTAGCCTCGTTCCTGGGATATGGAACAACAGTTCAGTGTCGGTCACACTATTGTCTTTGTGGAGTCCAGAGGTTAAACTTAAGATCTGTTTGAAAGAATTAATGAACGACCTGATCTCACTAAATGAACAAATAGGATGATGCAGGGAATGTTGCCTTGAGATGTTGATGGTTACCCATGATATAGGATGGCGGTGTGATCGTTGGAGACTAGAGTTAGGCCTGAGCCAACATCAACCGTGCATGCACAGAGTGGAAAGATGAGGCCAGTGGGCCTAGCAGTGATCACAGGTGTTGTTGTGTATTATTTGGTACCAACTGGTACACTCGTTTACTCGTCACAGGTAAGCTCTTTGTATGATTGCCGGTGCACGATCCAACCCCACCTGGCCATGCTACTTTTATGTCATGTATCTAGTGTACACCTTGTCATGTTGTAGGATTTTATTTCCAATGTATATCTTGTTGCATGATTGTTGGATTGTTTGTAGTGAGTGGCGATTCTTGCTGGGTGCATACAAATGTACTCACGGGCCTTGTGTTTGTGGCCAGATATTGGCGATGATTCATCTTCTACCTTAGCCAGAAGTGGAGCAAGAGCGTGCTAGGATCAGTAGCCCAGCCAGATGCCTGTGGAGTGGAGCCGCTCCAAGCCGTTGCCTCATTTATGTCTTCCGCTGCCAGTTAAAACTCTGAGTTGGGCCATGCTTGGTTTGATAATTTGTAATGCCTCGATGGCCTTGTAAACCCTTTTGTAGCACTTTGTGCCTGATTGTGTGATGATTTCCGCTATGTTGCATTGTCGTAACGTGCGTCCAGATATCTTGGGCTGGCGCACGGGGCGACCGCCTCTCTGGAAATATGTGCCAGAGCGGGGTGCCACAGAGCATGGTATCAGAGCACCAGGCTGGCTGTAGACTACCCTAGCATGGAAAGCCCAACCATACTTGCGCCCGACAAAGAGCCCGATGGATTTAACCCATCTCTGCCTGACCAGCATGGCTATGGTCAGACAACGGTATGGTGCAGTAGATTCTTGTCTCAATCTTCCAACATAAGGCTCGCCGGTTTCTTCCATGAGAAGTAATCGACATCACCGAGTAGATAAGACCCAAATCCCAGCTGCATAGTTATCCCCACCATTCTTGCTAACCATGGTACATCTTTTTTCTCTACAGTCGGTTTCCAAGTGAAACTTTTAGGAAGTTCCCTCCTTCCCCATAACCTAAGGTTAGTATGAGTGGCGGTTTTGTGCCCATGTTACTTAAGCCGGAAATTTTGCGATTTTATTTGCTTCTTCATGGTTCGATTCTTTTTGGTTTTCCAAAAATTTGCCGATTTTTGTTTTCGCCTTGTGTTAATTCCGCAGGAGTTCTACCAAAAGATTGTGTCAGCTCTCAGTAATCCAAACCCGACAGGAGGAAGAACAGCTCAACAGTCTGCCAGAAATAAGGACCCCAGCACCTAGTCAATCAGCACAAAGCAAAGTCAGTATTGATGAGCCCGAGTCCTTCCCAAAATATAATCAACGACAGTCTATCAACGTCAACCTGTATTCTTTGAGAACACCAACAACAACCTGGAGATCTGGGATGGTATATGTGAAATTTACATTATGTCTTTTCACTTAATTGGTGCACACACGTATTTGCTGGACGCTAGGAATGAGGTTTGCAAATATGGAGATATTCTTGGTTGCCTGGATTACGATGACACTCATATGAATCAAACTAGTGGAAATATATAATGCCCAATCCAGCTCGTTCTGTGCAAACGAAGCAAGCATCTATCCGGTCAAAGATTTTACAACGAGTACATAATATTTCTTCCTCTACAAGCAGCCCTCATGTTGGAAGAAATACTACACCGTGTACAAGATTTATCATCGGGCGTCGTTCTCTTGAAACCGACATGCTCAAGAATCAGCAATATCCGTGCCACGAGAAGTGAAGCTCAAGTATTTTCCAAGATGGGCTCAAATATAAAGTGAGGTATGCCTCGACGACAGTCTGACATCAACTCGCACCACCGGTATGATATGCCAGAATTTCAGCGATGCATTTTTGGAATCACCAATATTCCCGCAACCGTCAGGACTATGGAAAATGGTTGTGCTCTAATATTTGGATCAACGTGGGAGTGCCATCATGATTATCATGCCCACATGCTCCCGATGAAGCAGGTAATCACTCCTTCCACTCGGCTGTGCAAAGGAAGCCACACCACCATCAAAATTTCAGCAAGTACCACCCGTACAAGTATGTCAGTATGAGGCAGAATATTTTCAAGGCACTGCTAATCTGTAAATAAAGCTACGCGACCGTCAAAATTTCAGCAGTGTACCACATGTACAACAACCTCAGTCTATACACGAACACTACCGGTACCTACATCAGAAGCTTTCTAAAAAGCAAGCTACAGAGATTTAACCTACGTCATGCCAACCACCATCATGGGAAGAAAAGATTCAGCATGTACCTACGTGAACGGGACACCTCGAGCGCCCCAGAAAAGTCACTCAGTCTTCTCGGAATAATTTCAGAATTTTGGTCCAGTATGGATACATCAACTTTTGGCACACCTTGGAGCTGAACCAGCGATACAAAATTCAAATGATCTGGATACAAGTTAAGACCGAGCGTCAAAGAAATACAAGGAAAAACACGGTTATGCAATCAGAAAATTTCTCGGATGATCATGCTACACGTTGGAACAACTACTCAGCTTGCGTAACGGTCAGAATCAACAAAAGGAAATAGATTGCCTATACGTATGCGAGTCAAGAAATTCTCTCGCTACCAGCGTGGTTACAGGCATACTGTCACCGACTATTCAGATTTCGCCAGTTATGTCGAGTAGAAGCTAGCAGAAATAAACGGACAAGAAGACCTCATCTCCATCAACCGTCCTTGTGAAGATATTGAAGTCTATGGGTGTGTTCGATCACTACAAACCTCTCGCAGACGCAATGGGAATAAGGCAATATGGAAATAAGAGTCCAAAAATTTCAGCTCTGAAGTCAGAAATAAAAGTTCACATACTTGAGGATTTTCGAAGCCAATGATGGAAGCGGCGCCATCAGTACATCACTCCTAGCCAAGAAATCTTTATTCCTCTCGCCCCGAGGAAGCACAAATGTGCCAAGATGGAAGTACGCAATTTGTGGTGGCACCAAGACAAAGTCAGCTTGCCGTCCGGAAAATTGTCAACTATGACAACAAAGCTACAAGCGTCTGTGAGATTCCTTCAACTTTCTCAGAGATCCTAATATGGGTATCGAGTGGCTAAAGTCAGATCTGCGAAAGGCTATCAACATCAGAAAATGCCTAGGTGATGAGAAAACCATGCGACGAGATTTGTACCTTTTAGACCGGTCAATACCCACGTTCCATAAAGGTTGAGTCCCTAAATCTTTCATGCAAATGATGGTAAGATGGACCAGTACAACCAAGGATCAAGGTACATACATGGTACAGTTGGCACAGGAATCCCATAATGACCACAATGGTCAACCGGGAGTTGCGTGATGGCTGAACAACAACGGAGAATTTCAACTCGACCCCAACTTGAGAACCGCACTGTTGTCAGTACAAATTAAGACCATAGACAAGAGCCTGTCAGATGATGATTCCAGTTACTCAAACCCAATAAAAAGCACGCTTATGGCATTGAAGTCAAGATTAAAGACCCTGTCAAGACAGATGCGTAACTTGCTGCAGATTGAGAGATGAACCCAAACACGTACAGTATAGAACGTAATGGCCACAATGCAACTGCACTGCCCGAGTCCGACATGTCATGGCTAGAGAGAAGGCACCCAACTCGATCGAGTCCTACTCGAACTCCTCCCGTGTGATCTCCTGCTGCGCCAATGCACAAATACCCGATCCAGGAGACCAGCCTCCGCACGCACGTGAAGCGCATCAGCTTCAACCCTACGCCGCCGCTGGCCTGAGAGAGACGAGGAGGAGCGAGCCGCCGCCATGGGGGAGGACCTTTATGTGTTGCGCCTGCTCATCTCTTCGGTCTAGTCATCTTCACTAATACTAATGACGGAAGCAGTTGAATAAGTGTTAACATTAGGGCACGGCTTGCTGCTCCCACGCAAATTAATGTCCGCAGGTTGAGTCAAAATTAATCTATTTATACTAAACTTTTATGCTTGTTTATATCTCAGTTTTTCAATTCATAATCAGAGCGAATATGTTGTTACAAGTTTAAACATGCAATAAAAAAGTTAGTTATTAATACACTCCAACTGACAAAAATATTTGAACTAAATTCTCTCAAACGTGAGAAAATAATAAAACAATCACATATCTTCTCGGTTTAATGTGTGTCACTTGCGTCATTGCGTGAATACAAGGCATGTACCAGTGTGTGTTTCTTAACCTGCTTTGACATAGATAACGAGTGTGTGTATCGGTTTAAGTTTTGTACTATACTAATTCTATCTTAACCGTCAGGCTAAGTTGTATGCTATACTAACGACAGAAGCAGCTGAATAAGTGTTAACATTAGGGCACACCTGCTGCTTCCATGCAAATTAATGTCCTCAGGTTGTGTCAAAATTAATATATTTATACCAAACTTTTATGCTTGTTTGTTTATATCTCAGTTTTTCAATGATAGTCATATCGAATATGTTGTGACAAGTTTAAACCATATTATGCAATAAAAAAAATTAGTTTTTAATACACTCCACCTTACAAAAATATTTGAACCAAATTCTCTCAAACGTGAGAAAATAATAAAACAATCACATGTCTTCTCGGTTTAATTTCTGTCACTTGGGTGAATACAAGGCATGTACCAATGTGTGTATCTTAACCTGTTTTGACATGGATATCTATTTGTATGCTATAGAATATCTTGATAGAGATTTCTGGTTTATGGTTCTGTATACCAAGTTAAAAAAAGTCTAGAGTATAAATGATATTTAATAGGATATTGCCACCAAATCAATGCATTGTTGCTATATTTTTTGTGGGCTCAAATGTTTCTTACATGTGATAGTGGGTTGGGTAATCCATTGGTGACTTTATACTTGACACTGACATATCATCTCTCTACCTAAGAGAGATTAGCCAAAGTTTAGCTTGTGCCCAAAGTCAGCAAAGCTAACAAAACCTATATTGACCCCATCCCAACATTTCTAATAGAAACTCCGTTGAGAGCCCGTCTGGTCCAGGTACTTTATTGTGTTCCATATGGAAGACCATTTCCCTTATCTCCTCTTAGACAAAGGTAGTTGTGATGATGGAATTCTCCTTGGAGGAAAGTTACGATATGTCATCATTTTTTGCTACTTGAATAAAGCAGTCTAGCTCTACATGTGCAAGTGTTTGTTCATTTTTAGTGGACTAAAAAATATACATGACTTATCCCATGCACATATTGTAAGTGCCTACAGTAGTCTTACTTGTGATGGTCGCCAGTTTGAATCTCTTACGGAGCTCATAATGGACATGATGAAGGTTTGGTTCCTCATGGAAATTGGAAACAATTATAATAGTACCATGACTGGATTTACTTGTTTGGATGTTTGTTGACTAGCTTCTTGAACCCATACTGATGATCCCAATGCTCCCTTGAAAGATCATGGTGCTCACAAGTGTGGTTTTAGTGATTAGTGACATTCCATATGGACTAATGATTGCACTGAACTATACTTGTAGAGTTTGTCCATAGGAAATGCATGTAAACCATATGTTGGTTTCAATGGCTAATAAAAATTAAGTGATGACCAAGATGTGATCCAAAAAAGTTCATGATAGTGTTGAGCGTATTGCAAGTAGATCTTGAAGAATAGGATCATGTTATCATTTATTTTTATCTTAAAGACATCATTGAGGGTGGTCACCAAGCTTGTACATGGTTGGAGAAATAGAAAAGAGAGAGGAGATCTAGATATGCTATTCCGCCTATCCATCGCTACTCTTAGTGAGGGAAGATTTTGAAATCAAGATCTTGGAAAGATTTGGTGTTCTCATTCTTTGTTCTTACTCTTATTGGGTTACGTGTAGGAATTTTTTAAAAAATCCTTCTTCCGCAACAACCAAGATCTATCTATGAAGATATAAGCGAAATAACAATTCAATGATCTAGTTGTAGTACGTTACCAACACCGTGAAGCGGAAGCGATGTTGATGACGAAGTCGATGAAGCCTGTGGAAAATTCCCACAACTAAGCCTAGCTAAGAGAATGTAGCTGACTCCTTGTGTCTAGCCTTCTTGATCCAACAGAGTTAGGGTCAAACGTCTAGGACGTCTCACCCCTTTGAGAGTTCACACACGTACGTCGGATCTGGTTCAGCAGAGCTTCGTCGTGCCAGAGCTTAGTCTCACTGGTGTATATGAAGGTGGATATATCAACACATGAGAAGGAGAGAGAGATTAGATACTGAACTACTACCAATAGTCTCTACTGGTCTATATGAAGGTGGAGATCTCAATGTTAGGACCATGGACGTTTGCATCAACTACTACCAATATAGAAGACACTGTTAAACCTGTTGGCTATATGTACATCATTCCCATTACTCGTGATACTAAACTTTACCCGAGTTTAGATATTCCGATATGTTTGTGAATCAATCGTTGATTCACTATATCTTTGTCGATCTCGTTATTTCAATTATCTTTTTACTTGTTTGCGTATTTTGATATCCCACACAATTTATCATCATCATGCATTGTCTGCATAACATATTGGATATCATATATACCGAGTGGGTCCAGGATGTATCTCTCTATTAACAAAGGAGCAATTTCCCATCCTGGAACGTCAAGATCAATACACACCTTTGGAATCACCCAGTAGCTACCGTTTTGATTACCTAGTTTACGAAGTGATACCTGACAACACCGAAGTAACAACCTTAATAACCTCATCGTATAAAAACTTGTTGTATAATAACCTTGTTGTGATATGTCACTAACGACAAAAGACACTTTTAAAGGAATATCTTAGCTTATCAACGATTTGGGTCTATCCAGCCATATTGTTTCCACCAACAATATGTTGTTTATTGATGTTGACATAGACAATGTCCTTGATCAGGAAAATACAGTCATCTAGCAATCAACGAATTAGTCTAAAGCCAAGACTAAGGTATTTTTTATTCTGTTCATGTTTCTACACATGCTGTGAGTTTTCCTCTGAATCCCACATTCAGGAGCCACAACAGTTATAAAATAAAATCATGAAGCATAATTATGAATCATATGTTAATTATTATTGTATTTGGGCATACATCCAACAGTCTCTCACTTGCACAATTGGCAATGATCTAGTCACATAAGATTTAGCATCTTAATCGATGTAGGTGATTTCTCATGCTAACTCATGTGGTACAGACTTTTGTTATCGGACCTTTTCGGGGTTGTGTGAACTTTTGTGTTACGAAGAAAATTCTTTTCTAACATAATTGCCTTGATCATACGATCCCTTGCAGTTTAGGCCATTTAAGGTGAAACCTTGGTGCTCTAGCTAAGATCACAGTGTTGCTATTTTCACAACATGGTTGTATCTTTTGTAAAGAACCACACCTAGTTCATCCAATGAACTGACAACCACAGTGTTATAATTTTCGTAACATTTATTTATTCTTCAAACTAATAAAGCATCATTTACCTAATTATATACAAAACCACAAGACTCATTTATAATTATCTCATAAGTTACGTAATGCAGCTCTTACATTACGAGTTATTCTCTCTTTTGAAGAAACATCTTCAAAACCACCTTATGAAGAATACTCATTTATAGTTGGAGTCACTTGAGCTTTTGTTACGAAATCAACTTGTCAAGAATTATTTTATTACTTTACATTTGAACTCAGAATACACTATCCAAGAAATTCCCATAATGATCAAAATGATAATTCAATTGATCATGCTTACCACCGTTTAACTGCCATGGTTCTCGCATATGAATCTCTCTATCTTTTATGAGAACCTAGTTCTCTTATGTTTTGAACTATCTCCAAAACATCTTAGTGTGTTTCTATAGCAGGATATCACACCACTATTAGGATACATAATACAATGTGGTTGTCCTGCCCTTCATGTGTTATTGAACAACTTTTCAATGACACATCTTATAATATCAAATGAAGTATTCCATAATATTAGGATACCATGACTAAGCTCCCACTTATTTTCTTGAAAACAAAAACTTGCATTATCTTATGTAGCTATTATAGCTTCCTTTTTGTATCCTAAAAAGCTGACTTATCTGCGCGCATCTAGGTTATCAGGGGACCGGGCTTGTCGCCTATTTGTGGGATGAACGGAAGGGCATGCCTCCTCTGACGTGGGATGCAGGGGAAGGCACCAGTGGGGATGGAGCATGGGGAAGCTGGCGGGGCAGGCGAGATACGGTGGTGCGGGAGGCCGGGCCGCCAGGGTGGTGCGGGGTGGGTGTTTCTGCAAAGTAAAACAAGAAAAAATGACAGTGGGTTCATTTCCTACTTTTCAAGGGACTAAAATGAAAAACAGCGTGACGTACCTAAGTGCGGTCGTTAGAGCATCTCTAGCAGATACCGAATAAGGGCCTCGGACCGGAAAAGTCCGACCGATTTGGGGTACAGGGCCTTTTTTTCAGCCCGAGCAGATGCTGGAAAACGGGCCGGCACGGAAAATATCCGGGCCGCCGGATAAGCGACGTCTCGGCCGCTATATTAGGGGGACGGAGGGATCGATTCGGTACCAAAACCGCACCCCTCTGTCGCACCCAATACCGCTTCACCGCGACTCAGCACCAGCTCCGGCGAGCAATCACCGCCGCCTTGCAACTCCTCTCCCCTTCCCTCCACCAGATCCATGGCCTGGTCGAGCATGCGCAGCTCCGGCGGCCGCGGAGAAGGCCGGGAGCCACCGGAAGATGAGGCGGCACGGGAGGTGGCCGAGCGTCGCTCGAATGCCGCGCGCCTCCGCGGCTCCTACAAGGCCCGCCGGTGGGCGGGGATCCGCCCGAGTGACTTCGGGGAGGGGAGCTCCTCCGGCGACCGGAGGCGGAAGAGGGAGGAGCCGGTCGATGACTTCGAGGACGGCTACCGTCTTCCGGAGCTGCCACCCATTCTGCCGGACGGGTGCCGCGTCGGGGTCTGCAGCCTCGACGGCCTCGTCGACGACGTGGTGCCAGCGTGGAAGCGCGTCGAGGATGCGTACGCCGAGCTCGCCACGCAACGGCAGCGCTTGAGGCCAGAGAGCCCGGTGCCGAGGACCGCATGCAAGCGGCAGCCGAAGCCGCCGAGGTCGCCTGGGCCGTGCGCCGCCTCGTCGAGAAAGAAGATCTCGACATTGACCCGTAGGTCGACGCCGGCGCCGTCGTCGGGGAGAAGAACGCCGCCGATTCACCGCCGCCGTCGCCGGGGAGTAGATTCAGGGTTTCATTTCCGTTTTAGTTTAGTTTAATTAACGTTGTAGTTTTAGTTTATTTCAGTTTATGTGTTCTTCTGTAAGATCTGTAAGATTCTCGCGCGAACTAGTATGTGTTCTTCAAATTTAATTATCCAGTAGCAATATCGTGCATCTGTTTTACGAGAGCAAATTTTAGAACTGGATAACCATTTCTGCTCAACCGGATCCCAATTTCCTGTACCAACTTATGCGTTATTTGCTAGAGATGCTCTTAAGCCGTATTATACCGTAGAGATTAATTAAGGGCTTCGCAAAGCGTTCTGTATTGTGGATACTCTAATGGCCGGAGTCCGACTCGTCCTGGCTGTGCACAAATAGGCGAGCCAAGAGTGCGTATGCGTGAAACCGACCTTGTGCACGGTCAGAGAGAGGGAGGGAAAAAGGTAGGGATCCATCTCCAATTCGGCAATCGAGTCCTCCTACTCAAACTCCTCTTCGTGTGGAACCCGTGTCGATCGCCGTGTGATCTCCTGCCGCGCGGGTGTACAAATACCCGTGCCGCGGGTGTTTCTCCGCACGCACGAGAAACGCAGCCGCATCACCATGGCGCGTGGTAGAGAAGAGGAGGAACCAGCCGCCGCCATGGCGCAATGGCCGGACAGTTTCCCGGACAGCGAGGTCGTCAACAAAGCCGTGTCCTTCTTCCACCACGTCAAAGCGCAGTTCGCCGAAAACGTCTACGAGGAGTTCCTCGGCCTCTTCCAGGGCTTCCTCACGGGCGAGACCCCCGATCCCGGCAAGGTCATGGCCGATGTTTACGAGCTCCTCCAAGGCCACCCCGACCTCGTCCGCCTCCTCGACGCCTTAATCCCCGCACCCCAGCCCGCCCGCGAAGATCCCGCGCCGACGCGACCCAAAAGGGAGCGCCGCCCCACGGCCGCCGCCGCCATCGACCACAAGGACGCCGACACTTGCACAGCCTTGGCATATCTCGAACGGGTGAGCAGCAAGGGAAAGGCGCTCCACGAGAGGGTCCTTGCGCTGATCTTCCAGCTGGGCTCCGAGGAGACGGTGGACGCGAATCAAATCTACGAGCGAGCCCGGGCAGTCTTCGGCTCGAAGCACAGCGATCTCCTCGACGAATTCACGGAGTATCTCCCGGTCCCGACGGAGCGCCAGCGCGACTTGTTATTGAGACCACGTCGCGCCAAGACGGAGCCATCGCCGGAAGAGCACTCTGCTCCGGCGCCCAAGCGCAAGGCCGTCGCCGCCGACAACCACCCGAGCGCCGCGAAGAGAACCCGCGCCGACGACCGGAAGACGACGAACCGGCGCGCCAACTCCCCCGCCCCGAACAACGGCGGGTTCAGGGAGACGTGGGAGTTCGAGACCACGTACACGAAGCTGGTGGACACGATCAAACGCACGGAGGCGCTACTGAAACAATACGAGCCGACGAAGAAGGACGCGCCGGCGCCGCTGCCCCGTGGTCAGCACGCGTTCGATGAACTCTTCCCGGACCGCGACTGCCAGGAGGTGCTCCGGGAGATGTATCGTGGTATGCTGACACCGATCCGGGCGGCGCTCGAGGACGGGGCGCGCACCGAGCTGGCGTTGAGGACGATCCAGCGCAGGCTGGAGATGTTGGAGCGGGTGGCCGTGAAGGTGGCGATGGAGCGGCGGGATCGCGACCGCGTCGAGGGCAGGATGCAGAAGCTCGCCATCGATCGGGTGCTGTTTCTTCGCAAGAAGGCGGCGAAGCACAGGGCAAAGCAGAGCGCCGGTTCGATGGGTCCAGCACTCCAGCTGAAGAGCGAGAGATGTTAATATGATGAGCGAAGCCATTTGCATCAGCATCAGCGCCACCATCGTGATCGCTGTGGCTTGGGCGCGATGACGATCGGAGGAGGCTCGGGTGGCCGGGTTTCATGTGGCAGCCTGACCGGTTAATCCGGCATTTACCGGAGTAGAGCGGCCGGTGATCTTTTGTATGGAAAATTTTCTTTTAGTAATTTCCATTTTTATCCTTAGTTTGTCGTTTATGATAACAATTACCTCATTTAGCATACATTCTTTCCGGTTAGTACCCATTTTAGGCCTTATTTATTAGGGGTGTATTTTTATCCCCAAGGGATTGGGGATGGGGAGGGTGTACTCGGTGAAATTGTTGCTTTCACCCAATCCGCACAAAACGTCACAAATACCCATACCAAAAAATACGCTAGCACGGCCTAGAGTTTTCAATCTAGGCAAAAATGAGGCGTTTGGTGGGGATTATCCCTTGCAAATCCGGAGTAGTAAACAGACTATTGGAGATTTTTCGAGTTTCGGGATAATCCATTCTAATCCTCTAAAATACACTCCAGATACACTAGAAGTAAACAAGGCTTTAGTGCTCTTTGTGCTTGTTTCTACCTTCAAGACTAATATAGCAATGCACGTCCAAGAAAATACATATTTATATAACCGAAACACAATATGAACCATGAATAATGGAAGACAATACTGATCTCATCTCAATGACAACTTATATCCTCAGCCAGTGGCGGATGCAGGACTAAATCACCGGGGTGCCAACTCACTGTTCATGGCTTGAATATACCATGTATAATTATTTTTAACACATTAATGCACACATAATAAGGCTAGTTGATTACTAGATTCAAAAGTGTGGATTTTTTAGGGGGTGTCATGGCACCCCCACTGGATACGCCACTGTCCTCAGACACGACATATTTCTTCTGAACAATACATGGCAGGCTAAAAGGTTATATTTACATTAGAAGGAAAATGAAATCAAAGGGAGATGCCCATATATAACCAAACAACAAGTCTGCAAGCTAAGCATGTACTGATGGATTGAATGTTATTTTAGCGAGAGAGAAGCTAGTCTAGTCGGAAACCACGCCTTGTACACAGTGATTTTTTTTTTTTTTGCGAAACACAGTACAAACGCAAGCGCTCATATACACGCGCACACACTCACCCCTATGAACGCACGCACGCACACCCTACCCCTATGAGCACCTCCGAGAGACTGAGTCGGCGGATCGAGTCTTGAAATTGACGAAGTCACCACAGGCGCCTCGCTGTCGACGGGAACGTCGCCTCCCACTGAAGAATATTCCGCCTTAAATGAAACACCAACGTCAAACCTGGGGTTTGAACTCTGGTGGGCTGGGGTACAACCACCCTCCTAACCATCCTGCCACAGGCAGGTTCTCCCCTTGTACACAGTGATTAAGTTTTGCTTTTAGTTGGATTTGTGTTACATGTGGTACTCCCTCGATTCAGGTATTTTTCTTACAAAAATCTTGCCTTTTTGGTTGTGAAACACTGAAAGCTAGTCGAATTTGAGAGACTAAAGATGAATGTGGAAACTATCTGAATTACTTTACGAATAAGAGAATACGGATATGGAAATAGATATATTTCTATCTGAATAAAATTAGGTAATCCTTGCCCTCTAAGCCAATTGTCCAATACTCACTCAGTTCCTGAAAGTACGACATATATTTTCAAAAGTCAAACAACGTAATGTTTCACTAAACTTTTGAAAAATGATCAATAACTACAATACTATATTGACAACATATGAAAATATATTTGATGATGTATCTCACGGTATTGTAGATATTAATATTTTTTTTTCTGAAAACTTGGTCAAATTTTACACTATTTGATTAAAAAAAAGTTATAGCCCTTATTTTCAGTAACGGAGGTACTTTTTGTTGAATCTAGAGACCGTTTCGCACAAAAAATAGTACATTAATCCACCGACGAGGCTAGATAGATTTTACGTTGTAGATGTCGATATATTTATTTTGAAATGCGGTCAACCTTAGAAAACATCAACTTAAAGCCAATTATTTTGGAAGGAAGGGAGTACTTTGTACGTAATTATATTGTAATGCAAATAGTTGAGTATTTTTAGCAGTAATACGTTTGGTCAAGAGCTTGGTCCGAGAGAGCTGTGTTGCCCACGCATACTATATTTCGGCTTCATTTGTCGGATCCAATTTTGCGTGCGTGCTACTCCCCTCATACCGAAATTGCAATACTCCGAAGAAAACGACTTGTGCACGGCCACACGGGACGAAAACCACCTATCGACGGCAAAGCGAGAGAGAGAGGGAAAAAGAGTAGGGATCCGACTCCATCCATCTCCAACTCCAATTCGAACTCCTCTTCGTGCGGAACCCGTGTGATCTCCTGCCGCGCGGGTGTACAAATACCCGTGCCGCGCGGGTGTTTCGCCGCACGCACGAGAAACGCAGCCGCATCGATCACCATTGCGCGTGAGAGAGAAGAGGAGGAGCCAGCCGCCGCCATGGAGCAATGGTCGGAGAGCGAGGTTGACGCCGCCCTGTCCTTCTTCCACCACGTTCAAGAGCAGCTCGAGTATGATGATCCCCTCTACGAGCAGTTCCTCCGCCTGTTCCAGCGCTTCCTCACGGGCGAGACCCCCGAACCCCACAAGGTCAAGGCCGACGTGTACGAGCTCCTCCAGGGCCACCCCGACCTCGTCCAAGGCCTCGATGCCTTCTTCCCCGCATCCGAGCTCGTCTAGGCACCGCCGCCGCATCGGAGGTGGCTCGGGACCTCGATCGGGTGGCCGGGTTTCATGCATGTCGCAGCTTGACCGGTTAATCCGGCACCTGCCGGTAGTAGAGCGACCGGTGATCCTGTGTGTGGAAAGTGTTTCTTCTAGTCATTTCCATTTTTTATCCTTAGTTCCTCGGTTGTGATAGCAATTACCTCATTTAGTATAAATTCTTTCTGGTTACCCATATAGTGATCTTTGTGCTCGTTTCTACCCTTCAAGAATGTAGCAGTGCAATGCATGTCCCGGAAAATATAAATTTATGTATAACCATATGAACCATGGATAATGGACGACAATTAAGCTCCATCGACTGATCTCGTCTCAATGACAACTTATATCTCAGCCACAACATATTTCTTGGGAACAATACATGGCTGGCTAAAAGGTTATATTTATATTATTAGAAAGAAAAAGGGAAACAAAGGGAAATGTCCATAAACCAACAACAAAGTCAACAAGCTAATCATGTACAGATGGATTGATGTTATTTTAGCGATAGAGAAGCTAGTCTAGTCGGAAATCACGCCTTGTACACACAGTGATTAAATTTTGCTTTTAGTTGGATTTTTGTTACATGTGGTGCTCCCTCGATTTGGGTATTTTTTAAAAGAAAAATCTTGCCGTTTTTGGTTGTGAAACACTGAAACCTGTGTGAGGTCGGATGTAGATTGGATGGTCGAGATGTATCCAATGATAAGTGTTGAGTGTTCTTAGACGCCTTACCACAATTGCCAACTTCCATTTAATAGTAATTTTTATTTTAGTTGCTTTTCAATGTTAGTCTTGGAATTTCGACACTCAGTTTTTTGTTAGGTTTGGTACACATTTGCTTCTGTTGCTTTTCATTGTTAGTTTTGTGTAAAATGGCTGGGTTTAATTTCGAGCGTACATTCATTTGGCTGTTCTTTTATTACACGGGATTACACATGCGGGGGAGCGTGGTGGTTTACCCACACACTTTAGCCAAAGTCGGGTGAAATCCCGGTATTCAGTCGTGTTTTTCGAGATTGCATCTGAGAGCTACCATGTAGGGTGGAAAGTGACAGTGAAAAATCTATCCAAATTCGAGAGACTAAAGATGAATGTGGAAACTATCTGAATTTACTTACAAATAGATATACATATGTGGTTTCGATTTTGAAGCGAACACGGATATGAAAACAGATAAATTTCTATTTAAATAAAATTAGGTAATCCTTACCCTATAAGCCAATCGTCCAATACTCTCTCCATTCCCGAAAGTAAGGCGTATTTTTTTTCAAAAGTCAAACAACGTAATGTTTGACTAAACTTTTGAAAACGATCAATAACTGCAATACTATATTTACAATATTTTATGAAAATATATTTTATGATGTATCTCACGGTATTTTAGATATTAATAGTTTTTTCTTTCTAAAAAGTTGGTCAAATTTTGCACTACTCCTATTTGATTTTTGAAAAAACTTATAGCCCTTATTTTCAGTAACCGAGGTACTTTTTGTTGAATACGGGGACCGTTTCGCATAAAATTGTACTCCTATATCAATCTGCATACGAGTCTATATCGATTTGACGTTGTAGATATGGATACATTTATCTTGAAATGCGGTCAACCTTAGAAAAAATCAACTTAGGAGCCAAGTACTTTGTACACAATTATTATATTCTAATGCAAATGGTTGAGCATTTTTAGCGCAATCTAATATATTTCCTAGGTCAAAAGTTTGGTCCGAGAGAGCTGTATCACCCACGCATAATATATTTCGTTTTTATGGGCGGATCCAATTTTGCGTGCGTGCTACTCCCCTCGTACCGAAATTGCAATAGCCCGAAGAAAACGACTTTCTGCTGGGCACGCCGAGCCCACCACCACCATCTTCCTTCCCCTTCCTACCTCTCCCCCCGCCGTGCGCTTCGCCAGTTCTCCGGAGGAGACAAGGAACACCGCGATCTCCCGTACCCCACCTCGCCACGCGGCAGAGAGAAGCTTCCGAGCCAGTCGGACTCCTCCACCGCCACCGACTCGCCCCCACCCCCTCCGCTTCACCGGCTCTCCTCCGGCCGGCGCGGCGCCGCGGCGGGCGGCGGGCGAGATGTGGGTGTTCTACCTGATATCGCTGCCTCTGACGCTGGGCATGGTCATCGTCACGCTGCGCTACTTCGCCGGCCCGGGCGTGCCGCGCTACGTCGTCGCCACCGTCGGCTACGCCTGGTTCTGCTCCCTCTCCTTCATCATCCTCGTCCCCGCCGACATCTGGACGGTCAGATCTCTCATCCCTCTACATCACCCAACCCCTCTCGATTACGATCCTCGCCGTGTTCCTCACCCACCGGTTTCGCCGTCGGTGCGGTGAGATCCGCCACGGGCTCGCCTAATATCGTGCTCTAGCTTTACGCCAATTAAGATGTATATATGGGGGGATTAAGACATAAATTTAACTGCGAGAATGTCTGTTGAATCATCCATTTGGGTCCCGGAGTGAGGTCTGGGTGAATAGGGTATTGAGGTCACCCCTGCGTCCATCAGAGGCCCATCTGTTCATTCATAGTTTTGTCAAATGCAGCATATACAACCTAGCCGAGCTGAATTGGCACCATAGGGTAAGTGCATATGGCCTGCCTGACTCCAATTAGCTTCTGAGAAGTCATCCTCTGCACCATTTGGCCCTTTGTGTTAATTGGCATCACGATGTTCCGTGGACTTACTGTGCCCCACCTTCGAATAAGCTCTTTTGCTGTTTGTTAGGAGTTCTCCTATTAAGGCATCAATTACGCATGTCATTCATGGATTCACCATTATGCTACGTTCATAGGAATACATGACACAAAAAATGGAAAAAAAAAACCCTCTAGCTAGTTGACGGTTCACATGAATGTAGCAATGGAGCACGTACCTGCAACAAGCAGCAACTTTGAGCCCAAGGAAATAAGAACCAAACGATGGGATTGAACATTGACCAGACATAAAATTCATCAAACTTCTTCAGACAATATAGTTCAGCTTCACACACATTCAGTCTGAACCCTCTCCTCTTTTAGCTGTATAGCCGCATGAAGGCCGAGCATGAATTTTGCTATCTTCACAAGGCATAGGTATCAGGTGCAGGGAAACGTTTACAAACCAGGTTCTAACTTTTGCCACCAAGAAGCCCTAGGTCAGCTACATTAGCATTTCGTACATTTTGTAGATACATGTTCCATTGATGGCATATCATGCTCATTTAGGTGTTAGTCGACCACTTCTTAGACTGCTTGTCGAAAAGTTAGAACTCGAATATCAGCATATATTTTGGCCAATAAATAATGCAATCTCTGTATGCTAAACTTTATCCACGCATGGTACTGGCAAATGATCTTCATATACTTATTTGATCTAAACTCTTACATCACCTCGAATGCAGACATTACTTGGCTTTGATAAAGGTGGAATCGGCTTCTTCTGGAGCTGGTCGTATTGGAGCACATTTATCTTAACATGGTATGAAACTATCATCATTCTTGCATGGCTTTTCTGTATTTCTTACAGCAAGATGTCAGTGCTACTCTCAAAATGCAAAAAATCTTTCATTTTAGATCCGATTCCTCAGTTCCCAGGTTAATGATTTAGCAGAACGGCATTTTCATATCACCTCTGTTTCAGCTTTAGATGAACTTACTAGGTATGTGCTTGAAAAGAAGTCATTAAGCATGTAGCACTGCATGGTTTGTAAATGGAAAAATACTGAAAAACCCATTTCCTCTCTTATTATATGCTTTCTTACCTGTTTGGTCCTTCAAAAGAATTTAAGCTTGTCTTGTTACTATAAGGTTGCTTACTCTATTTCTAGTGGAACAGTCGACAACCTAGTGCCTTTTTGTGGGTAGTACTTTAGCTATCAATTCGTATTGTTATTGTCATGGATGCAGTAAATTTTATCCTTGTCATCTTCATTGGTGTTTATATCTTAAACAAGGCTTGTGTCTATATCTCTCAACAGGGCTGTAGTTCCTACTATTCAAGGCTATGAAGATGCTGGGGATTTCACTGTTAAAGAAAGACTAAAAACTAGTATTCACATGAACTTGCTCTTCTATTCAATTGTGGGAGCTATTGGCCTCTTTGGACTCGTACTTCTTTTGGTCATGCATAGAGCTTGGTATGTTCAAATCTCCACTTGAGCTCCAGTGTTCTATGACTCATCTGATATGTGGATACCTTGTAATTATGTTGATACTTTTACTTGTTGAATATTTCATGGAAACATATCTAACATTTCAACATGAACAAGTTATCCAGCATTATGTTTAGATATAGTCACCTTTGATTAGTAAGAAAATATAATGTAAACATTACTACTGACAAAATACTACCCTCCTTTGCACAATCATTTGTGTAACCTTGAGCTCTGGCAAATGAGTTTTCAGATAAAGGTGGTCATTTAAATATCTGTGATGTATAGTCTTGACTGTTGACCTGGAATGAATATTTTTTGACAGGGATGGAGGGATTGTGGATTTGCAATGGCATGCTCAAATACCTTTGGACTTGTGACTGGTGCTTTTCTTCTTGGTTTTGGGTTGAGTGAAATTCCAAGAAACATTTGGAAAAATGCAGACTGGACTCACCGCCAAAAAGTACTTTCTCATAGAGTTGCCAAGATCGCTGTAAAGCTTGATAATGCTCATCAAGAATATTCAAATACAATTGTTGTAAGTACTTACCCAAATCCTTGATAACCATTCGTACCCGTTGCAGTTTGCTGAAGTGTTGTTCCTTTTCTAGGTTGCTCAAGCCACTTCGAACCAAATGTCAAAGCGTGATCTCTTAAGACCTTATATGGATATTATTGACCAAATGGTTGCTCAAATGGTACCAAAGCAATTAGTAGTACTATTCATAGTTGAATTAAAAACCTTACAATTAGAGACCACAACATGTGATTTTATGTACATTTCAGCTGCGGATGATCCGTCTTTCAAGCCTTCTGGTGGCAGATTAGGTGAAAATGATATGGACTATGACACAGATGATAAATCAATGGCCACTCTCCGACGTCAACTTAGGAGGGCCCATGAGGAGTACTATCGGTGTAAAAGGTATTGCGGAATAAACCAACAGAGGATGATATTACTTTTTGTGTATCATTGTAGGTAGAATGCTAGAGGCCCCGGACCATGTTACTATTGTTTCTTTCTCTTTTCTCTCAGCTGTGCCAGATATGCCATAAACTCCAAATTTCTCTAAGCTTGCCAAAGTAGTTCTCAAAATTCTGTTGTGTAGAGAAAACGACATTCTAGGTGTCCCCGGTGTCTCTTTTTAGTTTATAATACTAACTTTATTTTCTCTTATTGTACAGTGAATATATGACTTATGTCATGGAAGCTCTCAATCTAGAGGACGACATTAAAAATTATGAACGTCGTGATGCAACTGGATGGTGAGTTGGTCAAGCTATTCACTGTAATGAATGCTTTTTTGATAATGTATTTTAGGAACCTTTTTCTTGTACTGTAATGCCTCACAAACCTACACCAACTTTAAAGTTCTGTTAAATAAGTGATGCCAAGTGACACGCCATATGATGGAGGTTTCATTGACCTGGTTAAGCAGGAAGCAGGTAGAACTGTGTACAAACAGGGGCTGCTGATAGTTCCACAAATGGCTCGACAAGTATGCTGGTTGTATTTATATGTGTGACGCGTGGTACTAGACATAAATAGCTTGATAGGTGGTCTGCATAATCTTATCGCCATTCTAGATGTGTGAGCTTTAAAATATCCTTCAATAACTTCTTTGCAAAACCTTGATCAATATGTACCGCAAACTTACTATACTTGTCTGAAATCGTCTGAGAGATCCAACATCTACCATAACTGATTTAATTTCATTTGTCTAAGCAGGAAATATATATCAAGTTTTAGGGAGAGTCGATCAGGCACATTCGGATCCCTGTTAGACACTACGGGTAATTCTTCTGACCTGCACGAAATGTTTTTATTGCTCCTCTCTTTACCTATGGACTAGTCAAAATGGCTTAAAAGCTATTTCTAGACGAAACAATCTCTACTTTAACCAAGCTTCAGAGATTCTTAGTAAGTTGAGGTAATGCCTATAGCTGCTCAGTAGTGTACGGAACTGACTCAGTGGTACTTTTCTGCATTATCAGAGTTCATTTGGCGCTGTATATTGAGAAATCAGCTTCAGAAAGCACTTGCTGTTATTCTTGGCTGCATGTCTGCTGCTATACTGTTGGCTGAAGCTACTTTGCTGCCAAGTGGTGTTGATTTATCACTTTTTTCCATTCTTGTAAAATCCGTCGGAAAGCGAGAGGTTCTGGTCCAGGTAAGAAATCGGGTGCTTCATGTAGATACTAAAAATGTCTCTCTCCCATGTTCAGCTTACATGGAACTTTTGTACTTACTATGGGCTACGGCTCTCGCTTTCTGCACTGCACTACATTGTGTTAATAGTGATACCTTTGGTAGTTTGTTTACACTGGGCAATGTATCTTATTTAAACACATGCAGACTAATACAAGCCAACATAGTTATCAGGCCACTGAGTATAATAGGCCATGCTATCATTTAGGCAGTATAAAATATCTATCTTAAATTCTTAATCAATGGAATGCCCCTATACTGTCATCCGGTTGTACATTCATTCTGTAGCATCAACCTTGTTCTTCATGATTTTACTTACACCCTATTTGTCTACAGGTTGCTGCATTCGTCCCTTTGATGTATATGTGTGTATGCACATACTATTCACTATTTCAGATTGGGATGTTGATGTTTTATTCTCTGACTCCACGACAAACAAGCTCTGTCAGCTTGCTTATGATTTGTTCGTAAGTTTATAGTGTTCTCCTTTTTTATGTTTCTTGTGCTTCCTGTCCCCAATTCGTTCAACTCATTCTAGGCTATGCACGGAATGCTATTTTGCAGGATGGTTGCAAGATATGCACCTCCCATTTCTTATAACTTCCTGAATCTCATTCGCCTTGGTAGTAATGTTAAAACTACTTTTGAGAAGGTAATAGCTTGACACTTTCTCCATGTTACTTACGCTACGTGCTTCTGTTTTGTGAAGGCTATACTAGTTGATATTTTAAGAGGGAATGCTCCATAGCCTTGCAGTCTTATTCCTATGCTCATTGTTCATGATATGAATAAGACCTAGCTAACCGCTGAACAAACCATATTGCAGAGAATGGGGAACATTGATGACGCAGTTCCTTTCTTTGGAAGAGGCTTCAACAGGATCTATCCACTAATTATGGTTGTTTATACTCTACTTGTTGCTAGTAACTTCTTTGGACGTGTGATTGACTATTTCGGAAGCTGGAAAGTGTTCAAATTGCAGCGCGAAGAAGAAAATCTGGATGGCTTTGATCCGTCTGGAATGATCATTCTGCAAAAAGGTTAGAACTGCATAGCTTTCTCTGTGGGGGCATATCCTTCTTTATCTTAGTATGTCAGCAGATTTTTCTATGTAGGTATCTTTTATTTCTCATTAGCAAATCGTTGTGTTATTTTCTTTGTTTCTTTTTCAACTGCTAGTCCCTTAGCTTCCACCGAACTAACCTCCATGTTATTGTTTTCTTTTGCGATGGAAAACACACATGTCACTTGTGAATAAGCATATTCCTGGGCTATCCAGCTTTAAATAGAATTGCTGATTTGTCTGATCATTTCATCGAACTTTTTGTATATCTCTGTAAGCCATGGTTTAAATACTGCCTTTGGTTTGATCAAAAACATGGTCTGCCTAAGCAAAATGTGTACTTTCTTTGCAGAGAGATCTTGGATTGAACAAGGATATAAAGTTGGCGAGCAGGTTATTCCATTGGCAAGATTCAAACACACAGATGTAGAATCTGGAAAGGTATCGTCGCTGCGTAGCATAGTTTACTAAAACTTTTCCCAAGTTTGTTAGTATATGTCTTTGTTCTGTTTGAAAGGTCTGTACTGTCGTTAGCCAAATTTTATCTAGTTTTGTTACTTATTTAGTTACTAGCATTTCTCCTTATTTATCGTTTTGTTGTGTTACTCACAGGTTGAAAATTCAGTGGAGATGAATGAGGGAACAACTTCTGCAAGAGTCGATGGAAGAGCTGGTCAATCAAAATATGCTCAGAACAGGGAAACTATTGCCTACAAGTATTCATCTGTTAGAGACCAGAGTCGGCAGGCAACGAAGCCAACAAAAAAGGAAACTGTGTCAACATCTGTATCTCTGCTTGAAGAAGGGAATTCTGAACAGCGCTTGCCTCCTGCAATCTCCCAAACATGGGCTTCAGTGAAAAATGGTTTTCAGAACTTCAAAGCGAATATGGGCAACAAGAAGTTTACTCCTCTGCGCCAAGATCCAGGATATGCTCCCCATTCGAATGTAGCTTCGCCTGAATCTCTCGATGACATCTTCCAGAGGATAAAACGGCGCCCTGCAGATCTGCCTGTAGACTACCTTGATGAAGATGACGATGATGATACTGGAGACATTGATCCTACATTTCCAGGATCAAGAAGATAGTCCGTTGGGTTTCTCTTAGTAGTTAGAATATTGAACTCAGGAATTAAAGGATTTGGTGACATTAGATGCAGAATAGTAGAAGAAATACAGGATGTATAGATCAGATGATTGGTTTTGGCGTGCTTCCTGGAAGCTCAAGACCCCTGCCCATCTGGAAAGCTGCAGCATGACATGATGACAGGCCCCTGCAGAAAGGACGGCTGATTCTCCCAACAGAGATCATGGGAGCGCTGTATGACACCTTTTCTGCTTTACACACTATGCAGGATTACCGTTGCTGACATGTTCTTCTTCCTTGCTAAATGTTGAATCTGTATTGGAGATAACTGATTCACACTCGAAGCTGACGAGTTTAAGCTGTAAAGGTATGCATACGATATATGATGTGCGTTGAAAACATGTTACTGATCTAATGGTATTGAATGGGAAAAGAAGTGCACAAGTGTTTTTGCCGAATGTCTGACTTGTATTATCTGGTGGTATATATATTATCCTTAGTTCCTTACCGCCACCGGTTTATGTTCTGTTAGGCTGACACTGAAGATATGCTGATTTTTAGGTAGTTCTTTCGTGCTTGGTCCTCTAATTGCCCAGGCACAGGCCTAGCACGGGTGCCTACACACCGAATTCTTCTAAATAACTTAATGGTCTGTCTAAACCCCAAGTCGCATTTTTTTAGCTAATTCCTTTGTGCTTGGTCCTCCAATCGCCTAGGCACATCCAAAAGTAAAACCAAATTGCATAGTAAACGGGGGAACAATAGAATTGAGTACTGTACATTTTTGTTTTGTTTTGAAGGAATGCCTTATACAGTACCTAGTGTTATGAATTTCGCAAGGGGGCAACTCTTGGTGTGGGCGGTGCACAGATGCGAAACTAGGATCATTTTGCCCCAATGCTATGGAGCTGTGAGTGCAGGACTGCTTGCCAAGATTCAAATCACGACTCTGTAAAAGCTTCTTCGCGAGACTCACGGTTTTAATCATGGTCTTCATCGCTTCTAGGCGTGTGTTTCAGGGCGTCATTTGCGCGAATGCGTGCCTGTCAAGGAAATACCATTGACTTGGCTGACACAGGAAGGTTTTGACTAGTACTCGCGCGGCAGCTTGATCTGTAAATGACATCGTCGTATAGCAAGATTATCCAAGAACGATTTATGCATAGTCCGAATCAAATAGAAGCTAACCAAAGAATATCGGTTGTCAAGTTATGTAAATATCCTTGAAATCTGTACAGAGCATCGACATTTATCGGCCAAGGTTATCAGTCTCTCCGAGACTCCGACGACGTCCAGAGTCAAATACTACCAAAGGTCTAAAATCAACAAACAACGAAATTAACCGAGAAATAGAATGCCACACAAACAGGCGGAGCTAGATTTGATCAAGGGACGTGCAATGCAATTATGCAACGCGCATGCGCTAGCTCAGAACATGATCCACTTGGTCGCGGCGCTCGTCTCCACCGTCTTGGAGTGCGCCACCGAGCACCCGTCCTTCTTGCCTCCTCCTCCCCCGGTCGCCGCACGCAGCAGCTTCGTCCAGAAGCTCGTGGCCCTCTCCTTCTTCCTTCTTCTCATCACCCCGTCGCCGTCCACGGCCACCACCCGCTCGTGCCTCATCAGCAGCGACGGCCTCGCGGCGCGCCTCATCTCCCGGTGGAACCGGGGGCTGGCAGACCCCGACGACGCACCGCTGGATGCCTCCGTCGACGACGCCTCTGAGTCCGAGCAGGAGGCAGAGGCACAAGCAGCTGCTACTGACTCCTCACGCGCGACGACGACGGACGGCAGCGACGTGGAGAGCGAGAGGCGGGACAGGCGCTCCCGCAGGCAGAGCGGGCACACGCCCGCTGCCGCCCCCTGGCCCTGACGTCGGTGCCGCCGGCACCGCGCGCCGCCGTCGGCCGCCTTGCTCGGCTTCTTGCCCATCACCTTTTCGCGCGCGCCAAGAAGAGGATCGGATGAAAGCTAGCTTGGATCGATGATGTTACGGCCAGTTCGATGATCACGTAGGTGGAGTAGTTGTCGTCGTTGTTGGTTGTGCGTCAGGGGGAGCGTGCGGGCAATATATATACGACGTGGGTCAGGCCGGCGTCGTTGTGGGGGAGTTTCGCGGAGGTTGCAGGGGAACCGTGGCGGAGTTGCGATGCGATCGCCATGGCGCGCTTGGCTGGTTCCCCGCTGGCGGCGCGTGCGCACGGGCGGGCCGGGCTGTTCCTCGCACTTGCGCCGGCAAAGCGAGTACGGTAGCCATGCACGGCTTTGTTTTCTGTTCTTTTTTGGCTACTTTTGTAAGAACTTTCTTTCATTTTTCTTGGCAAAGATGTCTTTTTGGAAGGTTCCGGCCCGGGATCTGGGATGGCGTGCGGTGAGAGTGAGAGGGATATTCATATTCATATCCGTCGGTTTGGTTGGGAATTTCGCTCCATTCTCGCCTCTTCTTCTCGGGCTGCTTTCCTCGATGATTTTTGACTTGTTTGAGGAAATGTGCCTATAGGGTCGACACTTCTGAGGGAAATCCATGATGTCGAGTGTTGAGTGTGTTCGTGCGCTGTTGCACTTGCACTGCACCTGCCGGTGGGAGGACGAGCAGACAAAACGCAGTGTTGGTGACGGAGACACCAAGTGTTGGAGCAGTATATAAAATGGTCTCAATCTGCACTTATGTTCTTGACAATGCGCTATTTGATTCGAAGGGTACAGAATACACAAATATCGCTCTTGGTGGAACGATAGAAACGAGATGGTAAGAAGGATTAATACTCGAGATCGATTACAGAACAGCAGCTTCAAGTTCGTCGAAATAGCAGTAAGTCGCGAAGCAGCTAGCGGCGAAAATGTTTTCGATCAGATCGAGTCGGGTGGTCAGGTGAGGGGGGTCTTCTCCCTGGTGTTTTCCGTGGAATTGGTCTCTCTGCTGCTTGCGGTGTCCCGCAAGATTTGACAGCTTCCGTCCTGGTTCCAAGGAAAGTCAGAGACCACCTCTCTGGTTTTGCGCAAGACCCCGACCAAGCGCCCGAAAAGAAGCCGTCTGCCTAGATCGATTCAATTGACATGCGCGCGAGCTGCCAATGTTTATTTTGCTTGTGCGATGAGGAATTCGTGGCACCGTGAAACTTCGTGGCGAGAGTGAATAAAGTTTGCTTGGCACGTTAGGATGAAAACGGAACGGACACGGGGTGATGCTAACAGTTGTTTTCATATTTTTTTACGAAAGCGGAGATAAGAAACCTCGGGAACAAATACCGACACATTATTGTCAGAATCAGATACAAACCAAAAATGATGCAGAGACAGAATAAAAAACAAATATTTGACGGAACCAAAAGACCCTTAAATAACGCAGGAAATGAAAAAACTTGTCAAGTTTCAAAGATATAATAAAATATAAGAAGATAATGATATTACAATATAGTTCCCACTATCGTGCATTGCTGAAATGGAAAATTGGGAATGACTCCGAGGTGATAGACATACAAATACGTAAGGCCTAAATATGGTCGTTTTAGATTTTTTATATTCAGATTTTGGGTTGTGGCTAATTTTTTTCACTAAATTTTTCGGGAACACTGTGTAGAGAAAAAGGGAAAGTTTCGTATTATCGGGAACGGAATTCCGTTTCCTGCTCGTTCCGCTAGAATACGTTGATCCGTTTCCTTCATTTCGCAAAATTCCATATTCCCGTTTCTATATTCCGATTACGTTTTTTCGCGGAAAAGATAAAAGGTTTCTTTTTATATCGTCTCTAAATAGCACTGCTCATTCTTGCACTTCGAGGGCTTGCTTGCTCGCTACCGGTCTCCAACTTGATTAACGTGCACTAAATAGCGGATGGCACGGCACGTCGGCACCGCCACGCCCGCAGCCAGCCTTGGATCGACTCGTAGAGTCAGCGCGTTGCATCGCTGGCCTAGCTGGTTAGTGATTAGTGACTGGTGAGTTGGAGGGACGTCGTACGGCAGAACCACCTCCCGTTCGCGTTTTTAAATACTGTTGCCACTTGCTGCTCCTACTCGGTGACGTTGCCGCGTCGGTGCCGCCGTGGCGGTGCCTTCTCCTAGTTTGGCACCGCGCGCCGACAAACCTTTAACTTAAACGCCCACTCCCTACGTTTCATATTTAAAGAATGTTTTAGATATTTCAATATGAATTTTACATGCAGAGCAAAATGAGTGAATTTGTAGTCTATATACATCTGTCACTACAGGAATGGCCACCTGTGCCGACGGCCGCAGCCCGTCGGCAAAGGACCCAATGCCGTCGGCACACACCTATGCCGACGGCCACCGTCGGCACAGGGTGGTCGGCATAGGGCCCCGTAGGCACAGGCCACCTGGCCGTCGGCACAGCTTTTCCCGACGGCCAGAGACGCACCGTCGGCACCTAGTTTGTCGGCACAGCGGCGGGTGGGGCCCACATTGGCCGGGCGAGGTGGAGGGGCCTGTGCCGACGGCCGGCCGTCGGCACAGCGTCGCCACGTGGACGCAGCTGGGCGCTCCAGGGAGGTGCCTGTGCCGACGGCAGTCCCGTCGGCAAAGGTGTGACCATTTGGTCACATTAAGGGGTCTGTGCCGACGGCAGCACAGGCTTGCCCAGAATTTTTGATCCAGCGGCTCGTTTTTTGCAGCAAAAATAGCAGAAAAAATAATCAAAAATCACGACAAATTCACAACAAACAAGATCACACAATGGCTCCATATATCATCAAGTAGATACACACATAGGACCATCATCAAGTAGATACATACATAGCTAGATGTCTAGACGTCCAAAGCCCTACATCTATTGCGCCGACGGCGACGGGGTGAACCCCATATCTCCCCGGCTGATAATAGGTGAGCGTCGGATCGGCGCAGCAGAAGCACCGGAAGAAGGCGAAGCACCAGGAGAAGCTGAAGAACCGGGAGAAGGACCACCAGAAGCGCTTTCCTTGCCCTGGCTCATATTGTTCAATCAACTGCATTGAGAAAGAGAAAACAAGTAAGCATCAAGACATAATAAAATGTAGACACTAAGCATAAAGACATATGCAATGAAGAAGCATGTCGAAAAATAAATACTAAAGAATAAAAGACATAATAACATGTAGATACCAAGCATAAAGACGTAATGCAATTAAGAAGCATGTTGGAAAATAATTACTAAAGCATAAAGACATTATAGACCGTCACCTATCGTCATCACTCTCCTCATCAGGGTGTTGGTTCTCATTCTCACTATCACTATCACTCACTATCACGTGAGTAGTAGGGCGGAAGCTCATCGCCAGGCTCGTCATCGTCGTCATTTTCCGCATGAAACTTCGAGAGCACATCTATGTCCTTCAGATCCACCACTGACTCACCACGAGTGTGTGCATTGTTCTCGAGGTCCTCGAGACCACCTATTTGTAAGTCAAAGTGCCCGAAGTCCTCTTGCTCTTGATAGAAAATTCCCTCGTATGTTTTAGGGTCAATGTTGTTGTAATCGTCGTCGGAGGGCCTGGGTAGCTTACCATGTGGGGATACCCGGAACACGACTTCCCAGCCCTTGAGGTTCTCTTTCTGGCATGGGTAGGGCAAATAATAAACTTGCTTGGCTTGGTGAGCCACAATATAGACATCGGCTCCGGTATAGGTGGTTGAAGGCTTAACTTCAACTAACCCAATGGAAGGCTCACTTCTCTGTCCACCATGTGGTCCAGTGCATGGGTCGAACCAGTGGCACTTGAACACAACGAGCTTGAGTTCTATGTTCGTACGATTGAACGTCAGCTCGTATACGTTTTGTAACCTTCCGTAGTAATCTACGTAATTGGCTCCATCGGCTCCTCTGGATCCTTTGGTGAAGACCCCAGTATTTACAGTTTTTGCTCCAGGACGATTATTCTGGTGATACTCTGTATGGAAGCGGAACCCATTCACATCATACTTCTCATACTTAATGACGGTACGGTTAAATCCTTGGGAAACACATCTCAGCTCATTTGTCATCTCAACGTTGGGATCAGCTCCCTACAAGTACGGTTCAAATTGTTTTGTGCATTAGTTACGTGTAATAAGAGGGACAAGTCACATATTGCAAGGTAAGAGGGACACGTTAGAAATTACTTTTCCCATGAACCAAGACACAAATTTTTTTCCTCCGTGAGCACCCTCTTTCAGAAGAGTGTCCAGCTCCGCGGGATCGGGATCCACCGTTCCCAACCAGTATTCATCTTGGAATTGTCTAAAAGGAGAAAATACGTATTAGACCGAAACTGAGTTACTAGTTGCAAAGTAATTTGTTCACCATTTACCTCATGAAATCGAGTACTTCCGTCATGTTTATAAGCACATAGAGCATTATGCAATCCTTCTCTTCCTTGGTCAATTTACATTTTTCACCGGCACCGGCCTTGCCACCGGGACATTGGAAGAGGAGGAGCTTGGGGTCATTCTTGGGCTCGTCGACATTGTACCGAGTGACCGGGTTATGCATAGTGGCAACTTCATCGGGAAAGTACGTTGTCACGGCGTCTGCCATCTCCTCTCGTATTGTTGCCTCAGCTATGCATGCTTCAATCCTAGCTTTGTTTCCAGTTATGTTTCGAATGTACTTAAACTCTCTCTCAATACAAAACTGCCAACGAAACTGCACCGGTCCACCCAAGAGTGCCTCGTTCGCGAGATGCACAACGAGATGTGCCATCGGAACAAAGAAGCCTGGCGGAAAGATCATCTCTAACTTGCATAGCAACTCCGGCACAAGATCACGCAGCTTCGCAATAATCAGGGGACATATCTGTTTCGCACAGAGCGTGCGGAAGAAATGGCTCAACTCCGCAAGCACTCGCCAGATACTATCGGGGAGATACCCTCGAAGCATCACCGGCATCAACCGCTCAATCCATATGTGATAGTCGTGACTCTTGAGCCCAGTGACTTTTCCTGTAAGAAGATTGACTCCATTACTTATATTGGAACAGTAACCATCAGGGAACATCACGGCGATGTTTTTGAGCCACTTGAATGCCTCCTTCTTTTGGATATTATCAAGGCAGTAGTCGGCATTTGGCTTAAACCAATTTTTTTGACGAGGGTTAGGAGGCTTCATGTGTAATCTCTCCCTATCACAGAGCTTCTGAACATCAACTCTAGCCTTCACATTGTCCTTTGTCTTCTTAGGAATGTTCAGGACTGTGTGAAAGATCATCTCTCCAACATTCTTTTCGGTGTGCATCACATCGATGTTATGGGGAAGTTCGAGGTCCTTGTAATACTCTAGCTGCGTTAAGCCTGCCACATGAGTCCAGTTGTGCGTTACACCATACCCTCAAATTTTCGGATAGATCCCTCAGCAGGCACGAGAGCACTAGCTCGGCATCAACTTTTGCACCATCGAACTTCGGTATCGCTTTTTCTTCACGCACAACTATGCCCTTCGTGAAGTTTTTTTGGTCTTCTCGATAAGGATGCCTTCCTTCGAGGAACTGTCGATGCTTGTCAAACGCGACATACTTGCGACCTGACTTTAGCCAAAGGAACTCAAGTTGGTTCCTGCACACTGGGCATGGCCATTTACCAGCTGTACACCATCCGCAGAATAGGGCATACCCGGGTAGGTCGTGCATGGAATAGTGGAACCAAATTTTCATCGAGAAGTTTTTCTTTGATGCTCGGTCGTATGTCCACGTCCCATTGTGCCATGAGTGGTGCAAATCATCCACAAGCGGTTGCATGTAGACACTCAAATTCTTCCCCGGGTATTCGGGCCCTGGAATGATCAGCGACAGAAACATGTGCTTCCTTTGCATTAGTACCCCAGGAGGGAGATTGAGCGGAATAACAAACACGGGCCAGCAGCTGTACGACGCAGTCGACATCCCAAATGGATTGAACCCATCTGTTGCTATTGCAATTCTGACATTCCGAGCATCTGCTGAATTAAGGGGGTGTTTCAAGTCGAAGTTCTTCCATGCCTCACCATCAGATGGATGTCCCATCTTTTCCCGTCCTAACTCGTCGACGTATCTCTTCCCTTTCCTGTGCCAAGTCATTTGTTTGGCAGACTCCTCGGACATGAAAAGCCGCTGCATTCTTTTTATGAATGAGAGGTACCGAAGAACCTTCACAGGGATTTTTCCCTGCGTCTTCCGACCATCAGGCAGCGTTTTCTCCTCATACCTAGAGGCCCCACAAAGGCTACAGTACTTGTCATTCGCATATTGTTTCCGGAACAACAGGCATCCTTTTGGACAACAATGAATCTTTTCATAATCCATGCTGAGCGATCCCAATAGTTTCTTCGTCTCGTGCATGGATTTTGGCAGACAATGCCCTTTGGGCAACATGTTACCAGATGTTGTCAGATTAGCTTCAAAGCCTGCACGGGTGGTGGAGAACTGACACTTGTCACTTAGTAGTTGAGCTACGGCATCGAGCTGAGAAACGTTTGCACCCTCGTATAGAGGCTTCGTAGCCGAGGCCATCGTCTCATAGAAAGCCTTCGCGGTTGGCTCTGGTTCCTCCGGTTCATCCGGTGCCTCCGGTTCACCCGGTTCCTCCTGTTCCTCCTGTGGAGGTGGCGAATCCGGCATGTAAGCAGCATGGTGATCATCTAGCATGTTTCTCAACCCATCGTACTCATTGCCATCGATCCGCTGCCGCATCACCCCAACTCTGAGACGTTCGTACTGATCAAATTTGACATGCGTGACGTAGTTAGGCGTATACCCATACAACCAAAGATGTTTAGTCATATCTTCCTTTCCTTGACGGTCACGATTCTTGCAATGAGTGCAAGGGCACCTTCCACGAACTCCTTTTGCCTTTGAACCACGCCCTAACTCCTTCACTAATATATTGGTCTTCATCTCCCACTCCTCTGTTCTTTTAATCTTATCGACACGGCCACTGTACATCCACCCATTATCAGCCATCCTCTGCTTTATTGGGAGCGAAACAAGCACGCAGTCTTTTAATATGCACCAAGTAATAATAAAATGATTTAGTGTCACCAGATTAATTACGGTCAAATTTTAATCTTTACATCATGCAAGGGTTCACCTACACTTCTAATAGGAGGGCCTATCCCGCCCGAGTACGTGTAGATCGAGCCGTGTTCCATGTTCTACCCCGACCCGAGACGGAATTTCGGCAGCACCTCCCCGCTGTTCTTCAGAATACACGTCTCGAGCTTGTCAAGCCGAGAGGGTGTGCATCCGAAGAACAACAGGGAGGTGCTGCCGAAATTACGTCTCAGGAAGGGGTAGAACATGGAACACGACCCGATCTACACGTACTCGGACTGTCCAACAGGACAACCCGGAAGTGTTACGGTTATAAATATGCAAAGATGGACAATCCTGCATATTTATAAATTTGTAACCCTTCCGGATGGGATCTGACTCGGGTTACGCGACTGACTTGGTGATCTAGACCAAAATAAACCTATGCAGCAAGAGAGGCGAAAGATTTATACCCTCGAAGCGTGATCGGTGGCCGGAGAAGGTCGAGGACGTGCTCCGGAAGAGGGCGACAAAACAAAGGGCACCGAGGCGGCCCCTCCTCAGCTGGAGAAGCCGCGACGACGCGCGGGACCGACGGTGCTGGCTGGCGGGAAGCTACGTCATCTAAAAAGTACAAACAATCGAAATATATAAGCAAATATCCCTCCATTTTACCTAATAATTAAACATAAAACAGAATAAACCACAGAACGATGTAACCATATTAGCTAAACATAACACATATAGACAAGTAGCACAATAATACATAGGTAGCATGTATGATAAGTCTAGCAGTACAACAGGTAGCAAGATAAGTCTAGTAGTACGACAGGTAGGATGATAGACATCCTAAACTCGACTCGCGCCGGTGTCAGTGGCGTCGTCCAAGCGGTCCCAACAAGAGGACAGGCTGCTGCTAGAGTCCTCGCCCTGCTGCTGCGTGCCGGAGGGGCCGGCCTCGCCCTGCCCGCGCTGCTGCCGGCTCTCGCTGAAAACCTGGTACTGGACCGCCATCACCTGGGGATCAAGGAGGAGATCCTTGACCAAGGGGTCATCCTCCTCGCGCTGGTGGCGCGCCCTGAGCAGCCTCTCTGCCTGCCGGTGCTCCCTCTCCTCGGCCTTCGTCGCGATCCTCATGCCATCTGGCGCTAACATATGCGCCACGCTCCGCTCATCCTCAAAGTTGAGGATCGCTCTCGCCCCAAAGTGCTGGACCGCCGCGCAGTCGTAGGCGCGGGCCGCCTGCCACGGGCACCTGAAAGTACCAAGCTGGATCTTCCTGTGATCCACTGTGATCTGAGCTGCCCAAGTCGGGATCTTCGTGGGTCTCCGATGAACACCACGAAACTTTCGCTCCGGCTCCGACATGATACTTAGTTAAGTAAAAGCATTTGATACACGGGTTAGTCAGGGTTAGTCAAGGAAGCATAGATAAAAAAAAGCAGGCCTACGTGATTTCTTACCCTCGAAGCGTGATCGACGGCGAAGAAGATCTTCCGCCGACACCCTCCGTCGACAATCCCCACTCTCACGCTCCACACGGAATCGGATCAGCGAGGTGGTCACGACGGGGCCTAGTGTACAAAATGAACAAAGGTTAGCAATTATTGTTCTTACACAAATTCACAAGTTTGCCTAGTAGCTAAACAACCGAAAATTAATGCAAAACATGATTTTTTTGTCCTAATCTAACTATATTGCTTAACTAACATGGTTTATAGTCTGCAACAAATAGTAAACTAAAGAACAACAAAGAAAAAGAGAGGAAATGTGGCTTACCGAGCTGCAGGGAGTAGCCATGGGCGCTCCTGCGAGGGGGAGATGCTGCTCCGACGGCGGGGCGTGCTCCTTGTCGGGATCTGAGGCGGCCGAGTAGCAGGGGAGCAGTGGAGGATGTGGTGGAGACGGGAGGAAGCAGCGGGCGTCGGGGTGGAGGGTGGGCGGCGTCGCGGTGGAGGGTGGATGATACGTCTCAAACGTATCTATAATTTTTGATGTTCCATGCTGATATTATATCAATTGCTACATGTTTTGGCTATACTTTATATCATTTTTATGCATTTTCTGGGACTAACCTATTAACAAGATGCCACAGTGCCAGTTCCCTGTTTTCTGCTGTTTTTGGTTTCAGAAAATCTATTAAGGAAATATTCTCGGAATTGGACGAAACAAAAGACATCGTCAATAATATCACGAGGAGATCACGGAGTCCAAAGGGGAGTCGGAGCAGACCCACCAGGGGCCACGCCACACTAGGGCGCGGCCCAGGGTGGGCCCGCGCCCTCCTATGGCGTGGTGGCCCCCCTCGGCCACCGACGCCGCCTCTTCGCCTATATATTCTCCGCGACGCGAAAACCCTATTACGGTCGATCATATTCCACGAAAAGTTCCGTCGCGGCCGTCATCGTCAATCTCAGATCGGAGGAGTTCTGAAGCTCTTCCCGGCACCCTGCCGGAGGGGAGATCATCACCGGAGGGCTCTACATCACCATGCCTGCCTCCGGAGTGATGCGTGAGTAGTCCACCCCTGGACTACGGGTCCATAGCAGTAGCTAGATGGTTGTCTCTCTACCTTGTGCCTCCATGTTTAGATCTTGTGAGCTGCCTAACATGATCAAGATCATCTTATTGTAATGCTAGATGTTGTGTTTGCTGGGATCCGATGAATATTGATACCATGTTTATTCAAGTTGTTTATCTATGTGCTCTTGATCTTGCATGCTCTCCGTTGCTAGTAGATGCTTTGGCCAAGTAGATGCTTGTAACTCCAAGAGGGGGTATTTATGCTCGATAGTGGGTTCAGTCTCTAGATATCTGGATCAGTGACAGAAAGGTCTAAGATGGTAGATGTGCTGTTGCTACTAGGGATAAAACATTGGTGCAGTGTCCAAGGGCACTTGTATTGATTACATTACACACTTTACTTCATGCAATAATCTGTTGTTAGCAACTTTGTAACATCCCAAATTTAGGATCAAAGAAAAACCTGGTTTATCAGAACCCGAAATTTCAGAACCAACAAAAACTTTTTGAAATACTTCACCAATGGGTGTGTTTCCTTTTTATGTTGCTTGGTCTGACCTTATGATGGTGGTGAGATTGTGCTAACTTGAGTGTGTATGTGTTGATCATGCTATATATGTGACTTGCTTGAATTGAACCCCTTGAATTGTTTATGTGTGATGTTGTTCTCTAGCCAGTAGAACCCTGAACCATCTTATCCAAAATCTTTTAACTCTAACAACTATCAAGAGAAACCCACCTTCACTCCTGTCAACCCATCCCCTTTCTAGGTTTTCCCCTTCTGGTTAAATCTTGGAAGATTGGGGAATACATCTTGGTGGATCTCCTCTACTCTATACCATCCTTATCATAAAATCAAGTTTGAAAATATTTGATGCTTGCTTAATTATCCATCTCCCCTTTGTGGCCTAATCAAAGACCTCCTTCATTCTTGACAAACCCTCTCACACCCCAAACTTATTTCTGGACTTGTGGTCCAAAACACCATTATTTCGTGTGGAATCTCTAAGGCTAGTCCATATTGAAATTCCTGAAAAACCTTTCCAACTATCTGATTTTAGCCCATGATTTTAATTAGCCAAAATCTCCAATTTAGTGAGTTTTGTGCTTGACATTGTTCTCTGATGTGTGGACTACAAACCCATGTCCTTAGTTTCAATTTTTGGATTTTGGAACCAAAAGTTGCATGCTTGTTTTTGTGGCAAGAAAATAAGACAGAAAACAGTTTGTTTTAAAAACCAGTGAAAAACAGAATGATGCCTTATGTTCAGCATGTTTTCCTAGCCTTGCACATTTTACGAAAAATATTGAAAATGTGTTCCTGAATCATTGTAACATGGTCAACAATTCCCAGTTGGAATTTCCACATTTGGAGATTGTTTGCTATGTTAACCTTGATTGAACTTTTCACTGATTTTAATAGTCCCTGGACTTAGCAGTTTCTAAAACTAGGTTTTTCTGAAAAACCGTCTGGTACCCTTTTCATCACATGTTTTCAGTGTCTTAATTATTTTATTAAAATTATTACAAATGTGTTTATGAAAATAATTATCATGCTCTTAAAAACCCAAGTTGAATCAAAAGATTTGGAGTCCATTTGATCTTTCAAACATGCATGAACTTTTTGATAGTTTAACAGTTTTCAACACTTAGAAAATTTCCGCAAAGTCTGAAACTGAATTTTCTGAATCTGTTTTCTGTCACCGTTTTTAACTCATTCAAATGGTGGGTTTGCGTTGAATTGGGAGAGGAAACCTTGTCCTTTCTGTTCACTGATGTGCCATCTCCCTGACCCAGCCTTTGGCTTGCCCTAGAGTTGACCCGAGAGAGAGAGAGAAGGAAGAGAGAAGAGAAGGACGTGAGACAAGGAAGGAGGAGAAGACAGGCTCCCTCCTGCACGCTGCCGTGCACGCTCCCGCTTGCTGCCGTGCTCCACGCCGCGGCGCTCCTCGCTGCCGTGACCCCTCCCGCACCACACCGCACCCTCTGGTCACGGGTCATGTCGCCAAAGCACCTGCATCCACGTTTCTTTCCCTGCCTCCACCTCGCTCTCACGCCCGTGCACACCTCTTCCACCGTGCTCTCTCCCACACGCTGACTAGCTCCATGCAGCCGTGCCCACTCCACTCCCCAGTGTCCCAGCACTCTGGCCATGCCACTGGCTGGCTCTAGAAGTCAACTAGAAAGAGAGGGGAGCAGCCGAGAGAAGTGGGCAGGAGGAGGAAGCTGCACGTTTCCTTCACCCTCACTTGCGTGCTCGGTGTGTCTCCGTGTGCTCGTCGAAGGAGCCACCGCAATAGCACACGAGGCCACAGGGACCCTTCGGTTTGCTTGCACACCACACCTCACCGCCCCTGCAGTTGACCCGAAGGAAGCAATGATCACCCCCGTGCATATAAGCGATGCCCCAGCCTCTTACCTCGCCACTAGCTCACACTCACCCACCGCACACACCACATCACCCCCATCCTTACCCGCTTGCTCCCTGTGAGCGAGAGGAGGGCGAACACTCGCCGTACCCGAGCAAGATCCAACCCGAAGGTTGCCGACGATCCAGACCGTCTTTCTCCGCCATTGTTGTTCAGCATAACTCCCTCGAACACACGAAACTCTCTGACATGTTTTCGCGGCTGATTGCTTGCAGCATCGTCGCCGTCATCCACGACGCCGTACTTGCCGAGCTCGTCGCCGTCGTCGATGGAGGTCATCGTAGCTGCTGCCGTTTGCTCGCCTGCACGGCCTCAACACCCAGCAGCCACCGCGACATCACGCCTCTGCTCGACGACAGCCGTAGGTGAGATAACCATGAACCCTAGTTCTCGGCCGCCATTTCCTGTGCTCGTGCGAGTTGCGAGGAAAGAGAAGCTCGTGGACCGTCGATCTCTGGATCGACGTTTCCATTTAAATCACTGCTGCATTCTTTCCCCGCCGTAGGATCTAGATCTAACGGATCCGTAACCCTTCGCCAGCGCGCGCTTCGTCGTGGGCCGGCCCAGCTCGTTGGCCCGCGAACAGAGCAGATCCAGCCCGTGTGTTGTTTTTTTCTCCCAGTGTTTTATTCCTCTGTGTTTTCAACAGAGAATAGATCCATAAGTTTAAATGGATTTAAAATATTAAAAATTCAAATCTGGCCAAACCAAAAATCCTGGATGTAGCCTAACATATTCCCAACCAAATCCCAGTGGTAGAACCACTTTTGGATAATCATCCTTGGAGAAAATAAATGAGAGCCAGGACCACTGGTTTATACCAAAACTTTAATAACTATTTTTATAAGTTAGCTAAATTTACAAACTCAACTGTTTTGAGAAGCCCTAAGTGATACCTAGCAGTAGCAATTGGCCTCTTATGCAAATGATCTTCCTAAATAAAATGGCTTGCAAATTGGTATGCGACCAGAGAGCTCTTCTAGGTTTTTTGTAATTTTATTGGTGATGATTTTTGATATGAATCCAATTGTGTGACCTTCTGTATTCTCAGGAGTACCTAATCCTAGATTGGTGGGGCTGTTAGAGCTATATATTATTTGTGGTGCATTTAACAACTTTTAGGACTTTTCTGCTAATTATTGTATTAGTTTTATCCATAGCTAGGAAAGTGTGTTAGTGTTGGATTTGTATTTCCTAGCCTATATAAGTATGATACACTCTTATACGAGGGTGTTATCTCATTTATATAGCATGGTGGAAAAAGTTTAGTGTTGCATATGTTTATCTAGGAATAATATCGTTAGGGTAGTTATTTCCTAGGAACTCCTAACTTTTAGGAATTGTTTGCGGATGAAATCATTTGTGTACGGGATTTTAGAAATAATGTTGAACATCAGTAGCCTTCTTAGCCACTGACATTGTAGCAGGTCATCCCTTGCTGCCTGTTATTTGGCCCTAACTTGTGTATGAGAGTTAGACCCCTGCATTGTATAAGGCCCTTGTAAGTGTAGGTCCTAGTTGTTGCTTAAATAATTAGTTTGATGCTTGTGGATGTTATCTGTCTGAGCCCCACTTGTGGTTTTGTTTGGTGTATTGATTGTTGTTGTTATTCCCTATTTGCGACGCTAGATAATACCGGTACCGGAGTGGTCTTTGGAGAGAATCTATCAAGGAAGGATGGGATATTTATTATATTGATCAACAAGGAGAAATCCAGGGGCATTATGCTGAAACCAGGCAAGCTATTTCACTGAGCTTGCATCTATATACATCTATTTTGATTCACATGTTTTACATATAAAGAGCATAAGTGATTTATGTGGTGTTTGCCACTAAAGCTATGATTTTGAAAAAAACCCTTTTCCAAAATACAAGTACATTATTGAGACACCCGATATAGAGGTGTTAGTAGTGTGCAGTAATTTCTAAATGTATTTGTTTTTACTCAAAAGCTTTCTATGAAACTCTCTTGGTGAGATTACGATCCACCCAAGTTTTGGTTAAAGTATTTTGCTATGAAAATTGGAACTGATTTTGAAAGCCTTTTCAAAAGTATATGAAAAACTACTTTGCCACCCTATGTAGAAATATCAGTTTGTTTATATAAAACTATAGGATGGGAAAAGCTTTGTTTATTCAAAACTCCTTTGAAAACCCTTGGATGAATTATGGTATGCCGAGATGTCGATGATAAAATGTAGAAGTGGAGAATGGTGATGTTTCTGAAAAATGCACATTGTGTCCTGGTACTTATCGAACAACCAATAACCTGTGCGACCACATTTACCCCCATATGGGGCGGGGCGTGGTCATGTAATTTGCTCGTGTTAGTACTGGATGCCTCAATAACGAGGCCAACCTCGTTCCATGAGGGGATGGTCTAAGGACCTACCCCCTGACCTGGGTCCTCTTAAGTGAAGTCTACCGGAAGCCGGTATGAGCATAAGGAGAAAGAGGATTGAAGGGCTCCCTTGGGTCCGCCGGGCAGAACTACGAGTCCTCACACTTAGTTTCTGAGGATTTAAGTGTCGATGGAAAGGATCGTAGCGGCAGGGTCCTATACTAGCATGAGCAAAGGAGAGGCTATGGCCGGGAAACCGGATGGATGTGGGAAAAGCGTGCTACCTCTGCAGAGGGTAAAACTATTCGAATAGCCGAGTCCTCGGATATGGACAGTTGGAACGAACTGCTGGGTCTTATGTGCAAGTTTTACAAAGTTCTGAGTTTTGGAAAGAAAATGAAGCGGAGAATGTTTTATGCAACTATACCGAGAGGGTGGTATGAGGTTGCTGGAAAAGGAGTGGCCCTGAAGGGGGCTATGTCCGGAAAAGGAGGAGTTCGGTAAAACTGGACAAGAGGGTGGTTTTCGAGGAAAAAGGTTTTTAAAGAAATTTCCTCTTTTTAACCAAAGGTATAGTTTCGAGAAAAAGGTTTAAAAAGACTTCTTACCCTTTTCAACAAACATGGTGAGAAAACTATTTTTTTTCCAAAGGGTTTGTTTCCAACCAAGATACTGAGAAACTACTTTTCAAAATATTTTGCCTTCAACAAGATTAAAGATCTACCCTTCTCTTTTTCAATAAAGATATAGAGATGTTGTCTTTTCTAAAACTAAAGATTTTAAGGATTATCAAAACTAGTGCATGCACAAGTTGGGGTAGTTTGCGAGTACAATCAAATGTACTCATATTGGTTTCGTCCCTGGCTATTGTCTTAGCCAGATCTTAAAGGGGAGCAGTTCGAAGAAGAGGAGTTCACTGGCGTCTTTGCGAACTAGGGCGCTTCCCAGTCAGCTGCCTGTAGGGTTAAGGCGAATGACTTGGGCTCCACGTTGTTTGGTGACTCCGCTGCAAGTACCCGTTGAAGTTTATGACTTCAATCACGTAAGTACCTTTATTCGGTGTTTATGGGTGTTCTGTGATACCAATTCGAGTTATGTGCAACAACAAACTGATCACGGGATTGTTGCAGGAAACATAACGAGTATCCCGGGTACTTAAATCCGGGGTCCTCACAGACTTGGTATCAGAGCCATCCTGACTGTAACAAACCTTAGTTAGCATGGACGTTAGTTAGGAAGAGAATATTTTGTTAAAAATATGTTAATACCAAAAATATATCTTTATCTAGGGAAGTCCAAAAATGACTTCCACTCTTCTCATCTTTTCAAATAATTTCTGAGTCTTACCTTTCTATTTTAATTTACCAAGGGTTTCTCAACTCCTCTTACCTGTTCAAAATACTTGGCGATGAATCCATTGGAGACCTAACTAGCTAGCACCTACGAGGAGAAGCATCCATCTCAAATACCCAACATTCAACATCAAGGTCGTTGGTCTACAGACGCCAAGATCATCGACATCAACAAATCAAGAGGTCTCCGAAGACCTCCGCTCAACGTCAACAATTCTACTCAAGTGCAAATTCGACCCTCTCACACTTCTTCCAGCAGAAGCCTAAGGAGATAAAGTGAAGACTTCATCAACCATGTTTACCCACAACCCATAGGAAAAACATATGATAGGAACTTTAGTTATACTACCCGACTACCACGAATATTAGGCGTCCATTGGTACTAAATGTACCTTGTGTGTTTATTGCTTGTTTGTGGTGTTCCCCTACAGTGAGCCGATGGATTTGACCCATCCCCGCCTAACCAGCATGGCCAGGTGTCGGTCCACAGTAAGTTGCAGTCGAACTTGTCCCACTGCATGAAAGACGCTCGCCGGGATTCTTCCATAGAAAGGAGCCGACACAACCTAGCTTATATAAGACCACGTTCCATCTGCCATCTATCCCCACCCTCACTCACCGCCCTTAGCAACCCAAATCTCTTGAGGCAGGACTCCCGCGTTCTTATTCTTTACCCAGAGCCAAAATAACCCAATGGCAAACCCCAGGGTCATTCTGGAAACCACTGCCGAGGAGCAAGGCGGATTTCCGCTGATGCTTTGGAAGGCCGTCTGCCATATTCTTGGTCGGCCTGCCCGTTCTCGATATGTGGTGTTCGAGAACTCACTCCCGCTCGCTGGGAGTGAATTCCAAGTCGATGTGCATATCGGCTCGTGCCCATTGGGCACAAGTCAGACTTACTTGATCCATGGTAAGAGCATGCCTACCCTAGATCAAGCCCTCCAGGTAGCAGCCTGGGAAGGACTCGTCCGTCTCCGGTACTCAGAACCGGCGATGGCGCAGAGTCGAGCTTTCCACTTTCTCCCAGCCATACCTCAGCATGTTGCGGAGGCTTTCCAAACTTCCATGGGGCAGGAAGTCGACCCTGCCGTAATCACTCTGGTCACCTATGGAGCTGCAATGACAAGATTCAGCCATTCCCTGATGGAGGAACTCATGACCACAAGGCGCCACCTTGCTCGTGCCCGCCGGGAACTGAGTCGAGCAAGGAACCCACCCACTTCCCACCGTGGGCAAGCTCAGGAGGCAAGACAGTCGATCCTAGATGATTTGCTGGACCGCAGTATTGATGCATCTGTGACGCAAGCCTTAGCCCGAGTTCAGCAGCAACCCCAGGAGCGAGGTGTAATCCTCGAAGGCGTGCCTGTAGTTCCCCACCCCTTGGAAGATGGAGATGTGGACACCACTCTTTGTCTCGGCCACGCTCCACCGACAACCAGAGACCGTCAAGCGGAGTAGAACCCCTGTTTAGTTAGCTTGAGTGACGTTTGTATGTTGATAGGTGAGAAGCAGGAGGATGTTTGTTTGATGTTTGTTGGTTGTTTGTTTTTCTCGTGTTTCTTGTAATGTAAGGTTGTTGTCTGTTCCCCGGCTGAGGTCAAATCAGCCCGAAATAAAAACTTGGTGTTCTTATCATCTTGTTAACCACTTGGTTGACACCCGATGGAATGTCATGCTCTTTCTTCAGTTAAAGGTTTTAAAAGAAACAACAGATCACTTAAACCAGGAACCGTATATGTGACCCTAGACGCATATACCCCCCCTGTGAATTAATGCAAACTTTGAATGGGACTATTTTGTAGTATGCAAATTATTTTGTGTGTGGTCTCCTACATGCCTCCATCACAAGGTTCCTCACCCCATTATGAACCTTGTGCACTCTGCATGTTAAAGAAAGGGCCCGAGCCCTCCACGAGATGTAACCCTCACAAGCCTTAAAATGCTTGCTGAGTGTCAATGCTCGCTGGAACATAGAAGGATTTCTTGTAGGGTGTTTTTGGTTGTTGTGTTCAACCTATACGGTTGAAATGTTATGCTACCACTGCAAATGGTTGCGACCATATAATGCAGTGTTATATATATGTATATATTTTCTCACTAAAGCAAGATTATTCTAGTACCTCTGCATCCTATCTGTGCTGCAAGACCAGAGTCGTGGCAACCAAAATTTTTTTTTTGAAAAATGCAAATCTTGCTTCAGTTCATCAACGAAGACAAGATCGATACAACCACGGAGTTCAGTACAGAGGCGGGAATTTCAAAAAAAAAAAACGGAGGATACAAACTCTACTACTACGAAGAACACTGCCAGCACTCAGCCCGGATGCAACGGCACCCAGAGATTCCTACTCCCTCTCGAGCTCCATGACGCCACCGGAAGATGAGCCTGGCTCACCCGAAGCCGCATCACGAGCCGCGCGACGGCGGCAGACGGCTCGAGCAGTCTGCTCACCTCCAGCCGGAAGAACAACCACCTCAGCCACCGGTGGCGCAGCTGGTTCCCCCCCCCCCCACAGCCTGCTCCACCGCCGCCGCAAGCTCCTCCACCGCGGCTGGCCCCTCCGCCGCATCTAGCTCCTCCGGCATAGCTGACGCCACTGTCGCAGCACCAGCCCCAGCGCCAGACCACAATTGCACAAGGCCACGGCTAGGAGGACCACTGCCACGAACATCAAGCTGTACACCATCGAAATCAAGAACTCGAAGAGCACGAAGATGAAGAAGCCCTCGATGAAGCCCGCATCCTCCATCGTATCAACGTAAGCTCTGAAGAAATCACTAATGAAGCCCATGGTGGCGATGCGATAGGAGAAATATTTTCGAAGGTTACTAACTTATAACCAGAGCTCGGATGCCGCACCTCGACACCGCTTTGCGCGGGAAAAGGGAAGGAATCCCGAGCAGTACTCGCCTTAGTGGCGCGAAACCACCTAGACGTCGTGTCCCAAAGCCGTGTCTGCCGCTGCATCGACGGACCGCACGCGCAGCAGTGCCGCAGGCGAGTGCTTCGCGCACTAGGAGCTGGGCAAGTGCGAAGCCAGGGCGAGCAAGGAGGAAGAAGAGAAGAAAGGGAGGGAGAGACTGACAGGTGGACCCTGGTCCCACATGCCAGTGAGTAAGCAGACAACCCCCGTGTTCCTCTATCCTTTATTTCGAGACCGTATCCCTCGCTTTTGCCAAAAATGCTGTTTGTAGATATTCCCGTCCTACTGTGTCTATAAGCCAATTATTGGTGGCACAGATATCTTTGTATAAAAAGAACCCTGCATTTCCCCAAAAACCCGTGCCCTCGTACTCTCCTGTACCCCCGGGCAAATCTCGAGGACGAGATTTATTTTTAAGGGGGAAGGATCTGTAACATCCCAAATTTAGGATCAAAGAAAAACCTGGTTTATCAGAACCCGAAATTTCAGAACCAACAAAAACTTTTTGAAATACTTCACCAATGGGTGTGTTTCCCTTTTATGTTGCTTGGTCTGACCTTATGATGGTGGTGAGATTGTGCTAACTTGAGTGTGTATGTGTTGATCATGCTATATATGTGACTTGCTTGAATTGAACCCCTTGAATTGTTTATGTGTGATGTTGTTCTCTAGCCAGTAGAACCCTGAACCATCTTATCCAAAATCTTTTAACTCTAACAACTATCAAGAGAAACCCACCTTCACTCCTGTCAACCCATCTCCTTTCTAGGTTTTCCCCTTCTGGTTAAATCTTGGAAGATTGGGGAATACATCTTGGTGGACTCCTCTACTCTATACCATCCTTATCATAAAATCAAGTTTGAAAATATTTGATGCTTGCTTAATTATCCATCTCCCCTTTGTGGCCTAATCAAAGACCTCCTTCATTCTTGACAAACCCTCTCACACCCCAAACTTATTTCTGGGACTTGTGGTCCAAAACACCATTATTTCGTGTGGAATCTCTAAGGCTAGTCCATATTGAAATTCCTGAAAAACCTTTCCAACTATCTGATTTTAGCCCATGATTTTAATTAGCCAAAATCTCCAATTTAGTGAGTTTTGTGCTTGACATTGTTCTCTGATGTGTGGACTACAAACCCATGTCCTTAGTTTCAATTTTTGGATTTTGGAACCAAAAGTTGCATGCTTGTTTTTGTGGCAAGAAAATAAGACAGAAAACAGTTTGTTTTAAAAACCAGTGAAAAATAGAATGATGCCTTATGTTCAGCATGTTTTCCTAGCCTTGCACATTTTACGAAAAATATTGAAAATGTGTTCCTGAATCATTGTAACATGGTCAACAATTCCCAGTTGGAATTTCCACATTTGGAGATTGTTTGCTATGTTAACCTTGATTGAACTTTTCACTGATTTTAATAGTCCCTGGACTTAGCAGTTTCTAAAACTAGGTTTTTCTGAAAAACCGTCTGGTACCCTTTTCATCACATGTTTTCAGTGTCTTAATTATTTTATTAAAATTATTACAAATGTGTTTATGAAAATACTTATCATGCTCTTAAAAACCCAAGTTGAATCAAAAGATTTGGAGTCCATTTGATCTTTCAAACATGCATGAACTTTTTGATAGTTTAACAGTTTTCAACACTTAGAAAATTTCCGCAAAGTCTGAAACTGAATTTTCTGAATCTGTTTTCTGTCACCGTTTTTAACTCATTCAAATGGTGGGTTTGCGTTGAATTGGGAGAGGAAACCTTGTCCTTTCTGTTCACTGATGTGCCATCTCCCTGACCCAGCCTTTGGCTTGCCCTAGAGTTGACCCGAGAGAGAGAGAGAAGGAAGAGAGAAGAGAAGGACGTGAGACAAGGAAGAAGGAGGAGAAGACAGGCTCCCTCCTGCACGCTGCCGTGCACGCTCCCGCTTGCTGCCGTGCTCCACGCCGCGGCGCTCCTCGCTGCCGTGACCCCTCCCGCACCACACCGCACCCTCTGGTCATGGGTCATGTCGCCAAAGCACCTGCATCCACGTTTCTTTCCCTGCCTCCACCTCGCTCTCACGCCCGTGCACACCTCTTCCACCGTGCTCTCTCCCACACGCTGCCTAGCTCCATGCAGCCGTGCCCACTCCACTCCCCAGTGTCCCAGCACTCTGGCCATGCCACTGGCTGGCTCTAGAAGTCAACTAGAAGAGAGAGGGGAGCAGCCGAGAGAAGTGGGCAGGAGGAGGAAGCTGCACGTTTCCTTCACCCTCACTTGCGTGCTCGGTGTGTCTCCGTGTGCTCGTCGAAGGAGCTACCGCAATAGCACACGAGGCCACAGGGACCCTTCGGTTTGCTTGCACACCACACCTCACCGCCCCTGCAGTTGACCCGAAGGAAGCAATGATCACCCCCGTGCATATAAGCGATGCCCCAGCCTCTTACCTCGCCACTAGGTCACACTCACCCACCGCACACACCACATCACCCCCATCCTTACCCGCTTGCTCCCTGTGAGCGAGAGGAGGGCGAACACTCGCCGTACCCGAGCAAGATCCAACCCGAAGGTTGCCGACGATCCAGACCATCTTTCTCTGCCATTGTTGTTCAGCATAACTCCCTCGAACCACACGAAACTCTCTGACATGTTTTCGCGGCTGATTGCTTGCAGCATCGTCGCCGTCATCCACGACGCCGTACTTGCCGAGCTCGTCGCCGTCGTCGATGGAGGTCATCGTAGCTGCTGCCGTTTGCTCGCCTGCACGGCCTCAACACCCAGCAGCCACCGCGACATCACGCCTCTGCTCGACGACAGCCGTAGGTGAGATAACCATGAACCCTAGTTCTCGGCCGCCATTTCCTGTGCTCGTGCGAGTCGCGAGGAAAGAGAAGCTCGTGGACCGTCGATCTCTGGATCGACGTTTCCATTTAAATCACTGCTGCGTTCTTTCCCCGCCGTAGGATCTAGATCTAACGGATCCGTAACCCTTCGCCTGCGCGCGCTTCGTCGTGGGCCGGCCCAGCTCGTTGGCCCGCGAACAGAGCAGATCCAGCCCGTGTGTTGTTTTTTTCTCCCAGTGTTTTATTCCTCTGTGTTTTCAACAGAGAATAGATCCATAAGTTTAAATGGATTTAAAATATTAAAAATTCAAATCTGGCCAAACCAAAAATCCTGGATGTAGCCTAACATATTCCCAACCAAATCCCAGTGGTAGAACCACTTTTGGATAATCATCCTTGGAGAAAATAAATGAGAGCCAGGACCACTGGTTTATACCAAAACTTTAATAACTATTTTTATAAGTTAGCTAAATTTACAAACTCAACTGTTTTGAGAAGCCCTAAGTGATACCTAGCAGTAGCAATTGGCCTCTTATGCAAATGATCTTCCTAAATAAAATGGCTTGCAAATTGGTATGCGACCAGAGAGCTCTTCTAGGTTTTTTGTAATTTTATTGGTGATGATTTTTGATATGAATCCAATTGTGTGACCTTCTGTATTCTCAGGAGTACCTAATCCTAGATTGGTGGGGCTGTTAGAGCTATATATTATTTGTGGTGCATTTAACAACTTTTAGGACTTTTCTGCTAATTATTGTATTAGTTTTATCCATAGCTAGGAAAGTGTGTTAGTGTTGGATTTGTATTTCCTAGCCTATATAAGTATGATACACTCTTATACGAGGGTGTTATCTCATTTATATAGCATGGTGGAAAAAGTTTAGTGTTGCATATGTTTATCTAGGAATAATATCGTTAGGGTAGTTATTTCCTAGGAACTCCTAACTTTTAGGAATTGTTTGCGGATGAAATCATTTGTGTACGGGATTTTAGAAATAATGTTGAACATCAGTAGCCTTCTTAGCCACTGACATTGTAGCAGGTCATCCCTTGCTGCCTGTTATTTGGCCCTAACTTGTGTATGAGAGTTAGACCCCTGCATTGTATAAGGCCCTTGTAAGTGTAGGTCCTAGTTGTTGCTTAAATAATTAGTTTGATGCTTGTGGATGTTATCTGTCTGAGCCCCACTTGTGGTTTTGTTTGGTGTATTGATTGTTGTTGTTATTCCCTATTTGCGACGCTAGATAATACCGGTACCGGAGTGGTCTTTGGAGAGAATCTATCAAGGAAGGATGGGATATTTATTATATTGATCAACAAGGAGAAATCCAGGGGCATTATGCTGAAACCAGGCAAGCTATTTCACTGAGCTTGCATCTATATACATCTATTTTGATTCACATGTTTTACATATAAAGAGCATAAGTGATTTATGTGGTGTTTGCCACTAAAGCTATGATTTTGAAAAAAACCCTTTTCCAAAATACAAGTACATTATTGAGACACCCGATATAGAGGTGTTAGTAGTGTGCAGTAATTTCTAAATGTATTTGTTTTTACTCAAAAGCTTTCTATGAAACTCTCTTGGTGAGATTACGATCCACCCAAGTTTTGGTTAAAGTATTTTGCTATGAAAATTGGAACTGATTTTGAAAGCCTTTTCAAAAGTATATGAAAAACTACTTTGTCACCCTATGTAGAAATATCAGTTTGTTTATATAAAACTATAGGATGGGAAAAGCTTTGTTTATTCAAAACTCCTTTGAAAACCCTTGGATGAATTATGGTATGCCGAGATGTCGATGATAAAATGTAGAAGTGGAGAATGGTGATGTTTCTGAAAAATGCACATTGTGTCCTGGTACTTATCGAACAACCAATAACCTGTGCGACCACATTTACCCCCATATGGGGCGGGGCGTGGTCATGTAATTTGCTCGTGTTAGTACTGGATGCCTCAATAACGAGGCCAACCTCGTTCCATGAGGGGATGGTCTAAGGACCTACCCCCTGACCTGGGTCCTCTTAAGTGAAGTCTACCGGAAGCCGGTATGAGCATAAGGAGAAAGAGGATTGAAGGGCTCCCTTGGGTCCGCCGGGCAGAACTACGAGTCCTCACACTTAGTTTCTGAGGATTTAAGTGTCGATGGAAAGGATCGTAGCGGCAGGGTCCTATACTAGCATGAGCAAAGGAGAGGCTATGGCCGGGAAACCGGATGGATGTGGGAAAAGCGTGCTACCTCTGCAGAGGGTAAAACTATTCGAATAGCCGAGTCCTCGGATATGGACAGTTGGAACGAACTGCTGGGTCTTATGTGCAAGTTTTACAAAGTTCTGAGTTTTGGAAAGAAAATGAAGCGGAGAATGTTTTATGCAACTATACCGAGAGGGTGGTATGAGGTTGCTGGAAAAGGAGTGGCCCTGAAGGGGGCTATGTCCGGAAAAGGAGGAGTTCGGTAAAACTGGACAAGAGGGTGGTTTTCGAGGAAAAAGGTTTTTAAAGAAATTTCCTCTTTTTAACCAAAGGTATAGTTTCGAGAAAAAGGTTTAAAAAGACTTCTTACCCTTTTCAACAAACATGGTGAGAAAACTATTTTTTTTCCAAAGGGTTTGTTTCCAACCAAGATACTGAGAAACTACTTTTCAAAATATTTTGCCTTCAACAAGATTAAAGATCTACCCTTCTCTTTTTCAATAAAGATATAGAGATGTTGTCTTTTCTAAAACTAAAGATTTTAAGGATTATCAAAACTAGTGCATGCACAAGTTGGGGTAGTTTGCGAGTACAATCAAATGTACTCATATTGGTTTCGTCCCTGGCTATTGTCTTAGCCAGATCTTAAAGGGGAGCAGTTCGAAGAAGAGGAGTTCACTGGCGTCTTTGCGAACTAGGGCGCTTCCCAGTCAGCTGCCTGTAGGGTTAAGGCGAATGACTTGGGCTCCACGTTGTTTGGTGACTCCGCTGCAAGTACCCGTTGAAGTTTATGACTTCAATCACGTAAGTACCTTTATTCGGTTTTTATGGGTGTTCTGTGATACCAGTTCGAGTTATGTGCAACAACAAACTGATCACGGGATTGTTGCAGGAAACATAACGAGTATCCCGGGTACTTAAATCCGGGGTCCTCACAAACTTAATACTGAACAGGATGCGGATGCTACCTTGAAGGTGGATTATTTAGGCATAGATGCGGTTGGAATAACGGTCTATGTACTTTGTTGTAATGCCCAACTAGATTTCATAGTAGACATCTTGGCATGTATTGCATTGTTATGCCCTCTCTATTTGTCAATTGCCCAGCTGTAATTTGTTTACCCAACATGCTAGTTATCTGTTCTGAGAGAGACACCACTAGTGAACTGTGGACCCTGGTCCAATTTCCTCATACTGTTTACACAACCTGCTGCAATCATCTGTTTCCTGTTACTTGCTGCGTTTCCTGCTGTTTTCCACACCATACGTTTAACTCTTTGTTTCTGCAAGACCGGAGAGATTGACAACCTCTCTGTTTCGTGTTGGGCAAAGTTCTGGTTTGTGTCTGTGCAGATTCCACGTTGGTGCAAGCTCCCTAGCGCCAGGGGGAGTCAACATCAACAACCTTCCGATAGATCGTCAAGTCCTACTGGATTGATAACCTTGGGTAGATTTCTCAAGGGAAAACTTCTGCTGTCTACATCATAACCTTCCTCTTGGGGTTCACCAACACGTAGCCATCAAGCTGTTTTCTGGCGCCGTTGCCGGGGAAGTACTCATCATCACCATCATCATCATCCTCAAATACTCTCCCGTCAACCAGGCACCAGCTGTTTTCTGGCGCCGTTGCCGGGGACTTGGAGGCTATTGGAAAGGGGAGTCTCTCAGTTCCAATCTCTTTACTTTGTTTTTTGTCTTGTTTTATTTTTGTTTTGCTTGCTGTTAAAAATCAAAAACCCAAAAAAATTAAATTCCTGCATCTAGTTTACTATTTCGGTTGTTACTTGCTTGTTACCATGTCTAGCTCCAGTCCTTTCATTACTGTTTCCTTTAGGAGAAATTATTGGGTTTGGACAGGAGAGTGGAGAAACTTTTAAAGGAGCTTGGGAAAGGATGTTAGAACTGCATAGGAAGATGCAACTTAAAATGGACTTAGACATTCTTATTAAACGTTTCTACTTTGGCTTGCTACCTTTATACCAAAATGCTCTAGATACTATGGTGGGGGAGACTTTCTATGAACATGATACAGAAAAAGCCTATAAAATTTTGAATGGACTTGCTCAATTTCCTCAAGAGGATAAGACAGGTGTGCTTACTAGGCTTGATAAAATAGAAGAGTCACTCAAGGACTTAACCTTAGACCACCACATTAAGGAACCACCTCATGTTGAGTTAAAAAATGATTGGGAACCCTTTATTGAAATAAGCATTGGTAGTGAGAAATTTCGTGCCTATTGTGATCTTGGTTCCACAATGTCCATCATGCCTAAGATAGTGTTTGACTTGTTAAAAATTGATGGTATGGTTGATTATCCTGTTTTTCATTTTCATGCTGATGGCACTATTATAAAAAGTGTAGGGATCATTAATGTTGAGATTACTATGCAAAATAAAAATATACCTACAACTTTTATGATCCTTACAAAATCTCCTAGTAATATAGTTTTGGGAAGATCTTTTTTGAAGAGTAATGGGGGATTTATCAATGCAAAATATGGGTTCATGAAGTTTGTTGCACCTATCAACCGAAAGTTTTTCTTCCCAATTAAGAAAGAGGATCCCACCGAAAGAGTGGAGGATTTCAACATTTTTGGCAATACTTGATGCATCTCTTCATGCCTAGCTCAAAGGCATTAAAGAAAAGCACTTCTGGGAGATAACCCATGTTTTTATTTGCTGTTTTATTTTTGTTTTCTTGAGTCAAGGATGCTTGTTTACCTCTGTAGCAACTCCTTTGTATCTTTTATTTGCTGTTTTGTTGTGCCAAGGAGAGTTACTAATGCAAAGTTGGTTTTTATTTTCGGGACTGCATTGGGACAGATTGCTGTTCGTCACCGTTTAATTCAGTAGAAAATCAGAAAAAATCGAAAAATGCTGAAATTTTTGTGCATGTTCCTGATGATGTTACGCAACTTTCATTATTTCAAAGTTCTTCATCTGAGCATCGTAAGTGCCTCGAAAAAATTCGTCATTACAGACTGTTCTGGTTTGACAGATTCTGTCTTTATTTTGCATTCTCTCTTTTACAAGTTTTTAAGTGGTTTCTTTTCGTGTAAAAGTGCCCACTTGAGCCTAGTAACAGTGGCTAATGTTTAAAATAGTTGGCTTGTGAGTTTTGTCTTTGCTAGAACTTTGAAGTATTATCTTTTAGTGCACTAACCTGCTAATGAGAAAAGCTGTTAAGTTTTGGTGTGAAGGAAGTTTTCAAGTGTTGATAGAGGAGAATGATATTACATGATCAAGAAGAGTGAAGAGCTTAAGCTTGGGGAGGCTTACCTCCCCAGCATATTTCAAGAAGACTCAAGCATCTAAGCTTGGGGATGCCCAAGGCATCCCCTTCTTCATCTACAAATTATCAGGTCATCTCTAATGGTGCTATATTTTTATTGCTTCATACTAGTGTACTCTTCCTTGGAGCGTCAGTGTGTTTTTGTTTTCAGTTTGTTTTGTTTTGTTTGCTGTGCTATACTTGTTGGATCCTAGTATTCATGTTTGGGAGAGAGACACGCTCCACTTTTTCATTAGAATACTCTTGTGCTTCACTTATACTTGTTGAGTATTCCTGTCTAGCTGCTGTTATTGCTGTTAGCTCTCAGTTTTTCATGTATCTCTTGTTAGAGCTTTCAGTTTCTTTTGAAGAAAGTACTCTCTTGCTTCACTTATATCTGTTTGGAGAGTTGTCAAATAAGTTGATTGGTGTTTGGTTGGACCAGAAAAATGCTATGCATGTGGTAGTGGTATAAAATGCTTACATGAATCTTTTTAGATCGTTGTCTTGAGTAATTTGATGCTTGCCAATTGTTTTGAGCTGTCAAGTAATTAATGTTTAAGCTTGTGCATCATGTAAGTAATGGCTATTAATGAAGAACTACTATAAGGATTTTCTGCTATAATAATCTGTTGCATGATAGGGAGTCCATAGTAGTCTAGATAATTTTTGGATGAAGGCTATGTGTTAACAAGGAAGACAGTGGGAGTCTATGGTTCGTCAAACCTTGTGTTTTATGTACACTCTTGCTATTCCAGTTGATAATGATGTTTGCTTATAATAACTTGCTAGCCTAAACTCTGTACTAAGAGGGAATGCTTCTTGTACATCCAAAACCTTGAGCCAAATCCATGCCACCTGTGTCCACCATACCTACCTATTATGTGGTGTTTTCACCATTCCAAGTAAATTTCTTCATGTGCTATCTACTAACTACTCAAAACTGTTACATTTCCTTTTTGTGTCACTACTTGAAAAGCTCATAAGGACGTAGATAGGTGGTCTTTATTTCCTGGTTGATCAAATTTTACACACCTGGACTAGTGGCATATACATCCGCTTATCCAATAATTTTGCAAAAAGAGCTGGCAACGGGGTGCCCAGCCCCAATTAATTACAACTTTCATTAATAATTCTCTTCACATGTTTTGCCCTGATTTATCAGTAAGCAACTTAAATTGCAAATAGACACTCCTCCATGGTATGTGAATGTTGGAAGGCACCCGAGGATTCGGTTAGCCATGGCTTGTGTAAGCAAAAGGTTGGGAGGAGTGTCAACTATAAAGAAACTAAAATACATGTGTAAACAAAAGAGAAGAGGGATGATCTACCTTGCTGGTAGAAATAACGTCCTTCATGGGAGCCGCTCTTGTAAAGTTTGATCAACTAGTGAAGTAGAGTATTGCCTATTTGCTGATTTGTTGACACCTGTATACACCATTACCTTACAAAACAATATTTTATGCTCTCTATATGCCTTCGGGAACTACAGCTCTAGCACATGATGTTAATCCCTGCTTCCCTCTGCGAAGGGCCATTCTTTTACTTTTATGTTGAGTCAGTTTTCCCACTTCTTTCTGTCTACTTAAGCAAACATCATTGTCAACTCCAGTATAACAGTTTTTACATAACTTTGTGTTTGGTTGATCATATTCTTTGCATTGACATTATCTATATGATATACATGTTGAAAGTTGAAGCAAATGCTGAAGCTATTATCTTCCTTTGTGTTGATACAAACACTTTCATGTTGAGAATTATTGCTGCTGTGAACTAACTATTATGTTAGACTATTATATCTCTAAATGTTTTATAGTGTTATTCATGAAAGTTTGCACTTGTGTGATCACTTATGTTTACTCTTTATTTACTTGCTTGCAAACTATAGACCATTGGCTTGGATCACTTCATTCAGATCATGTGCATTACATTGTTATTTGATCAAAGATTGTGTTGGTAGCATGTCACTTCAAAAATTATCTGTTTTTATCGTTTACCTACTCGAGGACGAGCAGGAACTAAGCTTGGGGATGCTTGATACGTCTCAAACGTATCTATAATTTTTGATGTTCCATGCTGATATTATATCAATTGCTACATGTTTTGGCTATACTTTATATCATTTTTATGCATTTTCTGGGACTAACCTATTAACAAGATGCCACAGTGCCAGTTCCCTGTTTTCTGCTGTTTTTGGTTTCAGAAAATCTATTAAGGAAATATTCTCGGAATTGGACGAAACAAAAGACATCGTCAATAATATCACGAGGAGATCACGGAGTCCAAAGGGGAGTCGGAGCAGACCCACCAGGGGGCCACGCCACACTAGGGCGCGGCCCAGGGTGGGCCCGCGCCCTCCTATGGCGTGGTGGCCCCCCTCGGCCACCGACGCCGCCTCTTCGCCTATATATTCTCCGCGACGCGAAAACCCTATTACGGTCGATCATATTCCACGAAAAGTTCCGTCGCGGCCGTCATCGTCAATCTCAGATCGGAGGAGTTCTGAAGCTCTTCCCGGCACCCTGCCGGAGGGGAGATCATCACCGGAGGGCTCTACATCACCATGCCTGCCTCCGGAGTGATGCGTGAGTAGTCCACCCCTGGACTACGGGTCCATAGCAGTAGCTAGATGGTTGTCTCTCTACCTTGTGCCTCCATGTTTAGATCTTGTGAGCTGCCTAACATGATCAAGATCATCTTATTGTAATGCTAGATGTTGTGTTTGCTGGGATCCGATGAATATTGATACCATGTTTATTCAAGTTGTTTATCTATGTGCTCTTGATCTTGCATGCTCTCCGTTGCTAGTAGATGCTTTGGCCAAGTAGATGCTTGTAACTCCAAGAGGGGGTATTTACAGTGGCGGAGCCAGCGCCAAATTCTTGTGGGGTCAGATCGACTAAATAGCAGGCTTAGCATGAATCAATTCACAAATATGCATAGATTTTAGGGGTTTCCTGGAAAAGCTGTGGGGTCAGCCGACCCCACAGCTAACACGTAGCTCCGCCACTGGGTATTTATGCTCGATAGTGGGTTCAGTCTCTAGATATCTGGATCAGTGACAGAAAGGTCTAAGATGGTAGATGTGTTGTTGCTACTAGGGATAAAACATTGGTGCAGTGTCCAAGGGCACTTGTATTGATTACATTACACACTTTACTTCATGCAATAATCTGTTGTTAGCAACTTAATACTGAACAGGATGCGGATGCTACCTTGAAGGTGGATTATTTAGGCATAGATGCGGTTGGAATAACGGTCTATGTACTTTGTTGTAATGCCCAACTAGATTTCATAGTAGACATCTTGGCATGTATTGCATTGTTATGCCCTCTCTATTTGTCAATTGCCCAGCTGTAATTTGTTTACCCAACATGCTAGTTATCTGTTCTGAGAGAGACACCACTAGTGAACTGTGGACCCTGGTCCAATTTCCTCATACTGTTTACACAACCTGCTGCAATCATCTGTTTCCTGTTACTTGCTGCGTTTCCTGCTGTTTTCCACACCATACGTTTAACTCTTTGTTTCTGCAAGACCGGAGAGATTGACAACCTCTCTGTTTCGTGTTGGGCAAAGTTCTGGTTTGTGTCTGTGCAGATTCGACGTTGGTGCAAGCTCCCTAGCGCCAGGGGAGTCAACATCAACAACCTTCCGATAGATCGTCAAGTCCTACTGGATTGATAACCTTGGGTAGATTTCTCAAGGGAAAACTTCTGCTGTCTACATCATAACCTCCTCTTGGGGTTCACCAACACGTAGCCATCAAGCTGTTTTCTGGCGCCGTTGCCGGGGAAGTACTCATCATCACCATCATCATCATCCTCAAATACTCTCCCGTCAACCAGGCACCAGTGGACGTCGGGGTGGACGGTGGACGGAGGAGGCGTGGAGGAGGAGGTGGGAGGAGGAGGTGGGACGGTGTTGGGGAGATGCGACGAAGTGGAGGAGGCCGGCGAGCGGTGGTGCGGTGACGGGTTGCGGCGGCGCTCGGGGTGGGTCGGGGGCGCCGGCGACGGAGGGGAAGAGCTCGGGGTGGGTCGGGGGCGCCGACGGCGGAGGGGAAGACCTCGGGCGCGTGGTCGATTTGGGGAAGAAACTGTCGACCGCGCGCCCTGGCCACCCAAAGTAGATAAGAGGAGCCTATGCCGACGGCTTTGCCGTCGGCATAGGTATTTTTTTATTTTTCCTATTATTAGCTATTTGATTAACATTTTAAATATTATAATTTATTCCATTATAACTGAATACAGTTTTATTATAATTTATTGTATTATAAGGTAGGGCCACACGCAAATTATTCCGGCGCTCCGATTATCCTTTTCCAGCCAAACCCTAGTCTGGTGGGCCCGCATATCTACCCCGAACTTTTCTCCGTACAATGGTTGATCTTGGACATTTACAACACACAACACACTTGTATACATATGGAATGGCACAACCTAGGTTTTGGTGAGGTTCCGACGCTCCGGGGCCCCGCTTCGGCGAAACCCTGAATCCGCTGGAAAAACCCTAACGTTTTCGTCTACCCCCATAGACGTGCGTCGAAAGGGGGTAGGCCAGTGGACTTTTTTGCCTGGTTGTGTTAGGTTAGGCCATAGGCACATGGGAAACCAACTTTTATCACAAGTTTTTACAAGATTGCCCCCGTTTCGTCCGAAGTGGGAGTTTTCACCTCTAAGTGCAGAAACTCACTAGAGAGAAAGTGAAGTCGGTGAAGCCGGTCACACCCCGGAGTAGGATATTGCACATTTACAACACACAACACACTTGTATACATATGGTATGGCACAACCTAGGTTTTGGTGGGGTTCCGACGCTCCGGGGCCCCGCTTCGGCGAAACCCTGAATCCGCTGGAAAAACCCTAACGTTTTCGTCTACCCCCATAGACGTGCGTCGAAAGGGGGTAGGCCAGTGGACTTTTTTTCCTGGTTGTGTTAGGTTAGGCCATAGGCACATGGGAAACCAACTTTTATCACAAGTTTTTACAAGATTGCCCCCGTTTCGTCCGAAGTGGGAGTTTTCACCTCTAAGTGCAGAAACTCACTAGAGAGAAAGTGAAGCCGGTGAAGCCGGTCACACCCCGGAGTAGGATATTGCACATTTACAACACACAACACACTTGTATACATATGGTATGGCACAACCTAGGTTTTGGTTGGGGTTCCGACGCTCCGGGGCCCCGCTTCGGCGAAACCCTGAATCCGCTGGAAAAACCGTAACGTTTTCGTCTACCCCCATAGACGTGCGTCGAAAGGGGGTAGGCCAGTGGACTTTTTTGCCTGGTTGTGTTAGGTTAGGCCATAGGCACATGGGAAACCAACTTTTATCACAAGTTTTTACAAGATTGCCCCCGTTTCGTCCGAAGTGGGAGTTTTCACCTCTAAGTGCAGAAACTCACTAGAGAGAAAGTGAAGTCGGTGAAGCCGGTCACACCCCGGAGTAGGATATTGCACATTTACAACACACAACACACTTGTATACATATGGTATGGCACAACCTAGGTTTTGGTTGGGGTTCCGACGCTCCGGGGCCCCGCTTCGGCGAAACCCTGAATCCGCTGGAAAAACCGTAACGTTTTCGTCTACCCCCATAGACGTGCGTCGAAAGGGGGTAGGCCAGTGGACTTTTTTGCCTGGTTGTGTTAGGTTAGGCCATAGGCACATGGGAAATCAACTTTTATCACAAGTTTTTACAAGATTGCCCCCGTTTCGTCCGAAGTGGGAGTTTTCACCTCTAAGTGGAGAAACTCACTAGAGAGAAAGTGAAGTTGGTGAAGCCGGTCACACCCCGGAGTAGGATATTGCACATTTACAACACACAACACACTTGTATACATATGGTATGGCACAACCTAGGTTTTGGTGGGGTTCCGACGCTCCGGGGCCCGCTTCGGCGAAACCCTGAATCCGCTGGAAAAACCCTAACGTTTTCGTCTACCCCCATAGACGTGCGTCGAAAGGGGGTAGGCCAGTGGATTTTTTTGCCTGGTTGTGTTAGGTTAGGCCATAGGCACATGGGAAACCAACTTTTATCACAAGTTTTTACAAGATTGCCCCCGTTTCGTCCGAAGTGGGAGTTTTCACCTCTAAGTCCACACACTTGGTAGAGAGAAAGTGAAGCCGGTCACACACCGGGGTAGATTATTGGACATTTGAATCACCCAAAACACTTGTACACATATGGTATGCATCAACCTAGGTTTTGGTGGGGTTCCGACGCTCCGGCATATACAATTATTCGTGACGTTATTTTATGTGGGTGGAAACCGTTATTCGGCGTAGCTATGTACATAGAATATGAATGAAACATATTAAACTTAATTGAGAGTAATAAATAGATACATAAAAAAGAAGATTCGGGTAAAAATGTAAAAAAAACGGTAGAGGCCTGTGCCGACGGTGTGGCCGTCGGCATAGATTGCCGTCGACGTCACCTGATCTTCTGTGCCGACGGCTGCATGTGTCCCGACGGGGGCCGTCGGGATAGAACATCTGTGCCGACGGCCGTTTCTTTGCCGACGGCCTTGCGAACGGCTGGTGCTGATATGCCCCTGTGCCGACGGCCCCGATAAATAGCCGTCGGCACAGGTTCTGGCCGTCGGCACTGTTCGCCATTCCTGTAGTGTGTATTGGAATACAAAAAAACATCTTATATTATGGAACAAATTGAATAGCTTTCTGTTGTAATGTGATTTTTATAACAGATTTATATTTACTATCCCGTCCGTTTCAAATTATAAAATATTCTGACCACTTCAATATGGACTAAATATATAATGAAATGAGTGAACCAGTACTCTAAAATATGTCTAGATACATATGAATCATAAAAGGCTAAAAAGACTTATATTTAGGAAAGAAGATAGTATTGTAGGGAGATGGTACCGTACTTCGGCAGCAAGTGCAGACACGTTGTTCGTCAGGGTGGCACCATCTCTCCTCCGTCGTTTGACCTGGTGGTCGACGCACTAGCTGCCATTCTTCATAAGGATAGTCTGGCGGGCTATATTTAGGGAGTAGCTCCACACCTTATCCCTTGATGGAATTGCCCACTATGCTGAAGACACAATGAGGATGATCCAAAACTTGGAGTATTGCCAACCTGAAATTTCTGTTGATCCGTTCCAAGCTGTTCTAAGGGCTAAACATTAAGTTTCATAAAAGTGAAGTCATTGTCATGGGCACTATGCTTGTAGTGCAAGCCGGAGTGGCGAACCTTCTTCACACAGGCATCGTCGGGATGAAAGCACCCCTCGAAAATATCATGATTTTCTAAACATATAAAGTAGCGCTCCTTTTGAAGTTCCTCCACAGAGTAATCTTTTAGATCCTCGAGCTCACATGTCAGACTCTGGCTCTGCAACCTTCTGTACATAGATAGATGAAAGAAAAGCATAATATGTACGAAATCACTTACACGGACCAAATTAGAGGACTACAGATATGTTGTGTACATTTTAAAAAGGACATTTAACTATAGCATAGATACCTTGTAATAATAATAAGCGATGCGATAACGTGCAAGGCACGGTTGGAGATGTTTCATTTCCTCCTCTGACATAATAGAGAGCAGGTGTAGTAGACATGAGGAATGAATGTCGGGAGCTAGACATTTTGTGTAACTGGCGATGTGGTCATGTGGAACCGGGTCATGGGCAGGAGCATGGGGAGATGATGGGTGTGTGTGTTGGGGGGGAAGGTATTTGCGGCGCCTCTTCTCCCTCGTCTACGCCCTGCTTTCTCGATCATCATCGCCCGGTGGATCATATTGGACCGGGTCCTCGGTTGATCACTTCCCCTTATGCGAAATCCTGTGATCGATTATGGATTGTTCGTGCTTGTGTGATCTGGTGCCAATTTTAGAATAAAATAATACTAGGGCTCACTGAGAGAAGAATGAGCTGCCTGCGTACAAGCTCCGTAGACGTGGCTGGCCAGCGTTGGGGATGGGAGGCAACGGCGTCGACACAAACACTTCAGTTCCCCTCTGGGTGGGAGGGCATAGAACAACCTGCATTTTTTTCATGGAAAAGTATATGGACACAAGCGACACGGATACAACAGAAAAAATATATGCCGTAAAAAGCTTCATTTGTTTTGTCATTTAGAAAAAGTTTCGTCCCACAGAACAGTTTGTAAAATTTCACCACATATTTATACAACAGAAAAAAATGTGAATTTATGGAGATATCTAATCGTAAATAGTCACGGGTTTTGTAACTGCAACCTAAACAAGTTTCATCGAGATCTGCTCGGTGTTTGTATATTTCCAGCTCTAGTTACCGTGAATTTCATTCCCTTGTGTGCATCAATTGGAATTTTCGATGATTCCTGATGAAGGTCTAACTGACATCGCCCATCGATCAAAAACCCTAACAGAAACCAGCAACATAACATTATAAATGTTCTGATGATACTTCCATTACCGGTGATAACGGAAACATATATAGCAATGCTCTAGCCACGACTACATCTGTCATAACCATGCATGATCACGTGCCCGCTTGGTTGCACCAGATGATCGACCAACGAGGACATATTTCCACTTTTCAAGGGTGCCAAACAACAGATCTGAAGAGATAACCCAAACTTAGTGATAACAGCCACCATCGCAGACGCTTTGGACAACATCGTCTCGAACGAACAAGCATCGATCTTGGCCGTCATGGGTGGACATAGGGGTAGGAATCACCATGATCGGATGAATGTGTGGTGTCTAGCGACCTCTCCCAACTGAAGACTGCACAAACACGACAACACACTATAAGTTTGGTTCTGAGATGACCTGATTTACATGTAGACGGAAGACCAGATTGTTTCGTTAGCATTTTTTAAGTAGAAGTAATATGCATGCAATTTGACCGAATATCTTGTTTTCTTTTCTTTTGCAAGGAATCGAGCTTCTTGTGAAAAAAGAGGTTTAAGCCAAGAGTTTTGATTAACCATCAGAGTAAATAGGCTTCTGAGTGAACTGGTTTGAAGATGAGAACATACTGTTTCCATCGGCAGTTAATCAGTAAAAGAGAAGAAAATCAAATCCACCCTGATTTCAGCATAGATGGTACAGCGTTGTTGGTACCATGATGATGTGTGGATAATGCTACCAGTCATTGTTGAGTAACTAGTTTAGGTGAAGTTTGACAGTAATTCTGAAATACGTCAGCTTGCAGTTCAGTCACCGAAGTAAATTGGGTTCTGAATACTTCAGATAGATGGGTAAAGGATGTGATACAATCTAATTGATGGGTAACTTATAATTAGAACAAGTAGGAAGACTGAAGAAATACAAAGCACAAATCGGACAAGTTAACTTACGACGATGTTTCGATCTTGTGGACTTGAAGGTAAGTTGCTCAGCACGTATGCCACATGTACACAAGATCTTCAAAATTTCACAAACCCTCTCATCGATCTCTTCATTCCTTTTGCGAGGACATTCAATGATAACTACTTTAAGGTGAGCACATGTAAATGATTCTGTCAGACCATGGTTTCCTTTAGCCCCAGCCGTGTTGAAATGGTGTTGCTAGATGTTACAAAATGTTTTAGTGAGGTCAACGGAATATAGTAAATACTCCCTCCGTATCAATATATAAGTCACTCTACCTACTTACCAAACATATGTATCTAGACATGTTTTGGTAAGTAGGTAGAGTGACTTATACGGAGGGAGTAATACATTTAACAATAAAGCGACATTACATATACAGGGAACAAATACCTTGTCCTTATGAAGCTGAAGTGTGAGCTTCTCAAGAATAGGCGAGTGCTGAAGAATGCAAACTAACGCTTCTAAGTCAACAGCTGCACACCACTCATTGAGTAACAGGGTTTTTAATTTGCCAAATATGGGGCAGCATGCCAAATCCCTTCTGTAGATAAACTGGAAAAATTGCCAAGGTTATTTGATAGATAACTGAGCTAGGAACTTCGGGGAGATATTTTAGATTCAAAAGTAATAGGGAAATGCAAAACTACATATAAAGCGTGAGACAGTTCGAATTTGTCCAATCAAGCCCATACATTATTAATTGCAGCAATCAAAGAGTCCACTTATACAGAAACAAATAGTTTGAGGGCACAAATAACCAAATTGATAGTACAAGGGCTTGATTGGACAAAGTATAGTAGTTTAGTGGCTTGAAGTGCTGGTTTTGCTTAAAAAAACTAATGAGAATATATCGTATTCCTCTCCATCTAAAGCTGGAAATATTGCTGATACAGGCTCAGGCCTGCAAGTCCTAAACATGAATAGCAAAATATTAAATCACTAAATTGCATGTCAAAACCCCAATAGAATTAACCGCATAGTAATAATATCATAATCATCACTAGAGCATGGTACTAAAAAGGAACTTGATTAAGTATGTGTTTATGCACAAGATAGTGATACTATAAGAGAAACCACTTGACAGCAAAAACAATGGTAAGAGTGGAGATGGTAGTAAGTGTATGCTTACCACTTTAGAGTGAGCTATCAACTCCAGATGGATAGCATCTGACAAGCCACTGAGAAGGACACTCCGACAATGAACAAGAGGATAACCATAACATCCTTGGCAGTCTTGATTACCACACTTCTGTTCCCCAGGATCGGTAACACCACAAGTATCACCACAATCATCGTTAAGCCTCACAAATGCTGTTTCTAGCAACGGCATGCTTTCAAGCACAGGAGTATCCAGAATGAAATCACTAAGCTGCAGTGAAATTAGATTTGGTGCACTGATCAAAGTGCGGGAACCAGTACAGCAAGCAGCAAAGGAACAATACCAGGTGAGGCGCAGCCGCTTTATCGACCTGGAGGAGATCCTGTGCACCGCCATACTGCAATGATCCATCTTTAGATCCTCTAGCAACGGGCAGCTCGAGAAATCAAGGCACATTTGGGAGTCAACAAGTGCAGTGCACGTTTCCAAGTGAACATCGTACAGGTTTAGTGTGGTGAGGCGCTCAGAGGCGAGAGGCACAGTGAGGTCTAAGTTACGGATATTGCCGGCGATGACAGCGAGCATCCGAACCTTGCAGATTAGCGCGTACTGGATCCACAGGTTGGCGTATGGGTATGGATCATCCTCATCTTCATCGTAGTTATCGTAATCGACCTTGGATCGGTAGGCTCTGATCTCGCACTTGTCCAGAGGTAGGTGGCCCGGAGGACGAGCAGATGGTTCACGAATTTGTTGAAACCCTTGGGTTCGAAGCCCTCAGAATGCTCCGATGAAGTGACGAGGCGTAGGCTGGGCATTTTCCTCCAGAGGTGGCGCCACACGCGGGAGAGCAGGCTCATCCGGACGGCCTCGTCCAAGGGCAACAAGGACAGCAAGAGCAGCCGGAGGTCGAGGGGGAGTGCGCTGATTCGATCCTCGCCGCTCGCCGTCCTCGCCATTCCGTCGAACAGGCAGCGGGCAGGCTCTATGCGTAAGAAGATGGTGAGTAAGACCCGCAGAAGCGGAAAGCCGTTGAGTCGAAGTGTGTCACGGCATGAAATCACCTCGAAATGGAGACGACCGGAAGCTCCGGCCGCCGGCAGCCCACACGGAACAGGTGCGCGGAGACGGTGGGAGCACGGAGACTCCGCCCTTCACTCAGACACTCACAGACTCGCTGTAAAACGTATTTTTTTGCCAAATCTGACCGTTTCCCGGACTAACAACGCATCTGGCCCTTCCCGAGAACTAATTGCAAATCTGGCCCCTCGGGTCGGCGCCAACCCAGACGGCGCCGACATCGTGCAGGTCGGCGCCAGCAGAGCGGCTCGCCGAAGTTTGCTGCCGGGCCCAGCGGAAATCCTACGTGGCATGTCGGCGCCAACTCCCTTCGCTAACTGAACCCAGATCGAGCTGTTCGGCGCCAGTCGCGATGGCGCCGACCTAGCAGATTAAACCCTAGTCGTTTTCTTGCCTCTCCCCCCCACTTCATTCCTCCCCCACAGCCGCCCCCAAACACTCTCTCTCCTGTATTCCGCCCCAAACTTCAAATCCACTTAAAACTTGTGGATTTCTTCAAATTAGACCATGGCAACTCTTCTTGGAGGTATTCTCTCTCAAATCTCCTTCTTTCCATCCTCTTCCATCCATTTTATTATGAAATTTCATGTCATTTTGGTTCGAATGTCTAGGACCTATAATTTTGGTGCAATCTTTTGTTGAAGTAGTTAACTATGTGTGTATTGATTTGTGGTTAGTTCTTTTGTTGAAAACATGTAAGTTCTTTTAGAATTTTATGAGGTGGGTATTTTTATAGGAGACATTAGATGAATTATATTTCGAATATATATGTTGTAGAATATATTGTTTGGGTGTGGTTAGTTTAATTATATATGTATGTAAGTGGTTGTAGAATATATTGTTTTACCACATATGCATGTGGAGGTTTGTATAGTTTGTTATATTTCATTTTTCTTGCATATATGTACATGGTGGCTAACTTTGTGGACTTTTAGGCTCTCCCATATAGTTTCTTATGTTTTATTTTTGGTTTGCTAGATTCCCCTGACATTTACAAAGAGGTTGCACGTAAGATGAAGATAGTAGAAAGAACCAAAGGCAAGTATCCCAATGTATCATGCAAAGATGCTCCGGTGCCACCAATGTACCCGGTTCCGAATTGTCCTTGCGGAAAAGCTTGTCAAATCTCACAATCTATGCACGCCGCTACTGCCGGTCGTGCGTTCTACATGTGCAGCGATCGTCGCGTGAGTATTCTTATTTCTTTATTTAGCAACTATGAATTTGACATGTATTTGTATCTGATGTCCTATTTGCTTACAAAACTGACAACAATATTGTACATGCTACTTTGGCGCCGAAAACTGGGCACGTCTCGCCTCCAGAGGTCGGCTCCATCGCAGTTGGCGCCGACCTGTAGAACGTCGGCTCCATCTCGCATGGCGCCGACCTTCTGCGCCTAAAAATGCTCTCTGGAAGTGCTCTCTGGAAGTGCCAATGTCCACAAAAATTCGAAGTCCCAGGTATCGGCGCCAACCGCGATGGCGCCGACATACTGCAGGTCGGCGATCTTTCCCACTGGCGCCGAAAACTGGGTGCAATTTTGTGAGATTGGGCTACAGAGGTCGGCTCCATCTCAGATGGCGCCGACCTGAAGGATCTCGGCTCCATCTCGCATGGCGCCGACCTCCTGCGCCTAAAAATGCTCTCTGGAGTCTCTCTGGAAGTGCCAAATTCCAGAAAATTTTGAAGTCCCAGGGATCGGCGCCAACCTCGATGGCGCCGACGTGATGCAGATCGGCTCCATCCCAGATGGCGCCGACCTGCTGTCCTGGGGCATTTAACAGAAAATTTGGCCAGAGCCTCCCCTCTTTTTTTAACCAAAACCTGTAACAGCAGAATACACAACAAAATTGACACAAACTGACAGTTCACACACACTTAGATCTCACAATCCATACCAAATTGGTTCACAAAAGCATCACACACAATTCATACATGTTTTTAGTTTTTACAAACCATAGTTCTCAAACTGACAAAAGCAACAATCTGATAGCTTGCGTTGCCGAGAACCTCTACGAGGCAATTCCCGACTTGTCACAATAACTTCCAAGCATGTGAGCCGACATTATTTGCGTGCCTTTCTTTTTCCTAGGGCGTCAGGACCAGGGGTGGGCCTAGTGGTTAGCTTGCGTTGCCGAGAACCTCTACGAGGCAATTCCCGACTTGTCTCAAGGGGGACAGGTTGCTGTTGTCGCTTCTGCCTAGGCCTGGCTCGCTGTTCGTTTCCGGGCTCATCTGACTCGACTGCGGAGCACCTCGTACCTGCAACAACAATATCTCGTCACGGTCCTCCGTTTATATATGCGGATGTTACTATAATTTGGAACTAGTTGCTGAGAACTAAGACATTACCTGTGACAACACCGTCTGGTCATCATATAGGTCCTCCACATCCGTGTCATCCCACTCATTGGATGGTGCAGAATTTTCTCGGCTAGGCTGCTCCTCATGCAAGTCTTCAGTCGGATCCCGGCATGCGAGCCTACCGACTAACTTACGGGAACGCTTCACCAATTTCTGCAACAACAAAGATTAAACAACAATTTAGATTTCGAACTAATTGTATGTATTCTCATTGTGAACATACAGCTTGAGGTTCACCTGTAGACAAGCACGCAGTGTGGACCCTTCACCTTTGCTGCCCGGTGTAACGGTGAGAGCTATTTCAGCTTCGGTAATACCTCTTAAAAGCTCATTGGCCTGCACAACACAACCAAAAATCAGTGTAGGAGAGAGCAAGTAGTTCATGTTGGAAACGTGTGGAACTAGATTCTTACCACACGGTCTCGCACAGGGCCCTGGTCCACGCGCTTTCCTGTCCGCTGGGTATAATCATACTGGACGGTATCATCGGCCGAGTCTGATGTCGAGTCCAATATATCTTGCTCGGTCCAAGTCTTCCGTAGATGAAGCCGGGTTGCACCATTCAGCCAAGCAAGATACCTGTCAAACGCGAGTGCATTGTGCGGCGTGGGATCGATGTGAGGACCCTTGCGTTGATGCCATTCAGCTATGTACTCTCGATGCTCATGTTCCCAGTCAGTAATCTTCTTGTTTTTGCTCCTGTCAAGGCTAACAAAGAACGTAGAGAAAAGGGTCAGCAATCATGTATGAAAAGACATAGACAACAATATGGTGCTTCGAGATCTTACTCGTGAAGCGCAGAGGACGTGGAGAAGGACTCTGGGGGGCAGTGCTGGAGCTTCCCAAACTGCTTGGCTACTCTGTGTGGAAGATGGTACTCAACGGCATAGAAACAAATCAGTGGGCACCTCAAAGTCCACATCTCCTTGTCACGAGTGCACATCTCGTTTAAGTTGAACGAGGGATCATCAACAACCTCGGCGTAGGGCCTCCACGTAACCTGTGATGCAAGTGAGCAAAAATATTATCAAACATTTGAGAACATAAGTGAAGCAAAATGAAATGATTAATGTACGAATGTATTGTGCAGCACTCACGTGGCTAGGAAGCAAAGAGTCAATCTCATCGGTGTATTGCATATACAGATTCTCGGAGGGGCCCCAATTGGTCGCAGAATCCTCATACTTGTGCGCGACGGTGGGAGCCATGCCGGGATTAGCATGTGGCCAAGCACGAAGTGCCTCGTAGGGGGGCGCCCTACAGGAAGCCTCTCCCACATCCATACCTGTAACCCAAGCACGCAACCACCCATGTTTGATGTATTCTTGCTCCTTCTGCATGCCTCATCCAGCTGCCGGTACAAGTAAGCCAGTGAGGCCGAGCCCCAGCTGTACCTCCCAGCCTCGTCCCAGTCACGGAGTAGAGGCAAATACATCCAAGACACGTCGCTGCCCCCAGAGTCTGGAAATAGCACTTTCCCAAAGATCCACATGATGTATGCCCGAGCATACCTATAAAAAACAAGACTCGAATCAGACGGCGAAATGGAAATAAAAGCACATAACAAAAAGGTGGGCAACGGAAAATTAGTATAGAGATACAACCTTTGTACGGTGACGTCGCAGCACCCTCCGGAAGCTCACGGAAATGGGTTTGCAACCAAGTGGTCTTCAACCCTCCAGTCTTGCTACCCTTTTGCCCTTCAACTTTGTCAGGTGGTCTTACTCCAAGAAGCTGCTCAACCATGTCCCTGAATTTATGTGCCTCTATCTTTCCAGTGACGGGGTTCCCATCGAGAGGCAAACCGGTGATCATGGCCCAGTCCTCTAGAGTGACAGTCATCTCTCCACACGGAAGGTGGAAAGTGTGAGTCTCCACGTGCCACCTGTCAACTAGTGCCGTGAGGGCGCAGCTATTGTAGATTGGAAGCCCACGCCTCGCCATGGTCACAAAGGGAAGCAACTTTGCCCTCTCAATGTACTCAGTGTACCTATCTGAATACTTCATTGCATCATGCTGCAACTTATGGCCACGTATGCGAAGATGCTTCATTTCCTGCAAAACATTTTATATAGCACACAAGTTAGTAATCATTTGGCAACAAAACAAATTGACTTCATCATTATGTACATACCTCCACGCCTATGGAAATCTTCCAACCTCGGTGATCCTTATCGTACCCAACATCAAGAAGATGGTGCCGACCCTCCATTCTGCAATGTAAAGACAAGCCAAAGTGAGTAATATTGCAATGAAAAGTATCAACACAATAAATGCAAAAAATATGCTAACATAAATTATATGTGTAACATATAGTAAAGAAAATATAACCTTGCTACTACGTTTTATTGCTTCAGCTAACTTCCCAATTGCATCGGGATGGCGTCTAGCACCTCTGTAATGTCTAGTTCCTCGTGGACGCTTACTTCCACGTACGCTTGACGAAGGGTTACTAGCGGCTGCCGCGGCTGCAGCTTCAGCCGCTGCTTCCTCGGCAGCTATTTTCTTTTTTCGGTCCTCGCAGCTCAACCTTTTCGTGTTCTTGTGACCTTCCTCGCCGCATACGGAGCAACGGTTCTTGACGGTGTCCTCCACGAAATAATCATTTGCACGCGGTCTCTTGGAGTGTGTGCTCCCCTGTGCGCGGTCCATGTCCATCTTGAACCTCTTGGTCTGCCGTCGCCCTTTCGTCTTGACCATGAGTTTTAAATCCGGTAAATACACCGGGCCGGTGTATTCAGGCCATTGTGCCATGTCTAGATAAGGCTCGAATCTACCAGCCCATGTGCCTCGAACCGCCTCCAGTTTGTAGAACCGGGACAAACACGACAAGCTAGTTGGGTCTACTGCCCTAGCACGTGACGCTGTTATTATATGTGAGCACAGTAGATGGATCTGTAACGGCATCTGGCAAGTGCAAGACGCAGAGGCTAGGACAACAACATATTTGCGGCCACCGAATTGCTCACCGCCAACGTTGGTACCTCCTTGTTCACAAACCTCGTACTTCCACACCTCCTTGTCGAAACATATCCACGTTTGGGTCTCTGACTTCTTTTCCTGATAATCAAGTTCTTCTTCCACGGTCTTTGGCCACTTCTTACCGTCATTCACAAGGACTTCTATCTCGTCCCTCCTCGTAACCCAGTACTCGTTGCACTTGTCAAAGGTAAACGCTGCTATGGCGCTAACCGGTAACGCACGGATACCCTTTAAAACTTTATTGAATACCTCGGCCATGTTACTTGTCATGTGACCGTGCCGAACCCCATCCTCATCGAATGCTTGGGACCACAACATTTTTTGTGGCAAATGCTCCGTAAGGAAAGCCTTACCCTTCGCATTCGTCAAGCCATACAACTCTGCGTACATCCGGTCAAACACATCCTCCTCAAACACCATGGAAAGCCTACGAAGATACTCAGCCATTTCCCGGTTACGGCAAGCACGGTAGAAATTAGCCGCGAAATGCCTCATGCACCACCGGTGCTTCACAAGGGGATGCCCAGGTATTTCATCCTTCACGGCATTCAGTATGCCCTGATGGCGATCAGATATCAAACAAACAACCCTATCCCTGCCAACTACCTTAGTCCTCAACAAGTGCATGAACCAACTCCAGTTGTTCGTGTCCTCCCCCGTGACCAGAGCAAAGGCAAGGGGGACCAAACGGTTGTCCGCGTCGCAAGAGATAGCAACAAGAAGGGAGCCCTTAAACTTCCCTGTCAAAAAGGTGCCGTCCACGGAAAGAAATGGACGACAATGCTTGAATGCTTCGACACAAGGGCGGAAGCACCAAAACGCTCGTCCAAACACTGGGTATTTGACGTCTTCAACCGTGCGAGTATAAGTTGGATGCGGTTGCACAACGTTTGTCATTCCAGGGTTGCGATGGGCCATAGCCGCCAACATCTTTGGTAGCCTTCCATAGGCTTCCTCCCAATCCCCGTAGGCCATCTTCATAGCCATCTGCTTAGCTCTCCACGCCTTCCCATACGTGACACGATAATCAAAGATGAGATGTATAAACTTCATCAAAGAGGCCGCTGAGAGGGTAGGCGTAGCTTTGATGGCTTCGGCGCACCGGTGAGCAATAAAAGTAGATGTCAGTTGCCGGTGTGTGCGCCGGACAACCTTCTCGCCAGGGGCCTTGTTGGCAAGGACCTTGTCGCCGCATGTGTGTGGGCCATCGTAGCTACTTATCTTCCACCAACCTTGAGGAGTCTTCCTTGCTCTCACCTTCCACCCACACTTTTTGTCATCGCACATCACAACATATCGCTCTTTCTGGTTAGACTTGAACACAATGTACTGCCGATGATGCCTAACGGCGTACTCCTGCAGCCAGATCTGCATCTCCAATAGACCCTTGAATTTTAGACCCGCATATATCAAAGGCCTTGCCCTAGGCCGTTGGATTTCTCCATCCCCATCCTGGATGATGGGTTTAGGAGGCTCTGGGCCATATTCCCGCAGGTTCGAGTCGGAAACGGCTAGGTGAGCCTCCCTAACATCCTTGAACTCATGAATACTAGGATGTCTGCCCCATACCTTGACGAACGCATCTGTCTCGTCCACGGACCACTGGGGCTCCTCACGATCCTCATCAGAGTCAGCCGCATAAGCCTGATCATAACCCTCGTCTTCGGGATTGTGATCTTCGAAAGTATATGGGTCTCCATCAAGTTCAGAGGATGCCACCTGAGGTACAAACGGTGGTGCTGGAATGTCGATTGGAGAGACACCAACAAACTCGTCATTCACCGCCTCCAAGTGTGCAACATTGGGTTTCTCCTCAATGATCTCTTCTCTACTAGGCATACTAGAGGACACAACACGAGTTGCAGGTGGTGCTGCACCCTTTAGTTTCTGCTCCCTAAGCAACTCCACTTTAACTCGATGGTCAACACTCTCCTTCTCCCAAGGGAGGCTGGCTTGGACCCGAATCATGCTCACTACGGTCATCATTGTTTTCTTTAACAACCGTTGGATGCTTGTTCAAATCAGGGAGAACTACGGTACGACTGTTGATGTCAACCTTCACGGCAACGACAACAATTGACTTGATTTGAGAGTTCTCAACAAGCTCTTTGTACAACTCCCACCCTTCGTTGTCTCGGATGGGTATCATCTGAGTATAAGACCTACAGCCACCGGCATCGTATCTTCCTTCCAAACCAACAGCAGTGCCTAACCAACCCAACGCCGTTTCGATCTTCACAACAAGCTCACGCAAAGTTGGACTATGCGGGAAGAACAATACTTTACTCGTCATCTCCACAAACTCAACACCGCAGCTAGAGGACACAACACGGCCTCCGTGATGAACATGAACAATCTTTGTGTAGGCCATCTATAATCGGAAACAAAATATACCTCTACCATTAGATAATGATTTATCTAAATCCGGAAGCTCTCAATAACAAATTATTTCGATACCAACAAATATAGCTACTATGAACAAATCGATTCTACATTCCATTGCCACCATTGCCACTTAATTAACAAATCTATTCTCCAAACTAATAAATCTATTCTACACACAATTGGCACCATTTACAACCGGAAACACAAATCAAAATTTGGGCACCCAATTTTCTAATACGGTCACCCATTCTATCTCCAATCTAGACCATATTGGCATCAAAATTAAGTGGCAATGGTGGCAATTGTGTGTAGAAGGAAACACAAATCAATGGTGGCAATGGTGGCAAAATTAAGTGGCAAGGTGAACATTGTCTGCAGTACGAGAGAGGGGGCGGGTGGGCACACGTTATACCTTCAAGGAGGAGGAGAAGCCGCCGACGGGCTCTTGGCCGGCGCCGGCGACGAAGAAGGAGGCGGGGCCCCGGTGATTCCGGTGGGACGCGGCGGCCGAAGAGTGGATGGGTGCGGTGGCGATGCAAGATGGCGGGGGTGGCGGCGACCGGAGGTGAGGGCGTGGTGGAGCGCGGCAGCGGGAATGGATAGGCGAATCGGCGGCGGGGATAGTGGCGACCGGCGGTGTCGGGGATGGGACTGGCTGCGTGCGGTTTGTGTGTTTGTTGAGGACGAGTGCGTGCGGGGCGGGTTTGGATCCAGATCGGCGAATAATAACCCTAAAAGGTCGGCGCCATCGATCTTGGCGCCGAACACCTGGACGGGTTCAGTTAGCGCGCACAGATTCGGCGCCATCTCTGTTGGCGCCGACATATGCCACGTAGGATTTCATCCGGGCCCGGCTACGAACTTCGGCGCTCGAGATGGTTGGCGCCGACCTGCACGATGTCGGCGCCGTCTGCCTTGGCGCCGACCCGAGGGGCCAGATTTGCAATTAGTTCTCGGGAAGGGCCAGATGTGTTGTTAGTCCGGGAAAAAAACGGCCAGATTTGGCAAAAAAATACCTGTAAAACAGAGCAGAATGCAGCGTCGGATAAAACATAGAGCAAAAAGGGGCCACCGAGTGGACGAAGCGGAATAACCACTACTGCGAGAGTGTGGCCATGTGAGAAAGGCGTTTCGACTCCCGAGATCATATGCTCCTATTATATTAAACGAAATTAATAAAATAGTAAAACATTTTAAAAAATCTAAAAAAAAATTGTGACGAACATACACATGTTTTTAAATAGTGCCAAGTTTCGTGATGAAATGTGATGTGTGGCGCTCTCTGTAAAATTAACAAAATCAGTGCTCTAAAAAGTATGTTTTTGAAATTGCATTTCGACCACTGATTTGTCATTTTTGCACAGAGCATGCCGAATGTCATTTCGACACGAAACTTGGCACGTATGTTGGACATTGGTATGTGTTCGCCTCCAATTTTTTCAGAAATTTTTAAATGTTTTACTATTTATTAAATTCCGTTTAATATAGCAGGAACATATAAGCTCGGGAGCCAAAGTGAATTTCTACAAATTAACGAACATGCTATGAATGAATAGAAGAGAGAAAGAGAGGGATTCTGGCTCCCAAGATATAGCACTCCCGCCTTATAAAAAAAATCAGAAATGGTATTTTAAAGTTTTAAAAAAAATGGATACATACAAATGTTATCTACATATCTGCATAGCTTCGCTCAATAATACGTTATATGATAGACTACAAAAAAATCACAAAATCATGATCTATAAAGGGTGAAAAATAACTCATTATTTGGTAGATTTGTCTTTTTTGTGGAGATCACGTGTGAAATGATATTTCTCTGAAACTTTGGGTGTGCATGGTAGATATGTATATGCACCTGTATGCCTTTTTCAGAATTTTCTGAGATGGAGAAATAAACTTTTCGATTTTTTTAAAGCTGGAGCATTGGAGCTCGGGTGTTAGAAGTGTTTTCATGAAAGAACTCCCAATCAAGATGCCCAATTTTGCTAAATCCATGTTTCAATATCAGCGTCTTGCCAGCATAGTATTACATGTCGAGTTTGACTGCGCTATTTGTTTGCCCCTTAATCGTGAAAACCGGGTAGAAGACAAGGAACTTGAAGACTTAGATTCATCGAATTCTCTTTGAGATTATGTACCGAGAGACCATACCATCGAATAATGTCCACAAGTAATCCATAGACATCCCTACATTTGTACCAAATCATTACGATAATCATCTCTCACTCATAGATGTAGATGCTCTCACTACCAAATGGTATTTCAAAATGTCAAAAAAAATCCAAATAACAAGTTTGAATGTAAACCCGGATATTTATGTCCGCACAATTTTTTTGTCAAGATATGACATTTTTTGTGGCTTAAAAAAGGCAAATTCCGGTGCTCTAAAATGAATTTTCACTAAAAAATTATTTTTCTTTTTCACACGGGTCAAAAAAGTCTTTTTTCACAAAATTTTGTGTGCAAATATAGAATGTCGGGATGTACATTTTTATTTGGAATTTTTTACATTTTCAGAAGTATTTAAAATTTATTTATTTTACAATGGGTACATCTACACCTATAAGTAAAAACATCGTGTCTGAATTTTGTTAGCTATGCTAGCTTTTGGTAGTAGACGGCTATCAACACCGCAATTCGTAGTACGCCAGGAACACATGGTTCATTTCATCCAAATTTATGAAACCACGACCACGACAAAGAACAAATTAACACGTTGCACACGCGACGTGACCTATATATATGAGCACTGCCTGCACATCCTGGCTAGTTTTCCGGCCTATGACAGTCCGAGCTGCACAATCGCGGCACAGGCCAGGGCAAAGCTAGCCCAGACCACGGGCACGAGCCCGGTGGCGGAATTGTAATAATAGATCGGCATGGTGCCCGGGTCACCGGCGTTACGGGAGTCGCGCCAGGTGTGGTCCCCGTGCACGCCGGAGACGTCGGCGTCGTGTAGTATGGCGTTGTAGGTGTCGTGTACGGTGTGGTCGGCGTCGGCGTCGGCGGTGTCGGGCTGGTGAACGGCGTGGTCGGGGTCCTCGGCGTGGGTGTCGGCGACGACGGCGAGGAGGAGGATCCGGAGCCGGAGACGGTCACCTCGAGCTTCATGCCGCCGGCGCAGTGGCCGGCGATGCTGCAGATGAAGTAGTGCTTGCCGGCGGTCTTGAGGGGCACGGTGGTCGCGCCGCTGCTGTCGGAGCCGAGCGAGTTGGTCGCCGCGCACGCCAGGTAGTCGGCCGCGCTCACCTCCACCACCGTGTGGAGCCCCTTGGCGTAGTTGAACACTAAAATACAGGAAACAAACTCGTCAATTGGTTAATCATCTACAGTACCACTCATGACAGAGGAACACACTGAGGTTAATCATCTATCACTCATGACTCCTGAACGACATGCACATATGAAAGCAATAAGAACTTACCGAGATTGTCCCCGACTTTGAATGTGTTGCCGCTGGCCCAGGTGGTGTAGTCGACGCCGAGCGTCCAGCCGGACTTGTCGCCGACGGTGAAGCTCGTGCCGGCTGCCGGGAAGGCGCGGGCCACAAGGATCACCGCCACCAAGGCCAAGCATGCACCGGCGCCGGAAGCCATCGTGATCAACAAACCAAAGCGGAAGAAGAACTCTCAAAGTCTGTGGTGCTATTAGCTCTTGGTTAACTCGAGAGGACGACGATGTTGCACTACTACTTTGAGAAGAAGAGGCCCGGAAAATGTGACACTTATATAACAGGATCGATCGCAACGTGCAGTTGGTGGGCAATTGGCTTTCACCGGATGTGTGGGAACGAATATGTATGTCGAGCCACTTTGCCTATGAGGAAACGCAGTGGAAACGCTTTTTGTTAGTATAGTCGGCTGGCTCTGTTCGTGCCAACAACCGATACGATTTTCATGATGGTGTTTCAAAAGGCATGTTCCCATCATGATGAACGGACTGTACATCCAATCAGCAACCGTACGTGTGTACTCATGAACATTTGCCGAGTTCGTAGAACTTGAACGAAATCCATCATGTACACAATTTTCTGAATTATTTTGACGATCTAGCTCCACTGGACTTGTACATAACTTTTCACTAGTAATAATTTGCAGAGGGTCAAAGTATTCTCGAGCATCGGATCAGAGAACGGGTGGCCGTGATCGCACTTCACCTGTTTTATTCAGATGCCCTGCTAGCTAGGTGATACACCTTTGTAGCTTTGAGGCTATTCTGTCCTTAGGTGCGGCTTCTTTTCATACTATCATCTAGAGGTCTCTATGATATTAGAGTATTCGGACAAAGTGAAGTGAATCTGATCGTGTGCGCGGCCGGGCCAGCCGGCCGGCCGACGGGACGCGCGGCGTCGTTGTAATCTGATTTACCTCTTCACATGGAGATCATCTCGGCTAGCTAGGCCACCAAACCTCTGGACAACGACTTCCCACTTACGGAATGAGTACGTTTCAAGGAGGCAATTGCGGCAATCCATCTCCTATGCATGAACTTAGTTCCTGTAGTTTGAGATGACGTTAATCGATCAGATCAGCTTCCAGGTGGCCAGGACAGAGGCAAATCGGTTGATGCATGCACAGGGTGGCGTGAACCTGAACATATGCAAATCGGTGTTGTTGGATGATGGACTACCTTAGACATCCAACAATCCACTGATCTGATGGGATGATGGATGCCGGCCGTGTAGGTTTGCGCGACAGGGAATCTACATGAGAGTGAGACTCGACTGATCACACAGAGTACTACTCTAGAATATGAGCCACGATCGGTATTGCGTTTGCTTTCTGAATCCACACTGGTCCATGGTTCCTTTTGAGGTTCAGACTCCGGATCGCGAGGCTTTGCGTTTGCACGCGGGTCCATCTCGAGCCCAGCGCGGTTCCGGCCGTCACGGTCGCCGGCGGCTAGCTGCTACTTGCCATTGGCACCGCACTGACGGCGCCGTGCCGTGAGTTCCGCGCGCGGCCGGAGCAAGCTCGGCGGCAGGGTGGACACGGCTTTGGTCTGCCACTGCCGCGTCGTATGAGAAAGGCGGTAGCGCGGGCCGCCAACGGCTTTGCTGCAACTGCACGGAACACAGCTTTGGGTGTTGCGCCGGCCCAAGGCCTATGATCCTTTTCATGTAACCCAGCCTATCTTCCTGGGCTCGTTAGTGAGGTTGGTCTGACTCGACACTGCGAGTTGGCCCCAGACAGGCAGCATTGCGCTGACTGTCAGGTGCGGCCCGACCAGTCGTCAAGACCAGAGTCAGTCTCAGTCACCTGACAGTCGCCGAAGCCAGTGAATATTTAGAGATGGGATCTGAGAGATTGGCATAGTGCAATTGAATCATCAAGGTGCAGAATAGGACAAAGGTCATAAAAAAAAATACTCTGTTAATGGGGACGCAGCAGTATGACAAGCTATACAAAAAAGATCTATAGAGGGTCAGCATGGGTTAGTCGATGTCCCCAACTGTCAGGTATGATTTGGCAATGGGCGAGTACCAACATTGTGTTATTTTGATGTGTTCCAAATTCATATGAAGATATAAAGTAAGAGGCTAACTTCGGAGCGAAGTGGAGACCCGTCGTCGGAGTCTTGAGCATGTACTGCAGCTGACTTAGGGTTTTACCACCATATATACATCTTGTAAACCCCGGTTTGGGATAAGTCACACGTTGTAAATCCCGGTGTTTGTAACCTCACTTGATATAGTGAATTATTGCCGGTTGGCGCCCGTGATTTTTCTACTCCATTGTTGGAGAGGTTTTACACGTTAAATCTCGTGTCCCCGTTGATTTGATCTTTCCGCTTTCGTCGTTTATCTTGCTATCGTATATAACACATTGGCTTGCAAAACTCGGGCGTAATTAACCCAGCAGAACCTATGATCACTCGCTATATCGTCATCCTGGCTAACCGATTTAAAAACTACTGTACTTAAGATTCTGATCAGTAGTTTCAACTCTGAATCTTATACCACCCTTGTACGAGCACCCATGGACCATGGTAATCGGTTGCCTACCCAGCACCCATGGACCATGGTAATATGCAACCCAGCAGAGAGAGATCTCTGCGTCAACGACAACTATCTATCCACCGTGAGGACCAAACTCGATCGATCGAGTGCCACGCACATGACATCTCGCCCAGGCCGCGACTTCAATGAAGAACAGTTGCTCGCGTCGCGTGCTATCTCTTTTGCGCGCCAAACCCGCTCTCACTTTCACTGTCGCGCGAGCACGACAGCTCCACAGCGGAATGTGACCATATTATTCCCTCGAGCACTTCTCATCTCGATGCATTGGGCATCCTGAATGGTCCAGGGTACCTGCTAGGCTGCTAGCTTCCCACTGGTGTCGATCTAAAACTGTTCGATCGCCAGCCGCTGTGCAACTCGCAAGCAAGTACAAACCTGAAGCGTTCATGCATTCAGGCTCCATCTTTTCAGCAGCCGATTTTTCTTATTTTTTTACGTGGAGATGTTAAGCAGGTGGTATTTGGCTGGTTTGTTTGTGGCAACGTGCGAACCCTGACAGGTCTCGATGCCACACAGAGAGCAGACGATGGTGGCCTGATTGTTCCGCCCTGGCGATGCGTCAGGTAAACAGTAGTAGAGGCAGGCAGGCGATGGCTCGATCGATAGACCTGCAGAGAAGAGAGTAGAGTCGGGTGTACATAGGACTGCCTAATTTCTGAAAACAAACGGTTATGCTAGACGCTTGAGAATACGCTGTACTCCCAATACGGCAACACCATGAATCTGTCTATCAGTTATTATTAGGCCTTGTTTGGGACGCGGCGAATCCTACCGGAATTGAATCTCTTTCTGTGAACTCCTGGATCCCACATGCGTTGAATTATTTCACCAAATGGCTTCAATCTCAAGTCCATTTATTTTCTGGAAATTAAAAGAAAGAAGAAACTGAAAATACAGAGCGGATATGATCCATATCTGACGGATCAACTTGGTGCATTGTCTGCCTTACTGCCGATCTTGCTTTCTGTGATGGCTTAAGCTGAATTATTAAGGCATGCATATATGATATACTAGCATGAGCTTATCCTGAGGCATACGCATATACCACTCTGATTCTTCTGAACCCTACTGTTTTGCTAGATCTGCCGCCGGGGATCATTTTTTTTTTGAGATTTAATGCTGCGATTTTATTCAAACCCAACCAAGTCGTGCGACAGATCGCTTACAAGAAAGCCCGATGGCGAACCAAACCAAGCATTACAACTTTTATTATCGCAGCCGTGTTTGGCTAGCTTATGTGCGGCCCCATTCATCGCGCGCCGCAGATGCATGATCCCATGATCATCAAAGGTTTGAGTAGTTCCTTGATCTCCTCAACCAACGGCCCGTGTACCGATCGATCGAGATCGTCATTCTTCAGCTTCGAAACTGCTCCCATACACAGGGGCGGACCCAGAAAAATCAGTCGCCGGGGTCATGTATTATGGTTTCACCTTGAGTATGCTAGATCAATGGTGTCATTAGCTTAGCACACACACTATTTCTTTAAGCATTTTTGAAAGTCACCGGGTCAATTGACCCCAGCCTTTGAACGTAGGTCCGCCCCTGCCCATACAGTCGGTTTCCAGCACCAACTTCCGAACTCCTGCCTCCTGTGCAAGGATCACCGCTCGGCGACAATCCAGTAGTTCGGCTCTCTCCGCATCGCTGACCATAGGGAAAAAATGGCAGGCTCCAGCAACAAAGCCTCCATGGTGATCCCTGATAACAGCACCACCGCCGCCATGGTTAGTCGATTGAGGAAAAGCACCATCCACACTGCACTTGAACTAGCCGATCTCTGGGGGGCGCCAGTGCACCTCCGTTCGAGGGTGACATTGCTGCTAGTTGAGTTTACCGAAATCCATTCCTCGACCAGCACAATGCTTCTTCTATCAGTAACATTGGGATCCTCAATACATGGCTTCTCCCTTGCATCATTCCTCGCAAGCCACATAACATACAGCGTCATCATTCCGGTCGCGAGCTCCCGGTCACTCACCGACCCAAACCAAGAAAGCAGCCATGTCTTGAGGTCGCCAAAGCTGCGGACATCGTCAGGGGCGCCCGAAGCTGCAGACTCGTCTGCGAGCGCACCACATCCCATGTCTGTTTCGCGTACGGACACTCCCAAAACCTGTGTTTGAGGGTCTCCTCACGGCTACAAACGATGCATCGCATCCCTGGCTTGATCTTTCGCCTGCCGCCGGGGATCATTGATGGTGAAGTCGTCATGGCTTCTTCCTTCACCGAAAGATGTGGACCACTTGAAGAGCTCCTGATTCGATTCAGACGCTACATTTCTCTATGCTGCGGACCTAACCTGATGTAACAGGGTTGTTGTGTGTTTCAGATAGTCACAGCTCGATCTTGCGCAGCCCGATGTGGTCACTCCGCGAGGTCGTCCTTCCTATATTCTCCAAGAACCTAACGCCAATTTGCCTGCCTCGATCTAATGATACGTATAATGCCATGGCCTGCTCAAGACAAGATCCAAAAGTACAATGAATGCCAGACCATAGGTTTTCACCCTAAGTTTTTTACGATACCCCTAAATAAATATAAAATCTCCATTTAGTCTAATCTGGTGGAAAATATCAGTCGGTACTCTAACCTAGATGCTCAGGAGTCAGGAGTACCACCAATCCACCACCAAAAGTTAGGGTAAATTGGTAATCTAGATGGCAATTAAGGTGTACATACGCAAGGGCATTATTATTCTCTCGTAATTACCTTGATGTAATTCGCATACAAAGCGAACCAGTCGGACGACTATGTGTCGGCCAAGAATTATGTGATGCATCATAGTAAATTGCGCGGTCGGTCCATCGGCCTGGCAAACATAGGGACCTCCCCGAGCCAGGAGAGGATTAGGGCCTCAAGTACTAAAATAAGTTTGGAACTCTTATACGAGACTATTGTCAATTTATAAGTAGAAAAAAGTCAATCTTAGTTTACATTATCAATTGCACACGGTAGATCAGTACAATGTACCACATAGGAACAAACCAACTAAATTAGTGGTGTTTAACTTGGCTGCTAGTCTCCCATGTGAATACCTTACACAAGCAATATTAAATGTTTTACTGGATATATTCCACGCCTGGGCATTCCTTGGTCCGGATCTGAAGAACCGAGATGCAAAATCTAGACCCAAGTCCGGCTTGACTGATTGAAAATGAAATATTGAGCCCGCGCCCAGCCTGAAGACGCAAAAATAAAATAAAAAATCAGGCCGGGTGGGATCCGCTCTCAGTGTATACTGGCTAATTTCCCAATCCCAGGCCCAAGCTGCCAATGTATCAGGTGCAATATATTCCAATGTTTAATTTCATATATAACTTCTTATTTGAAAAACTAACAAAAGCAATTATATACAGAGACACATTGGAGTGAGCATATATATAATAATTGTATTTTGTAGATGCAATGGAAGAAACCGATAATATATTATGTTAGTCGGTGATTATTATAACCAATATTATTTTGGTAACAAGTACTCCCTACTTACCACAATGTAGTGCATATTAGTTTTTTCAAAAGTCAAACGATATTAAGTTTGACCAAGTTTATTGAGACATTTATTTATATCTACACTATCAAATGTATACCATATTTAAATATACATCATGATGAATATAATGGTATTGATTGGGTATTCTAGGTGTTAATTGTTTTTATACATACTTAGTCAAACTTCACAAGTTCACATCGTTTGACTACATTGTGACAAGGAGGGAGTATAAATCATCAACATATTATCAATTTAGTACTAAATTCATGGTTACTTGTAAGACACATTTGACCAAGTAATAAATGATCTTGTCATCTGTTCAATTTATATTTCAGACGTTTCTATATATTTTTCATACAAAAACATACACTACACACCTATATTAAGATATTTGCTACGTAATATGCAGTGAAATCTCTACCAAAATATTTAATAAATAAAAATAGATAATAATATCCACACAATAATATACATATACGATGTATAATTCATTAATTGTAAGAACGTCAAAGGGTTGTGCATTTTCCCTTTTGTTTTTATTTTCACATCTAAAATGATTTTGTATATTTTTAAGAACAATACAAAAGATTTTTTTTTTGCATAACTCAGATATATTTTCAGTGATATACATTACAAATATATAATGGAAAAACAATTAAATATATAGTTTAGAGTTAACAATGCTAACTATGTATAAACCATATATTTGTTGAAAATTATAATATGTTAAAAAAACTGATAATGTATAAATATTCATTGTAATTATATTTATTTAACTCGCCAATTGGAACGGATCTGATGGTGAGGATTATATATTTAACAATTGCAAAATTGCAAAGATAAATCGCAAGCTGCTGATGAACTCCATGGTTGCCACTGTTTGCTCAGTTTTCTCAGGAGAGTCAAGCTTGGTTGATTTTCTGAAATAACTCAAGAACGTTTTGAATGAGTCTGGTTGTCCAAGAGCTGGTATAGGTGGAAGATCTAGAGGACTTGCCGCGGCCAAGTGATTAGGTTGAAGGTGAGGGCGTGAGGCACACGAGAATGGAGATGATGACACAACCATGGATGCGCGAGATCACCTAGGGGGATGGCGTACGCTTGATCGGGATAGCAGAGGCATCGAGACACGAGGAAGTACCCTTATATTTCAATGGTTAGATTTTGTTGGTACTCCCAGCCCTAAATATAGTACTAGGGTCCCGTAAAAAAATTCTTTCACCCTAGATTTCTGGTCATGTTACAATCACCCAAACTCAACCATGAAGTGGTGTCACATCCGCTTGACCACCATATTCATTCCTTCTAGTCTTGACAATGCCGAACATAGTCAATTGTCAAAACACCACCATTGTCGGTATGACTGACAAAAGTCAGAACAGTGGTTCCCACCCTAGAAGTTGTCCTGCACCTGAAATAGTACCACAACAACTCAACCACAATGTGTTGTGAGACATTCCATGTCCCTTCTTCGTAACAAAAAAACCCAAGTAGGACGAGAACGTTATTTCTAGACTTCACAATTTCGAATACAAAGAGACGCTTCGCAGCGAATATGCATAAGTCGCGAGCACGAAAACCGTGGAACATGACATATCAAAACTTCTTCAGCCTGAATCTAGGCCTTCCGATCAAAGCTCACACACACATTTCGGATGTGGTCAATGCCACGCGACCGAAACAGTGCCCATATGCGGTTTTGACGGGCGACGATGAGACTGCAGGCATCGCTGAAAACCACGTTAAGAGCCCCTCTAGAAGATCCATGTCTTCCTCGCCATCGGCACACGACGGACTTGGGAAAATGGGACGCCTTCAAGAAATCTCTTTCGTTGTCCAACTGCAACTGCGGCTGCATACTAACACCAATCTGCAGACTAGAACATCATGAAGCCATAATATCCTGACTTAGATCCGAGCACGGTCATACCGTGAGTCACTGCCGCAATGGATGGCGTCTCAATCTTCGATTCTTCTTCCGCTATCGCACATGTCGCCGCTATTGTCGATGCCCAGATCCATAGGCGGCCACCACGCTGTCCTATCAACCACCGCAGTCATGCCACCAGCAAAACACTATAGGACCGCCACCCTGGCCTTCCGAGCACCGCCGAGCGTGACGCTATATAGGGTCGCACATGGCGCTAGGCCGGATGCCCCTGCAAGGGGCAACGAGAGAGCGTGACACCACCATACACCCAGTGGGATTTCCTTTCAGAGTTTCTCGGTGGGGGCGGGTGGATGAAGGAGATGGGAGAAGGGGTGACATCGGCGTATTTTTTTTTGCCAAATATGGTCTCTGAGAAAAACTAATCTCAGTTTAGGCCTCTCTCTAAAGCTATTTCCAAATCAGACCCCTGAGGTTGGCTCCATCTGGAGCCGTCCCCCTGTTTTAAAAAATTGAAGTCCTTAAAACTATTAGACTTTCTGGATGGCGCTGAACTGAACAAGTATGGCTCCATCCTCTTTGGCGCCGATCTCAAGAGGTCAGATTTAAAAATAGTTTTGAGAAGAGACTATACATGTGTTTAGTTGCTCAAAAGGACCAGATTTGTCAAAAAATATGGCAACGGTGATGGGGGATGCCCAACCGGTAGGCCCAGGACCACGACTACAAGACCGGGTGGCCCAGAGCCCACTCGGAGGTCACCTACCAAGATACCGGGTCCCCGAAGAACCTGATAGGCCGGCTCGGGGAAGGCGGCAAGCTGATCTTTCCGAATCAGATAACGATTTGGATATCCCGGAGAGTGCGCTCCACAAAGCCGCACTTGTAGCAAGTTAGCTAGCGCCGCCTAAGTCACCCGTCATTTCCCTGTAAAACCCTAGTCAGCTCCCTATATAAAGCCGGCTAGGCGCAACCCTAGAGGACAGATTCATCTCATTCCATCGCCTCCGGAGCAACCTTACGCTCTGGTGCGCACACCATTGTACACCCCATCAAGATCCAAATACATACAAGCAGAAGTAGGTCTTTACCTCATACAGAGGGCCGAACCTGGGTAAATTCTGTGTGTGCTATCTCTCCGTGGATTCTAATCAGGGGCGGACCTACGTTCAAAGGCTGGGGTCAATTGACCCCGGTGACTTTCAAAAATGCTTAAAGAAATAGTGTGTGTGCTAAGCTAATGACACCATTGATCTAGCATACTCAAGGTGAAACCATAATACATGACCCCGGCGACTGATTTTTCTGGGTCCGCCCCTGATTCTAATTCGTCTGGCTCACACCCGAGTTAAGCCACCCCATGGCATCTGCCGTGACTACCCCACTACAAACGGCTAGTGTTTCGCCTGTGTGGCTGTGCCACCCCACTAGGAGCGGATCAGAGCAAGTACAGACATTTACTTAGCAATGGCAAGAAAGAGCAGAACGAGTGGATTGTAGAAGAAAATCAGGGTTATATTAAATTGGTTGTTCATTCTGTAGTTTCATGATATGGATAAGATTGAAATCTAGCCATCTAGTAGTTCTGTGTAGTAGAATCTTACTTTGTAAGTCATGATTACTCGTATATTAAACATGAAAACTGTAGTTTTCAAAACGGAGACGGCACACGTATGGAAAATCTCTGTTTACCAATGACTGCAAATTATCTCTCCCGAGCAATACAAGGGCACAAGGCCATGCTATTTCACGCGGTAAATTACTGCCGCGCTTGTCAAAGAATGAAATGGTTTGTACGATTTCCCACAGGCAAATTTCAAGAATCAAGGAGGCTGGAGGCCCCGCTTGTTTTAGCATATCTGCACATCAGGAATCAAGTGTCAGACTGAAGGAGCAGAGTAGGACGTGTGAAAATCAGAGCTATTAGCTGTAGCTGCAAGGTGGCCAAATACGAGCTGCCTGGAATATGCAGGCATGAAAGAGCAGGTTGTCAGATTTACGAGTATCACAGCATGATTGTCCATTTGGTTTGCTTTTGTCGCCGTTCTCCTGCGTTTTGACGTCGATGGAAAATATATTATATAAAAAGCCACTTTGGTTCCTTCAGGAATTCAGAGTTCTCCTGCACATTAATTCTACCGATTGTTCTCTCCGTGTAATTAAAATCTGAAATCTGAAAGCGGGCACGAAAACCCAGACATATATTCATACATAATCGTTGAGGTGATTGCATCACGGAATGATTGTGGCGGGCCAGTTCGATTATCATTCAAACAAGTTCTTATCCGGTTAACGTACGTCGACGGATGACCCACCGAAGAAGACCCCGGCAGTGGCTGTCCGCGACGGCGCCACCATTGAGCACCGTTGTGGACACGCAGCCATGTTGGAGCAAATAATTGGCCACCGATACATGCTAACTTGCACGCAAGCAATGCGTAATACTGCCACCCTGACGATCGACGGCGCCAATCGATCGCCGAGTAATCAATGTCGCACGCATCTACGTTGTGCTTGGACGAATGTTACAGGGACATTTCTATTTCCAGGTAACGAGCTAGCTAACACGTGGTCCTCGGCGACTATGTGGTGCACCGCCGCGGCGATGTCGTCCACCGACGTGAGCCGACACTCGTCCTCCATCTGCGGCAGAAAACGGCGTTATGTATACTGAATTAGAAATGGCCGAAAGCTGTAAATCATGGGAGCAGTAAAAGGCTAACCTTGAGGCTGAAGGAGTAGAAGACGAGGTGGTTGGCGGTGGCCGCGGTGGCGCTGAGGTGGAGCACGGTGAGGCCCAGGCACTGCATCGCCACCACCATCCGCAGCAGCTGCCTCGGCCGCCGCGGCGCCAGCACCTTCACGTTCGCGTGGCTCTCCGCCACGGCCACCTCCACGTCCGCCACGCCCCGCCGGGTCCCGCCCTCGACGACGCTGCCACTGTCGCCTGCGCCGGTGGAGGAGTACTTAGGGAACGTGAAGAATCCGGCGAACGGCGGGCCCGGCGGCGGGAGCTGGGAGCGCCGCCGCTTCTGGGCCTCCAGCGACTGCAGCAGCTGCTCCAGCTCCTTCACGAAGTTGATGGCTCCGGCCACTATCGATGCCTGGTCACCCTGCAGCAAACGGTACACGCCATTATTCCTGAGCGAGGCGACAACAAGAGCACGAAGCATTTGGCGCAGGAGAGAATGTGCGGTTTCCGATGCGCGCACGGGCACGTTCGCATGGAAGTACACTGCAGGTTCGGCCCGTGACATATGGAACCAATGCAAGGCAGCGGTGCATGGCCACGAGGGGCAACAGGATTTGACAACTGCTACAGTACGTGCAATGCAAAGCTACTTGTGGACAGCGAGCGATGTGGCGAGAGCCGATCCGTTCGTGCACATCGGTCATCGGTGACATGACCGGTAAAGCTTATCGAGCTCTTGGGATATGGTACGGATCAAGTTGTGCAGTTGCACTTTCACTTGCAAAGTGCAGGTGTCCCGGATCGAGAAGTGCGTTCGAGTACGTACCCGCTGCGAGTAGGAGGCCGGCATGGCGGAGCGGAGCACGGCGAGGTAGTCGTTCATCTGCCGCCGCCGGTTGCGCTCCACCGAGATGTGGTTGCGTCGCTGGCTCTCCGTCTCCTCCCTGTTCTTCGCCGCCTTCGGCCGCCGCCGCCGCCTCCGCGCGGCCGCTGCTGCTGACGACGGCGACGAGGCCTTTCCGCGGCGGATGGACGATGCAGGCGGCGGTGGCGACACGGGGTAGACGCGCTTCTGGTCGTCCGCCCAGTGCTCCTCGACGGCGACGAACGAAGCGACGGAGCACGAGCGAGCGGCGGCGCCCCAGGCGTTGGGCGCCCCTCCGCCGGTGCCGTACATCATCGTCGCGCCGGCCACCTCTTCTTCTTGCAGCACCACGCCGTCCTTCTCCTCGAACTCGTCAATGTTGATGCCGCAGCCTAGCGACGACGACTCGTGCATAGCCATCGCCGCAGCCGCCTTGTCCGTGCCGCACGCGAGGTGCTGCCGTGGGAACACCACGGCCTCCAGCGCCATCACAAGCTTTCCCGTAGGCTAGTCGGAATTAGAAACCAGTCTGAGGACACGAATGGGCTTGCATGGAACTTTGGAAGAAAAGGAGGAAGGATGCAAGTGAGATGCATGGTCGCTTTAAAGAACCGGTCTGCCGTCTGCCACTGGCATGTGGCGATGGGGTAGAAGACGTACAAGTGTAGAATGGAAGGGCACGTATCTACTATCATAGTTTAGGTTTGGCGGAAACGATCGTACCTCTCCGAGGCGATCGATGCGTGTTTATATAAGGTAGAAAGAGCCTCTACCGTGGCAGTACATAGGGGTATAATACGGGTGGTGTACTACACCATACCCGTATTATATAGTGTATACAATGTGTTCAACAGCCCCTTAATCTAAACGTTTACAAAGGTTTAGATTACGCTTAAACTTATTCAGCTCTCTAACAGGAAGAGCCTTAGTGAAGCCATCAGCAACCTGGTCCTTACTAGAAATGAACTTAATTTCTAAGTTCTTACTTGCTACACTTTCTCAAACAAAATGGTAGTCAATCTCAATATGCTTTGTTCGTGCATGGAAGACAGGATTTGCAGACAAGTATGTACCACCTAAATTGTCACACCATAGACATGGCCTTTCCTTTAGTTGAACACCAAGCTCATCAAGAAGTGCTTAAACCCATATTAATTCTGCAGTGGCATTAGCTACAGCTTTGTATTCAGCCTCAGTACTAGAACGAGAGACTGTGGCTTCTTTACGAGAACTCCATGAAATTAAATTTGGTCCAAGGAAGATTGCAAAACCTCCTGTGGATTCCTGTCATCAGGGCATCCAGCCCAATCTGCATCTGAGAAAGCACTCAAAAGTGTATTAGAAGAGCATGTGAATGTAAGACCAAGTCCCATTGTATCTTGGACATATCTCAATATGCGCTTTGTACCTGTCCAATGTGTTGTTGTTGGTGCATGAAGATACTGGCAGACTTTATTAACAGCATAGCACAAGTCTAGACGTGTGAGTGTCAAATATTGAAGGGCACCAACAATGCTTCTATACTGTGTATTGTCTTCAGGACCAAGAGGTGTACCATCATGAATAGATAACAGTTCAGTGGAAGACAATGGCGTGGGAGCAGCTTTGCAATTTAACATACCAACTCGGGCTAACAAATCCATGGCATATTTTTCTTGTGTCAACATCAATCCATCCCTAACTTTCTTAACTTCAATACCCAAAAAGAAATGCAAATCACCAAGGTCCTTGATAGCAAAGTGTTTATTGAGTTCTTGAAGCAGAATGGATGTAGCATCATTTGAAGAGCTTGCAACTATTATATCATCAACATAGATCAAACAAACATAGTTATACCTGACTTTTGGTAGAGGAACAATGAAGTGTCTGCCTTTGATGGAATAAAACCAAGACCATGCAACTTCGAGCTCAGCCGAGAGTACCAAGCTCTTGGGGCTTGCTTTAAACCATATAAGGCTTTGTCAAGCCTACAAATATAATCAGGAGCATTAGGATCTACAAAACCCGGGGTTGTTTCATGTAGACTTCCTCTTCCAGAACACCATGTAAGAACGCGTTCTTGACATCTAGCTGTCGCAGATTCCATCCTCGTGAAACTGAAATTGCTAAGACTATGCGAATAGTTGCAGCTTTAACAACAGGGCTAAAAGTGTCTTCATAGTCTATGCCATATCTTTGTTTAAAACCTTTCGCAACTAAGCGTGCTTTATACCTGTCAATCGTGCCATCTGGATGCCTTTTAATACGATAGACCCACTTACAGTCAATCAGATTTCTGCTTTTACTCGGTGGAGCAAGATGCCAGGTCTTGTTCTGAAGTAGTGCACCATATTCTTCTTCCATTGCTTCTCTCCATTTTGAATTTTCCAATGCCTCATTTAGAGATCGTGGTTCTCCTGTGGATGTTAGCATGCCATAACGAATAGAATTTGCTTCCTTATAAATATTAGCTTGTCTACCATATGTAATTGTACCATCCTTGTATGACCTGGGTTTCCGGATACCTTTCTGTAGACGTGTGCGTGGCGCAGAATTTTCGGTAGCTTCAACACCGGCCACACCAGAACCAGGCGCAGAAGATCCCTCAGCCGCAAAATCAGCAGAGGATCCAGTCAATGCGTGCGGCGAATGGTGCGGCGACACGTCGGTGGAGTTGTTGTTGTCGTTTCCCCCACCGCCAGCGCTGTCGGCAGATGCGGACAAGGGGCTGTCGGGGGTCCCGCCCCGCGATGATGGCGAGACGGACGCGTGCGGCGAACCAGCGATGCCGCGTCGGAGCTGTCGGCGGTCCCGCCCGACGCGGATGGATGCGGCGAACCAGGCGGCGACACGTCGGCGCTGTCGCTGTCGCTGGACGCGGCGGAAGAAGCAGCTTCGGACCCGGGGACGAATCAGCGCCGGGATCAGTGTCTCCGTGATCCGAGGCAGATGCTGAATCTGCATGCGAATCCGTGCCATCGTCGTCTTCTTCCGAACTGCTTGGAGCGTCATTTTCTGCTCCGTTTGGAGCCATTTCTGCATCAATTTCGACCGGATTTTCTTCTGCTGAACCGTGATGAACCTGGCCAACATTTGTGAGAGGTACAACAGGCAAAGGCATATGGTCATCATCGTGTGCATCCCCAATATTAGATGGTTTTGGAAGTAGAAGTATATCTTGGCGGAGGCGTTTGCCAGCATTAGGGTGCAAGGATGCAAAAGGAAAAAACATTCTCATCGAAGACAACGTCTCTAGATATGTAAACACGGCCTGTAGCAACATCAAGACACTTAACTCCCTTATGACGAGGACTATATCCCAAGAAGACACAACGTGTGGAGCGAAAAGCAAGTTTGCGCTTATTATATGGGCGAAGGTTGGGCCAAGAAGCACAACCAAAGACGCGAAGGGAGTCATAATTTGGTGAAGTGTGTAGAAGGCGTTCAACGGGAGTTTCAGAGTTTATGACTTTGTTAGGAAGCAAGTTGATGAGAAAAGTTGCTGTAAGAAATGCTTCATCCCAGAATTTTAGGGGCATGGAGGCGTTAGCGAGCAAGGCAAGACCCACCTCAACAATGTGACGGTGTTTGCGCTCAGCTAATCCATTTTGCTGGTGTGCATGAGGACATGATACATGGTGAGTAATACCAATTTTTTGAAAGAAACTGTTAAGTTTTTCATATTCACCACCCCAATCAGTTTGCATAGTTATAAATTTTCTATCAAACTTTCGCTCAACAAGTTGCTGGAAGTTAAGAAAAACTTGATAAACATCAGATCTTTTCTTGAGAAGATAAATCCAAGTAAATTTACTGAAATCATCGATGAAGCTTACATAATAAGTGTGCTTGCCAACAGAGGCGGAGCAGGGGCCGCATACATCAGAAAACACTTGTTCCAAAGGAACAGTGGACACACTAGTGGAAACAGGATATGGCTATTGGTGGCTTTTTGCTAGTTGGCAAGAATCACATATGTAAGGATTTATTTCTGGGGTATAAGATAACTTATGCTTCCTAAGAACTTGTTGCACCACAAACGAAGAGGGATGCCCTAAACGACGATGACATGTAGATGACGAAGGCTTTATTGTGATAAACGCATGCTTGGACGACGACCCCGTAGAGACAGGCACTAGGGGATAGAGCCCACCATGACACGGACCCTTAAACAGAATTCTCCTTGTGGCCTGATCCTTGATCAAAAAGAAGAACGGGTGAAATTCAAGGAATACATTGTTATCAAGGCTAAGTTTGTGTATAGATAAAAGATTCTTGGAGGCATTAGGCACATGAAGAATATTATTGAGATGTAAAGAAGCATGTGGGGTGCGCAACGTTGAATGACCAATATGACTTATAACCATACCTTTTCCTTCGGCCGTGTGGACGCGCTCACGTCCCTTGTACTTCTCATGAGTGGAGAGTTTCTTCAGTTCGCCGGTGATGTGATCTGTGGCTCCCGTGTCGCCGTACCAATTGGTGTCCACTCCATAGGACGCCATGTTGGCACCCTTAGTGTCTTGCTCATCTTCGCTGTCTGAGTTGTCATCATATCTCCACCAACAATCAGCTGCAGGGTGTCCATGAATTTTACATATCTGACACGTAACATCCACAAACGGTGTCGGTGCACGGTCACGACGTCCACCTCCATTGCCACCTCCATTGCGGCGACGGTTATCACGGCTGTCATCGCGTCGGCCACCATTGCCACGGCGGCGCCCCCGATCACCACGATGGCGCCCCCAGTCTAAGCGGTCACGGTCACCGCGGTCACCACGGCGACCGCGATCATTAGGGCGTCCACGTCTGTCATTGTACCGATCATCCTGGCGTCCACGGCGATCATCATAGTGACCGTCTGGACGACCTCCACCTCCACGCTGTGCTGCGTTTGCGGAGGAAACGAAATCATCTGCATCGTCCACCTTGTGGAGCTGATCAAAAGCTTGGAGTTGACTGAACAGATCCGTCAGGGTGGTGCTGGGTTGGCGCGGATGGCGGTTTTCAGAGTGTTGTCCGAGGCCGTGCAGGATGGACCAGATCAATTCATCGTCATCAAGGGGCTTGCCAGCTGCAGCAAGTTCAGAGGCTAGGGTTTTCATCTTGGAAAAATACTTCTCAGCAGACATATCACCTTTCTTTGCTTCATTCAGAGCGGAGCGAAGTTGCTGCGTGCGGGATCTGGACTGTGTCATCGTAAGCTCCTCAAGAACCTTCCTGACGAGGGATTAACTCATCAAATCCCATGGTTAAGGACCTAGGGTTGAGATTATGGGGAGAGAACGTGGTAGTACTGGTAGTTTTGTCGGCTGACAAGCAGAGGCAAAGATTAACCCAGGTTCAGGCATCCGGAGAGTAACACCCTACTTCTTGCTTGTCTGGTATTGATCGTGTGAGATTATGCGATTACAGGAAGCTCCGGCGAGATGTCGATCTCGCTAGAGCTTTTTGGTGGTTCGAGTATGCTTGTCCAGGATCGACAGCCCTCCCAGCCTTTATAAGAGGCTGGGTCTCGGGAGTCCGTAACCGATCCTGTTTACATGTAAGGAAAGTATAAACCGACTATGCCTATGTCTAATCTTGGAGGGTACTCCATCTTGTTGGGTCTTTCGTCATGTGCTTCATGTTAGGCTCTTGATAATTGGGCCTTAGTCGACACGTGCACCAGGTATCCTTATGGTAGGGTACCCGAGATGTATATCCTTGTCAGTAGCCCCCGAGTACTTGTCTGGCTCGAAGAATCGGGCATGGACTCATTCGTAAGTGCACGTCATATCCTTTGTACTTGTATGCTGTAATTGGAATTCCTGTATGAATAGCACATGTTGGCTATGTCGAGTATTTCATCGACTTTGGTTTTTGCTTATGATAATCAAGGGATAATAGCTTAGTAGGCCCGGTACACTCGACGGATCGGGACCGGTTAACTACACATTCGGGTAAAACCTTACTAGCTTTCAATCAAACTCGAGTCCCCGACTCGAATCTGGAACAGACTGGTCAGACTCGACTAGGCCGCGGAGGTCTTACTGAATCGATCTGCAGTATAACTTTGAAATTTACCCAACGCGTCCGTCGGGATTTTTCATCATGTCTGCTGACACGGAAAGTATAAGGATTGACGTTGCTGGAACGGTCATTAGCCCAGCTCGAAAGTTCGGTGGTCTTACCTTTGCACTATGCGTGCAGCATCCGAGATTTTTGCGGCGGACGCAACTCGGGAATGTTTCGAGTGTGATTTGTATATGAACTGAGTTGAGCCTTTTGTCGACTGACACTTTGTCGTTATTCTATCGGGTGCGCGATAGCGCTCACTACGGAATCGCCCAAAACGCCGACGGCCAAATGTCGGGGCCGTCGGCGTACAGCCAGGGATAGGGCAGCCGTGCCACTGGCCGTCGGCGTACAGGGCGCCGTCGGCGTAGCCTTCCAGAGCCGACGGCCGCCGTCGCGTATAACTGACCGTCGGCGTAGCAACCGCCATGACGGAGAAGGAACGGAAGAATTCCCTGGGTTCATACGCCGACGGCAATGCCGTCGGCGATATCTGTTCCTTTTTTATTTATTTCTTTATATGATATTTCTTTATTTATTTATCTATATAATATTTAATGTAGTTGTAATTCATATGCTCTCCTTTGTCAGCAGATTTCGATGGAGATTGTGTGCATATTTATTACCCTCAGTCACTTGCTGCAAAAGCAGAAGCCTTGGAGCTTTTCAGCGTGGAGAAGCAACTGACAAATTCACACAACGGAAAGTAAACCTCCAGCTATCTAATGACAGTTTGCTAGCCCTGAAACACATGTCTATAAGAACCATGTTGAGCAAAGAATCAGCTAACCAAATTTTGTTGTGGAAATGCAGGTTGACAACAATCTAAAGCAACAAATTTCAGATTTTGTTGTGAAATCCCTCATCTTGGTCTTCTTATTGACCCAAAGAGCGACTCCTCGGTGTCAAAAGTAGTTCAACAACTTGGTTTTGTGGGTCTGCAGCTCTACCGTGAGGAAAGTTCTACTCAAGCCGACTAGTGGAGGATTGTTTCTCAAATTTTGTGAATAGACAAAGGATATTAAACATAAATTAAATATATGGCTGAATTTAACAGAGAACAAAATATCGGTAGTAGCAACAACACAACATAAATTGAAGATACATGGTACTCTGCAAATTAGAAAAAGAAAATTCATCTACCATCGACGCAGCCTCCTGCATCACTCTTGCCTTTCGACGACGCAACACCCTTGCCCTTCGACGACGCAGCACCCTTGTCCTTCGACGACGCAGCACCCTTGCCCTTCGACGACGCAGCACCCTTGTCCTTCGACGACGCCGCCGCTGCTGCAGCTTTCTTGCTCGCTTCACTCGGCATGAAGACATCATCTTCATCCTCGCTCTCCTCGACCCATAAATTCGGTTTACGAAAAGCACTCAACATATCTGCTTCACTCCTATATGTTAGTTTCTTCCTCTGCCACCTAGCATACAGCCTCACAAGTTCTTTTTCTATTTCCTTCGAATCCCTTCGTGGCCACCCATGCCTAACTAGCTTCGCTGATAGCTCACGGAGATAAGGTGGATGACTAACAATATCTTGGAATGGGATCTTCTTATTGTCTACCTTGAAATCGACCGTAAACTGTAAAAGTAGTGCCGACATTCCTACCGGGAAACTACCATCTGAAGGAAAGCTCGACATGTTCGAGTGAGTGGACTAGAATTCTTACCAACCTCGGTGAGAAGGGGTTCTTATAGGCCGAGATGAGAAGAATTGGCGGGAAACAGGCGCTCGAAAGAAACACACGAAGGAAACACACGATCCGTGTGCTTCTTCCTGATCCAACGGCTCACCAGCGCTCGAAAGAAACACACCGCTGATCCAACGGCTCAGAAGCGCACGAAGAAACACACGATCCGTGTGCTTCTTCCTGATCCAAGGGCTCAGAATCGCTCGAAAGAAACACACCGGTTGATCCAATGGCTCCCAAGCTCTCGAAGGAAACACACAATCCGTGTGCTTCTTCCTGATCCAATGGCTCACAAGCGCTCGAAAGAAACACACCGCTTGATCCAACGGCTCCCAACCTCTCGAAGGAAACACACGATCCGCGTACTAGTTCCTGATTGGCTAGTAGTATGCCCAATCAGGAAGAAGCACACGGATCGTGTGCTTCCTTCCAGCGCTTGTGAGCCGTTGGATCAGCGGTGTGTTTCTTTCGAGCGCTTCTGAGCCGTCGGATCAGCACTATCACGACCACTTCGTAAGCCATGCGACCCTATATATAGCCCACCTCCTCAGACAGGTTACTCACTCACACAAAACATTCCAGCGTCACTCGGAGAGGCATCTTTGGGCAACCAGCGGCAAGACGTCTCTGATGACCTGCGACCGTTCCAAACGGTTGCAGATCATCAGAGATGTCTTGCCGGACGGTTGTAGAACATCAGAGACGTCTTGCCGGACGGTTGTAGATCATCAGAGATGTCTTGCCGGATCGAAGTGACCCTCAAACACAAAACATTCGGGTTCCCTAGCTACGTCCTACAGTGAATGCAACGCATTCGACCGTGAATCACTGTAGGGCTGTAGCTAGGGGAAACCGTGTGTTTTGTTTCCCAGGTTACTCACTCATATATTCTACCGTGTGCTTCTTCCGGATCCAACGGCTCACCAGCGCTCGAAAGAAACACACCGCTGATCCAACGGCTCAGAAGCACACGAAGGAAACACACGATCCGTGTGCTTCTTCCTGATTGGGCATACTACAGCTCAGAAGCCCATTTCTCACTATATATATGTAGTCATGGCCTCCATTGGCATAGCACATCTAAACTGATATCTGATCCCTCATCACTCTCCCGTGGCGTCACCACCGCATGTGCCGTCCGCCATGCCAAGGTGCTGCCCTCTCCCTCCCCTACGTACCTAGGTTGCACGCACCTTAGTTGTTTGATCAAATTCCCCACTCATTTTTTCAGATCTCGGCGGGAATTGATGATGACCACCGGCCATGTGTTGAACACGGGCAGTGTCCGGGACTGGGCTCCGCCGGGCTGGCACTGGGAGGTGTCTTCCGGGACGCGTAGTTTGGTGACGAATCCGGGTGACGTCGTCGACCCGGATCTTGTTTGGTGGCCGTCGCGTGGGCCAGCCTCGGTGCAGAGGCCGCCGGCCCCCCGAGGTGGAGGTGCGTCGCCGTATCAGAGAGGAGGACGAGCACGTCCGTCGCTACCTGGTTAGGTTGGATACGCAAGCGGTGCATGACAATATGTGGTATACACTTCATAGGGATCCTCCTCATGTGAGTATTGTCCCAGTGATGGTTCCTTATCTTTGGGTGCAAGCCGCCGGCCGGTCAGCACCTCGCGGCTTAGGACCCGGCAAAAGTTAGTTACATTATTCGTGATGTATTATGGATTAAATAAAGATGTAGACTGGTGGCTATAAGCACATTCCTACTAGTGCAAGTTTGTTGTCATTCGTCTATGTACCCAAGTTTGTTGTCATTCGTCTATGTACCCAAGTTTGTTCTATCTTAGTTGCTACTACTCCGTTTCGATTAATTTTGATAAAAGTTGGTTTCACAAGCCCCAATGGACTAACCTAACACAAATAAAGTCTAGTTTAGTTTTCTTATGTTCCATGGTAACGTGACTCTTTTGTTTTGAAGGGTCCTCAAGATGCAAATAGTTTTGCAATTAGCACTGATTCATCTCATTTATCAACAAAACAATGGCTAGATAAGGGTGATTAAACACTTTTAGGGGTAACTAACCATGACTAAATGTGATCTAACAAAATTGGTCCTAATTCATTGGGTTAACCAATCAACAGATTTATACTAAACAATTACCACTGCATAATTAATTCTCCCAAAATTAGGGAAGCTAGTAGATCACAGTACCAAGCTAACAAAATTGGTTTGGAAATATTTGGACTGCCAGAGTATCAGAAACAAACAAGTTTAGAATTTAAACCTTCTGTGGTATTTTGAATAATACATTTTTATTATTTATCTAAATGAAATGAAACCACTTGGGTTGGTTAAAAAATTTCATAAGCTTTCCAGAACATATTTATTTGATTTATTTGGAGCTATAAATCTCGAGATATTGCATTTCTAAAATAGGTCCAGTACTGGTTTTCCAGAGAGAAAAAATTAAGCAAAACCATACGCCGACGGCAAAGCCGTCGGCGTAGGCCTGGGTGGCTTCACCAAATCGACTCGGCCATCTTTTTCGCGCGCCTCGTCCCCAAATCCCCCAAATCCCAAATCGACCCGGCCGCCCCCGACCCCGCCGCCGGCCGCCCCGACCCCGCCGCCGCCGCCCCGCCCCCGACACTGCTGCCGCTGCCGCTCCTCTGCTCTCCCTCACCACCTGCTCCCCACCATCCTCTGCGCTCCTCTGAAACCCTAGCCCCGCGAGCCGCCGCCGGAGCCAGTAGCCTCCGCCCCCGCCGGCGTCCGCCCCCGCCGCCGTCCGCCCCCGACGCTGCGCTCATCAGCCTCCCGCGGTGCCACCTCGCTACTGCCGTTCGCGGTGCCACCAAAGGTAAAATGCATGCGGCCATATGCGTTAAACTATCCATGATCAGTATAGGATCATGTTTGCATGTTATATTTGCCTAGCTAGCATCCATGATCAGTATAGGATCTAGACTAGTACATCAAGGCTGCAAGCCCCTAAATTAGCATACAAATATTTGTTCCATCTTTGCGATTATATTGTAACTAGTACCGTAGCTATGAATTAAATGGTCTGCTCCATCTTTGCGAGAAATGGGGATAGGGAGTATGTACCATTTTCACATACATGCAAAATTATCCTTTTAAAACTTATTAAGTATTTCTATCCTCACATGTAGTTGGAATACATACTTAGCTTTTGATCCTTGCTAGTTTTTTGTTTTTTTCAGATATCGTAGTTTACGGTGCTTAAAAGTTTACCCTTTCTCAATGCAGGTGATTGACCAAGATGAGCCAAGGCAAGGAATCATCGGCCTCCTTGCTGAAGAAGTTGCGCCAGAAGAAAGTTACTAAAAGTGGAAGAGAACCTATTCCGAACCCGCGTTACCTGTCTGACAGTGGTGAGAGTAGAGGTGATGCAATTCTTAATTTGTTCATATCTTTATGCTTAATTGTTCACCCTTTCTCAATGCAGGTGAGGGTGGAGATGCTGGAGGAGGGGGAGGTGCCGATGCTCCAGTTCCTCCGAGGGGACGAGGTGCAGGACGAGGACGAGGGCGAGGTGGAGGACGAGGGCGAGGTGAGGGAGGACGAGGGCGAGGTGGGGGCGACGTGTCTTCGGACATACCCTCTGCGGGCCCCTCCACGGACGTGGGGACGGGCCCCTCCACGAACTCGGAGGAGACGGGCCCCTCCACGGACGTGGGGACGGGCCCCTCCACGGACTTGGAGGCGAAGCCCTCCGCGCCGCCGAAGAAGCCAAGGATTCGAGGGGAATCCCAGGTCCCTGATGTGGACAAGGAACCTGCTACCGAGGAGGCGAAGATCCTCATTACGCCTAATGGGAAAGAGTAAGTGACTATATATACTAATTTTGAACATGGTAACTTCATTGTGGTCAGGACAATTTGACATGTACTAATGTTTAATTATTGTGCAGCAACTGGATACATCCTGCGGGAGCCCGTGTGCCTAACACCCTGATTGGAGCTTTGATTAGGAAGTTTTGGCCGGGCTTGTACAGTACCGTCCCCAACGGCGCGACGAAGCTAGCCACCCAGTGGGTAGACTATCAGGCCGCCAATTACGCGAGCGGCGGGAAATGTTCTGACGCCGTGATCAACAAGTTTTGGGTAAGTTGAACTTTTCGAATTTCGTTCATACTTGATGTCCCCACCATGCTCTCACCATTTGTTTTTTGTGCATGATTAAAGAAGTTCTATAGGGTACTTCCTGAGCAGCGGGGCGATGCGGACAGGACTTTGGAGGGGGCTTGTAGGAAGTTGACACGACAGCAGTTCTACAATGCAAAGCATACCATCATCAATCATTTCAGTACTGAGACGTTACACAAGAAGGCGGTGAAGCATGAGATTGTGGAGAACCCACTTGAGGTGACCGTAGATGACTACATAGCGGTAAGTAGATTGTTAATGAGATTACATGTTGCTGCTAAGTTGCAATTGCATTATCCGTTCTTCACATGAGTATTGTTTTTTCAGTTTAAGCCCTCATGGGCCTATGGCAAGGATGACGCGTGGAGAGCGTTGGTGTCTAGGTGGGCTGGGGAGGACCCCGAGTTCAAGGCCTTGAGCGAGCGAAACAAGTTAAACCGCGGGAGCGGGGGACACATTGTGCGGGTGCCCGCAACCATGATCGCTTCAAGGCAAAGCTGGTATATATATACATGAAACAATCTTCATTTATTTCCCCTCATGTTCCTACTTGATACGCATGAGACTTCTTTGGCATTGCAGGAGGCCGATCTCGGGGAGCCTCTTACGGACATGCAAACATGGGAGAGGATGAAGATGAAGAAGCCCAATTTTTCTGAGCCTCAGCCCTCGCAACCCGATTACTTCGGCACTGCCAAGGAGGGGCTAAAGGCATACGTCGAGTCATTCAAGGGTATAAGCCCGGAGGTGGACAACCCTCTTCAGCATGACACCGACGAGAGAGCGGTGGTCCTTACGGGGAACGGTTGGGAGCATGGCCGTCCTCTCATGTTAGTGCGGTACTCACGCGTACTCCTGAGTTGGGCCTCTCGCGTGTCAAGGCTACCCTCACCGCCGACGACCCTCCCATCCTGCCTCGTCGGCCTTCCCGAGCTCGCCCCGATGTAAGTTTTTCTCAATTTCATTCTCTTTCCGACATTCGTTCCTAGCTAAGTGGCTAAGTTGACGAGATGCGTTCCCTTTTAAAACTGTAGGCTGATTTCGAGGCGGCCTTCGATGCCGCTTACGCGGACTATGAGAGACAGTATCAGTTGTGGGTACAGAAGAGCCAGGAGTATGAGGAGTGGAATGAGTTGAAGGATGCTGTAAGTTTCAACTTTTATATTTGCAAAATATGACAAGTCCCATTTCCTCTAGTTTGAACCTTCTTTTTCTACAACTCCTGACATCTAAACTATCTTGTAGGCTACCGAGAAGTTTTTTGCCACTGGAGAGCGGGAGGCGCTGCCTACGCGTCCACCTAGGCCGGGGATCCCGCCCGTCGGCCCAACGAGGGAGTCGGTCGCTCGCACATACAGGCAAGGGACTCCGGTAAGTTATTTGCCAAACAAATTTTTACCGCCATGCTATGCTTTCCAAGTTGCTAACTTTGACTCAAACATGTAGGGATCGAGTTGCTCGAGGAATGCACCCTTTGATCCTGCTTTTGCCTCGCCGACTTCGACGCGCGCGCTCGTGGTGCATGGCACTGGTGGTGCCTCGCCGGGTGCGTCGCGTGAGACCACACAGTCCCGTGCTCGCCGGATTCCCTGTGTGGTTCGACTGGCCCACGCGGTCGGTCGCCTATTCTCACGTGGTCAGAGATAGGTGGCTCGACCTCTCACGAGATGTAGGATTAGTTCGGGTGTTATGCGTGTGAATTCGAACTATGTTTCTGTCATTTTGAGTTTGTATGAATGCGTGTATGAATTCGAATCATGTTTGTGTCATTTTGGATATCTATGTGATGTTTATGTGATGTTTTTGTCATGTTTTATAATTTGTGCAATTTTAATTGTATTTAAATTGTGCTAGAAACAAGCAGCAAGAATCAGCAATAAACTGGAAATATGGTCAAAGATACGCCGACGGCATTGCCGTCGGCGTAGAGCTCTCCCCAGGCGCACAGGATGCTGCCACGTCGCGCCGTCGGCGTACGGCACGTCCCAGACGCACCAGATCGCCCCACGTGGCACTCTAGGCCGACGGCTTTGCCGTCGGCGTATTGGTGGAGCGGACGGGGACGGACGGGTTCCGTTTTTGAGGGCCCCACTGCGGCATCGCCGACGGCGACGGATACGCCGACGGCATTTTGTCTACGCCGACAGCCCGCTACGCCGACGGAGATACGCCGACGGCGGCCGTCGGGGTAGGTGTACGCCGACGGCGATCGTGGATACGCCGACGGCTTCCGGCCGTCGGCGTATCGTCTGTTTCCCGTAGTGGCTCCCGATGGGAGTAGCCCCCGAGATTATGCTTTATTGCTTGCAATGGAGGATAATCTCAAATCTTTTTTATCCCATACACTCTCAGTCGGAGAAATTTTTGATACGCTCCCGATGGGAGTAACATGTCTTTTGTCGAAAGAACGGTCGAGTGACCAATTTTTGCTTTAACACCCGAATCAAATGAAACAATCGAGTGACTGATATGCATTGGGCAAACCCGAATGCTTTTCTGAACAGATCGCGTGCAATGACGTCAGGGATGACGTTTTGTGGCGACTGCGCTGCCTAACACGCGGTGGCGTGCGTTATGCTGCGATGGATGGGACGTGACACGTATGTGGGCCCATTGTGCAGCGCTTGACCAAACGACGGTGCCGTTTGGACTGGATTTGACCGCTCTGACGCGGTTTCTACGGGGCCGTGATGATGGCTCCTCGTTTTACGTGCGTAGTGGGCGGAGTGGCCGGCGACGATTGCCCTCCGAGGCTGCCACGTGTATGGCTGGATATGCAGCTCTGCCCACGATCTCGCATCAACGATGCGGATTCGTTGTGCTGAGGTTAAAAGGGTGTGGCAGCGTAAATAATTTTTTTACTTGCCATCTGTGCACCGCCGCCGTTGCTTCTTCTTCCTCCTCTGCGCTGCGCATCCCCTCTCTCTTGCGAACCACCACCTCCATGGCGCCCAAGAGGAAAGCTGCGCTTGCTGCCGCCGCCGCGGTGGCTGGTGGGAGTACGAGCACCGCCGCCGCCAAGGGTGGCGAGGACGTGACCCTGGACAAGAAGACCGGCGACTGGACGCGGTCCACCATGAAGTTGTCCAGGCTGGACGGGTACCGGCGGGATGGATGGATCCCCTCCGCCGAGCTGCTGACGACGCGCCTCCCCGGAGACGAGGTAAGCCCTCAACCCAAGGAGGGCGAGCGCGTATGCTTTCACGACTTCGTGAATAGGGGATTTTCATTCCCTATTCATGATTTTGTGCGGGCTCTGATGTTCGCGTACAAGGTGCAGTTGCACGATTTTACGCCCAACTCCATTATGCACATTGTTGTGTTCTTTGTGCTGTGTGAGTGTTTCTTGGGTGTGCACCCACATTGGGGTCTTTGGAAGAAGATCTTCACTGTGAGGGAGAACGCCAGGAAGAAAGGCGTTTATGCTGTTGGCGGCTTCAACATTCAGAGCCGCAAAGAAGTCGCATATTTTGACATTAAGCAAGTCGAATCTGCGCAAGGTTGGAGGCAGAAGTGGTTCTACTTCACCACCAACCAAGAGGGACTGCCGCGATTTGATCCCCACGCGCCTTTGGTGAAGACACGGGCTTGGCTGCATCAGACCACTGCTGCTGAAGAGGCTGAGGTGAAGCCTTTAATGACCAAGATTGCCAAGCTTATGAAGACTGCGGGCCGCGAAGTGAGCGGCCTGCATTTGATTTCGACCTTCATCAAGAGGGGTGTGCAGCCGCTTCGAGTGCGAGCGCACCCCATGTGGGCATTTCAGGGTCCACATGACCCGACATGTTTGGTGCCTGGCCAAACTCTGTCGGCACTTGATGATGTGGAGAAGCGAGTTCGATCGATCACCAAGCTGACGGCGAACGATAGCTGCCCACTCGATTGTCCTGTCGACGCTTTTGACAGTGAGCACCCTTTACCCAAGGTATTCACTGTCTTTCCTTTATGCATTTAGCATTGGAGATATGATGTTTGTCGAGTGATAGCTCATGGCTAGATTGTGTACAGGGTCATGTTCCCCTCAAGTGCTTGCCCCCACTACCCGAAGATGGGAATACCGCGGAGACAGAGGTATTGCTGACTGATAATAAAGCCGATGACGTCTCACTCGCCTCCGCGCACACCCCTACAGAGGAGGCAGAGGACTCCGAGCAAGAGGAGGAGGACGAGCTTCCACTCCTGAAGCGCCGTCGTGCAGACGAAACGAAATCGACTGCAGAAAGCTCGCCTCCGCGTGCCACTCGAGGCGAGGATTCTGATTCTTCTTCGACTGACTCGGGGGAGCTTAAGGAGAAGTCCCCTTCGCGTGCAGCTTCACCGGCTAGGTCGCCGTCATTCAAGGCATGTATAGACTATAACACGCTGATTCTCTCGGATGACGACGAACCTCAATAAGTTTTTGCTGGAACACTATGTGTCATAGGTTATGCTTTATGCGACTGATTCTGATATGTGCAGGCTGGTCGAGGACGACCCACCCGAGGTTGATCTGCCACCGCCTGCGCCTGAGGTGACGCCCGTTCCTTCTTCATAGGTTATGCTTTATGCGACTGATTCTGATATGTGCAGGCTGGTCGAGGACGACCCACCCGAGGTTGATCTGCCACCGCCTGCGCCTGAGGTGACGCCCGTTCCTTCTTCGGGTGAAGCGATTCGCTCGGAGGCCCAACAGACTTCCCCGGCAGATCCTCAACCCGAGCCTCAGGAAAATGTTCCTTCCTCGTCGGGTGAGACGCTGCCTGCACGTTATAACCACGTAAGTGCAATGTGCTCTTTTTTGGTTGTGCTTTGATCGACAGCTGAAGCCATGTATGCACTGATTTTCTGAGTTTTTATGATGTACAGTCATTCATCCGTGCTCTCCTTGAGTCGGGTGACATATATTTGCAAGTGGAGCAGGAACGCGATCAACTGCGAGCCAGAGTGGAGCAGTTGGACCGTAAGAATTTCCGCCTCTCCTTTTATGCCCTTTTTTGTTTGTAATGTTCTGATTTTTGCTAAAAGGTGGCTTGTGCCATTCGCAGGTGAGAAGGCAACGTCTGCCACCCGTGTGCAAGAGCCCGAGAAGAGACTCGAAGATTTGCGCGAGAGCTCACAGAAAAAGCTCGAGGAGCTGGAGGCACGCGAAACGCTGCAAACTCATCGGCTTCGCGCGCTGTCCCAAGTGCTGGGAGGTAATGTGTTTGAGAGAATATTTTCGAGTTTGATCTGACTACCACCAGTAGTATAACTTATGCTTTTTCCAACAGAAACTGTTGGTGCCGAGCCTGCCGTCGATGAGGGCTCATTCGAGGATGCGGCGAGTGCCTTTGACAAAATATGTGCCCGCACTCGAGAGGCTTTTCGCCGGTCCAAGAGTGCACTGACTTCTATATACAGACCGTGCTGCCTGCGAATCCACCACCCAAGACAGTGGAGGACTTGGCTGACATGTTTGCACCGGGGACAACCACCCTGGCGAACTTCGCCCGAGCCCAAATGGTAGGTGGATCCGAGACCACCCTCATTCTGTTAAGGGGCAACGGTGTTGCGGGTGATTTTGCGACAGCTCTGGCTGGTTTCCCGAAGAGTTCTGGTGGAAAACCAGCCATTACGGACGCTATGAAGAAGGAAGCTGGAACACTATCGCAGAAGATGGTGACCATGCTTGAAAAGCGTGCCGCGGCTGTGTCTGAGCGTGCCGGTCGTGCTGCTAGGGCTAGGTCTGAGTCAGTGTCAGACGTAGCATAGTCGACAGTTTATGTCTTTTTATGCTTTTGCTTGTAAAGAACTTGAATGCCGCCCAGGGCTTTTGTTTAATATGAATTGCATCTTTTGCTCTGCTTCATGCTTTCGTCATGCGTGTCCTCTTGGAGAACAGCCCCCGAGCCTGCTTGGCCGGGGTTTATGCAAGTGTGATGTGAAACTTACTTGAAGTATATTTTGTGTAGTCTGAAGGTCGTGCTGCGGCAGATGGTTCATCTGCAAGCAGCTCCAAGCCCAAGCACACTCGAAGCGTGAATGACCAGAAGCTGATTGAATATCTCACGCAGAAATTCACAGCTATGGAGGCAGAGCTGAAGGAGACCAAGGCTTCCCTTGCTGATCTCCAGTCGAGACCCTCACCCTCTACAGAGCGAGAGTTATTTTTGCTGGCGGAATTGGACAAGGTGAATCTGCAGCTCGAGTGTAAGTTCACCCGATACATACTTCGTCTTTTGCCTCGCCAGGCTCGAATATATGAGCTGATTATGCTGCGAATGTGCAGGTGCCTGCTTTGATAGACAAAAGGAGGAGATTCGAATACGCGAGCGATTGGACGATCAGGCCAATAGGCCAGAGTATACCCATCACTCCTTTTGGTCAGATAGGGATAGGAGTCAGACACTTGTGACTCTTTATGATCGCGCCTGGCGTGTGGCTGTTGTGCTGGAGAGCTGTAGGCAAGCCTTCTCCAGGATACACCACGCGCTTTTCCCCCTAAATGAGCAGCCGGGGGGTTTGCCGGCCTGCTTGGAAAATTTCGCAAGGGCAAGGCCATCAAAAAGTTTGTGCGAGAGCAACTCATCAGTGGAGCCAATGTGGCACTCGCCTTTGTTCGGACACACCACCCGAACATTGATCTGAAGAAGATTGCCCTAGGACCAGCACCTGTACCTGGCGGTGGTCCCGTGCCTATGGAGGAACATTACAAGGAAACCCGCGCGGATGCCCTTGTGTTGATTCATCATGTATTGAAGGAGGAGGAAAAATGGGCACCACCAAAGGATGAACCTGTAGATTAAGGTTTTATGTATAGGGGTCAGCCCCCGAGTGTAAATTTGCCACTTGTACGTATTGTATATTTGTTTATTTGTATGTATGCAGCCCCCGAGTGTATCGAGTGGGGTTTATGAAAAACACTTTAGAAATTGCACAGCCCCCGAGTGTTCGAGTGAGGCTATGAATTTTTGCGATACTTGAAACTTCAACTCATGCTTTTAGGCTCAACCCCGAGTAGTTGAGTGGGGTTGAGCAACTTTTTTGTTTATGTATGATTTTTATGACCCAGCCCCCGAGTATTCGAGTGCGGCTGAGTATTATGTTTGAAAAAGCGAAAGCTCATGCTTTTGAGATAGCGCAGCCCCCGAGTACTCGGGTGAGGCTAATTTTGTGCGAACAAGTTATGCGAGTAGTAAGCAGGAAGAAATATGAGGAATCATTGATTATATTCCATTTTTGAATGTTAAGCTGCAGGCCGCCTCATTAAAAACCTTCCAGTCCCCATAGGTACCCTGGTAAGGAAAAAGCGCGTCTGAAACCTGCAGCCATCCGACATATGTGCCTATTACATTGTGTGACTGAGCAATCTAAGCATAGAAACGGCGCAGCTGCGCAACGTTCCAAGGATTGTGCGAGAGTTCGCCTGTCTTCGCGTGCTTCAGTCTGTATGCTCCACCACCAATGACCTCGGTGATGATGAAGGGTCCTTCCCATGGAGAAGCGAGTTTGTGCACCTTCTTTTGCTTCAGTCGAAGTACCAGGTCGCCAACTTCGAAGGACCTGGTGCGCAGTCGACGGCTGTGGTAGTTGCGGAGGTCTTGCTGATAGACAGCTGTGCGTGCCAACGCCGTGTCGCGTGCTTCTTCGAGCAAGTCGACTGCGTCTTCGAGTGCTTCATTTGCGTCTTCTTCGTTGTATGCTTCGACTCTTGGTGCGTTGAATCTTACATCTGATGGCAGGATTGCCTCTGCGCCGTAGACCATGAAAAATGGGGTGAATTGTGTTGAAGCGTTAGGAGTTGTGCGTAGGCTCCATAGCACAGACGGGAGCTCTTCGACCCAAGCACCCACGGCTCTTTTGAGTGGCACCAGGAGGCGTTTCTTGATTCCGCTCGTCACAAGTCCATTGGCTTTTTCGACTTGACCATTGAACTGCGGGTGTGCCACGGATGCATAGTTCAGCGTGATATCCTGCTCTTTGCAGAAGGATCGGAACTCTTCAGCCATGAAGTTTGTACCGTTATCAGTGATGATGCTGCTTGGTACACCGAAGCGATATATGATGGATTTTACGAAATTGACTGCTGTAGTGGCAGTCGAACTTGTGATAGGAACTGGTTCAATCCACTTGGTGAACTTGTCGACCGCCACCAGAAGGTGAGTATGCCCTCCATGAGAGGATTTTTTGAGTGGCCCAACCATATCGAGCCCCCACTGGGCGAAGGGCCAGGCCAATGGTATTGTCTTCAACGCCGATGCGGGTGCGTGCGGCTTTGTGGCGAATTTTTGACAGCCGATGCACCTTTTGACTATGTTCTCCGCGTCTTTGAGTGTTGTGGGCCAGTAGAAGACTGCGCGAAATGCTTTGGCTACGAGTGATCGACTGCTGGCATGATGCCCGCAGGTACCTGCATGAATATCATGAAGGATGGCTTGGCCATCTTCAAATGCTATGCATCGTTGGAACATACCTGATACGCTGCGTTTGTATAGTTCACCATTGATGACGGTGTATGCTTTAGATCGTCGAGTGACGCGTCTTGACTCTGTTATGTCTTCAGGTACCTCGCCGCGGAGTATGTATGCGAGGAAAGGTTGAGTCCAAGTTGGCTCGATGAGGAGTACCTCGACTGGCGGGTCCTCTGTGCTAGGTGCTTTGCTCTTGGCTGGTGCGGCTGATGTAGGAGGTGTTCGTTTTTTCTTGATGGACTTGTGCTCGATGCGCTCGAGGAAGAAAGCAGGTGGAACTGGTGCTTTGGTCGCGCCAAGGTTAGCTAGCTTGTCTGCTTCTTCGTTGCTCTCGCGCCCTATGTGCCGCAACTCGCAGCCTTCGAAGCTGCCCTCCATTAAGTTGTACAGGTCACGGTAGGCGATCATGTTATCTGCGATTGCGTCGCAGGCCTTCATTGTTTGCTGCACCACAAGATTCGAGTCACCATAGATCATCAGTCGAGTGCATCCGAGGGCTTTGGCCATCCGCATGCCGTGGATCAGTGCCTCGTACTCTGCCTCGTTATTGGATGGTAACTCGAATCCCATCTGCAGGATATAGCGAAGCTTGTCGCCTTTTGGTGATATGAGGATGACACCCACACCTGCGCCTTCGTTTTTCTTCGAGCCATCGAAGTACATAATCCATGAGTTGGACACATCTGGCGCTCCTGGCAGCTGAGCTTCGATCCACTCGGTGTGGAAGTCAGGTAAGACTTGTGCTTTGATGGCCTTCGGGTAATCATACTTGATATCACGTGGTGCTAGCTCGATGAGCCATTTTGCGACTCGCCCAGTTGCGTTGGGATTTGTGAGGATGTCTCCGATCCCTGAGGTGCTGATTACAGTGATCGGGTGTTCTGCGAAGTAGTGCGTCAGCTTCCTTGAGGACATGAACACGGCGTAGGCCAGCTTTTGATAATGCGGGTACCGCTGCTTTGATATGGAGAGAACTTCACTCAAGTAGTAGACTGGCCGTTGTACGCTTTGGGCGTGTCCCTCCTCCCTACGTTCGACTACCAGTACAGTACTCACCACCCTGTTAGTTGCGGAGACATATAAGTATAGTGGCTCTCGTTCCCTTGGTGCGACGAGGATTGGAGGGCTTGTGAGGACTCGCTTAAGGTCCATGAAGGATGCTTCGGCTTCTAGCGTCCATGATACGTCTCAAACGTATCTATAATTTTTGATGGTCCATGCTTGTTTTATACCAATTGCTACATGTTTTGCATCTACTTTATATCACTTTTATACATTTTTTGGGACTAACCTATTAACAAGATGCCGAAGTGCCAGTTCCTGTTTTCTGCTGTTTTTGTATTCCAGAAAAGCTAGTCTGGAAATATTCTCGGAATTGGACGAAACTTCACGGGGGTCCCTATTTTACCAGAACTCACCTGACGGAGCAAAGGAGCAACAGAGGAGGGCCACCAGGGCCCCACACGCACCTAGGGCGCGGGGCCCCCCTCTGCCGCGCCCTAGGGTGGTGTGGGCCCCTCGGGGGTCGTCAGCCACCGCCCCTTCGCCTACTTATTCCCCCTGACGCGAAAACCCTAAGTACCTGAGCAAATATCCACGAAAAGTTCCAGAGATGCCGCCGCCGTCAACCCTAGCTCGGGAGGGTTCAGAACATCTTCCCGGCACCCTGTCGGAGAGGGGAATCGTCACCGGAGGCTTCTACATCGCCATGCCTGCCTCCGGAGTGATGCGTGAGTAGTTCATCCTTGGACTACGGGTCCATAGCAGTAGCTAGATGGTTGTCTCTCCACTTTGTGCCATCATGTTTAGATCTTGTGAGCTGCCCTACATGATCAAGATCATATTATTGTAATGCTACATGTTGTGTTTGCTGGGATCCGATGAATATTGAATACTATGTCAAGTTGATTATCAATCTATCTTATATGTTATTTAAGATCTTGCATGCTTTCCGTTACTCGTAGATGATTTGGACAAGTAGATGCTTGTAACTCCAAGAGAGACTATTTATGCTAGATAGTGGGTTCATGCCTCCATTTAATCTGGGACAGTGACAGAAAGTTCTTAGGTTGTGGATGTGTTGTTGCCACTAGGGATAACCTAACGATGTTATGTCCACGGGCATATGTGTTTGTTTACATTACGCGCTTTACTTAATGCGATTATCCGTTGCTTGCAACTTAATACCAACGGGGGACTCGGATGACAACCCGGCGGTGGATTATTAGTCATAGATGCTGTTGGATAACGGTCTATGTATCTTGTCGTAATGCCCAATTAAATATCATAGTAGTCATCATGTCATGTATATGCATTGTCATGCGCTCACTATTTGTCAATTGCCCAGCTGTAATTTGTTCACCCAACATGTTAGTTATCTTTTATGGAGAGACACCACAAGTGAACTGTGGACCCCGGTCCATTCTTTTACACTGATTAAACAACCACAAACTGCAAACTTTTCCTTTTTCATTCTCTGCAATTTAATACTCATTTTCCACACCATACGTTTAATCCTTTGTTTTCAGCAAGCCGGTGAGATTGACAACCTCACTGTTTCGTTGGGGCAAAGTAGTTTGATTGTGTTGTGTGCAGATTCCACGTTGGTGATCGAGTAACGGCGCCACCAACAACCTTCTGAAGAGTTGCTGCTCCTACTGGTTCGATAACCTTGGTTTCTTTCTGAGGGAAAACTTGCTGCTGAACTGCATCATACCTTCCTCTTGGGGTCTCCCAACGAGCGTGTGATTCACGTCATCAGTCCACTCGAATTTGTCTGCTTTCTTCATCAGTCGATAGAACGGGAGTGCTTTTTCGCCCAGTTTGCTGATGAATCGACTGAGTGCTGCCACTCGACCCGCTAATTTCTGCACGTCATGAAGTTTTGAAGGCCTTTGCATAGTCAAGATGGCCTGTATTTTCTCCGGGTCCGCCTCGATTCCACGAGCCGAGACTAGATACCCAAGAGCTGCCCGGCTGGCACGCCGAACGTGCACTTCTTCGGGTTGAGCTTGATGTGGAACCGTTTGAGATTTGCGAACGTCTCTCGCAAGTCATAGTGTAATGTGTTTTCCTCCCTTGTTGTGATGACGATGTCATCTACGTAGACCTGAACGTTTCGCCCAATTTGCTTCTTGAGGCAGTCTTGCATCATGCGCTGATAGGTTGCGCCTGCGTTCTTGAGCCCAAAAGGCATGGTTGTGTAGCAGTAGACCCCGAGTGGGGTTATGAACGCCGTTTTCTCTTCATCCTCTTCCTTCATCCTTATCTGGTGGTAACCTGAGTAAGCATCCAGGAAGGACAAGCGAGCGCACCCGGCGGTGGAGTTGACGATCTGGTCGATTCGAGGTAGTGTAAAGTGATCCTTTGGACAACATTTATTGAGTGCTGTGAAATCTACGCACATCCGAAGGATATCTGTGTGCTTCTTCTCTACAAGTACTGGGTTGGCCACCCATTGTGATTTCTTGATTTCTCTGATGAAACCTGCTGCGAGTAGTCTGTCGACTTCGGCTTCGACTGCGGTTCTTTTCGGGCCGGATATGCGGCGCATTGTTTGCTTGACTGGTTTAGCATTTGGAAATAATTGGAGAGAGTGCTCGGCGAATTCCCTGGGAATACCTGGCATGTCGGCTGAACACCACGCAAGTATATCCCAGTTGTCATGGAGGAATTCGATGAGCGCGCTTTCCTATGCGATAGGCAGACTCGAAGAGACATTGACTGTCTTGGTCGGGTCAGTCGGGTGCACCTGATGCGACCTTGTGTCAATGGTGGCGTTGAATGCTCTGTCGACTGCCACCATCTTGTGTTCCGGCATAAGTGTTCGATCGTTGGAGACCGCTAGATCGGCGAGTGTTGCTTCCATGCCGAACATCTCAGAGATTTTGCTAAACTCTCGGTCGCAAGAGTAGGACTTTTGGAAGTTTCCTTTGACTGTGATTACTCCTTTTGGTCCTGGCATCTTCAGCTGGAGGTATGCATAGTGTGGAACCGCCATGAATCGAGCGAACGTCGGGCGTCCAAGTATGGCGTGGTATTGTGATTTCCAGTCGACAACTTCGAACTCAATCGACTCTGTCCTGAAGTGGTTCTTGTCCCCGAACGTTATGTCGAGTTGTATGGTGCCTTCTGGGCTTATTTCTTTGCCTGGGACGATACCGTGAAAGGTATTTGAAGATCTTGGCAGGTTTTCGACTGACCTGCTCATTTTGCGGAGCGTATCTGCGAAGATGATGTTTATGCCGCTGCCACCATCCATGAAGACCTTGGACATGGCGTAGCCTCCGATTTGTGCGTCGAGTACCAGAGCAGAGTGCCCTGGACGAACGACCGATGGTGGGTGGTCCTCTCTGGTGAAGCTTATTGCAGTTTCGGATCCCTTCAAGAATTCAGTTACGGCAGGAGGTGACATGACCGCCATGTTTACTTGTCGAGTGCGAAGTTTTTGCTCCCTGTTGGAAGGGCGACCTTTCTGTATCATGTTCATCTGCCCTTGGGGCGGAGGGTACTGAGGTTCGTCCACCCGAGGTACGGGTTGTATGGCACCCGCGATATTTCCGCCTACGGCAGGCTGTGGTGGTGGAGGTGGTGCCATCAGGACGGGCACATTGTTTGGCTGAGTCACAGGTGCAGGTCCGGGTGCGTGTGCGGCTGTTGCCTTTCTGAGTTGTACGTATTCAGACGCTAGTTGGTCGAATTCCCTGCAGTTTCGCATCGAGTGATTGGAGCACAATTTTCCGTCTTCCCCTTTGTACAAGTGGAATCTGCAATCAGCATCCATCTTTTCTTCGAATGATCGCTCGGCTTGTGGGCCGGAGCGCGACTTGCGCCAGTCTTTCCTCTTGTAGCTGTCGCTGCGTTGGCCGCGGTCTCGACTGTCCCGGTGATCATCTCGACTGTCCCGGCAATCATCTCGACTGTTCCGTCGATCTTCTGACCATCGGTCGCTTCTGTCTTGGTCGTTGCGGGGTGTGGAGAACCCAGCGGCCATGAATTCGGGTCTGTCGTCGTCGTAGTGACGTTTTGAACGTTTGCGCCTTCGGTCATCTCTGTATGAGTCTCGGCGGCTTCGACTGCCGCTTTCATGATTGTCACGGGGTGAGGACCCGCGTGTGGTGCATGACATGTCTTCTCCGTCTGCCCACTCAGTCGCGATCTTCAGGAGGTTAGCCACAGACGTTGGCTTTTGGCGACCAAGTGCTTCTTTGAAATCTCGCCTGGCGAGGCCCATGATGAAAGCATCCATGACCTCAACGTTTCGTCTGACCGTTGAACGCAGGCTCGCATCTCCTCGAACGTTTTTGGGCGCTCACATAGAGGCTCTAAGTTTTTGATGAAGTCTGTGCGGAAGTGATCCCACGAGTCGTATGTTGATGGAGGTAGAGCTTTGAGCCAATCGCGGGCTGTGCCTTCGAGCATGAGTCGTATGTATTGCATGGATGTGATATTTGTGCCTCGCTGGCACGCGACAGCCAGTCTGTAGTCTTTCAGCCACCCTGAAGGTTCCTGTCGACCTGTGTATTTGGGTTGTTCTGATGTGAGTTTGAACCCTTTGGGCATTCGTGTCTCGCGGACGCGTCGAGTGAAGCACAGAGCTCCGTGTGGCTCAGGCTCCTGATCAGAGTATGAGTCGCTGTTGTAAGATCTGCGTGATCTGCTTCTAGACCTGCGCCGGCATGAGCCGCTTCTTTCCTTCGAGTGGTGACGGCGACCACTGCGATTATGTTCTTCACGACGCGTGTCTGCTATGGCACGGTCTCGACTCCCTCCTGGAGTTTTTGGGATTTGGCGTATGGCCTTTGCTGCTAAGGCGAGTGATTTGATCTGTTGGCGATGTAGTTTTGCATTGGGGTCATCCGCTGGAGACTTGATTGCCTCTAGGTATGCTGCAGCAGTAAAGAGGGCACCCGCAGCTGTTTTGGGTACTGACACTCCTTCCTCGTCGAATGTCAAAAAAGAGTGGCCTAAGTTGCGGGTGAGTGCTGCCCTCTCATCTTCCGCGAGGTGTGATAGCCTTGATCTGGGTCTTGTGTCTGCTCGCCCGGTGGAGCTCATGGAGAGCTGTCTTCTCCGTACACTCGACAATCTAGCTTGCTTTTTACGTTCTTCGAGTGTTGCTCTGACCTGCTGCAGTCGAAGTGATTCCTGCCAGTTGAAGTACTGGAAGGTCAACATCTCCTCTCGTGTTGCGTCCACTGGCATCATTGTGCACTCCTTGATGACTTTATCTGCTTTTGTTGCCATCTTAGCAGTAATTGTGAGAGTTGTGACTCTGTCCGGCATAGTAACTGTGCACGGGAATTCTGTAGGCCTCCGACTGGCCGCGATATCAGATGATTCTGCGGCGAAGGCAACGTAGACCTGCTGGGGTATCACCCGAGGGTATGTGTATGTGTTTTCGAGTCCCGTCATGGTCTCGACGTTTTCATCAAGGCTCATGTCGGAGTCGATATTCTCGTCGAGTGTTCCGTCTGGACGGATCTCGCTGTCGATGTCTTCATCGCCTATGCTCATCTCGGCGTCGGCGAAGTTGTTATGAATCTCGAAGTCGAGGTTGTTGTTGGTACGGATCTCGGAGTCGACGTGGTTGTCGATATGAGTTTCGGGCTCGTCGAAATCGCTGAGGGAGATCCCGCAGTCGAAGCTATCCTCGAGTGGAAGATTGAACTCGGGATCGTTTGTGCGGTATGCTGATTCAGCCTCCTCGCCTTGGAGCTCTTCAATGAGTTCGTTGATCTCTCGAGTCGACATGGTTGTTGCGGACGAGCAGGCTTGGAGGATCGACGATGGTATGGATGCAGTTGATGGATCCGCACTCGAAGGAGCCGCAACCGATGGAGCCTCGGGTGCGGAGGTCGCGAGTTGGCGTGGATCCGTCAAGTCCTGCACACCAAGCTTGTTTACGAAACCTGACTCGAGATCGGCGAAGGTCTCCTGGAATTCTGGCGAGTGTGGCTCGAAATCCATCAGAGGATCTGATGTGCTTTTTGCAGGTGAGGCTGGCGTGCTGCCGTTTGTCGAGTGAGTCGGCGAGTTGCCGTGTGCCGCTCGAGTCGGCGAGTTCTGGTTTGTTGATGCAGCCGGCGAGTTGCCGTTTGTAGATCCGATCGGCGAGTCGCCGTTTTCCGATGGAACCGAAGAAACCGTGAGTCCAGCACTATTCTTTCCCACAGACGGCGCCAATTGACGAGCGATTAACTCATCAAATCCCATGGTTAGGGACCTAGGGTTGAGATTATGGGGAGAGAACGTGGTAGTACTGGTAGTTTCGTCGGCTGACAAGCAGAGGCAAAGATTTACCCAGGTTCAGGCCTCCGGAGAGTAACACCCTACTTCCTGCTTGTCTGGTATTGATCGTGTGAGATTATGCGATTACAGGGAAGCTCCGGCGAGATGTCGATCTCGCTAGAGCTTTTTGGTGGTTCGAGTATTGCTTGTCCAGGATCGACGACCCTCCCAGCCTTTATAAGAGGCTGGGTCTCGAGAGTCCGTAACCGATCCTGTTTACATGTAAGGAAAGTATAAACCGACTATGCCTATGTCTAATCTTGGAGGGTACTCCATCTTGTTGGGCCTTTCGTCATGAGCTTCATGTTAGGCTCTTGATAATTGGGCCTTAGTCGACACGTGCACCAGGTATCCTTATGGTAGGGTACCCGAGATGTATATCCTTGTCACTTCCAAACTTCAGCTGAGGTCTCGAGGCAAATAACATGGGACAGCAACTCGGGCGACACAGAATTCAGAAGATAGCGAAGGACTTGCTGATCACGTACAATCCAGGAGACATATGCAGGGTTCTCTACCTTGATCTTCTTTCCATCGGTGCCATCAACGTCGATCTCCTCAGCAGGCGCAACTTCTAGTCCCTTCACCAGATTGAGGACTCTACCACCACGCAGAGCCGGGATGACAAGTGCTTTCCACACGAGAGAGTTCTCCCGCGTCAGGAGTTGTACCGGCGGCGCTCCGAGAGTCGCAGCCAGGGTCGACACGGACGAGGATTCCATGGGTTTTGGTTTTTTCGGTTTTGGGTTGTAGTTTTGTAGATCGTCAGCGGCAGCGGCGAGAAAATGCGGTGGCGGCTGGATGTCTGGTTTTCTGGGTGTTTGCAGCGGCGGCAAGAATGCGGCGGCGGCCTGATGTGGTTTTTGGGTTGTGGGTTTTCGGTTTTGAGGCGGCGGCGGCAGTCTAGCTGCGGCGGCGGCGATGTAACGCGTCGGCGGCTGCAATGGAGATGCAGCGGCGGCGGCGATGGGTTTCTTGCGACGCTAGGTCAGGGAAGAGAAAGGCTCTGATACCATATCGTAGTTTAGGGTTTGGCGGAAACGATCGTACCTCTCCGAGGCGATCGATGCGTGTTTATATAAGGTAGAAAGAGCCTCTACCGTGGCAGTACATAGGGGGTATAATACGGGTTGGTGTACTACACCATACCCGTATTATACAGTGTATACAATGTGTTCAACATCTACATGTCCGGCTTGGAAGACCACATGGTTAGATTGGTTTGAGGGTTATCAGCAAATGGATGAATTGTTGGACATTGTTCCTACTCGGGTCACACTTTTTATTTCTCGAAAGGGGGAACATACTCCCGGTCTCTGAAACGAAACAATGCACACAGATTTGTTTTATTGCAAAGGTTTTATGTATTAAGTCTACATTTTATGAGTCGCACAAAGTGGCAACATGAATAAACCAGTGAAAAAGCGAATACAAAACGACTCTACGCATCTTGTAATCTATAGTAGTGTCGTCAGCCACCTTGGTTGAATATAGCCTGATCAACCGCCATCAACCGATTGCATCCGGTATTCATAAACCCAGCTGCTCCGATGGAAGTAGGTAGGAACGCATGTGGATCCAGTAAGTAGTTATGTGCATAACCTTTAAGAAGTTGGCATTTCTAGATTTCTTACAAACTACCTCATTTCAATAATTCTATATTACCCAAAGTAAATGCCAACTTGGCGGAGCTAGAAAAAAATAACCCTGGTGCACAACTTTAACCTGCACGTGATAATTCTGCAAAAAAAGGACGGTCCCTATTGCTAAATAGCAATTTGACTCTAAATCACCAAAAACATAGTAAACTATAAATAAATTTATTCGAGTTAGAAAATTGTTTTCCAGCATTTGTTCTTTGATTGATGCTCGACTTTGACTAAGCTACATTTGGCAGTGATATGGATTATAATAATCAAGTATTCCCAAACAATTTTTTACTATTAGTTGTTTTAACTCGCTTTTTTCTTCTTTTTTAGCTATTTTTACTACACATTTTATGGTAAATTCAGTGACATTGAAATCATGAAGTGGATTGTCGTCGACATGAACAAGCCCGAGTTTGATTTTCTTTGAGGAAACACCCACTGATCATAGAGTTTTGTAGACCAACGCACATTGACCGTTACAGAATGAGTAACACTGATTTTCCTTTTCTGAGAACGATCACTCGCATTGTTTTTCAGAACTCGCATCGGTGGATTTGTTCTGTAAAACACTGGTTGATTTAGGTTCATGGATTTGTTGTCGTTGTTGTCGATCCAAGGTTCCAGCCACCTGATGGGCCATGCACAACAGCCCATGTTCAACGTGGACGAGCAGCACGCTGGCGACGGAAATAAGAAGCTGGCTGAACGAATCGCTTCCTGGCCTAGATTGGACCTTTTCAGGCGTGAATTTTGTTGAGCCTGGTGCACTCATCGTGGCCTAATAACCTGGTGCACGTGCTAATATCTATACCCAATCGCTACTAATTTTTCCGTTCCACCCTGGTGCCTGTGCACCAGGTACCGACTACCTAGCTCCGCCCGTGACTTGGTACACCCAGTCCATCGTTACTCGGGTCACACATGTAAATAATGAGGTACTCGACAGGGTCTATACGGCCGAGTTGCTGCGACCTAAGAAGTCACGGTAACAACGGAAGACGACAGACATAGCTTTGGGTCGCTTAGTCCGATACCATGTAAGACAATAGGGTAGATTGGTTTGAGAGAGATATAATCGACCCATCAAGAGATCAGTTGCATATTAATTGCATAACAAATATGATTATTATCTGAACTAACCCAACTGGCCATATTAACAAGATATGGTTAAATGTAACAACTACGTTACTCGTACGCGTAATGTTAAGCTAGTCCCATCAGGCTTAGCTAAAGAAGTAAAGTGATCATTCCTCTTTGATCATATTCTCTTCGTTGATCCTTTTGTTATTCTTGACGTATAGAGTAGTACAAAGAGCACTCATATACACAACACTCCAATCCAGGACCATGGTCACTGTGCTGTCTGGTCTCTCGCTTTGTTTCCTAGGCAAATAACCAACATTTAACAACTTCGTAGACAGCGACTACTCTGGGCAGGCAGACGAAATTTTAAAAAGCTCTTATCGTCGCAGAAGCTTACAACGATTAGGTGGTCACCAAGTTTTGGGATTCTGCTATCAGGCAGACGAAATTCTGCTATTTTTTGGGATTCTGATCCACCTAGTTTTATTAGACAAGATGTAATCAATGATGTATCTTTGTTTGTCTAAAAGCGGCAAGTTTCAGACGATTAGGTGGTCACCATGAGCCAGCCTTAAACAGGAGCCGCCAGAGAAGCCATCCAGCCGGTTTGTCCCCTGCCCCACCGTCGAAAGCTGCGTTTGCACGGCCATGGCGCCGGCCGCGACGTTTTAGCCACCCAGAATTCCCCGATGCAGAGAGATCAAGTACACGCGCGCCTGCCATGCGCCGCGACGATCTAACCCAATCAAGCTCACGAAATCCCGGTCTGAAGAAGGACCGGATGGATGGGGATTTCGTTTAGCATGCGGCGTGCTAGCGCACCGGCTGAACCATCGCCTTCAGCCTTCAATGCCACCTATTTTGGAGTAACACTAGAATCATGCTGCAGTCTAACTAATCGCACGTAGCCATCATTTGTTCTACCGGAACTGATGAGCCTAACCTGGCACTGACGCCGGCTCCGCCATGTTCTGTGTTAGTAGTTCAGTGCAAAAGGAACAAATCGCACTCGAGTCCGGACACCGGCATCGCAACTGTGCAAGTGCTTTCGCTTCACAAGAACAGAAACAGGAAGGATGCCAAGGCCCGATGCCCGGTCGGCCGGGATTGCGGGGAAAAGGCGAGACGGTGGCGCACGTACACGCCGGTACGCCGCGTGCCGACACCGGCAAAACGAGAGCGCCTGGTGCGATGCCCGTGTGTCGAGATCGATGGGCGCAGTTGGAGGGCACTGTTTGCTTGCTGTGATATCTCGGCCCCGGGCGCTGTCGAAACCCCTAGGGTTGTGTGTGTCACGCAATGAGCAACTGTATTCAACAGGGGCCAAAGACCAGGTACATATACATGTATACATGTGTGTGATGAACAGTAACCTATACATCTAACACCCCTCTCAAACTCATGGTGGGTCAACAACACTGAGTTTGGAGAGGAAAAACCCATGCTGCGCGCGAGTCTGTGCCTTCGTGAAGAAATCCGCCAACTGTAACTCGGAGGGCACATAGTGAAGAGCAAGAATCTGATCCTGCACAGCAGCACGCACAAAGGAGGCATCCACACCGATGTGCTTGGTGAGCTCATGCTTCACCGGGTCACGCGCAATGCTGATGGCACCAGTACTGTCTGACAATAGAGAAGTCGGTGCAGCAGCAGAAACACCAAAGTCTGCTAGCAACCATCGCAACCAGGTCACCTCAGCCGTCAACATAGCCATCGCTCGCAACTCAGCCTCTGCACTGGAGCGGGAAACTGCCTTCTGTTTCTTCGTCTTCCAGGCAATGAGAGATCCGCCAAGAAAAACACAATAGGCAGACAGGGAGCGGCGATCAGAAGGATCACTGGCCCACGTAGCATCAGAGTAGGCCTGGAGCTGGAGAGAGCTGGAGCGAGGAAAGAAAAGGCGGCGAGAGATCGTGCCACGAAGATATCGTAGAACACGGAGAAGGTGACTATAGTGGACAGAACTGGGAGCAGATACGAACTGACTCAGAATGTGGACAGGATATGATATGTCTGGACGAGTGACAGCCAGATAGACAAGACTCCCAACAAGATGGCGATAGCGTGTCGGGTCTGTGAGGGGATCACCATCGGTAGCACGAAGCTGAACATTGAGCTCCATAGGAGTCTCAGCAGTGCACTCATCACCAAGAGCGGCGCGAGCAAGAAGATCCTGAATATATTTTTCTTGGGAGATGTAGAAGCCATCAGAAGTCGAAGAAACCTCAATCCCAAGAAAATAGCGAAGAGGGCCAAGATCTGACATCAGGAACTGCTCACGGAGGCGGGCCTTAACAAAGGCAATATACTCAGAGTCATCGCCAGTAATGATCATGTCATCAACATATAAGAGGAGGAGCGTCCGACCACGAGGTGAGGTGTGGACAAACAGCGCAGGGTCATGGTCGCTAGGCACAAAACCAGCGGCAGTCACCACAGAAGCGAAACGCTCAAACCAGGCGCGAGGGGCTTGTTTAAGGCCATAGAGAGAGCGCCGAAGACGGCAAACCATACCATCAGGAACAGAGTACCCCGGTGGTGGCTGCATATAAACCTCCTCACGCAACTCACCATTGAGAAAGGCATTCTGGACGTCAAGCTGAGACACAGACCAATGACGAACAGAAGCCACAGCGAGAAGAGTGCGAACAGTGGTCATGTGGGCAACAGGAGCGAATGTCTCATCATAATCGCGTCCCTGCTCCTGCTGAAAGCCACGAGCCACAAGACGAGCTTTGTAACGCTCAAGAGAACCATCGGAGCGAGTCTTGATCTTATAGACCCACTTGCAAGTGATGGGACGAACACCGGGAGGAGGGGAAACAAGATCCCATGTGCCAGTGCGCTCAAGTGCAGCAATCTCCTCAGCCATCGCAAGCTGCCATTCAGACTGAGCCATGGCATCCCGATAGGAAGTGGGCTCAACAGCAGCAGAAAGACCGTACTGGGAAGGAGAATAGCGATCAGGAGACCGTAAGGAAGGCGAGAACGAAGGTTATGAACCGGTGTAGACGGGGAAGGTGGCGCCCGGAAGTAGAGGGTATGTCAGAGGAATCATCCACAGCACGAGGACGACGAGTGTAGTGGAGAGGAAAGGGAGAAAGGGGAGGACACGCCGGAGCGGTAGGTGGAGAGGCAGGTGACGAGGAGGAGAGGAAGAAGGAGGGGAGGGTGGTGTCGGAGGTGTATCAGAAACGTGGGACTCGGCGGAGGTGGAGGTGGAGGAGGAACATAGGCACAGAGGGAGATGTGTCGGGGAGTATAAGGAAGGAGAGATCGTCAACTGAAAAAGGAGGTGGTAGGACGCGGATAGTATGGACGAGACTCATCAAAAGTCACATCACGTGAAATACGCAGACGACGACCAACAGGATCCCAACATCGGTAACCCTTGTGCTCATCACTGTAGCCAAGAAAGACACACTCAACCGACTGAGCAGTCAGTTTGGTGCGTTCTCGCGGAGCAAGAAGACATAGCACACACACCCAAACAGACGAAGAGCGGAGTAGTCAGGAGAATGACCAGAGAGACGCTCCATAGGAATACCACCCTGTAAGGCAGCCGAAGGCTGGATATTGATAAGATAGGTGGACGGGAAATAGCCTCAGCCCAAAAGTGGGGAGGAAGAGAGGCGGCGATCATCATCGCACGAGTCGTCTCAAGCAGGTGGCGATGCTTGCGCTCAGCAACACCATTCTGAGCATGGGCACCAGGACAAGAGAACTGGGCAAGAGTACCCTGCTCGGCAAGAAAACCACGCAACATCTGGGAGATATACTCACCAGCCGAGTCAGCACGAAAAACACGGATGGGCGTGGAAAACTGGGTGTGAACCATGGCAGCAAATCGCTTGTATATGGAGAGAACCTCACTGCGAGATTTCAAAATAGAGCCAAGTATAGCGAGAGAAGTCATCAATAAAAAGAACATAGTAGCGATGACCACCTTTCGAATCGAAGGGAGCAGGACCCCATACATCAGAATGAACTAAGTCGAAAGGACGCTGAGAGACTGACTCACTCGTAGGATAAGGTAATTGAGTCTGTTTGCCAAGTCTACAACCATTACAATGTAAAGAACATCGCCAGAGACAGACCCTAAAACACCTTGGCGCACTAAGAAGACAAGCGAGAGCCACAAATATGACCAAGTCGATGATGCCACTGTTGGAAGGACGCAGAGAGAGGAGGCAGCAAGAGCATGCGAACTGGCGGGTGGGTGGCAGCGGAAGGAACACGAAGCCAGTCAACCTCCCAAAGGCCCTGAGCCTCATGGCGCCGAGGGCCAGCTCCAACTAGAGCCTGGGTGCGACGATCCTGAACAGAGCAAGAGTCGGTATCAAGAATGACACGACAACCAGAATCAGTAAGTTGAGCAGAGAAAAGATTCATGGTAAGACGAGGAACATGAGAAACACTAGGAACAGAGAAAGACGAGTAGAAAGAGTGCCACGACTAGCAACAGGAAGCGGTGTGCCATCGGCAGTAAGAACATTGACAGGAGAATCAAGAGGTCGAAGAGAAGACAGAGCAGAAGAATCAGAAGACATGTGAAAGGAAGCTCCAGAATCCAGAACCCACGGAGATGTACCTGACTGTGTAGGCGGTGGTGGCGAGTAGCAGTAGTGGAAGCAGTCAGCGAGGCAACGGTGCCCGTCGAAGAAGAGCCAGAGGAAGCCAGCATACGCTTGAGCTGGGCAATATCCTGGGCAGTGAAGGACTGTGCAGACGGAGGCGCACGAACCGCAGGAGAGGAGCGACCCATGTCACGCTGCTTCTTGAAACAATCAGACTCTGGATGGCCCGGCTTCTTGCAGTAGTCGCAGAACATGTGAGAGCGCCGACCCCCCCCCCTGCAGAGGGCCGCCGCCCACCCCCCGTGAAGGAGTGGGTAGTAGCGGTGGAACAGACGACACCGGAGCACGGGCAGCAAGCACAGTGGGAACCACAAGCAGCCCAGCAGAACGGAGCCGAGTCTCCTCAGCGCGAAGCTCTGCAAGTACCTCTGAGATGGGAACACGTCGACCACGGGCAAGCAAGTGTGCACGCCGAGGCTCAAACTCGGGACGCAGGCGAGACAAGAACTCATGGACACGCTGAAACTCCAAATCTGACCTCACTGTCTGACAGCAGCGACAAGTACCACAAACAACAGTCCGCAGAGAGTCAAGCTGACGCCAGATGGCAGAACACTGTGTGTAGAACGCATCCACAGTGAGTCACCCTGCTGAAGATCATGCTCCTGACGGACCACAGATAGGTAGAGAGCATCACCCGAGGGCTGATAGCGCTGACAAAGGTAAGTCCACATAGCAGCAGAAGTGCCTAATCCCATGAACTCAGAAGCAAACTGAGGCAGAACACTAGCAGTGAGGACAGCAGCAGCACGAGCATCATCATTGCACCACTGAGTGTAAACAGACAGAGCATCCCGATAAGTAGAGAGAGAGTCCGAGTAATCCGATACCTGCTGGTCATAGGCTTTAACTGCAAGATCATCAGCATTCTTGGCGGCAGCACGATCAGCCTCAGAAGCATCAGCGGCAAGAGCGGTGGCACCGGTGGAGTAGGAGCCACAGGAGCAACGGGGCACGGCGGACAGGAGACCTCGCCAGAGAGAACGCCCCACAACAGGAGGCCGCGCATGTGGATGCGCATAAAGCCCACAAACTCGGCGTAGTTGGTGCCATCAAAGATCACAGAGCACCGGGGAACAGCAACATAGCCCGAAGAGGACATCGCAGGCTTTCTGAATTTTTTTTTCACTATCCGAAACAGAGGCCGGTCAAAACCGGCGGGCGACCGGGCGATGGCCCGAGGAAACCGGACCAGAGGCCGGCCTGTGCCGGTCTGAAGGCCGGCCCACCAACAGAGGCAGCCGGACCTGGGGCCGGACTATGCCGGGCGGGCGACCGGATCAAGCACGCGAGCGACGAATCGAGCCAGCCCCGAGCTCACCTGCTACGGGAGAGCTCACCGGCTCGGAGAGGCCAGGGAGATGGCCGGGGCTCGATGGGGCGGAGGAGAGGCCGGGGAGATGGCCGGGGCTCGATGGGGCGGAGGAGAGGATGGGGCGGCGGCCGCGACGGACAGGGGCGGCGGCGGCCGCAACAGGCAAGAGCAGCAGCGGCCGCAGGCCGCGACGGGGAGGAGAAGCGACGGCCGGCCGGAGTGGCTGCGGCAGCAGGCCACGGCGGGGCAGGTCGGCGGAGACCGGCCGGAGTAGGGCAGCGGAGCGGCGGCTGTGGTGTGCGGCAGGCCGGGACGGCAGCGCGCAGGCCGGGATGGCGGCGCGGCAGGCCGGGGACGACGGCCGGAAGCGGCGGCGGCGACGCTGCAGGCCGGTGACGGCGGCAGCGGCGCGGCAGGCCGGCGACGGTGGAGTTGCTCCGGTGGGTGCGGGAGGAGGAGAGCAACCGTGGCTCTGATACCATGTCACGCAATGAGCAACTGTATTCAACAGGGGCCAAAGGCCAGGTACATATACATGTATACATGTGTGTGATGAACAGTAACCTATACATCTAACAGTGTGTTGCTCTGGAACGATATGCGTTGGCATTGGCCCGTCGAGGGTGCAACTCTTTCACTGTGCGTGTATAGGCGCGGTGATTCCGCCATCTGATGGTAGCTCTGAACTTCTGGTTTTCTGGAGGGTAGCAGCAGACGGCCTGCAGCCAGCTTGTGCATCTTTCCACCAGGTACTCAGCTTGTGTTAACAATGGGAACCATTGATGTCCATCTTCGTAATGCTTCGTCGGTGCCACCGGCAACTGTGATGTTAACGGGTTGCTTCTGCATAGTCGCATCAGAACCTAAGGCGTAAGTTGCTTGCTGACAAAACAACAGCTTCGTCAACCGTGATCATTACATATGCAGGGAAACGGATGGGCAGCAGACCTAGTGTGGTTCAAGACATTAGTGTGCCACAGTTATGACTTGTGATAAATTTCGATAAAGACTCAAGTCTATGACATGTGAGCACCACCGAGCAAAAGAGAATAAAGTGAAGTACGCCACGACAGAAAACAACAAACCACGCACTGACCTAAGAAATTGTCGAGATCTCGCAAGATTTTGATTCGACTTCATCTAAAGAGAAGGTTCGGAATTATTTTAGGGAATTTATTTTGTAGATTATTTTCTTAAGAATGCAGAGGTTTTGAAGTTTTTTTTTTTTTGAGACCATTCAATGGTTTGAAGTTTAGTACAATAAAAACACGGGCCAAATTTCCAATTTAAAAATGGCCTTGTGAGCCCGGAAGCCAGCCCACCTAGCTGCCGTGAGGCACCACATGGCTTTGCGGCTATCGCAGACGGCCCAAATACGGCCTGCTGTTGTCATTCAATTCCCGGCCTGCTGGTGTGAAAACGGAAGTACTGCCCGCCCCGCCAACAACGATCGAAGCCTACCATGTAGCGGTGGCCGCCCGCTAACAACGATCGAAGCCTAACAGGCGATGAATTACTCAGAGGTGAGGTGACAAGAGTAGGTGCGATCATAGTCACATTTCGAAAAAAGGTACGATTATAGTCAAAACTAAATTCCAACGAGAAAACTAGCAGAAAAAAGGCTCCAACTAGACAAATTTCTTTCCCCGGTGATCCTAATTGGCTCCCGTTTTCCTTGATTGGCGTCTAAGAGAAACAAAAAACAAGCTAGCGCGCATGCCGAACGATCCGAGACTTCCATGCATGTTTTGCCCTGAATTTATCTTCCTCGATCGATAACCTTGCTGGCGTGTAGCTTTTGTTGTTCGAAGTCACCTAATTCCTAGCTCCAAGTTAGATTCATCATTCATGTGTCGCCATCAACTTTAAGCTGACGATCAACGGAAACAACGAAGGCGCATTAGCTAAACTGCCGAAAAGATTCAGACATGCACGTACGTACGGCAACGGCCAGACAGAACCGCGCCCGAGGACCAACGAGCTAGAGAGATTAACAAACTAACCGCTGGAGCGAGCTGGCTTCCAGAAACTCTCGCGATCGAGACATGCATACGCGTCGACCAACCTGGGCTCTGCTCCTCGTCGCTCTTGGCCGAACTGTTCGCCGGCCGGTTTGGAGTTTACGCTCGCGCCGCCAGGGTGCACCCTTCAAACAGCGCACCTGGCACCATGATCGTGAGATGGCCGTCGTGGCGACACGCCGGAGCGAACGGATGGCCGTGGCTGCTCGCGAGCACCGGCCGGCCGGACCCCACTAGCTAGGAATGGACCGGCCGGCGTACTGCGCCAATACCCGTGGCGTGGGAGTCCTTGTCTTCCCGTGGCCCAGACGGCTACGGCTACGTGCAAGCTGTGGCTGCCGTTTCGTGCGGGTCTCGGCTAGCTCGGGTGGGCACGCCGCCGCTAGCTAGCGTGCGCAGCGCAGGCTGGGCCGATAGCGTGTGGACCGAAGCCGGACACGGCCAAGCCGACCTCTGTACGTGTGTCCTTGCTTCACCGCGCCGGTGAGTGGTACGTGCGGACGCATGGGCGCATGGCAGGGTCACCTCCTCGTCTGAACTGAACCCCGCGTCAAGTGGCGTTGAGAAAGACGTCCTTGTAGTTCTGCAGGCACAGGTCGACAGTTTACAAGTTCATACCAGGATCGATATTCAGTCGCTCGCGCGCGTAAATGACTTCCTTGCCAACAATCGATTTTACAAACTTATTTATATATATGAAACAAAAAGGAATATTATTCACATCAATGTAATAATCTATTATGTGCTGCAAATATCAATGTCATCATATATTCACATGTTGAAACTAAAAGTGTTCTCGATCCGCATTAAGTGAGAACAAAGAGATACCTTGTGCCTACCGAAACAATAAATTGCCGAAAAAACTCAACAATCATATATGGTTATATGGCATATTTATAAACATCAGTCTCACACTGTTAGTAGTGGTGGAAAGAGACTAAACATATATATAATGGATTTTCTTTCATGCTTCCTTGTAGCATCAAAGGTGTTGCAGATGTTAATGCTAGATAAGGTGCTTTTTATGAGGATTTATGCATGTAACTGTCACGACCCCTTGTGCCTGCTACAACTACCACCACATCGACAAGCACTACACCAACACAGGCCGACACGAAGAATGGGTCAACCCTCTGGAAAGGAGCCCGCTCAGGAGGTCCAACCCACGGTACCAGTGAGGACCAGACACATGTTCCCTCCATCGCTATTTAACCCTAGTCTCGGGATTGGAGCCAGGCATCGAAGAAGAGAAACCTGAATGGCGGCGACGGCTCTCTCCCTGAATCCCCTACAGTAACAAGATGACATGTGATGATGGATCTTTGATTCCACATTTTTTAGAGAGAGAAGTGCACTCTCCTGCCACTCAGGGGCCATATTTGTTTTATTTGTCTAAAGGTTAGGTTTGGCCAAATGGAACATGTATCATCTCATGTGAACTAGTGGTTTATTTTGCATTCTGATTCTAAAGGGTAAGGGGCTTTTGCCCCCCCCCCCCCCCCCCCCCCCCCAAAAAATAGAAGAAATTTGAGTGTATTTGTTTTGAAAACTTACCAGGGTATGAAAATGCTCATTTTCATCATCAATCATGTGGACAAAGAACTGCATGTCACTTCTTTTCTCATAGAAATTTCCATCTTCCAGGTCCTGATGATGTTCTACCGCAACTGTCTTGCGGATTCCAAAGTTGATCAGAGCCATCTCCATTTCAGATATACCTCTGATGTTTGAGAAAACAGTCTTCTGATGAGCCTCTCTAATTGGGGGTAACATTTCATTCAACACTGCACACATTGAAGATAAGCAGTTAAGTAATTGAGTTCACTTCATTGAATTTTACTAAACACTGGACATTTGCAACTCTTGGTTTTTAACAGCTAAATCTTATATCTTACCAGGATTTGCAAACTCTGGGTTTATCTACCCTTCCATTGTCTCCATCTAAAGATATAAACGGTGAGACCCATTGAGCGCACCATAGCAATTTGAGCTTTCTGGCCGTCCGATCTCTTCCGCTCCGCACCTCCGCACCGTCCGATCCCCGCCGGTTCCTGGAGTCGACATGAATAGGGATTCGCAAAGTCGCTAACCGTACCAACCTTCATGCACCCACTCTCGCTGACGCCCTCACACTTAAATCGACAAGACATTAAACTAACCTTGACTTCGCTCAGTCACGTCCACTGGCAGCACCGGGACTGGGGGACACGCAGCCACCTCCGACCTCTCAGGCAAACTATTGGGCCCGCCGCCTCCGTAGGACTCAAGCAAGTACTACGAATCCAAGGCCAGCGCATCTACGATTAGAGACATCGAATTATGCCGTGGAGACTCGCTCAATGACATGAGGAGTCCGAAGCAAAGGATCCCTTGCGCCTACTGATTTCTACGTTTTTGGTTGCAATAAATTTCAAGTATCGGGACATCGATCCTATTCCTGCAGTAGTTCTATCCATGTGCTTTTCAAATCCGCAAAACTAAAGAGGCCCTAAGTAGGAGCTAAGCTAGCATATCAGCCCTAAGGGCATGTGCATTAGTTCAGACTCCTGGTGTCTGCAGTAGCCTTCCACGTCACCTCTAGACATCCGTAAAAACACCTTCTACGACAGGTTGTAGGTTTTGCTATTTGTAGTTCCGGATAATTTTGACCATCAACTCGCAACAACAGGTCTTCGTTCAGATCCATCGGTTCAGGATACGGCGGTTCGGCCGCAAACAGTACATTTCGAGACACCCGAGCGTACAACGGTAAAAGGCTGTCGATAACATGCTATTTTCTCGGGATATCGACCGTCTCGTGAATTACCGACGCCCTCCTTCCCTCTCCTGGTAAGCTATACAGACAGCTGACGGTGGACTATTGTACATGCCTTACGTAGGAACTACTCCCTCCGATCGCTTTTGATTGCCGCAGACATATATCTAGCTTAGTCTAAACTGGAGGTAGTACTCCCTCCGTTCCTAAATATAAGATGTTTTAGCTTTTATCCACATGCACATGTATTTAGATTTATCTGGACATGTTTTAATGTGTATGTACACTCATTTAGATTTGTATCTCGCAAAACATGTGATCTAGATAGAACATCTTATATGTGGAACGGAGGGAGTACTAATTAACAGGACTACGTCAAAAACCATCACACACCATGCATGCAACTACGCTGTAAACCGTTGTCCGTGCCCCCAGATAGGCAGTTGCTGATACGATACGAGCACTCCCCCCGTTGGTTGACCTGAGTGTCTGACACGTAGTTGAATTCAGACAAATGCAAAGTCGTCCACCTCGGCCGGTCGGCCCCATTGGCACTCCTGCCAGCCTGCTGCTCTAGAACACCTGGATGGTCGACAGTCAAACGGTGCCAGGTAACGCGCACCTGGCCCGCTGCTCTTCCTCCCGCCATACCCGGCACTCTCTTCCTTCGGCTTCAACTCGCACGAAGCCTACCTCGTCGAAACAACACATAAACCAGCTCAACACGCTGCGATTTTCTTCACTCGCCTCCTCCACCTCTATATAGCCTGACTCCACAGTCCACACTGCATGCGCAGACCAGCCGGAGTAATAACACTGTGCATCGGAGTTCGGAAGTGCAGTTAGGCGAGCTAGCTAGTAAGATGGACACGCCCCGCCTCCACCAACACGCGCTGCTCGCGGCGCTCCTCGTCTGCGCGCTCGCGTCCGCCGGCAGCGCGCAGCCGGCGACGGCGCGGCAGGGGACCAGCAGCGACGACTACGCCACCGACCAGGAGATGCGCGTCAGCACGACCATGATCGCGCTGCTCGCCGGCGTCATCGCGGTGTTCGTCCTCATCGCCGCCTCCATCATCTACCTCCGCCGCTGCACCGGCTACTCCTACACCGCCCACGCTGCCCGACCGTCCGACCGCTCCGTGCCCGCCGCCGACGTGTCCTTTGGCTTCCTCTCCCGGAGGCTGCAGAGGCGGACGCGCGGGCTCGACTCCGCGGTGGTCGAGGCCTTCCCCACCATGAGGTACGCGGAGGCCAAGGCGCTGCGCGTCGGGAAGAAGGGGACGGCGTCGCTGGCCGCGCTCGAGTGCGCCGTGTGCCTCAGCGAGTTCGAGGACGAGGAGCGGCTCCGGCTGCTGCCCAGGTGCAGCCACGCCTTCCACCCGGACTGCATCGGCGAGTGGCTCGCAAGCCACGTCACCTGCCCGGTCTGCCGCTGCAACCTCGACCCCAGCAAGGACACCGGCAGCGACGACGAGCATCCCCCGCCGGCGCCGGATGCCAACACCAACTCCAACTCCAGCGAAATCGCCGTGGCACGGCATCACCAAGAAGAGAGCAGCGTGCGGCCTCCATCGTCCGTGGTGATCGACGTGGTGACCGAGGAGGAAGCGGAGCAGCGCAGGAAGGAGGCCATGGAGCTGCAGCGCATAGGCACCCAGCGGCGCGCGATGCGGTCCCGGCCGGCGAAGGCAAACGCGACGGCGAAGCTTGTCCGGTCGCACTCCACGGGCCACTCACCCGCCCTGGTCCGGATCGACCGCGACCTGGAGAGGTTCACGCTGCGCCTGCCGGAGCACCTGCGCAGGGAGATGATGGCCGCCGGTGAGCAGTGCTCGCGCCGCGGCGGGCGCCTCGGGCGGGCGGGCAGATGGCCGTCGTTTCTCAGGTACACCAGGACGTTGTCCGGAAAGTTCTTTTCGGGGCCCAGGAGAACGGATAGCTCCGACGGAGGTGAGGTATCGTCGTCATCGTCTACGAGGATCAGAGGGAAACGAGTGGCCGCCGTCGACTTCGCCGACGGCTCTGCTGTGGGTGGTGCCAAAGTCGGCTCTGTGGCGGTCGATGTGGACAAGGCAAGTGGCAGGCAGGTTCTAACGTAGAAAAGAAACAGGACTTACTGGATCTAGAAACCGCGGTGTTCTTCCACACATGCAGGAAGGAAACTGGTTCGTGTCTGTACTATTAAGTCCAAGAAAAAGACTGTAATCCCTGCATGCCGCAGTGCTCAGGAAGTCCCGCTTGAGAAAGATGTCAAAGTAGCTAGTACAAGATATACTGTAGTAGCTTTTCTGTTTCAACTTCGTAGAGGAACATACAGATTTAACCTTGGCGAACGAGCCGTTACAAAGTAACCTTTAAATTTTGTCCTAGGAAGGCCAATATGGTACCAGATGAATTAGCTGAATATATGCAACGAGGTGCTACCTGATTACATTGGGCCCCTTCTAGTGAAAAAGAGCAGTAAAAGCAACCTTTATTCAAAGAGATCAGAGTTGCATCAGGGCATGGCCAGCCGTTAGCCTCAGCCTACTGCCCCATGGAAGACAGCTAGGCTCGGATGCCACCATGGTTGTACTTCTGCTGCCTGCAGGTGACAGGTGAAGCTTGCAGAGGAGGCGGGATCTCCAGCCGAGAAAGCTAGGCGAGATAGGAGAAATTGTGAGAAAGCTAGGCTACTTGCGTCAGGAGATTGGGAAAAGCGGATGTAAAGAGATAGAAGGCGGGACATCTAGAGCTGTAGATGCATTGGGCTGATGCCTGTTTGACCTGTGGATTAAAATCACCGAACCTATGTGGAACGCATGAGGCAGTAGAATCATAATGCTACCGCTGCTGGTGCCCTCAAAATGGAGGTGGTGGGACATCCCCATTGTACACAGGCTATGTTCTCCGTGTACTTATCGACTTGGTAGCGAGAGCTCGTCAGTGACTTTGTTAGCAGTACAACATCACAAGTAAAAAATTTTGTGGAAGTTAATGGTTAGGCGGCAAAACTGAAGCATTCCTGGAGGTGTGTATACACTATGTTTTTTGACCGAAAACTCAGAAATTCACTTTGCCTCCCGGATGCATATGCTCCTGTTATGTTTTTCAAAATTAAAAAATATGAAAACACTTTAAAAAAATTGAGTACAAACATATACAAGTTTGAAGCATTCCCGAAAATGTTTGCAAGGAAATGACACTTTATGTGGTATGTGCAAATAAGACAAAATTGTTGGCCGAAATGAGATTTAAAAATACATTTTTCAAAGCACAAATTTGTCTTTTTTGCACAGACCATATAAATTGTTATTTTCTTCCGAAATTTTGCACGAATGTTGCAAACTTGTATATGTTTGTTAATGTAGCTCAGATTTTTTGGAAGATTTTTCATATTTTTTAAAATTTTGAAACATATAACAGGAGCACGTACACCCGGGAGCCAAAACGATCTCTTTAATTATTAATGTAGCTTTTCAGCCATGCCGCTAAACATTGCAAATATCTTGTACTTTCATCTAAGAAAAAGAGGTCGTGCCATTACAATTAAGGACGAGAAAGAAGATTGGGGGAGTATTCACCATATACCCAAAAACCCTAGATTGTTCATCTCGCCGAGTTCACTGTATAATTCGACAAGATGGTCGCAAACATGGCAAAAGGCCAACCATTTTTCTCTACAACTATCGAAGACCTATCGGCCAGGGCCCGCGCTAGGCCCAATCTAGCAGTCCTTCCCCAAGAACTGACAAGATTGTCCCGTTAGGAGAAGACCACCCAGACTGACCGGTTCAGATCATCTCAAATATGTAACAACATTTGGAGTGTTCCCTTATGAAGTTTTTATGCCAAAATGGCGCCGATGTGTTTGGCTGATGTCATTAGAATACCCGAGGGAACTCGTGGAATAACACCCAAACGTAGACCCTAAGGTTCGACATGTGAAGCGGAAATTGACGCGGTTCTCTGACGAACATAAGGCATTCAACCAACGACAGGTGGACAAGTTGTTAGAAGATGAACAAATCGAGAAGTCCGGATACTCCACATGGATAGCCAACCCATTCATTATCAAGATACTGAGTGAAGGACTTCAAATATGCGTGGACTACACTAGTATGAACAAGGTCCGGTGGAGAGATTCCTTCTCACTGTCTTGCAGCCCTCAGGAGCTAGCTCTTTTGCCTCTTGGACGCCTACTCAGGATATGGTGAAATAAACATGCGTAGAAGGACAACCACACCCCCCCCCCCCCCAAAAATACACAACCAAAACTAAGAGCGTGTCCACCACTAATCATGGTTGTCCAACCAGTTGGAGATTCGTGCTTGGAGCTTTGACCACTCCATCCGTGTGAACGCACTTCCGCGCTCTCGCCGCATGCCCGTGTGCTTTGCTGCGGCAATATCCTAGTTTAGCAGTTGTGAATCGTGGCATAACTCATGGGTAGTTTAGGCAATACCTTTGGGCAAACATAGCCATCCCACCAAGCCCATTTATCTCCTAGGAGCATCTCCGGTCGGACCCCCCAAATCCGGCCCCCAAACTGTCCGCGGACAGCGACCGGACAGCCCCCAAAAGTGGCCTCCTACAACCACAATGTTCAAATATTACAACCCAAATCTATGCAATCCATGCACGTGGATCATACAACTAGTTTGGACATAACAATAGTTCACATTATTACAACAAATAGTTCACATTAAACAAATAAAAATAAAAAGTAGCCGGACATAACAATAGTTCACATTATTCGGACCACAAATTCACTGTTTTCCCATGAAGACATACATGTGCTCTACCAGATCATGAAGTAGTTGGGTGTGCACTTGTTCATCTCGAAGTTGTCGGTGCATCTCAAGGAAGTGCATGACATACTCCGCTTCTTGTTCAGTTAGGTGCACATGTTCTCCAGGTTTCTCAAAATCGTGTGTGCGAGCTACCCCTTCTCCCTCGTCCTCCACAATCATATTGTGTAAAATTACACAACAAGTCATGACCTGCCATAGTACCTCCGGATCCCACATCATTGCGGCTCCACGAACTATACCCCAACGAGCTTGCAGCACACCAAATGCCCTCTCAACATCTTTCCTAACTGCCTCCTGTGCTGCTGCAAATCCACATTTTTTGGGACCTGTTGGTTTGCTGATAGTCTTCACAAATGCTGCCCACTACGGATAGATACCATCTGCAAGATAGTATCCCATGGTGTAGTCGTGTCCGTTGACGGTGTAGTTGCATGGTGGAGCTTCCCCATCACAGAGCCTCTTGAACAGGGGAGAGCGTTGAAGCACATTGATGTCGTTGTGAGAACCGGGCATGCCAAAAAACGCATGCCAAATCCACAAGTCTTGAGACGCCACTGCTTCAAGTACGATTGTGGCCTCTTTACTGTGACCTTGGTACTGCCCACGCAAGCCAGTTGGGCAGTTCTTCCATTGCCAATGCATGCAATCAACTGAGCCTAGCATACCTGGAAATCCTCTTGCTTCTCCAAGGGCCAGTAGCCTTTCAGTGTCCTCAGCATTTCGTTCTCTAAGATATTTGTCTCCAAACACCTTGACCACAACATATGCAAAATGCTCCATAGCCTCAATGCATGTACTCTCTCCCATCCGGACATACTCATCGATGGCATCCGCAGCCTTTACATAGGCTGATAAAGCCGGCGAATCCAATATTTTCTGAGAGCACTAGACCTTCTCTCTTTCAGGATTGATTCCTACACACTGCCTGATAGCAGGCTTGGCCCATGAGATTCTCAAAGCAGCGGTGCATTTCTGCAATGGAGAGAAAGAAAGTTTTCCGCAGCAATCATGCTTCAACTTGAAGTAATCATCATACTTAGTCACTGCTTCCAGTATGCGTTTGAAAAGGGATGAGCTCATGCGAAACCGACGCCGAAAGAACCCTCGTGAAACACCGGATCAGGTTTGAAATAGTCGTCATACAGGTCTCGACATCCTTTGATCCTATCACGGGCCACGGTAATCCGCCCCTTAATCGATCCCCGGAAGTTGAGAACGTGCTCCGCCTTCTCCAATTCTTCTTGAATGCTAATCATCGACATAGCCTCTTCATCTCCGTCCTGCAACATGTCATCGTCGCTAGAGCCGTCGATGAATTCCTTATACATGAACTCATCTACGGCGGAGTAATCGTACTCTTCGTCGGAGGATGAATCCATGGCTACAAATATAAAAAAGTCGTCACAACCCGGCTCCGGTAATTCGACAAACACTTTGAGAGCGGGGTGGATGGAGAGCGATGTCGAACGTACCGGAAACAGAGGCTATAGGCCTGGCCTGGTTTCTGCGGAGACGGGGCACCGGCGAGCGTGTAGACCTGCGGGGAGGTGGCGGAGGTACGGGGAGGCGGCGGACACACGACGGCAAATGGCGGCGGAGCGGAGGGGTGGGCAGAATAGGAGCAGCGCGAAGGAAGAAGTTCTGGTTCCGGTCGATTTGAGGGGGAAAATGCGTGGGTCCGCCTTGCCAGGGTCGACGTGGCGGACGCGTCCGGGCCTCCCCAAACCCTCCCCACATATGGGCTGACTATGGGGTTTGCCGGACCGCCCAGTCGTTTGGGCTAGGTTTGGGGACCTCCCTTGGGTGGCGTTTTTGGGCCCAATACCTGTCCGGGAGGTCCGCCCAGACGTTTGGGATAGGTATCGGGGCCATGACTGGAGATGCTCTAATGTCGTTTTCTCACCACATTATCCGCTCATACTCCCAACTGCTCTGTTCTTCACTGCCACCGACCCGGAGCAGCACGCCAGCATCAGCTGGAGGAGGACACGGCGCCGGCCAACTACGGCTACCTCCCCGTCCCCACGCCGGACGATGACGGAAAGGATGAGACTCCATCCTTCAAGCTCGTTTCTTTCATGCATGGCGGCGGGCCGGCGGCGACCTCGACTTCTTCCACGGCTGCAGCTTTTCTGCGGTGCTGGAACAACTGCTCTGATTTTTTTTTTGAGATTATTTTTGGAAGATTCATAGGTTCGATCTGGATCTGATGTTTTCTTTCTCTCAAGCAATGGTTCCTGGATCTGAAAGTTCGTACATGTAATAGAGATTCTTGGATCTGGAGCGCGATGCTTCTTTGAGGGATGCTTGAATCTGGATCCTGACGCTTCTTTTAGCGAAAAGAATATGTATTACTTAATTTGGAGCGCGATGCTTCTTTTGGTTCTTGGATCCAGAAAAAATATTGTTAATGCATGATTTGATCTTTTTAGCCGAAATTCATTCCCTGTTAATGCATGCATTTCGAAAATTCTTGTTGGTGCATGGATCCAATCAATTTCTATTTATGCAGGTTTTTTTTGTTAATACATCAAGATCCGATAATTTCCATGATTATTGGAGTTTTTCGTTTATACAGCTATTTGAAAAATCAATTGGTCCATTTTTTTTGTTAATCCATGGAGCTGTTTTATGTGTTAATACATGGATCTGCTTTTTTTTAATGCATGAAGTTCCGAAATGCACTTTGTTAATCCATGTTTCCTAATAAGAAGGAAAGGAATGTTTCATAAATCCGAAATGCACTTCAACCCACAGCCAAAAAGAAAACGAAAGGGCACTTTAGTCACTACGAGTAGGTCTGGCGTGAGATTACGCTTTTTCAGCGAAGTCAAAGCCCGTGGATGCATTTCGTAGCCTTTACCTTTTTTTTTAACAAGGGGTGGGGCCCGAAGACCCCAGAGCTGCATTTCAATCGAACACGTGGCAGGTACAGTTTACAAAAAGGTCCTTTTCGTCTATTGCCCTGAGAGACCTACTATTCGAAGAAAGGACCTTCGCTTTTACAAAAAACACCCTAGAACAAAAGGATAAAAAGCAATCAAGTCCTAGAGAGTCTCCACCACCTATCGCCCGCGATCTCTAGGAGGAAGAACCACCGAGATCATCGGAGCACATAGCGCTCGATCTCTCCATTCCGGCGATCAAACACAGCCGCCAGCAAGCTTGACGCGACCGGGAACGAATCACTTGGTCGCATCTCACCGCCGAGCACTGGCGTCTGGTCGAAGAGGCCTCCATCAAGGAGGTTGAAGATTGGCCAAACTTTTGGCCAAAGATCGCAGCGGTGAACAAGACCGCTACGTGAGGAGCTCCAGGTTGTAGCAGGGGCCACTCCACCAATCTTGAGGAAGAACAGCAGCGCCACCTCCTCTCCTCGCCTCCACGGCCGGCCAGAGGAAGAAGGCACCACTTCATCCCGCGATATGCAGAGCAGGTGATACAACAGACGATTTTGTTGAATCGGCTCCGCCCATCTTCAGCCCTGCAATAGATCCGCCATGGATCCGACCTGCAGAGAAGAAAAGAGACGCCTCCAGCGTCGCTGCGATTCGCCGAAGAGCAGCTGAGGAGAAGGAAAAAGAACCAGACGGCTTTATTAAGGAAGATGCCTGGCGCGAGCTCATCCGACTGCCACAAATCCCGCCACCGGAGCAGGGCAGCAAACACAGCCATGGCCAGGGCGTGCCAGATCCAGCCGAAGGGATCCGACAGCCTACTCCAAGACGCCATAAAGGACCAAACAACAAGCAAACTAGACCTACTATGTACAGCACGGTGGCCGGAGCCTCCCCTCAGTCGCTCCCCGTCGGCATGGCCGTCGGGAAGGACCTCGGTTCGGTCCGGGGAAAGGAGGGCGACTCTCAGCTGTAGCAGAGAGAGAGACAGGAGAAAGGGGGATAGCCTTTACCTAGCTGGCTCGTATCCCCAAATCAACCAACGGACCAGATTGTTGGTGGATATCCTCGTAATTGTGGAATCGCTGCTTCCCCCCCCCCCCCCCCGCCCACCCCCTAAGAACATCTCCACCGGGGGCCTCCAAGTGACCCCCCATTGGGGGTCCGGACGGCCAAAAACGTCACCAGCGACACCCCCCCAATGCCTCGCCCCGAGCAAAATCGTGTGGAGGCCCTCTCGGGGGTGCCGGACATGGGGGCGGACATGCGCCTGACAGGGGTGGCCCGCCCGTCATAGGGACGCCGCGTTCAGGCGTCATTTATCGCGCCATGCAGGAGGCCGCTCTGGCCGCGTTAATGGCGCGGTCGTCGGCGGTTTTCCAACGCGACGCGACTGGACGCCGGTGCGCCTGCACACACGCATGCCATTAAACGGCGGCCAGTCGACGCGACGGCTCCCAGGCCACGCGGCCGGCGTTGCGGATTCCCTACGCGTCGCATTTACGCCGGCCGCACCGCCCATCGCCATGATAAAAGCCGGCGCCCTCACTCCCCTCGCCCCTCAATCTCTCCTACCCTAGCAATGGCGCACTGGGCCATCTCGGCCAGCGGGCTAGCCGTGCCAACGCTGCCCGACACGGCCGAGCACATGAGGCGATTCATCGCTCGCCAGCGGAGCTGGATGACGCCGGCGGAGCGGCGCCTCCCCGAGAACGACGACGGCCAGGCCAACTGGGACCGTTGGATGGAGCGCTTCGAGCACGAGCGGGAGGCGGTCATCGCCATGAACGACGGTCCCAGATCGCGCGAGACGTGATACAACACCGGCGGCCGCAAAGACTGGTGGGGGCAACCGGCCACACGGTTGCCTCCGCGATCGAATCCGCGCGCCGACACGTTGCCACGGGCAGCGCCATCCCCTTCCGCCTCCTTCCTCCGGTGCCGCGCTTCCCTCCATCGCGCCCCGTGCCACGCCAGGTGGTGAAGGAGGAGCGCCGCTCACCGCCGCGTCGTGGAGGCGGAATCACCGTCCGCGAACGCCGTCAGCGTTCGCCACCACGCCCGCGCGGGCGCCTCTTCCTCCGTCGCCCCAGGGCGGAGGCAATGCCGGTGGAGACAATCCCGTACGGCTACGACGTGTCGTCCGAGATGCGGAACGAGCACGACGGCGACAGCCCGGGCTTGCTGGCGGCGCTCTCCGAGTCGGTGGTCGAAATCGAGCACGACTCGCCGGGCCTCATGGCGACCCTGGCGATGACAGCCTCCTCCGGCGGCCCCTCCACCAGCCGCTGATGTCTACGTGTGCTTCTATTCATGTAGACAGTGTTGGGCCTCCAAGAGCAGAGGTTTGTAGAACAGCAGCAAGTTTCCCTTAAGTGAATCACCCAAGGTTTATCGAACTCAGGGAGGTAGAGGTCAAAGATATTCCTCTCAAGCAACCCTGCAATTAAGATACAAGAAGTCTCTTGTGTCCCCAACACACCCAATACACTTGTCAGATGTATAGGTGCACTAGTTCGGCGAAGAGATAGTGAAATACAAGTGATAGGGATGATTATAAGTAGTAACTGCAATCTGAAATAAAGATGGCAGCACGCAAACATGTAGCAGAATTTGATGTAAACGGTGTTTCAATGCTTAGAAACAAGGCCTAGGGATCATACTTTCACTAGTGGACACTCTCAACAATGATCTCATAACTGAATAAATAAAAGCTACTCTTAAACACTCCCTTGTTGGATAACAAACACCATTCATTGTGTAGGGCTACAAAAGCACACCTCAAGCCGGAGTAAACAAGCGCCACAACGTCATAAAGGAGTCACACACGGTGCACACACTGTCACCTTTACACCGTGGAGAGTACCGGTGTTCATATTAAAGTAACCTATAGAGTGCATAATAGATAAAGAGTAACATCTACTTATTCAACTAGATTACAAAGCTCATGATCACATAAAGATCACACCATGGGAGAGAGAGATGAACCACATAGCTACCGGTAGAGCCCTCAGCCTCGGGGGAGAACTACTCCCTCCTCATCATGGGAGTCAGCAGCGGCGATGAAGATGGCGGTGGTGTCGATGGAGATGACTCCGGGGGCAATTCCCCGTCCCGGCGGCGTGCCGGAACAGAGATTCTGTCCCCCGAAACTTGTCGTCGATGGCGGCGGCGCTGCGGAACTCTTCGTGGAATATGGCTTCGTTTTTTAGGGTTTTCGCGTCTGGGGCAATATATAGGCGAAGGGGCAACGTCGGTGGAGGCTCGAGGGGCCCACACCACCTGGTGGCGCGTCAGGGGGCCCACCCGCGCCGGGGTGTGGTTTGGCCGCCTCCTGGCTCCTCTTCGTTTCTCCTTCGGACTCCGTGTACGTGTTGGAAAAATAGGGACGTGGCCTTTTGTTTCGTGCAATTCCGAGAATATTTCCAGAAGTAACTTTCTGAAACCAAAAATAGCAGAAAACAGGGAACTGGCACTGTGGCATCTTGTTAATAGGTTAGTCCCAGAAAATGTATAATAATGATATATAATGCATATAAAACATGTAGCAAATGGTATAATATAAGCATGGAACAGCAGAAATTATGGATACGTTGGAGACGTATCAGCCGCCACGACGGCGCCTCCTCCAGCCGCGCGCCAGGCCACGACGGCGCCTCCTCCAGCCGTGCTGCCTCCTCCGCGGCGGTGGTGAAGATCGAGGACGACAGCGACGACGACGAATCGTGGTGGGACAGGGAGTAGGCTAGGCGGCGGTTAGGGTTTTCAAATTTCATTCAAAATCTTTGTAATATATAAGAAATATGAATGAAATTTGAATCGTTTCAGTTTTTTTTGGAGTCAATTTGAACGCCCGCAAGGTGTTCGATCATATGTCGCGTTTTGGGGGGCGGACGTTTGGGGTGCGCCGTTGTGGGCGCGGTCGAAAACATGGGCGGACACATGTCCGGCACCCCCCAATTGGGCCTCGATTGGGGGATGCCGGACACGAATTTGGAGGCCCCCGGTGGAGATGCTCTAACACTATCCGTAACATAGCCATTTAATTAATAGAGCGAGACAAAACTTATGTCTTTGTTTCAAAGAAAAAAATCATATGAGAAGCACCTATGTACATTTTTTTAATATACTAGGTAACTGCCGAGTCTTTTGCAACATGCACATATATATTCTAATAGTTTGCTTGCAACTGTGAGACCATCAGCATGAATGCATGCTATTTTATTATTAATATAGCAGTGTACCTAAACATTGGATTTTATTGGCCTCACCAAAGAATATAGGATTTTATTTTGTAAGCATTTATCGCCTTCAGAAAGAACACAAGATTTTATTTGTTAATTAATAAGACATGGGGCACTTGAGACTTTTTAGGGAAAACAGTGGGAGAAAAATCAAACATGAGAGGGAAGGAATCAAAATGGGAAGGAGTGAGGCGAAAGAAAGAGCATAATGAGAACATTATGTTCTTTTTAATTGGAGAGAGATACTAAAGAAAAAAAATAAGATTCTTCCCCTAAAAAAAAAAAGATTCCACTCTGCCGGTATTTGCTTTGCTTTGTTTTCCCTATCTGAGAAAAAAAAATACTCATGGGTAATGTAGTCAAACCTTTTTTCGTTGCATTCCATCTTTTTTAGCGGACGTTTTTGTACCCTCCAATGTAACACCCCGTCCCGGGGGCCCACCCCCGGGCCGGGCCTGTTAGCCCTCTCAGCTCTTTAGGATCTTTAGACTGGCCCCACAAATCAACACTAGTCTTTTTCGCGCACTTTGTCCTAACTCGTGCGCACCCAGGAACGAGTTTCCGGTCGGTCACCCATCCTTGGAGTGCTTCGGGCCAAGCACGCTTAACCTCGGAGTTCATTCCAGATAAGCTTCCAAAAAAGAAGTTGCAACTTGATGATATGAGTATTCTATCAATCCTATTAAGTCCTGAGTCAGGATCTCACATCCGATCTCTCGGAAGCTGCTCTGGAAACCTTTTTTAGTGCAACGGTTTAAGAAGCGCGAAGGCTAATAACAGTTGATGGAATGATCGCTCCATGGACCAGAAAGAACCTTGGTAATTGTACCCACGAGTTATTTTTCATAATAAAACTAAAATTTCACCCTTTATTTTAGATAAACTAGCATGGTTGCCCTCGCAAATGCGAGGGCATCATCTGTAGTTGGTTGAAAGTTTTCAATAAATAAAAATATGGTTTCATTGATATTACATTATTCCCAGTTATGTGACAATAAACAAAAACTCCACAACTACCGTAAATGTTTCAATAAGCGAGGGATCATGTATGCGAGTAACATCTTTGGCATTCTGAAATTTATGGTCAAATGACTATCATCCCATATGATGAATAGCCATGTACGTGATATTGAATATGTAACTTGAACTATAGTTTTTACATGATGCTTGTTAGATCAGTACGCCAGTTTAGTTATCTGTGATAAAAACTCGTTGAATTAAGATAAAACGATGTATCCTCCTTAATAGGTAGGTCATATTAATATTGAGAACTGTATTATTTTGCTTTTTCTTCCTCTCATTTACTCACTCAATGTCACAATGTGGGAAAATTTACAAACATGAACATCGTGAAACTTTGGCTATTTTTTTAATGAATATACTGCTAAGGATAAATTATTTTGTTCTAGGCATATTTCTTAACATGCTTATACATCAATAGTCAAAGTTAGAGAAGTATGAATCTAAGTTCTCCACACTCTTAACTTACTCTTATCTTCATTCAGTGGTTCTACACACTTGAACACATGTATGTTCTATGTTCTGCAAAATGGCTATGTGGCTTAGATAGCATTCGCCAATTTTGTTGTGCAATTGAAATGACATGTCTATTATGTTAATTTTGTTACTTGAGAGAAAGACACATCCAGTAGTCCAAATATGTCTACCATACAAATCAAGCAATATCGGCGAAAACAATTCAGAAAAATTAACTGTACGCTTTTCAGGTCCTCAGACTAAAATAGTATTGGCACAATGTGCTCGGATACTAAATATGAAACATATCAAGCGGGAATCTATGGTGAGTTAGCCTCTGTGAATCATTAAGTCATTTATAGTGTGTGAGCCATAGTGTGTCCACTTATGTAGTACCTTCATCAATTTTGAAGGTTTGACGCTTTATGTCACATTAACTCGGAATATCCGTTCAGTGAACGCGCCCGTTTATAGTCTCGCATATGGCTATCACGTTGAGTCTCGCATATGTTTTGTAAACGGGCGCAGCCCTTTGCAGTATTGCAGACGTACGTGTTGTTTCTTTTTTGGGGAAATCTAATAGGAGGCGCCGCACAAAGACGTGCGCGAGCGGCGGCCTCGTCACGATTCGTGTCGCTCGAATCGTACGACTCGTGCGCATCGGGTCGCACAGAACACCCGGTCCCACTTGGCAGCCAATGAAGGGAGCTGGCCTCGCGCTGTCGCGCAACCGCGCCACGACGCACGTTTCTCGCTCGTTCTCTTGTTGCTGGGCCCCACATGTAAGGGACACCAGGGGCACCATGCTCAGCGGATTTTATCTCCCTGCTTCCCTCTCGGCTCAGGCGACTGAGGTGGCGATTTGGCAATTCCGACCGCGCTGACCGCAGTCCGGCCGTTCGTCGCTGGCGAGAGCCCCGTAGTCGCTTCCCCCGCGTGTGGTGAGCGCCTCTCTCTCCTGCTCTCCAATTAAACTGTCCGCTCCCGGCGATTCCGGATTTGTCGCCGTGCTGGCCGCAGTTCGGCGGTTCTTCGCAGGTGGAGAGGCTCTTCATAGTTCTCCTCGTTGTGGTTAACCTCGTAATCTCTGGATTTGCTTGGTTTTGTGGTTCATTTCGTCTCTGGCAGTGTAGTTTTGGTCGATTCAGCCACCGTTGTCGTCGCCGTCAACGGGGTAGGGGAAGGGAGGCTCGTCTTCGCTGTCCTATCCGTGGTGAGGCCTTTACTCTCTAGTTTACTTGTGAGATTGGGTCGCGGTAAGCTAGAAATTGCTATAACAGGATGGATTCGTACGGTTTTGGTGCTTTTTTTTTACCGTATGGCTTGAAAATAGAGGGAGGCTCGTATATTAACAAGCACATAAAGCTATGGTTCAGTTTAAGTGTTTGAATCCAGCCGCAGGCTTACCGCGTATTTTATTTGCTCTTGTAGTTGACAAGCATGCTATGATGTTTTATCATGTTCTACGATAAGTGTTTTTCTTTTGTTCGTAGCCCTCGCAGGGCTTCTCGTTGAGCTTGTAGGGTGTGCTGGATAGTGAGTTGGGGAGCACATTTCACGTCGCCTCTTCCCTGGCAGCTGTGTATTATAATCTTGGTATCTGTTTATTCATAATCTGGTGGCTGGGTATGGAGAATCCGGTAGCTATGTATGTAAATCATGGTAGCTGCATTTATCCCTCCAATGTAATATTTTGTATTTAAATCGCGGTAGTTGTGTATTAAAATCGTGATCGCTGTGTATTCAAATTCTGGTCGTGTGTACTCAAATCCTGGCATCCCTAATTCATTTGTTTTTTTCATGATTAGTTGCGATACATCACCGCTATCAATACCGATAATTTGGTGTTGGAATTAGATAATACATGATTCGCTGTTAATTCATGGACACGACGATCGTGTTTTTGTGCATGTACTGGTGGTGATGCAGGTGCCAGTGTATTTGGTTTTGGAGTATGATAATGTACCGATGTGTTTATTTGGTTTGGTTGAGTGCTTTCTGCATAAAAGGAGGGGACAGTGAGGAGCGTGACATGCCGGATATAATCGAGGTTAATTATTTCTGTGTGGTCCGTTGTCCATTTCAAACCGCTGTAGTCAACAGCGAGATGGGACGTTCTCTCCACCATTTTATTGCTTTTGTATTTTTCGATTGTATGGTCAACGCTTCATGTATTTTAGGTTGATTTTTTGTATGATTTTGTTTTACTCGAATCTGATAGCATGAACTAAACTCGAATCTGATAGCCACCGTGAACTAAACTGATAGCTATCATAAAACAATTTGGTAACCAGAGGTGACTCTGATACCTTGGTTGTTTGAGATAACATTGTCCGAAACTGCAAGGTTAGATCAATCGATTGGACTGTCCATCTTTGGTTCCCTGTAAACATATATAGTGGAGACATGTTACTGCTGCTAACTCAACCATTCTTCTTTTTTCTGCAACAGCATTTGAGTGGAGAGGGTTGGAGTCTTTTGTCATAGCTGTGTATTCATAATTTGGTATCTGTGTATGGAATATCTAGTATCTCTGATTCTCCTTAGCTATCTATTGGACCTAGATGTAATCACGTTGATACATGTGTGTAGAAGTAATATCAAAACCCTGGTAGCTGTGCACTAATATTCTCATAGCTGTGTATTCATAATTTGGTATCTGTGTATGGAATATCTAGTATCTCTGATTCTCCTTTTTGATTTTTCCCATGAATAGTTGCGATACATCACTGCTATCAACATTGATGATTTGGTTCTGGAGTTAGAAAATGTATCATGCATTGGCTATTAATTCATGGAAAAATGACGCAAGAGATGTGGTAGCTGCCTTAGATAAGCACGAGTATGATTCAACCACGTTTGGAGCGATGCAGGTGAGTTTTTTTGTTATGTGTAGTTCTAGCTAGCTATCCATTTTTTGTGCATGCAACTATGTTACTAAATTTATAGTTTTGCTTTGTTATGTAGTTACGGGATGAGTTCAAAGATGTTTTATCTCGTGAGACATTTGTTGCTTCTGTTGCGCCATCATTTGTATTTGCTCTCTTCAGCTCTGCGAGTCTCAGCGCTTGATACAGCGTGGGTAATCTTCATTGTCAACAATAGTTTCTGTCCCCAACACCAAACCTTGTCCATCTTCACCGGCAGTTGCATTTCCTATAGTTCATAGCATGGAAATAGAGTTGTGTAAGTAACTGTTCAAATAATATGTGGCAGCTGCTAGCAAACTATGTGGTAGTTCCTAACAAAATACTTGGTAAAGCAAATATTAAGTATTCTGGTAACTAGAACAATCTAAACCTGCTTTGTTATATTTTTACTGCTAGCTAGTATGAATCGGGCATCTGTTTTCAGTTATCCTGATATGTATTAAGAATTAACCTGGTAGTTAATTTTTTCCTAAAATCCACTGCCAGTGATTTAACCAGCTATGTTTTAACTTCAGCTAACGTGCTAGCTGAAATAATAAGCATGATAGCTAGTATCAGTGAAATTGGTATTGCCCTTCAGAAATCATGGTAGCTTGGCAGCAACATAAAAAAATTAAGATTATTCTGGTAGCCACCATGATCAAAATTGATAGCTAGCATACAACAACTTGGTATCCAGTGGTGAATCTCATACCCTGGATGCTTGAGGTATCCAGTGGTGCATCGATTTCTCTATCCATAATTTTTACCTACAGATACAACTTGTATCGCCATGTCAGTGTTACTAACTCAACCATTTTTAAACAGGATTTTCAATGGAGATGGTTTGGATTCATTTGTCAATGAAGAATTGATATCCTGATGTGTCTGCTGTCATCAAAGAAACAAGTGTTTTGATGCTAAATGTGAGTGTGCATGTATATAATCTGGTATGGGTAACCTTTGACCCTTCGCACCAGAATCCTAGAAGTTCTGTTTTGCTACCATTGTTTTTGGAACTAAACGTGAATCACGTAGTTACCCATGTGTAGTATATGTAATTGCTACCAGTTAGTAGTACTCTAATTCTGGAGCTAGTAGTATCTGTAATTGCTACCCATGTTAAGTTCTTGATTCATTTGAGGAGCAGCTAAAGATGAAGAAATGGTGTTCCCCTCCTTTTGAGCTACAATTGTTCCTGAATTTTTCGTGGTGATTTTTGGTATTGATATGAGGAGAAGGAGTAGTAGATGTTGTACCGACGTGATCTTGGTCCAGATTTTTTCCCTGTGATTTTTCTCTTCGAATTCGGTGAGGGGATCGTTTGTTCTTGCTTTTCATTGAGCGCCCAGGCAGAGCACCTTCGCCAGGTGGCTGATTGTGGTGGACGGTGGGCCATAGGTGGGCGCATAGTTATTTTTCACGGCCCAGTTACGCAGTTACGATCTGCGGCCCACGAACGAACAGGGATCGCGCTTGCGTGCGGAGGGGCGGGTGCGCTCGCGTGGGAATCGATTGGCGCGCTGGGTGGGACGGTCTCGTTGACGGTTGACCGCCGCTGGGAGGACACATGTGCGGCGCCGCCCTATAGTCTTGTCCTTCTTTTTTTTTCAGCCATCGATCCAGCCTGAGATAGCTAGCCTCGGACACACATTGATGTACGTGTTGATTTTTTTGTGCAGTCTTGCGGTCATGCGGACGTATGTGTTGATTTGTTTGTTTTTTTTCTTGCAGCTATTGTACCAGCCTCGGGTGCCTTTTTAAACGAACAACGTGTTCAAGAGTCCATGTACAAAAGACGTGATTGTGCACGCATATATTGTGTCAAACAGTGGCGGATGCAGGACTAAATCGGAGGGGGTGCCAGCTGAGTGTTCATAGCTTAAATATATCATCTACAATGATTTTTAACACATTTAGTACACTTCTAATACGGCAAGTTAACACTAAATCAAAAGGTGTGCATTTTCTAGGGGGTGCCATGGCACCCATGGCACCCCACTGGATACGTCACTGGTGTCAAACATGTTACGTAACTACTAATATTTCATTAAATCCTAGCCACATATTTTAGATCTAACTACTAAAAATAATTGTAATGATGTGGCTTAACGTGGTGTCTCGAAAAACACACTCATTTTGCTTTTAGCATATACTAGAATTTCACCTGCTGCTAGTTTTTTAGAGGACGTTGCATTTCCATCTGAGTTCCTCCATACGGCCCGCTTAGCCTAGAGAGTCTAGGCCACATGTTCGGCCTAGTCCATCACCGTCGCAGGCCGCAACGCCTCAGCGACCTTTCCTCTGCACGGAACCCATCAATCCATCATCGAACAAAGCGAGGACGTCCATCCTCTCCTCCACGCGCGCCGCCGCCGGCCGCCGGCCACCGCGCCGCGGTGCAATACAAAATTTCCAGACCCTGTTCCCACGCAGACACCGCCGTCCCCCATTCCGCCCCGTCCCATCCAGCCTCCAAATCCCCCATCTGCCGTCACTGACTCACGTTCCCCGGCCACATGATATCCCCCAGCCTCCCCCTCCGGCTCCGTCACCTCCGTCGCCTCCTCGCCGCCGCGCCCTTGTCCTCTCTCGCGGAAGCCCACAACTGGCGCGCCTTCTCCTTGCCGCTAAATCGCGCTCGAACCCCGCCTCCGCGGGGCCATCTCCCAGACATCCCGGCGCGCCGGTTCTACTCCGAGCACGTCCTCCTCCCCACCAACCTCCAGGAGCAGCACGTCGCATCTCTCTCGGACAGGATCTACGACGCGGTGACAGAGACAGAGGAAGGCTCCAACGAGGGCACGGAGGCGGCCCTCGACGCGCTGGGCGCCGAGCTCACCACCCCGCTCGTGGCCGACGTCATGCACCGCCTCCGCTACGAGGAGAAGCTGGCCTTCCGGTTCTTCGCCTGGGCCTCCCAGCAGGACGGCTACGTGCACGAGCACCGGACCTACAACGACATGATCGACATCCTCTCCGGCACCCGGTACAAGTCCCGCCAGTTCGGCGTCCTCTGCGACGTGCTGGACCACATGAAGCGCCACGGCACGAGGTCGGTGCCGGTCGACGACCTGCTGGCCATCCTGCGCGCCTACACGGAGAAGCACCTCACCAACCTCAGGAAGCTGGCCAAGAAACGCCGGGCGCGGATGCGGTCGCCGCCGGAGACCGACGCGCTCAACATCCTTCTGGACGCGTTCTGCAAGTGTGGGATGGTCAGGGAGGCGGAGACGGTGTTTGGCCGCGTGAAGAGGAAGCTGCAGGGAAATGCCGAGACATACAGCATCCTCTTCTTTGGGTGGTGCCGAGCCAGGGACCCCAAGAAGGCCATGAAGGTGCTCGAGGAAATGATTCAGATGAAGCACACCCCGGAGAACTTCACCTACATTGCTGCCATCGACTCCTTCTGCAGCGCCGGTCTGGTCTCGGAGGCGAGGGAGCTGTTTGAGTTCATGAGGACCGAGGGATCCAAGATATCATCTCCCACCGCTAAGGCATACTCGATTATGATTGTGGCACTAGCGAAGGCCGATCAGATGGACGAGTGCTTCGAGCTGATTTCAGACATGACGAAACGTGGCTGCATGCCCGATGTATCAACCTACAAAGACTTGGTTGAAGGCATGTGTTTGGCGGGTAAAGTTGATGCCGCTTACCGTGTTTTGGAGGAGATGGGGAAGGCTGGGTTTCCTCCCGACATTGTCACCTACAATTGCTTTCTTGAGGTGCTTTGTAGTCTTCAAAAGGCTGACGATGCGCTCAAGCTCTGTGAGAGAATGATAGAAGCACGCTGTGAGCCCAGTGTCCATACCTACAATATGCTGATGGTGATGTTCTTCGCGATGAGGGAGCCACACAGGGCACTTGATATTTGGATTGAGATGGACAAAAGAGGGTGTCGGCGTGCTGTTGATACCTATGAAATAATGATTGATGGGCTGTTTGATTGCGGAAGAACAGAAGATGCAACCACTCTTCTAGATGAAGTGATAAACCATGACATGAAACTGTCGTACAAGAAGTTCGATGCTATCATGCTGCAATTATCAGCTGTTGGCAACCTCGGTGCAATACATCGGCTTTCGGAGCATATGAGAAAATTTTACAATGTTGCAATGTCAAGACGTTTTTCAATCACACAGAAGAAGAAGAGCATTGGTATTCGAAGGAGATGAGCTCTGCAAGATTTATTGTTAGCACGGACAATCAAGAGCTTATACGAGGTAAACTCTTCCCTGGTTTTACTGCCAGCTGGTAGTTGTCAATGTGTTAGAAGTGTGATGCATTCTATTCATCAGTTTTGGTCGTCACTACTTATTTTGCCTACTTTTCTCCAAGCGAGGAACATCTAAGTTACATAAGGATGCTAATCGCGTTGACACCATTTTACCAGAGTAGCCAAGAGCAATCAAATAGTACTTTATTGTGTAGTACTGCATATTTCAAACTTAAACATTAGAATCCCAATTGTTGCTTTGATAATAGATTAATAGTGGTAGGCAATCAATTTCTTATGGCTCCCACTTGTGTTTTGTATATTTTTTCATGTATTTTCTCTTGTATGTCTTAGAACTTTTGGCTACCCACCCCTTTCCTGAAAATCAGTTTATTGCCCGACATAAATGCAGTTTAACCTATGCACCACTTTACTGAAGCTGCATCAATGTAACTTCAAACCAGCATATATCAGTTGACTTCAGTTTTATCCTTATATCACACCTTCCTTTTGCTGGATAACTTGTTTTGCTGTCCTACACTACCCCACTCGTAAATCAGTTCATTGCCTGACAGAAATGCAGAGAAACCTATGCGACAGTAGAGATAGACTAGTACATGGTTGGGTTTTCTTGTTGTATTATTCTTGACATGCTATGAAACCGGACCAAATTTTATCTTACTGAAATAGGAAAATCCGTTATGCTTCTATTATATTAAACACTTTCTCTTGTAAAGCCCTGGGGTTTTCTTTTACTTACCCAAAGTGAATTGGCTTAAGTGAGACTTAGTTGAGAACTTGCTGAAAGGAGACTTAGTTTAGATTGTAATGTTTGCTGAATGACAAGTAACCAGTTAAACCATTCTACTGCCGTTTGATAGATTAGATTACCCGTTCCCCACATGTGGTTTTTTCAGGCAAAGAAACTGATGCCCTTTGCTTCTCCTCTAGAAATCACAAGCACGATTAATAATAATACGCTAACTCTCATTGATTGAAATGAACGAAATACTGATTCTTGAAAAACTTGCAAACTTGGGGCAGAGAAAACTAAATTTCATAAATAATGGTTGCTTGGAGCTTGTTTAGAAAGCCTTTTTAACCAGGAGAATGTAAGACAAGATGGCTATATGTAGCAGGTATGAGCAATTATAACTAACTGTAGGCTGTAGCCTATCATCCCCATCTTGACTGTAAGCAGTAGGGAGATAAGAAGTTGAGTCTTAAAAGTGATGATCTAGTTCAAGAAAGCGTTAAACAGGAGAATGCTGAGGCAATAACTAGTTTCAGTAATATCTCTGATGTGTTTCTAGTTCGCATTTAGCTCGTCCATTCTGAAATTCAAGTATGGGTGGTATATTCACGCTCACTTTAATGTTGGCATAATATTAGCTGAACATCATTAGTTATTTGACAAGTTCATCGATTAGACTAACCAAGGACATAGCTTGCGGTCTATGACCTTTACTTTCTGATTTGATTTCTGGTAAGTGAGTTATCTATTTTGTAAAACATATTTTTCCTTTTACAGGGCGATTGATACATGTCTGCACATTTTGTCGTAGCAATTTGCAGTGGAAGAAGCACATATGAACTGAAATAGTTTCCAAAAAGAAACAGGTGATGTATCTTTTCATTGCTTTATGAATAATGTTTACACCCCATCAAGCATTTTCCATAGTTCTCTTGTGGAACACTTGTCTATTTTTTTCTCTCTCGAACGAAACATAGAGGCGCAACTGTGAGTTTCCTTTCATTAAGCATGCAATTCCACACAACTTTTCTCAACTCCACGTGAAGTGTCTAACCAAAGCAATTTTAGATCCTCTAGTCTCAAGATCACAGTTTCTCTGGGAGCATGTTGCATGCTTATTGCAAGTAGAATCGTACTGATCCAGTTTTTAGAACTGAAATGAGGGCCTGAGGAGGATTTCGGTTATAAATAAAAGGTAAATGGCTGAATGTCAGATGCAGTTATTTTCCGCAGAACATCTGCACTTCTACCGTGTTATCGGT